>JAYRBT010000001.1:43975557-44057598 GCA_036023395.1 Myiotriccus ornatus
CGTGCCCGCTCCTCCCGCCCTCCCCGCCCGCTCCCCCCTCCCCGCCCGCTCCCACCCGAGCCCGGGCCGCTTCACCTCCTCCACCTCCAGAAGCCAGCGGTGGTACTAGAGTGCATCCAACCCCGTTGCTTTTGACAGAGGCACAAGTTCACTTCAAAGTTCAGATTTGAAAGGAATTCCAGGCTTTTTTTTACATTAACCAGGGCCTTATTATTCTTAAAAATGCTTCATCCTCTAATTCTGAATTAATTTTCTTTTTTGTTGTCCTTGATTTTCGTACAAAATCTTTTTAAAGTTGTGCAAAAATGTGACAATACAATGGCAATTCTTCAAGCTGCTCTGTAACGTGTACTGTTCGTGTTGGTGTGCTCACCGTTACTCATTTTTTCCACTTTGGTGTAGTTCCTACTCATCTGCATACTCCTCTGTAATCATGCCAGATGTTCCTGAAAAGAAACAAAATTTAGCATTTTAAATGCCTATTTATTATCAAAGATTATATTACTGTGCACTTAATATAGCTGAGAGATACTCGCAAGTTCTCCTATGTTTCTGGCTTCCTGAAAAAAAAATAAACAAATTGAGACTTAATACATTTGTTCCCAGAATAAAGGTTTGATAGTTACTGATGAAGCTTAGTGAACCTTTGTTTTGCTATCATTTCTTCTAGTTTCTGAGAAAAAAAATTAAAGGCCCACATAATCATTTGGTACATCTGCCCCCCTCACTGGCGCTTTGCTAATTCCCATCACATTGAAAAAGGAGACAGAAATCTCAAAAGTATGAATTCCTAAAGGCTTCATGAATACCACTCAATAGGTAGCAGGTGGAAAAACAAGCTATCTCTTTGACTTCATGACCTTAATACCACCCACGTAAGCTGAGACATGCCAGTAGCTGGGAAATGTTAGTGGAGCTAAGTGGATGTAACTGGGCCATGGAAGATTTAGGGCAGTGGGACAGAAGAGTGCACGATGCTGTGCCAGTTCGGCTGCTCAGGGTTTGTGTAGGCTGATGTAGAAAGCAGTGTTTTATGATTTTAGCAAGTACCAATTTTGTTCCTTTGAAGACTAATTCAAAATGCATGACTTGACACATGTTCTAAACACAAAGGTCTTTGTCTAGCCAATCAGTGTATATTTATTTTGTGAACTCAAGTTTTTAACTGCAAAGAAAAAAAAATTAAGTTCCTAAAACATAAAACTAATGTCTCCTGGGCTTTGGAAACACAGTTTCCAGAACAACTTCACCATTACTCCCATTTGGAAGTAGTTATCAATTATTTTAATACTCTTTGACCTCCTGAGATGCGTATTTATACTTTAAGTTGCTGTTAGCAATAGACTATAAGAGACAAAAGACATTACAGATAGACAAATGGATTCAGCAGAATTAAAAGCTCAGTTAAACTGTTAAAGGAGTGTACAGGGGTTTGAGAGCTAATCACAGTCATGATAAAAGCAATTACAGAATTTTAAGTTCTGGGGGTGAACAAAAAAAAAGTGGAAATTAAATTTGAATATTATTATTATTAATAATAATAATGATAATATATTAGTGACAAAGCCACATGCATTACTTAATCATAATTAGGGTATGACAGGACAGCAGCCATATTCCCCATTGTTTACAGTGATGAGTCACACTGATAAGTCCAAACTGAATAGATCAAAAGAGGAGAAAGAAGTTTGCAAGAAGAAAGGAAAATATAAATAATTAAAGAAGTATAAGTCAAGGGAAAAAAAATGTGATTTAAAAACAAAGTGCAAGTTTCATTTCTGTGTAATAACATAAGAGTTTTAGGCCCACTACTTGTAGCCTCCACAAATAAGGGACAATTATTCTCCTCCTTCTGCAACTCATATGGGAAGGAGAAAAGGTGCCCTAAGACCAGAAACAGCAAAGAAAGGACTTGGGCTCCACTAGGGAATGAAAAGTAGGGCTTGTACTGCTAGCAGGAGGGGCCCAGGCAGAGCAAACGTGTATTCACCAGCATATTCTTTCTTCTAAGCCCAATAGCAGTAGGAGCAGATTTGACTTGTGTTGGGAACTGCATAGTTGATCCCTCCATGTTTTTAGTCTCTCTGCTCCTCATGTGTGGGGCTGAAATCTGCTACTGGCCATGGACAAGGGCATGGGAGGAGCAGGGTGGTATGAAAGGGTCATGTAATAAGCAAGGGGAAATAACTCACATTAACTGGGAGCCACATGGAGGCAGAATATGAAGGAGATATGAATTTCCCTTTAGAGAAAATAAAGGAATTGTATGCTTTTAAGATACAGAGGGTTCTAGACTGAGCTTTTGGCATGGGATGAAAACAGAGGCATAGTTCACATTTGTTAAGTATTAGGTCTGTTTAATACATTACTTGCTCACCAGAGCGACCAGAAAGTACATTTGTTTGGTAATGGACTATGGCACATTGCTACTATGATCCTAACAGTTTGGAAAATATAATGCCTTAAAAATTACAGCTTTAATTAATAACTTTATTGCTATTCTGTAGAGTCCTAACTAACAGTTTACATACTATAGTTATGACTAGTGATTATACTGAAATTACACTACAATTAAAACTATATAATTTTAATTATCTTAGTAGTTTGTGCTGTTAATTTACGTGGTCCTTTACAGTGCAAATGGTCTGATGCAAATACTACCAATAGTGCTAAAATGCTGATTCTTAATGAAGCAATCTGCAGGAATTGGAAAGTAAATAGTAGTAAAATAAATATTACAAAAGCATGATTCAGCAAAACTAGATAGAATTATATCCTTCAATAGTAGAAATACCTGTTAACAAGATAATTTTCCTGTTGCAAATGTATTTTAAACCCAAACCACAACATATGGTGGGACATACAAAAGCACTCCTGGCCCTGGCACGGGATCTCCCTCCCCAAGAATCATTCATTTAGTTACTCGGATGGCTTAATGATCACAGCATACCTTACTTGGACTGTATACTAAACTTGCTACACTTCTTTTTGGCATCTTCCTATTCCAGCTTGCCCTCTGCATTTAGCCAAAACCAGTAAGACAATTACATCATCTTACATCATTACAGAGTTTCTCCTGTAGCATCATCTTCTTAGATCAAGCCTTATAATCACAGCCCATGAGTAAGGTTCTGTGTTGCCACAAAGGATCCTGAGGGTTTGTGTTAAATCCTCATGCATTTTTATACTTTACAGCACCAGAGAAAAAAAAAAAATCATAGATTGACACAGCTTTTAGAAACATGAAAAAAGTCTGTTGAGACTCTCGTGTTGTTGCAAGGATGTCAAAAGCAACAGCTGGACTGCAAGGCCTAAGGGAGTGCTTCCAAGTTCCTGACCACTGGTGTATGCTCCAGCAGCATAGGCAACATGCAGCAGCGTTGGGAGAGGCTGGACTGAGCAATGCAGCTAAACATCTCTGAGGTTGAAATAGCCCATTAAAGTGTTGGCTTATTACCATTCTCCAATATAATTTCCAGTATGGTCAGAGTCCACACAGGCCAGGGACCACTTTCAATAACTGGTTTGAGTGTATACACCCGATTTCGGAGGGTAAGAAAATTTGACAACACGAACATGGTCAGATTCCACTGGTGCCTTGGCACCACGGCATTTACAAAGTAGATGTACTGCCTCCTTGCCACAGTGCTTCCTCTCCACTGCCCTAGGTATTTGGGCTGAAACATCGGAGTAGCACTGGGCACCAGTATGCCCAGATCTCGGATATGGACAAGATGGATAGCAGAGCTAGGGCTCTTGCCACAGAATCTACCTACCACTCAGATACTTATTGATGCATCTGGGGGCAATGAGAAAATTCTAAAAACCATAGGCTCAATAATGTATGAGGAATCACAGGCAGAAAAAGGGGTGCTATAAATGTATATATATTTCTTATGCTGAAGTTCATAATTTGAGGCAAGTAATGCAACTGAATTTTTTTCTCACCTTAAGTCTGTTATTCTGCAAAATACTTGTACTCTAGAAATTTCGGGTATAAAGATTCTCACGTCCAAAGGTCTCAAGTCTGAAGTTTCTGTGTGAAAGTGGTTCATGCATGGAACGTGAACAGGTTAATGCAAGAAGTGATAATGCCTTAATACTTCTTTATGTTATCTTGGTTTCTCTTGATGGGAGTCAGAGTAGAAAGACCTTTCACTCATATCCTCTGCACCTTATCTCTCCAAAAAGGACTTTGAGGCTGAAAGGTGAGCAGCAGAAGGCCCTGACATTGCATAATGTGCACAATCCCTGACCATAAAAAGGGTGTTCTGACTGACTTTGTATTGTATGTTGTCTTTGCAGCCCTTTTATGCCATTAGCATAAGGCAGTAGGGGTAGGTTACAATTAGTCTCATAAAATATTTTCTTTCTCAAAAATACTGTAGGCTTGTTCAGAGATCCCTCCTCTATTCTGTTTCCCATTTAGGCATGTGAAACTTTCCCCAGAGTATAATGACTTGCTGTGAGCAAATTAGCTGACACTCCTCAGGGTTACCAAAATACCAAGAGAAAGTAGTAAAAATGGTAGGAGGAATCATCTTTTTTTAAGACATTAGGGATTTTAATTTTTTTATTTTGTTTCAGAGACTGGCATATGGGAAGCTTCAACAATTTTTTTTCTTTTCGTTTTTAATTGAGCTTTTCGATTTTGAGAGCAGATTTCTCAGCTTACTGGAAAAAATGGTGTGGCTGAGCACCTTGAGAGTGAGTGGTGACTGTGATGAGGTCCCTGCCCAGATGTGGTTGCTACTGCCTGAAAGCCGTCCCTGCTAATGGAGTCCTACTGTGCTCCACAGGGCGCGACGTGCCAGCAATAAAAACGTGCTCTCAGATACTCTTGGGTAGGGGCCATGTGCTTGAGTGCAAGTCTTTGACAGCTATGCAAGAAGCCATTTACTTTATCGAAGTATATTTGCTTTTCTTTCACAAGGAAATCTACAGCAGAAAATAACAATTTGCACCATAAAATGACAGTAGGTTGGCTTTATTATTGGGAAGAGACACAAAGAAATTTAAACTAGGTATAAAGATGGGAGAGATGTCTTGAGGTCCCTTTCATAATCCTGTAACCCTAAATTCCCTGCTATGGAGAAGCATAGATTTTTTTTCACCCATTCGAAACTTTAGTTGCTCTCTATTTAATATTTCAGAAACACCAACTAATTTATTCTAATAATTTTCCCTTTAAAGTCAATAAATATCACCCACATCACAGACTTTTATTTGCATACAACAAAGCAATGCCTAGCAGACAATAGATCTCATTTCCATTTGTTTTCCTTATCCCGTGGACAAAGGTAGGCAGTCTGATGAGACCTCAATCCTTCACAGCCCTTTTGTGTTCCTCTTCCATAAGACCAGAAAAGCAAAGGGGAAAACAAAATTTTGTTTGTACGTCCATTACATGACACAGCTTTTGTTCTTTAGCACACATGGTCCCATCTGGGAAACATGGATAACCTAACACACAGAGTCATAGAATGGTTTGAGTTGGAAGGGACCTTAAAGATGATCTAGTTCTAAGCTCTCCTGCCATGGGCAGGGACACCTTTCACTTAGACCAGGTCGCTCCAAGCCTCTCCAACCCGGCCTTGAACACTTCCAGGGATGGGGGAGCCACAACTTCCCCAGGCAACCTGTGGCAGCGCCTCACTGCCGTCATAGGGAAGCACTTCTCTAAAATATTGAATATATTCAACCATAATAAACTATAATAAAGCATTTCTGCTTTAAAATATTGACATGAGGAATGGAGCATTCAGGTAAAGACCTTCATCTTATGTGGACGCTGGAAGCAATGGATGTAGTCCACACATCTCCTGGAAGCAGTGGGGTCAGATGGCAAAAGCAACTTCACAGAAGTCCGTGGTTTGAGTGTTTGGACTTAAAATCCCCTTGAGGGACAGAACAGTGTGGGATTTGTTTTTATTCCAGTACGGGCGTTGTCCTAGTTTACTCCACCAGTACAAGAATTGGAAGTTTTATTCAAAGCCCACTTCAGTCAACAAACTCTTCCCACTGTTTATCCCGAGTTGTACCCATGGGAAATACATAAACGCCATAAGCACTAGCGAATCGTCTGCAGTTTTAGGCGATATCTGCAACGTTCTGGACCGTGACTCGGGAAATCAGGCGTACGCTTAAACTCTTGACGGGGCTTTTTTGCTGTTAAACTTGCAGAAACCGGGCGAGGTCGACTCCGTCCCCCTCTCCCCGAGGCTAAGCGCTCCCCGGCCGAGGCGGGCGAGCAGCGCCGTCCCTCACGGCAGGCGCCGCCCACCCGGGGGCCGCGGCTTCGGCTGCGCCCGGCCCCGCTCGCTCGCACCGCCCGGCCGCGGTGCATGCGGGGACCGCCGCAGTGTCCCGGAGCAACGCCGCCGGGCCGAGGGCAGCGGGCCCGTCCGTGCCCCGAGCCGCTCGCCCTCTGCCGCCCTCGCCAAGGCTGTGGGCACATCGCCGCCCCCCCGCCTCGGGCGCGGGCTGAGGGAGCCCGCACAAGGAGCGGTTCGGCCGCGGTGGCTCCGCGCACGGCGGGGGAGCGGCGGGGGACATCCTTCTCCTCCTCCTGCTGCTGCTGCCGCTGCCGGAGAGGAGCCGTGCGCTTCGTCCTGGCTCAGGCTCGCTTGCTGAAGGGCATGTACTTCATGTTACTGATGAAATCAAACGCTGCCTTCTTAAGGTTTTTATGAAAACAGGAAGCCAGGCAAAGAGAGACCTCCTTACTGTCTGTGCTCCCTGCTGGAGAGGCCACCAGGCGAATGCAGCCGTATTAGACAGTGGAGTAGTGTTTGTGAAGAAAGACTTTGAAACCTGGGCTTCTTCAATGCTGGCGTCTGAAAACCTTTTTGGCTTTTCCATCTGTGTGCAACATTCTTCATGTATGGTAGATTCTTCATATATGATAGATCCTGTCTGCAACATTCTTCCTCTCTTCATATCTGTGTAATAGCTTTGGTTGTGTTGATATAAGGACAGGTGAAGGAAGATTTGAAGCTAGAGGAGATACCATTCATTAGACTTAATACTATGGTTTGGCCTAATAAAGACAAACTTTGGAATATGAGAGAGTTATCTTAAACCTGAATTAGCTGACAATAGAAAGATACTATTGGAAAATTAGTGAGACAGTTACTTGTTATAATCGTTTAGTTTTAATGATAAATATATTCTAAAGAGTTTTCATAAGTGGTATAAGTACAAAACAATATATAATTCTGTGAAATGGTACCATTTAATACTGTTTGTAGGAGAGTTCTAGCTCTTTTGAACTTGTAAACCTTACATTTGTATTTTACACATTTAAAGATTTATATAAAACCACCGAGGTAACATTTGCAGTGTTAAATGTTTCACAGAAAAATGATGCAAAATGTACATCTGGCTCCTGAGAACGATGAAGATGATCTCTATTCTGGCTACAATGATTATAATCCCATGTTTGATACAGAGGTAAAAATATTTGCTGTTTTTCACCTTTCTCATAATTGTAATTTAGAAGTACGAGATAAGAACTTGTGCACTACTGCTTTGAAATGAATTTACCAAGAAACATAAAAAGCTTCACCAGGATCTTTTTGAATAGTTAATTCTTTGATAGTTTCCTATTCCAGCAAAATAGTTGTGTACATCTCAGGAAACCTAATACGTTATAATAGTTAGAATTTATGCAGTATAAAATCTTAGTTATTTTTAGGTATATTCAGTGTGGTGTTTCCCCGATTACGTGCAGCAGCACGTTTTCTGACAAAAGAGGCTACTCATTGGCCAGTACGCCACTGACCTCTTGCTGAGCTGCTGCTGGTGGAGCTTACAGTGGAATGGAATACTATGGGTATCTATGCAATCAGCAGAGCACCTGGGATGTCGTAAGATAGCCCTGCAGACCAGTTTCTGGTAACTGCTGGTGTGGTGGAATTGGAACAACAGTGGGCTCATTTGATCCAAACCCACTAGACATGGCATCTTGTATGAAATCCCAATGCCAAATTCATAGGAGTTGCAGCATGGCCTGAGAGACATAAGATGTCTTAATGTATTGGGATGGCAGGTCTTAATGTTAAAATTCAGAAATAGCGCATGTAGCAAACATTTGGATGGAGATAAAATTTCCTATTTTATCACTTCAGCTCTGCTTCCTCAGTGTATTTCTACTTTTCAGAGAATAATGAGTTTTTCATTTTCTAATCTAAAAATACCAAAAAAGATTGACAAATACTGTCATTGTAATTTAATGTCAATAAAACCTGTTATTCAGTTATCTTCAGATCAAGTATTTAGGGAAGAATTACTGTGTTTTTACCTCTCTGCTTTTAGTAGTCTGAAGGTTCTGGAATTGTGGCTTTGGGTGTTGTTTTAAAAGGGTTGATGTTTTTATTTTATCTTTTCTAGGATTTAGAAAATGATGTAGCTTTTCAACAGGCAGCAAGAACAAGTCATGGAAGAAGACCCCCTGTAAGTACCTTTGAAAATACGTTGCAATAATGTAGACTTTCTCTAGAGCCTTAGCTCTAACTTTGGCACTGATACAAACTTATCTTGAAAATCTCTTACCTTTTTTTCTTTTGTCTACTACTAACATGAAGATATAGACTGTAGTTATTCATATGAAAAATAAGTAAAAAATTTGCAGAGCCTGATTAACTCCATTGCATTCTGGAGTAACCTAGAACAACAAGGAACTGTGGTTGAAAATGGTTTTCCTGTTTGATAAAATGAGGTAAAGCCTTGTTCAGGAACAAAATTATACATTCACAAAGGACTTTGTTTAATATTCCAAACATAGAATTACTGGCTCTGATGTACTGTTACAAGGTTGAAATATATACTAGACTTTGACTTAATCTTCCATCAGTTTTCAAAACCAAATATGAAGTTGGTACCTGCACTTTCGAAGTACCTACTGAATGGCTGAAGAACAGCTGGAAGTGTTTGATTAATGTTATTTCTTTGCCAGAATAATCTGTTTCTGCAATGAGAATTCTTTCTGTAACAGTTGAAGTGTTATATCTATGAAATCACTACAGAACTTATATATGTGAAGACTAATAATTGGCACATACGGTTGTTAATTTGTGGGAATTTTTTGTTTGGTTCTTTTTTTTTTTCTTCTTTTTTTTCCATCCAGGTGACAGCCAAAATTCCCAGCTCAGCAAGTTCAAGACCTTTAGCTACTGGATTTGGGGTAGGTTTCTGTTCTGTTGTATCCTTAATGAAAATGGCGTTTACCAAAAATTAAACGTAACATTTAATTCCTTGCACAAAGTGAGCTCTTTTTAGTTAAGGATTTCATTCCAGTGAAATGCATGGATTCGTTAATTTTAATTCACAAGTCTGTACTTAGCCAAGGAATTGTTAATTAACTAGATTACTCTTTTCTTTTTTCTCCCAAACCATACTGTAAATCTACTTCCATACTTCATAAGGCATTAGAATCTGAGGAATTAACCAGGTTCTCTTGCAGGGGGAACTGAATAGCTTGTTATTTTGGCTTGGAAAAGTTTTCTGGAAGTTAAGGTGAAATACATCTTAAAAAGTACGGCTCTGAAACACCCCCAGTTTAATTGTAAAAGGTTGGTTGTAGTCTTAGGTATTCTTAGCTTATTGTAACTCTTAACAAACCAGACTAAACCATATTCCAATAAATTATAAACTTGTTAGCCTGACTCAGTAAAATTAAAAAAAAAAAATTCACTTGGATATAATATTGCTTAAGTTTTATGACAAATCAAAGAGGGACATCACATGGCTGTGGATCTCTTATGTAAGTTAGCTGGCTAACAATTTCAAGAACACCTAAATTCTATTATGTCACTGAAACGCAACCTTTACTCTGAACCTTCTGTTACCTGCTTTGGATGTATTAGAATCATGGAATGGTTTGGGTTGGAAGGGACCTTTAGAGGTCGACTAGTCCAACACCCCTGCAATGAGCAGGGACATCTTCAACTAGATCAGGCTCAGACTTTCGTCGCTGCTTTTTCTTAGCAGTTGTATTTGCAGATGTTGAGTGTAATACCAAGCTGTAGGGGGAAAAGCTGTCTTGTTAAATGAGTGCACAAAAAGGCACTTCTTTGGGACAATAAAGGCTGAGCTGTTCATCTGCAGTAGCAGAGCTAGAATTTCCAAAGCATTGTCCACAATACTATATCTTTCACTCCTTAGATTTGCTTCTTCTGCACAATAATCCTTGCTAAGGTACATTCATCCTTAGCGGTAAAAATGAAAAACAATCATGATGTGGGTGTATAGTGAGTATAATGGTAAAACATAGGCCTCTGAGTGGGAAGTAGGGGAATACTTTTTCATGGCCTGAAACCCTTAATTTTTGTCCATTTGTATTGTGTATTTATAGCAAGCTTTAGCACTTACTAATAAATATTTCACATTTGTTTCTTTACATTTTAACCTTCTGCAGGAAGACAGTACGTGTCATTCAGGAAACAGAAGAGATATTGGCAGTTGAAAAGTGTATCTGTATTTATGACAAAATAAATGTGCATGAAAGTACAACTTAAGAAATTAATTCAGGGAGAGATTTTATCAGCTCTACTCAGAATTTTACTGAAGTATCTTGTGTAAATTCCTTGTTCAATCTAAAGGTAGGGATTTCAATAATGTAATAATGGAAAGCACTGCTGCCTCAGATAATTTTCTATATACTTCTTTTTAAAAGAGCTGACAGAAATATCCATATACATAAAAAAGCTTTATTGCAAATTTGTACTAACAAAAGTGTTCAACATCTTTAAGTCTGCCAGGCACTGGCAGTATATTGCTTATGAATAACATAAATGGGAACTTTGCTATGAACTTATGACAGAGCTCAGCTTTTAAACCTCAGTGTTGAGAAGATTGTACCTAGGCTTCTTATGCTTTCGGAATGCCAGTTTCAAACAATTTACTTATTTTTGTAGCCAAAAGCAACTTTACCTTCATCTATGGGAAGACCAATGACAGGAGGTATACAGGTAAAAGTTTCAATATATAGATTTTATGTTCATTTGGAACAATGAAGTTTTCTGATAAGTGTTTGATACAAGTATTTTTAAAAGATTGTAATATTTAAGCAGTAAAAGCATTTTAAAAAATGTTTTCAGTTTAGTGAGGTGGTAACTGATTTTTGTATTTAAAGGTTTTGTAGTATATAATTTTTATATAAATAATAACATATCTAAAAATTATATCTTTAAATATAAAAAATGATGTCTGTATTGTCCACAATATAATTTTTAGTAAGGTTATTTTAATATTTCTTCTTCTTTGTTTGAGGATGGGGTTTCTCGACCAATGACAGCAGTGCAAGCTGCAGGTTATACTAAGACAGCTATGAGAGGTATGGTTTGTAGAAACTGCCAGCTGCCCCAGGGAGGTGTTATTTTACAATTTTCAGTAAGCTGGTTATTTTGCAGGTTCTTCATTTGATCCTCTTGGCCAAGCAAGAGGTCCTGCTTCACCTCTGGAAAAGAAAAATTCAGACAGGTTTGTTCAGTTTTGCATTAAATTATTTCAAAGCATTAACAGCAACAGAAAGCCAACCATGCATAGAGTTCAAAAACATCCAGGCAGTTACAAAACCCTGAGGGGCCAAACTCTTCACTTTGTGGAATAATGCCACAAACAGTATGCCGCTGGTTAGCTGGCTTGCTGGAGCAGTTGCACTGACTTTTGGGAACGTGTGATTTCAGTGATTTCTGGTTTTGAATAGCTCAGCAGCCTGGATGTAGGTGTTGCCACAAAAATGCTGTTATATAGAATTGTAGAGGATCGTGGAAGTGTGTGTGACAGGCAAGGAACACCATGATTCTTGCAGCTCTCTGGGAAGAACTTGAGGGAATTTGCCAGCTGTTTCTCTCTTAGCACTTGAGGTAAAACTTGCAGGCTGGTGCAAGCGTTATGGAGTTCACTCAGAAAATGTCATTGAGCTTTCTAATACAAAATTATGTTCCCCAAATGTAACTATGTAGGAATAGGGAATCCTACTGAAATGTTAATTATTTAGCAGAGGAGAAAATCTAGATGAGTGACAACTTTTTGTTATAATCTGCATAATCTGCAGGCAATACTTTGGAGTTATCTATGTAAATAAAGGTTCAATTAATTGCTTTTATCGTACTATTCCATTTCACTAGGTGTTTGATTTGAAAGCTGATCTGTTGTTCTGTTGTTACTTCTCCTGAACAAATTGAGTTCATGAAATTTACCTGTCTGTATTGTTCTCTTAAGAGGATTTATGTTTTCTTAGGTCTCTGTTCTCAAGTTGAAAATGTGAATGTGATATCTTTAGGGGATCTTTGGGCATAGTTTCACATGATATTTTCTTTGATGGGAAAACCAGTTAGTTTCGACGTGATACATCACTGTGCTGTTTTATTGAGTAGTGGGTAAAAGAACTGAATTATGTGTAAAAGCTTAGTGTTTGCAGTTATGTTACTAGTGTTAATCTTTTTATTCTTAATTTTGTTTTAGTCCAGAAGAGAAGTTGAAGCAGTTGGAAAAAAAAGTGAATGAACTGGTTGAAGAAAGCTGTGTTGCCAACAGCTGTGGAGACTTGAAATTGGTAATTTTTCTGGATTTCACTTTTGCTGTTGTGTGAAGAACAATTTGTATAGATAAACGTTTCATCTGTTATAGAGGGTATTAGAGCAATGTTCTGCTAGTGAATAGTGGCTAAGTAACAGGCTCTAGCCCGTTGGATTTACATTTAGTATAGATGTAGTTGGAGAGCTCAAGCTGTTTGGACAAATTAGCACTTTTAGTAAATATGGTCTTAATGTTTGACACAAAGGAGTATTTTTCTATTCTACTTCAATTTGGACAATTTCAAATATCTCATTAGGTCTTACAAAATGTGGCGGGTACAGCATCGTTTAATCTTACTTCAGCTATCTTAATGTACTGAATCTGTTGAGCAGTTTGCAGTCCATCTGTTGGGAGATCATCTTTTTTCAGATGTCTTTGTCTTTGCATTGAGATCTAGAATTCATTCAGCTTTCAGGAGCCACACTGGACCCAATGACAGTGAGAGCTTTCTTATTTTGAAGGGACTTTATGTTGCCTGGTGCTTTCCCCACTTGGTGAAGTCTCCTTAGCTCTTTCATGCAAGATGTTACTGTGTGCCTGTGTCATGCTTCTTATCAGACTACATATGTTATCCTTACAATGTTATCTGTATTCAGCAGGTTTCTTAAGTTTCTTTCTTTGCATGTTTCAGGCCTCCTAAAAATGAGGTACTCCGTGTTATGGTGTCAGGATCTGCCCTTTGTTTGTAGAAAAATACCCAGTGTCTCCTTAAGAAGCATACCAGATTTCAGATGTTTTTCTCTCTTTAAGACACCAGTTTACCTTTGGAACTAGTACAGCAAGAACATACTTCTCTCTTCCATGATTTTGTCTTCTGTAGAGTGAATTTTTTCAAATACAGAATCGGACATTTAGTCTATTAGACTAAAGAAGATTCTAGTTGTCTTCAGGTCTGTTTCAGGATTGGTGAGATTCCATATTTCTTTGCCTGCTAGAAAGAAGTATTGTATCTATTGCTTTTGAGAAAAAAGCTGTCCCAGATCTCTGTCTACATTCATGTTTCTCTGATCAAAGGATACCTTTTTTTGGTTTGTGCAGCAATTCCAGTGATCCTAATCAAATTAAGGCAAGATGGTCCACTGACTATCTTGTTTGTGATAGGTCAGCCTAGACAGTTCTGTTTTCAGGATGATAGTGTTCTGTGTGAGGACTCCCTTTATGCTGCACTTGTTAGGACTGTCTGGAATACTGGGCTATATCAGTCATACTCCTTTCCAATGATTTTTGGATTATCTGTTGAGCTAATAGCCTGATAGCTCCTTTGGAGAGAAGGATTTCACTTAGCATATCTTCTAGGAGTCCACAGCATAGGGAGTTTGCTTTCTCAAGGAGCAAAAAAAAGAAGGCTTCTAATAAAGAAACTACGAGTACCAAAGTGTGACTCGAGTCTGGTGTTTAGACTGGAATGGGCCACCCTTCAAGCCGACAAAAATCCTCTTATATTTTACTTTTTTAATAAAACATTTTTTTTTCTGCTGCTGATAGCTTCTGACCAGAGAGTATGAAAGACATCTATCCATTTTTGTGTTCCTTTAGTACAAGTATCCTTACAGACCTATATGAATTTATTTGTGTTACAAAGTCTGAATTTCACCTTCATTAGGAGATGAGCTAACTTGTTTTGTTAATTTTTCTTGAGCCCCTTGCATGTATGGTCGAGAATATTCTTTGTTTCTTGATGTCAAAGGGTTGTTTCTTATGTAGATCATATCACTCCATTCCGAGGGTCCTCTAGGATGTTTGTGTTAGTTTCTGGTAAGTCCAGCAGAATATCCATTTTTCTGCAAAAGCTATCAAAGTTGCCATCTCATTATCTATAAAAGAGTCAAGTTGGATTTGCCTTCTGTCATAAGGACTAATAATCAAGCTGTGTCTTGAAGTACTTCCTTCACTGCTGGCTGCCAAATCGCTACCTTGAGTGGTAACCATTACTTTCTTTAATCACTGTACCCTTGTGAAGGCTTACAGGACTGCTAATGGCACTTGATAGACCCAGAGCATTAGTTGTGCAAAGGGTCTTGACACCAGTGTGCAGAGGACTATAACTGGGTCCACACATGTGACATACCACTGTGGATAGATAAAAAGGGAAAGCAGTTTACCAGCATCAAGAATTAGTAAAGGTGTATGTACAGCATACATTTTTGTGTTTGTAACCTGCATATTTATTTCTTGCCTTCACTTGCTTCCTTCCAACACTTTCCTGCACTGAGATTCTGCAATAAGGAAACATGCAAAACCTAATTGCTCCCTCTTTTTTTTTTTTTTTTTAACCATTTCTGTGCACTTTCTGTGATGAATACAAGTAGAATAATATTCTAGGATCACCATAACGTAGTGATTATGGCATATGTATGTGTATGACTGTACTTCTCTAAAATTATACAGCAAATTAGACTTTATGTCTGCTTAGTGCTAAGTAACACCTTTCAAGGCACAGTTAAATTCTAGTATTTTGTTTAAGGCTCTGGAAAAAGCAAAAGAGGCTGGAAGACAGGAAAGAGAATTGTTGAGACAACGTGAACAAATGACTCCTCCAGAAAATATCAACTTAGACCTCACTTACTCAGTAAGTGCTTAGAAATCTTCAGTGAGTGAAATATGGCTGAAAAAACCTCCTGAACAGATATTTCAGTGTTTCTTGAAGTGTATGTGTGTTGTAATGCTCCTAGCAGGGTACCAGAGGAGATCAATTTATGTCATTGAGTCTATTGCCATGCAATCTCAAGCACCAGAGAAACCATGTACTTAACATCAAGTGGAGAAGGATGCCCATGAATATCTACTCAGCTATCTACTCACATGCAAAAGTTGCATATCAAAACATAACAGATGTAAACCCTGTACTTCAAAAATAGTCTAGAAAATGTGACATGCCAAGAGAAGAAAACAGGAAAGATCAGATTCTGTCTTTAAATTAAACCATAAAGTGGTAATACAGAGAATGTATTACATGAAATAGGATACAGTAATATTCTTAAATCTTAAAGCAGATATCTAGATTTACATTCTGCTTTTCAAATTAATAGTAGACTTTTTTTTTTTTTTTATAAAGGGTACAAGATGCATAAAAATACTTGAGGGGTATTTAAAGTTGTACCCTGGGTACTGCTGTAGAGACAACTATTAACAGTTAAATTAGACAGACCTAATAGTTTATTTTACTGCAAAGGTCAGGGTAAAGCTGGGGAAAAAAATGCGGAAGTATTTTACCCGACACCAACGGAACTTGGGTTTTCAAACAGCAGTTTGGAAAAATTCTGTCTTTCTAAACTGAGTGACCACAGGCAGTAGGACCATTTTCCACAGGTTGGGAGCCATAAATTGCACACAGTTTCTGAGAATGAACTTGTATGAATATTTTTTAATAACCTTGTATTATAACATTGTATTTGCTTGGATTTAAGGCTCACTTACTATAACCTTGAATGGTAGTTATTTATGTACAAAAATAAAATAATTACCTAGAATAAGTAGCTTTTAAACTTGTTTCCTCTATGTCCATGTGCAAGAACAAAGAAACCTTAAAGATGGGAAGCTTAAAACTGGTACAAACAGTACTTCCAAAGTAAAATTAATTTGAAATTATCTGTTAGGAATTCAAGTTTATTACTTGAGAGGACAAAATATTTTGTTGTATCTATAATTCCAATTTTCTATAGGTTCTTCTCAATCTGGCCAGTCAGTATGCTGCTAATGAAATGTATGCTGAAGCACTGACTACGTACCAAGTTATAGTGAAGAATAAGATGTTCACTAATGGAGGTAGGTTATATTCCAAGGTGGATTAAAATTGGTTGTTAGTCATTCAAAATGAGAGCTGCATCTGTGTGGTGTTGATTCACAGAGATCTCAGCCCTCAGAGTCAGCTGGCCAGAGTGGACAACAGGTACCCACAGTCTCTGACTTGGAGAGCCAAACCAAATTAAGTTGCACCAACTCATGAAGTCTTTTCTTTCCATAGACTAAGCTAAACATAAAGACATCTATAATTTTCTCATGCCACACACACTATGTTGTCTGCTCTAATACTAATTTTTTCTCTTTTCATTTGACTTTTCCCTCCTGAAACATTCTTTTAGTATTTTGCACATCTTTGCACTACTAAAGTACCCTTTTCTTAGAGATGCTTATTTGCAGCTGTCTTCCTGGAGAGCACTGTAAATAATCTCTACCTCACCCCTCAATTCATAGTCAAAATCAGAATACATCTTACATGGTAGTTCTTTCCTAGGTTTTGTCAGTACTTCATCTTCTTCTGGCTGAAGGCCGTTCTGTGCAGTGCTGCTTTAAAGGGACATTTGTATCCTGTAATGAAGACAGATTTGTTAGGAAGTAGTTCTTCTGTGCCACTTTGAAGCAATTTAAAAATCTTGTAACTCACTGACTTCTTTCGATAGGTATACTGAAGGTAAATATGGGAAATATATATTTAAAACAACGGAACTATTCCAAAGCTATCAAATTCTACCGTATGGCTCTAGACCAGATTACTAGTGCCCACAAAGAGATGAGGTGAGTTTCTTCTAGGAGGCCTCGTTATGAAACACAAGATTTGGATGCGATATGATTTGAGAGTTAAAAATATAACCTAATCTTGATTTCTTTACTTAGGATGAAAATAATGGAAAATATTGGAGTTGCATTTGTTAAAACTGGCCAATACATTGATGCCATTTCTTCATTTGAAGACATAATGAGCATATCCCCAAACCTGAAGGCAGGCTTCAACTTGATCCTATGTTATTTTGCTATTGGAGATGGTGAGCAAATGAAGAAAGCCTTCAAAAAACTGATTGCAGTTCCCTTGGAAGTAGATTTTGATGACAAATACATTTCATTAAATGTAAGTTTGAAAAAAAGAAACTGTCTTTATATAGTAAATTGGGAGAAAGAGGGAGATATATATAATGCTTGGACTGTACTAAATGTGTAAATCGATGTGTACTTAGGTAACTAAAATAACTTTTTATTCTTTTACAACATGAATTTAGTGTGGCAGTACTGCTCAGAAGTGTAAAATAATCAAAGAACATTCAAAGCCTTTCTTCCTCAAAAGATATGATGAACATAAAATCCACATCATTGGCTTTTGAATTTCATTATTATTTCTTTTAGAGCTAGCTAGATTGATAGAAATCATAAGATGATCATGTGAGTTATTGTAATGAGGAGGTAGCACAAGTCCTCTTCTGCTGAATGCAGTTCAGCAAATGTTTATTTTTAAGCATGAGAATATTCTCTGCAGCCTTCCCAGTCTGTTATACATGACATGATCTACATCCATTAACAACTCTACTGTGAGCTGTGACGACATGTATGAGCAGAAGAACAGGACTGAACTAGTTGTAATGCCAAATTTCAGATTTTGCGGTTAGAAAACTACTTTAAACTGAAGCTAGCTTTTTCAAATGTGGAAAGTGACATTATAGACTATGTATTTTGTATCAGTTTATGTTTGCAGTCATATAATTTCTAAAATAATTAAAATGTTTGTATCCTGGCATAATTTGCAGTTATTCTGTCCCCCTACAGGATGATCTACATACAAATCTACTGCTTGAAGCCATTAAAAATGACAGTTTAAGTCAAATGGAACGTGAGAGGTAGTGATGGAATCTATTTTTTTTTGTCTGTGGTGCCTGGGATTTTAGCTCCTGGAAGGATTATTGGTCTTCTCACCTGTCCGCAGCTCTTATTACAAAAGTGTCCTCATAATTCCTAGGAAGGAACACACTCAGAAGAACCAGTTGGATCACTCAGTTTAGTGTGCTGCACTAAAGTAGAATACCTGCCCCAAATGATCTAGGTTACATTGCTTAAAACTTGCAGCATTAGAGTTTTTTTAAAAATACAACTACAGTGTGCAGTGAAAGGAAAATAGAAAAATCCGATACAAGGCAAGATACAAGGTAGTGTCAAGATACAGGTGGTAGAGGACTGGTTAGACTGACTTCTAAGATTGTCCTGAGTGCAGGAAGAAGGAAGAACAAGATTTGGTTATTTTTTTTCTATACATGTTTTTGAAATGATGACATAAAATGGTTTGCGTTGAAAGGGACCTTAAGGATCATCCAGTTCCAACCCCTCTGCCACGGGCAGGGACACTTTCCACTAGACCAGGTTGCTCCAAGTCCCACCGAGCTGGCCTTGAACACTTCCATGGATGGGGCATCCAGAACTTCTTTGGGGCACCTCTTCCAGTACCTCACCACCCTTGCAGTGAAGAATTTCTATAATATTTTTGTGCTATGTTTTTGTTTGGTTTTCTTCTTCCTTAGGAAATCCATGGCAGAGGAATACATCATGACAGCTGCTAAACTCATTGCACCAGTAATTGAGACATCTTTTGCAGTAGGCTATGATTGGTAAGAGTCAAGTGGGGCTTCTTTTTTTCTAAAGTATATGTGAGTCTGTCATGCTGGTTATGAAACCAGATTCACAAACATAAACAGCCTGGTGAACATGGTCTGCCCTGCATCTCCTATGTGGTATTCAGGCTATTTACAGTTTGCCTCCATGATGCTATGGAGAAGAACAAAACAAAGCATTAGAGTTTATTGTGTGATAAAAATTTAATTCGTCATTGAAACTCAGCTGTTAAATATATATTTTGCACTGTTCTATGTTCACGCAGAAAGAACTTCTAAAAATTGAATTTGAAAATTCAGCTTGAAAATTGAAAAGCTTTTAAAAATCTCAGTGAACAAATGCTATATGGAAGGTAATGATCAGTACTCTTTAGTGTAAGTTTGAAGATAACATAATGAAAACTTGAGGTGCCTAAGAAGTTTTCATTACTCCATAGACTCATTATATAAAATACTGAAGTCCAGATTTTTGTTGGAAAGGTTTATTTGCATTTCATTTTAAAACTTAATATTTTTAAATGTCAACTTAATCTACCATTTCTTAAACGTTTTACAAGTGTATACAGGGATAGGCTGCTGATACAGTTCACCATTTGAACTTTATTTTTTTAATGTGCAGCTTAGCTTTTGCTTTTCTGTGGTATTTTCCAAAGCAGAATACTCTTCTCTTTAAAACAAAATCAAGTAGAGACATTTACTGTAATTACAGTATAAAAATGATTTGTATGACTTTCCCAAGATGTATTTTAAACTTACTTTCAGTTTTCTATTATAAGGACTTGGATATTTTTTGTATTTTTGGCAACACTGGAAAATAACATGTACACAAATAAGTGTTGTGTATCTGCAGGCACAAAATTACTAACGTGTGGTCAGTGTTTTTGGTAGTGAAGGACATTTTTTGAGAAAAGAGAACTGTCTTTTTGCCTGGGGTTTTTGGTCTGTTACGGTTATTTTCAAATTGTGCAGGTCCTATAATTATAATTTACTAAGTTGTTTATACTAATATGAAATAATCTCTAACATAGATGTGGTTTGTCTGCTAGGGTCCACAAGGTGGTGTTTGGTGGTTTAATAATCATTATAATCTTACAATTTCACTACTTCTGACATTCTGAATCATCAGAACTTAAATAGTATGTCTTGTGAGAATTAGCTTGCCACTTCAGAATTTGTTAGCATGAGTAAATCATATTTGTTTGCTCTGTATCTTGTATTTTTGTTCAGGAAAAATGGGAAAGGCTGTCAGATATTGTTTCCTTGGTGCTATCCACAGAATACTTGTCATGAAGTAACACATTCTCATATGTGTTCTGGCTAGTTAAACAACTTCTGGTGAGATATGTGGGATTGTTTTGTGTGTATCAGGACAGATCTACTCTCTGTTATTTTAGGCTGAGGTATTTGAGCCCAGTGAAGAAGTTTAACCAGCAGTTAACTAAGCTTAGTTTTTCAAATGTAAACTTTTTTATGAGTCCTCTGAGTATTGAATGTGCTTTTAATCAGATTAATTTTCTTTAGAGAAATTAAGTGGGGACAAATAGTCTTTGGATTTTATAACTTCTTACTTAAAATGTGACGTAGTCATGCAACTATTCTGTCATATTCCATAAAGACCAGTTGGATAGTTAGATCTCATTGCATTTTACAGTTAAAAGATTTTAGCAATAGCAGTTGAAAACTTTTTTTGACTTTGCAAAGACATCTGTAATAAAATAAGAAATCACTATTATTTAACATAAGTTTTTCTCCAACATAAAAGACAGTTGAATAGAGACTGTCCATGTGCCGGTCCCATTACAGCAGGAGGCAGTTTGTTAAACTTCTGTTGGCAATGGAGCCAACTGTTGGAAGGAAAGAAGGCAGCTCTCCACCAGTTAAAAAATTAGTGGAAGGGATGGAGGAAGCATCCTGCAGGTTGTTCATTGACTGTGCTTAATTACCAACTGTTTGAGAGAACAGTATATGCATACAATAAATAAAGGTCTTGCTTCATATGATCAGGGAGCTTAAAGTACACCACATCAAACCCTGGAAGATGGAGTTTGTGAATAAGCATCTGAACTGTCTGCTGCATTCTCTTCTGCACTCATTTTGCAGAAGACCCTAAACGACAAATAACTGGGAGATGACCAGAAAGAGGTTTATTATTATGACTTTATTATTATGTAGCTCAGGGGCACAATCTGTAGTCTCTGCTGATTGTTCACTAATCTGGTCTACAGGTTTGGTAATACATGCAACAGGAGATGAGGTTTGAAAAACCACCTTATAGAATGTATCCAAAGAAAATAGTTTGAAAAATTTTCTTAGTGAGTTTTTTATATCAAGTATTGCTCAGTGATGAAGAATAAATTGATGTTTAGGCAGCTGGCTTAAAAAAAAAAGGTAGCAGGGATACTGTTATTAAGGTAAGTTATGGATATAAATATTTTCTCAAATATTTTTAATTAGAGTGCTCTTTTCCTCTGTGAAGAAAGATTAGCTAAGAAAAACTGAGTTTGGAAAGCAAATTAGATGCAAAAGTGTATAACTTAGAGGGGTTTGCACAGGTGCATTATGTTAATGGTTTTGGATCACTTCTGTTGCAGGTGTGTTGATGCAGTAAAAGCTTCCCACTACGTGGAGTTATCCAATGATCTGGAAATAAATAAAGCCACTACTTACTTGAGGCAGCAGAATTTTAACCAGGTATAGTAACTTTTCACATTAGTGCTTTTTAATAGTGTATTTGCAAAGATACCTTTCTTAACCACAGCATATTTTTTGGTGAGGGAAGGAATGATTTATGCAAACATAATTATTTTGATGCTGATCAGTAAAGGCTGAACTGCCTTCATTTTAAAATTTGTCATCAGTCTCTTTCTAATAAGTACAGGAGGCTGTTACCTGTAGGTTTCCTTTTCTGTGCATATAAATTGCCAACACAGGTGTATACATTAATACCACAGCTTGCCATGTTTAAGGTTTTGGTATTGTCTGAGTGAATGTGCAGCTTTCTGACAGTGTCTATTTAAAGGAAAATGCGTTTTTTTGCTCTTAATCTTTATGGGTCCGGCACAATTTATAATACCAGGTTTTCATCAGATTTGTAATGTAACCTTTTATTTGCTTGGGGAAAAGGCTTGGTTTGAAATGTGAGTAGTCAGAAAACAGCTTCATTTGAACACAAGGAAGCTCAGATAAGCTGAACAAGATTTGTTCAGCTTCCTTCTGACGTGTACTGGTTGGTACATTCAGTGATAAGAATGCTTAATAAATAAGAAGGAATATAGCAACCCCCAGGTTTGCACAAGTGGCGAGAAGTATGAGAGATCATATACAGCAAAATTACTGCGGAAGCTGTGAATACTTCTGTCATCTTCTAAGGTCCTTCCCCTTCCCAGAGCTTGGAGGGGGGCACACAGGGCCATGTGCTTTTTACTTCTCATGTTTAAGCTTTTCTAGAGTCCTGAGCAGCTCTTGCTCCTCCTGCCTGTCTTGTCCTCTTCTCCTTCCCTGTAGATACAGCAAGAGAGTTATCCTTTGTTGCACTGCGTGTCTGACTGTTGTGGTTTAACTCAGCTGCCAACAAAGCACCACACAGTCACTGGCTTACTCCCTGCTGTGCTGGGATGAGGGGGAGAATCAGGAGAGTGAAGTGAGAAAGCTCGTGGGTAGGGATAAAGGCAGTGTGATAGGTAAAGCAAAAGCTGCTTATTCTGCTTCACCCCTTCCTTCTTCTTCCCTCACTTTATATGCTGAGCATGATGCCACATGGTATGAAATATCCCTTTGGTTAGTTGGGGGTCAGGTGTCCCAGCTGTGTCCCCTCCCAACTTCCTATGCACCCCCAGCCCACTCGGGTGGGGTGAGAGGCAGAAGAGGCCTTAGCTCTGTGTAAGCCCTGCTCAGCAGTAATGAAAACATCCCTGGCTTATGAGCCCTGTTTCCAGCACAAACGCAAAACACAGCCCTATACAAGCTACTGTGAAAACAATAACTATCCCAGCCAAAACAGGCACACTGATAGCTTTTCTGAGATCAGGAAGCAGTTTTGAGAGTTTTGAAAATTTTGGGCAAATCTGGTAGCTTTTGGAGGGTGAGAGTGTTACAGGTAGGTAAAGTCATCCAAACTCAAGAAATTACTATTTTGATGGTCATTCTTTTTGGTTTCCAGTTAGTATCCAGTAGAGTTTAACAAGCCCCCTAAAATCAATTCTCAGAAGTAAAATGATATACAGAGATTGTTGGTGATGTTTCTGTGTAGTATTTAATGGAGGAAGAGGGAAGGGTTTTGAAAGCAGTAAGAGGAGAACCTTTTTTTGCTTGGATTAAGTGATAGAAGACCTTTAACCTGCACTGGAACCACTTAATGGTGCAGTGGGACTGCACAATGGTGATTGGAGAGAGTCATTTGGCTTTGTTCTAATAAAACTGCAGCTGCCATTTAAATTCATCCAGTCTGCCTGTTGTTCATATACTAAGTAACTCACCACCTGCTCAACACACCTTTGGCTGAAGAACAAGAATGGGAACTTTTTTAAGTACTCAGTTTCAAGGCTGAAAGATTTTTTTTTTTGTATTTAAAAAAACAAAACATTAAAATAGATTTCTCCTGTAACTATGATGGGCTTAACTGTGGGTTCATTGTAGTGAATATGATATTTTAAAACAGTTCTTGCAAATAAAAAATAAAATAAAATTTACGGGAAAATTACCATAATATGTCTAGTTTTGTGTATTAGACATGAATGTTTTTTACTGTCAGAAAAAAAACCTTTGAAAAATCAATTTAAAACCAAAATTCTGCAGGTTAACCATGCATCTCCTAAGCAACTCTGGCACACCCTGCTTGGGTCAGGCAAGCTGCTTTGAAGTTTAACTTCTGTAAGCAAATAATTTAGGTACACTGGAAACATGTCACAAAGAGTAGTTTGGAGAGTCACTGTTTTGATTGTTGAATCTAACTAATAATTATTGTTGGGATAAAAAAGTCAGAAGTTCTTTAGAAATCTTTAGAATGTAGTTGATTGGACAGTGCTGCATTGCAAGGACAAAAGGAATATTGCTATGGATTTTCATCCTAGGGCTCATAATTGCTGAAATGGTTCAAGAGATCTGCAACATTATTTACCAGTAAATGACCGATAAATGAATTGAGTTCAGAGTCCATGTGAACTTTTCATTATACATGAAAAGGACATTACTTCTTCTCTGATCTTTATCGTCAAAGATACCATTTAGCACTAAAAGCAAAGTTAAATAAATCAGCTGTAAGGGGAAATAGCTTTTCAGAAAGTAACTTTGAACTGTAAAGCTCTAAATTCACTAAAAATTCCTTGAGAAGGAAGTTTTTTCTTAAGAGCAGAGTACCTCAGATATAGTAGTATTGCGTCTGAAAATGTCTGGGACCGTTCCCTTTTTGGAGAAAGTCACAAATATATACAAAGGTTTAAAATTATCATAGTTACAATTCTTACATTTCTGAGACCACAAAATCTAGAGCCTGACTATTGAGATGCTTTTCTTGTTTAAGACTGGTGTATTTTTAGGGAATTTTCTATTATTGGAGGATATTAAGATCATTAGTAATTCATAGTTCTTGGGTGGAATGTAGTTGACTAAATCAATGAACTACATTTAGCTGTGTATATTTTGTCATTTTACACATCATTAGTTTTTTGCGTAGAGTAACTGTGAAACATTGTATGTATGACAGTCAATTAAAACCTGTTTCCTTTATGTTTATTTTGGCATTTGACGTACAGTATAATGCATTTGCTTTGATATGTAAAATGCAGATGAAACGTTTCATGTCAAGAAAGAGGGAAACTTTTATATTGCTATTGTTGATGGCTAAATTGAGGTTGCCACATCTGTGTTGTAATAGATGATGGAACTGGGCTCACTGTGATAGTCTAACAGTTTGTGTAGTTAATATAAATATTTGGCATAAAGAAGACAGATTTTTCTTAATCATTTAGTCTGCAGTTAGAAATGTTATCCCACAGTCAATGAAAAGAAAAAACTGCCTTTTATTTCAAAGTTTCTTTCATAGTTTAAATATATTTACTTTTTATCTATAAATATCTTTATTTTGAAGTGTATGAAATCTAGTTTCCATGTAAAAGTGTTTAAAAAAGCTTTGTGGCCTCAGGCTTCACATTTGAGTACTTCCTACACTTGGGCAGTTGTTGTCGTCTTACTACACAAACCAACTGCAAGTTCAGGTCCAGTCCTACGCTGTTGTGTGTATTTTTTTACATATAGCATGTTCTTTTTTAGCTTTTTAATATGTATTTTAATGTCAATTATTTCGTGTTCACTTAAAGAACTGGAAAAATATGTATGCAAATTTTAATTAGCTAGATTAAAAACAAATTATCTAATGTTGTGTTTTATATGTTTAGAATTGTCAGATATCTATGTAGTTCACAGTAGCCTTATCTAATCTAAATTTTGGAAAAGTAATAAATAGCCAATATTATAGAAATTTTGTGACCAATGTTATACATAATGTTATGTATAATACAGATACACTTTTGCTTGTACGTGCTTATAAGTGTGTGTTACAAGTTCTGTTAATTATCAAATATGTGAGTACGTGAGTTGATAATTTTAACCGTTTGTTACTGTGAAGTTTATCAATGCTTTCTGAAAGGATTTTGGAATAAGTTTACTTCAGTTGGAAGTAAGTTGTTTCCAAATTACTTCTAGGCACTGGAGACTTTGAAAATGTTTGAAAAAAAGGAGAGCAGGGTAAAGAGTGCAGCTGCAACAAACCTTTCATTCCTTTATTATTTGGTAAGTGTTTGTTTCAACAAAACCAGGTAAGAACTGCAGTTTATGTAGCAACTTCTGTATTTTTGTAACAATTTTTGTGTCTGTCTAAATAATCTCTGTAAACAAGAAGAAACTGCACACTAGAGGAGTTATTCTGGAACACCAGTTCTGGGCTGTAGTTGAAGTTTGGATCAGGTCATTTTGTATCCTGTTGCTGGAAGAAGAGGGAGATTGAGCCCCAAGCCACAGAAGCATGTCTACGGTGGGATTTGTGGCTCCATTTAAAACATGGGTCCTGGAGACCCAGGCTGAACTTTAGGAAGACCTGAAGTATGTAGCTTAGGCAGGTGTGTTTGTGTATGAAGTTTGTAGGGTGTGGGGATTTTTTTTTTTTTTTTTTTAAATAAATGCTACTTTAAAAGAAGACTTCCAGACTGGGTGGGAAACAGTAGCAAGACACATCTCAAGTGCTAAGTTATCTGAAATTAGAAAGAGATGATCTACCTTATGCAAATATATAAGAAATATTTTGGGAATCTTTTTTTTTTTATCCTCAATCTTTTGTAATTCCTGTAAGAAACCACAGCTACAAGAAATTAACTAACAAAGGACTAATACAATGTTTGTTTTGTTCATGTAGGGGAATGAATTGGCACAAGCAGCTAACTATGCAGATTTAGCTGTAAATTCTGATAGGTACAATCCAGCAGCTCTAACTAACAAAGGAAATACTGTTTTTGCAAATGGAGACTATGAAAAAGCAGCTGAATTTTATAAGGAAGCTCTCAGGAATGATTCCTTATGCACTGAAGCACTTTATAACCTTGGTAAGTGATAGGTGCTTTTGTGATTTAGCTTTTGTCTAAAGGTAACAATTTTTCTGAGAATCTATCTTTCAGGGTGTTCTTGTGTAGAAATATATGTGAATTATTATTACTTTATTGAGCAATTTATGTTATAGCAAGGTATTAACTTGTACTTTCTCTCTATTCTGCAAAAAAATCTGTGTTAAGAACATCAACTAGTAATTGCAGATAAGTAAGTTACTTTGAAGACTAAGAAATTTATGCTACCTACAAAAAGTATACCAGTTTTAGCATTATTAAACCCTCATTCCCCCATTCATCTTGTTCAAAAAGTGAGATTACACGTGTCCTTGCTCTTTGATTAGGTTCATGTTCCTTGTGCTTACCAGTTTGGTAGGCCATGCTGGCTGGTAAGAATTATAAGCATGGCTCTCACAAACAGTCTGTTAATGTCAAGGCAGTCATACTGCCTCCAAGTACAAATTTTGGTTTTCCTGTTACTCTATCAGGCCAA
The DNA here is from genome assembly GCA_036023395.1 of Myiotriccus ornatus. NCBI lineage: Eukaryota > Metazoa > Chordata > Aves > Passeriformes > Tyrannidae > Myiotriccus > Myiotriccus ornatus. Next base: position 44,002,596 of record JAYRBT010000001.1, read on the forward strand.
AGTAGTCTTTTTCTCACTGCACTGATTCTGTAACCATTATTTTTTTTAGGTTTAGCATACAAGAAGTTAAACAGGATAGACGAAGCTTTGGATTTTTTGCTGAAACTCCATGCAATCCTTCCAAATAGCGCCCAAGTCCTTTACCAGATAGCAAGCATGTATCTTTTTCTGGATTATGATAAGGGATGGTGGCTTTAGTGAACTCATTTAGTCTGAAGTATGTGTTTCAATCATGACAGGGTGACTTAGAAATTTACTGTGGTGTCTGTTACAGTAAAGATGATTTGTTCTCTGATGTTTGCGAAAATGAGACCAGAATTTAAACCTTCTTGAACATTTCCAGTGAAGCAAGTGAAGAAATACCTTAAGACTGCTCTCGTTGCAGGGAATGAGTGATTTACACTCAGTGTTAAATTGTGTCCTGGAATATTTAAAATGCTGCTGGTTTTATTATGAAAATAATATGGCATATGTAAGCACAAGTAAGTAAAATATTTAAGAAAAAAAAATATGGTTAATGAATGTGATGTTCTCTTCTGAAAGCTGTTTGCAGATTAGTTAGTGTAAGAAAATAATTATATCCCAGTGCTGGAAAAGCTCAACAGATTGAAAAGCTGAGGAAGGGAGGAACTGGCTTTGCACATCACCAGTGATATTCGACACTATGAATTTCTTTAAGAATGCTTCTGAGGATGTGCAGACTTTAATAAAATCCTTTCCAAGGCAGAACAGATTTCAGGTGCTCTACTACACTTTAAAGAATAGTGTAGGTAATAAAAATATATTTTAGTCAGTAAAATAAGTAACCTTCAAAATACCGAAGGACTCTGATTTCTGTTCCTTTTTGTATAGCCCCTTTACAACAGCATAAATGGCCCAACAACTCCCAGTTTCCATCTGGAGCAGACCTTCTCTGCTCCACTACTGCAGAAAACTGTTTTCTGCCAATACTCACAACGTTTTTCCATGACAGGTAGGATGCAGCAGAAACTGGAAAACCAGATTGGGCAGTAGCTCCAGTTCACACTGCTGGGAGCTCTGAGCCACTGTGCCCCTCAGAGGTGACTGAGGAGGGAAGAGCAAACTGCCGGCTGAGTTATGGCTAATGCTGTCATGATGAAAAAGTAACCAAGTTGTAAAGGCTACAAATCAATGGCCTGGTTCTCATACTTCATTCTTATAAATGATGAAGTCAGAGTAAAATTAGAGAAAGAGAGAACTGAGCCCAAAGTTCTGTTGAGCCCAGCCTGGTTTTAAGGTGAAAGAGCAGCCAAAATCTCTGAATATATTTTTCCTTTAGCGTAACAAAAAGACTTTCTAATGGAAATGAAATTATGAAAACAATATGAAAAAAAAGGCCAGTATATCTTCATGCTGTTAGTGACTGGTGTATCTGTTCAGCATATGGATTACATTAGGTAAAGTAATAGGAATTCTGAGTAAATCAACCTACCATCAGCATCAGTCCTTGACTGAAGAAAACTCAGATATGAGATCATGGAAGATCCCAATCAAGCCATAGAGTGGCTCCTGCAGTTGATCAGTGTCGTACCATCTGATCCACATGTACTTTCAAAGCTAGGGAAATTATATGATAATGAAGGTGATAAATCCCAAGCTTTTCATTATTACTATGAGGTACTTGCTCTTATATTGCTTTTTCAATGCACTTTGTAATATTTAAAGAAAATTTTGCTGTAAGTTCATATATCAAATTAACAATTGATTCACTTAAACTTTTTGAAATGTACTCCAGAAAGAAAAAAAAAAAAAAAAAAGAGATACTAGGAGAGAATTAACAAAATCTAATTTTTGTAATCAGATCCTAAGGAAACACATAGCCTGTGGTTCCGTGTGGATACTGACCTCAGACTTATGTGTTTCTTTGTGTGGTCATTGTTTACACTGACCTGTAACAGTTTTATTTTAAAATATAGTCTTGGACAAAATAAAATCCAAATATAGCAAATTTAGTAAATATAGTAATTTTAAAGGTGTGTAATGTGACTGAGTTGATTGGGGTCTGTGTCTGTATAATAGATATGGTTACATATATAATGTGATTATATATGATATATAAAGTTTATATATATATATTATCGGTACAGCTATACATTATGTATACATGGTTGCCTAAAGATAGGTAGCCTCTTTAATTTCAAACCAGCTGTACTACTGTCTGTGGTTTGGAGAGATTCTTCTGTCTTAGAAAAAAGAATATGACGGGAAACTGCTTTGCTGAGGGTTCTTTTTATCTGTGAAGTAAGGATGACCAAAGGCTATGTTGCAATCTGAATTACTAGTTGAGTTGTGCTTGATGATAATTTTGCTGCCTGTTTCCGTGGGAATTTCTAAAAAGCTGAAAATGTTGTTCCTGGACATATATATATAGAAAATAATGCTTTTAGTTGAGTATTCCAGCAGACTGATGTGAATATGGAATTGTACACGTATTAGTTAGCATTGTTTAATGTTTTAGGTAACTTACTCATATGTAGACATGAGCTAAGTAAATATTTTTGTTGTTGCAAGCTATTAAAATAGTATTCCAAATAAGGCTTGATGGAAAATGTGACAAACTCATCTCAGGTAACTTCTAAAAAGCACTTTGCAATTAGAAAACTTGGCATGCCTTTTTTTTTTTTTTTACCCAGGATCACTTAGTACAGCACACTACTTCTATTCATTTATATTACGCATTTTGGGCATCTGGAGAATTAAACACTTGAGTAAGATATTCCAGAAGTACCATAAAGATGTTGTTTATCACTGAAATTGTGGGGTTTTTCACCTTTCCTATTTTGCCAGTCATACCGGTATTTCCCTTCAAACATTGAGGTCATTGAATGGCTTGGAGCATATTGCATTGACACCCAGTTTTGTGAAAAAGCCATTGAGTACTTCGAAAGAGCAGCACTTATCCTGTAAGTAGTTATTATTTTATGCCTACTCAGATTTGTGATTAGACATCCATAAGTATACCTAGAGATAAATCAGTTGGATAACTTTAATAATACTATAAGCCAACACCAGAATTAAGAGTATTTGGGATATTACTTCATTTTCTCAACTGTCTGTTCATTTACAGTGTGTTTTTGTTCTTACTGTGCAATTTCAATGTTAAGTAAGATCCTCCTTTGGGCCCAAGATAGTATTAGGTATTAGACACTCTTTTTCTCTGTTATCTGCAATTGAACACAGCTACAAAGTGGGCAATAGCTCTCCAAAGCCACCAAGACCTCTTTCTCTATGGCTTTATGTGAAATACTTCCTTTCTATTGTTTCGTTGTGCAGCGATGATTTGGTGGTTCCGATAAATGCATGTTTTAGCCGTTCTGGCTACATTTCCGCTTTTCACATCAGTCCTACTTCCACAGAAAAGCTATCACAAATAAGGTATATAAGTAAGCAAAATTGTGCAGTGCAGAACTGCCAGGGGCCAGTGAAAATAAGTTGACAGATTAAATTGATCCTGATAGAGATGTTTGAAATATGCTGAGTTCAGTTCAGCAACTTAATGGCTAAAATTGTCTATTAGCAGAACATGATGCACTTCAGAAAGTATATAGGCCATATACTTTATTTTAATTCAGAAAGGAAGCTCACCAGAAAATGCTTAATAAAATGATCAAATTTAAATCTGTAATCCAGAGTTTAAAGATAATTCTAAAAAGACATGCATATGGTCTTTTTATGTAGGATTCATGAAGCATTTTGTGTTAATAGACCAATTCATGCAACTGAAATTCACTTGAATAAGTGTGAATTTTTCTATTTTGTGTTTTAGGAAACATACCAAAAATCATACTGAAAAAACCTGTTATTGCTTGTCTTGTGGTGATCTAAAATTTGACATTCTTTTTGTTCTGGGAATCTGAATGGATATGCATGTACAAAGACAGCATGTGAACAAAATAGGTTGTAAGAAGTTCAGTAAAAAATACTAATTCTGGCTTTGAAGCACTTGAGTTAGAATGGACATTAATTGTAGAAGAGAAAATCCAAGGTTTAAATAAGGATTAAAAATGAAAAAAAACCAAAACAAAACATAGACTTCACTCAAATGGTGGTATAATTATAAAGAAGTAGAGATGTAGATAAGATAAAAATACCCAGTTCACAGGTTTGCCAATATTTTTTTCCATATAATTACTGGCCATCTTAAAAAATGATATTTTAGTCAAGCTATGAGATTGCAAATATTGGTGATCGTGGTCTTCTTAGAAAATTTGGAAAGAAACAGATGAAACTAAAAGAAATTATTTCATAATCTTGTTTTGGCAAAGATCTAAAGATTTTGTGCTTCATGTCTCACTCAGTCCGTGCATGAAGCATGAAGTATGTGAATTGTAAAGTACTTATGAAAAATTGGCATATGAAATTCTTCGTTATTATTTGTAATTGTAATCTATCTGTAACAGAAATTATTTCTTTGTGGGAGGAGATTTTTAACAGTAGATAACATGCATGAATGTTTTGGTGCTTATTTGGGACTAGAAGTAGAGCCTAGATAGGCTAATTTTGGTAAATATGAATGTAAATATAAATTGCTACTGATTTGAAATAGTTACATTTTAGAATTATTTAAACTGTGAACAGCATTTTTTAGTTTAACAATTTTTAGTTTGTTTAGTGCATTCAGTGCTTTAATCACAATAACTACATTTTAAATTGCATTCTAAGATAACGTTAGACAATGAACTGGGCAACAGCTTTCATTACTTTATTTTTACCAGCATGCACAGATCTATCACTAATAAAAGGAGTTGTGCAGTTAATGCTTGCTGCTGACAATTTATTCTCTCTAGAATTTTCATACTGAACTATGTGATAAACTTTATTTTGGTGTCTGCTTGGCTGCCTTTATTTGCAGGAGACACATTCAGCTGAAACTAAAAAGGTGCAGCATCTGTATTTCATGAGGTTTTTTGGCAACTACCAGTCAAACAGATTATTTAGAGTTAAAAATGGCCTATGCTATGATTAGAGGGAAAACCTGAAGAGAATAAGTACAAAACTGTTCTGAAAATGTTATCTTACAGTACCTTTTGGATATGCTACTATTGAATTGTAAGCCACATGTGGAAAGTGCTTTGGCTTGTAGAGGATCTTGACACTATTGACGTGAAAATTTCCTAGTTTTCGTATTAATTTGAGAAGAATGAGGAAGGAGTCCAACTGTTTTGTTGTACATGTTGAAACATCTCAAATATTTTCTCTGACATACCTGTCACCGTTATATGCTAAAAAGAGAAGGACAGGCAGCAGCTCAATGCTGCGATGGGATGATAGGCAAAAAGGAGAAACCAGAGTTTGAAGCTGTGAGTGGGCAGTGTGCTTCCTGGCAGGGATCTCCTGGGCATGCACTGGATCCTAGTGGTAGGGCCTCCTCAAAATACAGTTTAGCATTTTGTTCTTTCCCACTGCATGGTTCTGGAACTCTGACAAAGATCCGTGGTTCACATGTCCGGTGTACTAACTGGGCACAGAATCACGAGCAGGAGGAAGGCTGAAAATACAACTGAAAATGAGTGACATGGAGGCCCGAAAACAGATGCAGGATGCAGGGGTAAACTGTATGTGAATTGAGCTGGCTAAATTCTTTCTAGGAAGGCAATAGGCTAGGTGAAAAATTTATTAGTAGTTTAGTAGTAGGTCTTTACCAGTATTATGCAGGTTATTTTGCTTATTCATTCTTTGGCAAATGTGCATAATTTTACTTTATTTATATGCAGGCCGACACAAGTGAAGTGGCAGTTGATGGTTGCAAGTTGCTACAGGAGAAGCGGTAAGCTCTGTGACTTTTTGGTAACTGGTTGAAGGTTTGTAACATTTTTTTTGGTAATCCATGGGGGTTGTACAGACTGGACAATATACGAAGGGAGCTTATAGAAAAGATGCAGATAAACTGGGGTCTGCAGTTCCAGGGCAAAGAGCAACGGTTTTAAACTGGAAGAGGGTAGACTTTTACTGGATATAAGGAAGAAATTCTTTACTGTGAGGATAGTGAGACACTGGAACAGGCTGTCCAGAGAAGTTGTGGATGCCCCATCAAGGCCAGATTGGAGCAACCTGGTCTAGAGGAAGGTGTCCCTGCCCATAGCAGGAGGGTTGGAACTAGATGATCTTCAAAAGTCTCTTTCAAACCAAATCGTTTTATGATTCTGTGATTTGGTTTTTTTTGATCGATGTTTTTATTTTTTGCTTTTGATCTTTTCTGACTGATGTGAATATTGGTGCTAAAGTTTGTGTGAACACTCAGTTATTTATTATTTTGTTATAAATTTTCTCTGTATATGTAATAAAACATGAAGTTTCTTTTAAGTCCAGGAAGTGTGCCTGCACTGACTTACATGTGAAACATTCCTTGTGCTGTTAAATAAATAAAGAAAATAGTGCAGCATACATGATCTGATAGAAGGTTTTTCTAATATAGTTATACTACCAACTGGTCCAACATAAACAGTTTTTCAAGTTGCTTAGTTCCCTTTCCTTTTCAACAGCAGGTATAATTTTTCAATATTAAAATACTATTTGCACTACACAGAAGAGAGTCTTCATGTGCTGTGTTTTCATACTGGGAATAGAATACACTGATAAGCAAAATGAAAAGAGACTAACCTTTTGGGGGGTTTTCACCACCTAAAATGCACTCAAGATACTTGATGATGTAAATTATACTCTTCTTTCTTCCTGTTCCATCTTGTCTCTCTTCTTTATGCTTCTTTAGAACTTCACAGAACAGTCTTCCATAATAAATAAGTGCATTTTCACACTTAGCTCAGTTATTTAATGCAACAGTGAAAAAAGGAACAGGACCTGGGGAAGCCAGTATATTAAGAATAATCAGCACCACCCAAAACTAGACAGATGAAACATTTTCCCAGCAAAGGAAAACAGTGGGTTTGGCTGCTTCTTAAATCGTTTATGGTTCGTTGGCAAAATTCCCAGTTTATCGTGTTAACACATAGCACATCAGTTTGATCTCTGCCTTGCACCAGAAGAGAAAAACAGTGATATCTCAACAAACTTTTTTTGTCAAGTATTTAATGGATATGATATTTTAGATTTACAGGGTCAGTCAGTCCTTTCCATAATCAATCTGAGTCAAAATTGAAGGCAAAAGACTTAAGGAATAATTACTTCACTGCCATATCTGGGCAAAGGAGAGCCACACAATTTGTATTTTGACGTCAGGAAGGACAGACAAAGCTCTGCTGTTAGATATTTCCATTTGACCAATCCATACATTTGCAGTCCCAGATAAGTCCTGTTAGGCTTGATACACCTCTTCTAGTAGTTGTGTTGTAGAAATGGAGTCTTAGAGGAAGGTAAAAAAAAAAAAGGCAAAAATCAGGAAGCTGCTCTTCATTAATTCTGTTGTTTAGAGAGTAATTTCGACTGTTTTCAGATGCCCTTAATTTTTACTGTTAAAGTAAATTACTATTAAATTAAGTAATTAAAAAATTTTATGTTCAGTCTCACCAAATTTGGTCTTATAATATTAAATTATTTACTAAATATATAATATATAAAAATCATACATGTATTATTATATATATTATATTATATAAATATTATAACTAAAAAGATGCATTGATGTTAAAGTGTATCAATTTCGCATCAGACATTCTTTTTTATGTTTGACTATGTGGATAGGAGATGTTTGTTTTGTTTGCAGGTAACTACCAGAAAGCTCTGGAGAAGTACAAAGTCATTCACAGAAAATTCCCAGAGAATGTTGAATGTAAGTTTTTTAATTCCGTGGTACAACTATCAAAGGAAACTTTGTTACACTGAATATGTGTGTTAGTAATCATATGACATGTTTTTCATATGAAAATACTTTCATGAAATAACATCTTTATTCATGTTAATGCTGTGTGTTTTCTGTGACAACACTAAAGTGTGATTTAAGGAATATTAGGTCAGTGCTGAAGAAGAGTGATGAAAATAAACTTCTACTGAGTCAGATTGGTTTGAGTTCTTTCTCATACATAACTGTTACTTATTAAATATTTCTTGTGATAAAATATGTGTATTTGTACTTCTAGTTCCTGCTGGTTGAAATTTCTGCTGTAAGTTTCTAGATATGAGAAAATCATATTGCAAAGTTTTACCAAAGCCAGGCTTTCCAAAAAAAACATAGAGGGTGAGACTTTGTTGCTGGGTTTTTAAGTATAGTTGATCAACCAGTCTCTGGAAAGTCTTTGAAGAGTAAGACATTTTGCAAAATCAGTCACACCTGTACTCTAAATAAAAAGAGCCATGTAGAAAATAGAGGTTGTCAGTGGTTGTGAAGACATTCTCTGACATCCCACACTCTACCTCACAAATTCCAAAATACGAGGTTGTCACCAACAAGTCTATGCTTTTAAATGCAATGTGGGAAGAACATTCAGTAGATTTTATTTTAAAATTGTATCATTCTGCTTTAACAAATGCATTGCTTTTTTAAAGAGGATTTAAGTTTTCTGCTGCTGAAACAGTGCTTCTTCACTCATCCCTCCCTGACCATGTGCTCCTAAACCAGCAGAAAACTAACTTAGCACAAAATGAGTAACACGTTTGTGAAAGCACCAGCAGAGACATGGATCATGTCATGCTTGTTTTGGCTTTAGTTCTTTCAGAGGAATGTTGACAAACACATAGGAATAGCCACAATGTCTTCAGAGTTTGGTATAGTGTCTCAGGAGAGAGTTTTTAGGGGCTCTTCTGATTCAGTCATACAGTTATAGTTGATTTTCATGTCAGGTTTGTTGGGATTTTTAATTCTATAAATACTACTCTTTAAAAATCAACCAGAGCAACAGAAAAAAAAGTTTTGATTCACTTGGCATTTGTAAAATTGTTTTCAACAAAATGCTCTTGATATCAGCTCCTCAGTAATATCTTAGTATCATTACTATGCTTCCAGCTTGCAAAATATTTTGCAAATGTCAAGGTTCTGAGCCAGATGAGGTAGTATGTCTTGTGCCTTCCACATTTATAAATGGTATTTGTACTGTTCATGGATATAGACACACGGAAAATGTTGAATTACCTGCAAAATATCACAACTCACATGGTGATACTGGACTGGAGTCACCTTGTTTGCACAGTTGCTTGCACTGTTTGTCACCAACAGTGACAAACTGTTGGGGTGCACTTGTAGTTGGACCTGCTCGTAAGCCTTTCTTAATGGTGCTTTTTGCTTTTCAATTAGGCCTTCGATTTTTAGTTCGTCTCTGCTCAGATATGGGGCTGAAAGAAGTCCAGGAATATGTAACAAAGCTCAAGAAAGTGGAAAAATTAAAAGAAATAAGAGAGCAGGTGAGTACATAGATGAAGCTTAGATAGTGTTTATTTTACTTAAAGATAAAATGTGTTAATAACTTCCTGGTTTAGAGAAGCTTATGTGTTGAGGTTTGGGGAGTTTAGTTTTAAATTACTGATCAGTCTTATATCTGTCTGAATAGTTTTTGAGTACCAGATTTTCTGTGATTTTTAAATACTAGTGAAAGATGGACTATGTGGATGTGATGGGAATGCCGGAGCCACTTGCATAATTCAACATCTCTGGAATGTCGTCTTTCCTACCTACTTGCCAGATTGAATACTTTAGTGTACTTATGAGCCAAGTAATAATGCAACTATAGGGAGAAATGGGGAGCCTAAGAATTTTTTTTTTTGTTATATACAAAGCTGCAACATTGACATATTACAAAGACAGACATAAACTATTTGTGTTAGTGCCAATTTTTAAACTGAAAAAAAAATGCATGGAAAAGCAACAGGCTGTGAAAGGTATGAGATCATAACTTGTGTTCTGTTCAGAAGACTGAGCTCACGTTTGTGTGTGTGCACTCGTGCATTGTTTTCTTGCTATTCTGGTGATAAAGTAAGATTTTAAAATGAAAAACAGCTGCTGGTTTGAAAAGCATTATCCATGCTGTTGAACTGCAAAGTGTTTAAGTTTGCTTTTCCTATTGCCTCGAAGCTACATAGTCACATTAGGACACGTTAAGTCTTAACTAATTTACTGTGCTCCTAGTGACACTTACTGGGTCCCCTTTGATGCCAGATAATATGTACATGCATCCTTAGATGCTTTTACTTAAATTCCAGGGAGTCTGAGTATGTGCATGGACACTAGGACATTTTAAAAATGAAACACACAAAGGGAAACACTGATCAAAGGATTCCAACTTTATGCTACAACCCAACTTTGAAGGACTAGCTGAATTGTATTGGTTTGAATTTTCAGTAAATGTAAAATTTAAAGCACTTGGGAAAATGGACAGAAGAAAGCAGTCTACGGCTGTAGTGGGATTAGTATTCCTCCATGTCTCCCCATAATCATATCAGTAAGCAAAACAGATGACCAGATATAATGTTTCTATTCTGCAAAACTCATAATTAGGAGATCTCTCTAAAGTGTGTTAAACGCGTTTTGCTTGGTTTCTAGGGAGTATCAGTTCAATGTCAGAGATATACATAGCTCTTTGCGGTAACTTTCAATACCTCGGCACTTTACTTGGGAAAGCTCACCAATTAAACAAACAAAAAAAAAATTGTCACATCTCTTCTGTTTATTTCATACTGGAAGTGGGAGCTCTCCCAAACACATTTCTGTACTTTCTGGTGAGGAAGAAGCTACCAGTAGAATATTTAGAAGATTTAATCATCTAAGTCAGTTAAGATTTTACTAACACAGAAATTACGTTTAAATTATGGGGGGTTTTCTCATTCTGACTTCATTGTATTAAGGGAATTTGTACCTGTCATATCTGAATGACAGAGGTATCAGTGGAATCCTGTACAGATGCATAGTAGCACATGCTACTGCATAGTAAAGGAACAAAGACTAAGAAAAGAGGTTTCAGGATGCACTGCAATTTAGTATGTGGCTGTCCTGTATTAGAAGTTGAGTATCTCTGTGACAGAATCTCAACATCAGCAATAGTCCTGCAGTTTCTTTTTCTGCCATTGGTGTTGCATCTGGGTTCCATACCCTGGTTTTGGGTTGGGGATTTTTTTTTCTTTCGTTGGCTGGGGTCTGTGTGTGATTTTTTAGTCTTATGCCTACCATCTGGCTTTGGAAATTACTAGGGTTTTTTTGTCCTAAGAAGTTTCTTCTGTCATCCGTGACCATATAGTCATAAACCATACTGTGAAGTTCTAAAATTACCAAAATTTTAATATTTCACCACCTGAGTTTCCAATAGAAATACTGGTTTCAGTTAGCAGTACCAGATATAGTTCAATTCCTGCTCCCAATTTCAGACTAAGCCATGTTTTCTTGATTGCACCCAGTAAACACAAAACAGTTAAATGCTAGTGTAGTATACCTGCATTTCATAGTCTGCACACAGACTTTGTCTTCCTGTAGAAATTTATCAAAATTTGCTATTCTGGCATTGTTTTTCGAGAATAAGTATATCCACATGGAGTTTTTACCAAAATAAATATTCTGGAGTACTTACTTCCCTCAGTTCTCAAATATGGACAAGTTGTTAAATACTTCCAGCCAAGAATCAGGGAACATCTGTGGAGTTCATTCCCTGTAGAAATTTTTCTCCCTGCCTCTCACACAGCGTTCAATTTTTACTGCAACCTTCATACATATGGGCGTTTTGGGGGCGTGTTGGATTCTTTGTTTGGTTTTGGTTCGTTTTTTTGCTGGGTTAATCTTCCTTTTTCATGTTTCAGTTTAAAAAAAGGCAGGTAATAGTGTAAAAGGTCACTCAAGCTCCTTGGCACTGATGTACGCGCACATTACTATTTATTTCCGTTAAGTGAGCTTAATGACTGAAAATGAGGGGCTGGTGGAGTGTGCTGTGAAGCAGTGATGATAGGTGCAAATGCAGGGAGGGGACTTACTGCCCTTACCTTCAGGCATCTACATCTGGGCTAATCATCCTAAATGTCTTTTGCAGTCATGGGAGAAAAACAGGCATTTTTAGGGTGGAAACCTATTTTGTATGTCTGCTTTTAGTATGAGATTACTTACAAACTACTCGCTTGGAACTTCACAGGAATTAATCGTATGCTTAAGCTGTAGTACTGATGTAACATTTTGGGAGTAAAGTCCTAGGATGTAAATGCCAAGAGGGCACTATCATCTAGGGATAGAAGCTGAGCTTCCATTGTCAGACTTGATGTCAGTCATTCAATGTTTGGAGAATCTGAACGTGGTTCCTCAAGGATTGATATATGCTACTTCACTGGACTGTGAAAACAATGTTTAATACAAAATTCAGAGAACATATTTTAAACTTGAGGATTTCCCAAAATAAATAAAAAGTATGAGAAATTCTGGTTCCAGACTAAATTGCTCCAAGACTAGTCCTGGTTTCACACTAGGCTCAATGCTTTCCTGTCTGACTCCTGTGAGTTTTGATTTAAGAGTTCTTCCTTTTTCTGTTGGCGACAATCTTGAAAGTTCTTTCACTTCTTTGGTATCATTCCAATTTTGCCAGACTCCATTATATTTTTTGGGTGAAAAATGGGTGAAGAAGCTTCAGTAACTGACCTGAAGACATGGTTAGATAGTGTGCACGTGTGTTTTACTCAGATCCTGAAGTCATATTTTGAAATAAGATGCAGAGATACTGTATTAATATCTGAATGCTTTAAACACCAAGTTTTTGTACCTACCTATCAAAAAGTCCCTTGCTGAGATATACATTCTTGTAATTGACAAGATGCATGCGTGAGAAATTCGGTGTTTTGCCAGGAGGAGCTGAGTCTGCCATGTCTAGAGGTATTGCTTTGATAAACTGTTAAAGTTTTCGAGTAACACTTAAAGAAAACACAGCTGGAAGATGTTTATGGTACCTTCCTCTTTGCAAGAGAGCTGACTTTTTAAACACAGCTTTTAAAGTATTTACCCTCACCTTTATCTTGCATTTAACACTCAACAGCAAATTAAATTTTGCTGTGAAGTACAGTGCTGTGCCAAGAATTCAAAATCTAAGATCCATAGGGTGAATAGTTCCTTTTATAGATTCCCGTACTTCTCCCCTTTGAGTCTTTACAATAATAAAATGCTTGTGGGATTTACAAGATGTTAATAGGCAGAGGCTACTTTGAACTCATGCAAGGAGGGCTACATTGCCTGTTTTTTCAGCTGTACTTTACAAAGGAACATCTGAACTATTTTTATGCACATTCCTTGTATAAATTTTATCTGAAGAAAAATAATTTATTGAGATATTCTTTTTTAATTTCACAGAACTCTTGTTTTACGTAAACATTGTATTTAACAATCATTTTAAGACAATTTTGTATGTTGAAAAAATAGGGTTTATTAGTTGCAGTATAGTAAGTCTAGTTTAACGTTCTTCTACTGTTTTATTAATAAGCTAAGTTGAATTTTCAATAATTATCTCTAATATATTATATATATATATAACTAAATGGGGATTTTTGTTCTGTTCTTTTCAAACCTTTTTCACTGTTCCCCAGCGCATTAAGTCTGGCAGAGATGGCAGTGCACGTAACCGCAGAGAAGGAGGTGGTGGTAAGTACAGAGGCCTCTGATTAAATGTGCAATTTGTCAGGATCCTAAAGAAAACAATTTTTCTGAAAGTATTTGTAAAGCCTTCTTACATTCTGAAATGCACACAAATATGCATTGAGCAATATGGAAGTACTTTACAAATTTTGTTTTGAACTTTTTGATTATCTCATTGCTGTATGAAACCACAACTGGTACAGTAGCATGGATTTGGTCCAACATTTGTGTTTTATATACAGATCTCAGAGTATTTCTAAGGCTAAATTTCTGCTTTTTTTTGGTACTGAGGACTTGAACATTTTTATCTCATTAACTTGGTACTTGAACACTTTTATCCCATTAACTTTGGAATATTTACTTTAAGGAATCATTTATGATAACAAAACAGAACATAGAAGCCATGAAAACCAGGGATTCATTGTTTCTTTATTTAACATGGAGGAAAGGGAATTTTTTGCCACCGTCTAATCCACTATGTCAGGTGTTCGTTACAAGTTCAAGAGACTGTTCTGTGCAACCAACTCCGTAATAAGGATAACATACCCTTGCTGTCTTTGAGTTCTTCCTTCCCCTTTTCCCAGTATAGCAGAAGTGAAGTACTAGAGTCTTCCCTAGAGGAAAGCTTGCTCACTGACTACTAAGTCTCTCTGCTTGTGTAGATTTACAGTGCTGACTTTCATAAATATAAAACCCGTGCAGTGTAAGTCAGGAAACTGTCTTACTTTGTCTTTTCTGCGCTAGGTAGCCTGTACATTGCAGAGCTAATGATTTTTCCCTCCCATTATTAAATCCATGAGATGTTACTAAAGTAAACCTAACTGTTCCCCACTGCCACTCTAAGGAAACTAGCAGGCTTAAGGCTACTTCAGCCACCTGGAAAAAAAACCCCATATTTTGACCCAAAAAGGAAATTATTTCTTTGCATTGTGCTTTTAGTTTTTCTTAATATCGATGGGTCTCATAAAAAGATATCCCCTGTAAATTCTTGCCTCTCTTCCCTTCCTTTTACAGAGAAATAATTTATGATTTTTTTTCATATTTGGTAACTTTATTTCTCCATTTACATAGCAGATATTTTACAACATTTATCAAATTCTACAGGGCCATGAAAAGTTATGGAAATTATTAGTGTAATCTGAAGATGATCTTAGAATGCTGTTACATTTATGAAGATTGCTCTCCTGGATTCTCTAAGGGTTAAGAGTGAGTGTTGGGTGTTTAAGAGAAATCTCATTCCTTTTTCAGTTCAGTAGTTTCACTAGAGAAGCTTTTAAATCATTCTTGATATGTAAAAGAAACTCCATTCATCTAGGATTGAATTTTACCTGTTCTGGGCCTCAGGCCAAAGTAATTCTTGGAGTGAAATTCCTTGATTTGGTAACAGAGAGGAATGGAAATGTTTCTGGTCTCTCCTGTGTTACATAAGCCCTGTGATCAGGAAGCCAGCTAGAGGTGCCAGAAAAACCATCGGTGTGAGACAGGATTGGTCCTTGTTCTCTGTCATAAAGTAAGATCCACTTTGGCTTATGATGAATTGAAATGAAGAGCGGCATTGGTAGCAGGCAAGGATATTTACAGCTGTGCAAAACATGGCACCAGGCATGTAGGCAAAGGGCACAAAGGGTCTCTGATCTTACAGCTCTATTTGGTAATTATCCCCACCCTCATTAGTGAAAAAGGAATATATTACCAGGAGAGAGTGAGTCAGTAATTTAGCAAAAGATACAAATACTGATCAGGCTGAAAGGATACTTCTTTTTTTTAAATTAAAAAAAAATTTAAAAGGAGAATGAGAGGGTAAGCAGGGATAGAATTGACCTAGAATTTGCACTGTCAATAATTCTTAGATTGTCACTGGAGATACTATGTCAAGGATAGGAAAGAATGGAAAAAACCAGTTTGGGAACAAGTCTGTATAAGAGCACGTTTGATAAGTCTTCGTTATACAAATTCAGTGCCAAAGATCCAGCCTCTCTGGAGATGACTCGGCAAACAAGCAGAGGTACAAAGAAGGTCCTGTATTGAGCCTGGAGTTAACTTGTCTGCTGGGATTCTTAATTAAAAGTTGTGGTGAGATACTTACATGTATTTTTAGCACAAGTTAAAGGCATTATGCACGTTCTAACTGGTAATGTTGACTCTGGGGAGCCTTATCAGTGAAGAAACTGCACACTCACAGCATCAGATGTTAAGGACTATGTTGTAGTTTGTCTACCTTTTACTGAGGATTACTAAGTAATTTTGTCCAATATTTGGCATTATTCAGCTGGGTTACGAGCTGCGTTTTTGGAGTTTAATAAATTTCGGTACATGGCCTGTGTCAAGACACATGTGAAATATAAACATGGGTTATTTTATTTCATAATCTTAGTATGCTTTTGATAAATGACTTCAAAAGAAGAATTAAAAAAAAAATGGTATACATTTTAAGATTAGTCTTTTGCAGTGGTGTTGCCAAGACCAAAAGGGATCATTTTTCTGCACTGTATGAGGGATTTGCCATCATTATGGAACCCAGTGAAGCATGGAATCCTCCTTAGCTTAGTACTTACTAGTTAAATTAACATACTTACTAGCTAAATGAAGTGTGTATGCATTCCAAATATTTTAGGTATGATGCCTGTTTTATTTCTTTCCTCTTACCAGCTCACTGTCCCCATACTTGCTGGCATTCGTAACAGATTTTTTTTTTCCCCCCAAGTATTTTGTCCCTATATAGTTATTTATATTATGAGTATTAATAATTCAGGCTTCCTTGGTCTAGGAAATATGATCTACAATTGCTTTTAAAGAGGAAGCTAAGAGGAAAGAGAACTAAGCCAGCAGGGTTTGTACTTCAAAGGGCATCCACTACTTTGCCAATATAAATTAAAACAGAAGGTGTGTGAGATGCACCAAAGCACAGTTTGAACAATAAGATTAGTGTATGTATGAATGGTACACAGCATGGTAACGGGGAGATCAGCCAAACTGACACCTATATCAATGTCAGTTAAAGTTTGCTCTTGTTGTGTAAGGAAGATGTGCATTAAATCTAAAACCCCTACCTAAAACTGAACACATTTGTCACTCTTATTATACAAAGTGATTTTCTTCTCCCCCCAATTATCAGATTTATGATTTTCAATCTTACTTGATTATGTTGGAAGGAGATGACATTGATATGGTCCTGTTAAAATTACTCTTTTTACTATATGAAAGGAGAAAGGAAAAAAAAAAAAAAAGAAAACAAAGCACCACAAAACCCTGAAGGAAGCTAAGAGTACATCTCAGTTTAGGCAGTTCTCGAAGATTTCCTTTCCAACAATATTTTCTTGTTTTCATGCTTATTTTTTTGTGTTTTGCAGATATATGATGGTAACATCCAGAATTTAGAAGTTAGAGCGCTGTGGTTTTCACTACCATAAGAGATTTTTATTGTTTAATAGCATTGTGCCTTTAGATAATGTAAAGTATGACTTTAAGGAGTACATTGCCATAGCAGTGTTTACTTGGTCTCTGCATTTGCCCAGCTCTCTGAATGGGTGGTTTTGTGCTGGATGAGAGGAGCCATGGAGTCTCGGACAGGAGCCCAAAGAAGCAGTGTTGAATTCAGAAGATGAAAGGCTGAGCACTTCGCATTCTCCTTGTTACCTAAGCCTGTCCAGATGAATTTGGAAAGGAAACCATGTGAGAGTAATTTAGGTGTCTTTTCCCTTTTTCATTTCACTGGTGATGGTGTCGGTGGAGAAATGGGTTTGTCCGTCCCGTATTCAAACACCCCTTACCATCCCATAGGGATTTCCTCATATAGTATGGAAGCACATTATAGATGTTATGGCTGTAGGCATCCCAGATAATCTTGACTGAGAGGCAAGAGATTTTCTTGGTACCCTGCAGCCAGGACCTCATGATCACTTATATTTTCTAGCCTTTGTGTGCCTGTTGATGCCTCTTCAATTAAAAGTCATTGTGGGATGGTTCTGTTGGCTGTGTGTGCAAAGTAGAAAAAAGTTTTCTTAATAGTGGAGAGAATATCTTTAAGCTTTCTGCTATGAACTCACCTAAGGAGTTAGCTGAACTGACACACCAGATCAAATCGAAATGACCTGTAGTGGAGTTAAAAATTGCATCGCTTCCCATGCCGTTTCACAGTTTAATATAATATTCTGCCTTCTACACTAAACTTCTCTCTGGTCAAACCAATGCCCATTCTTCTCCAAAGATAGTGGCTGCATTCCAAATACGAAAGATACACAAAGCTGCATTAAAAGGCATTCTGGATTCAGTGGAGCATTAACCCACTGTGCACTTTGTTACATAAACATCTTGCAGAGGAGGTGGATTACCAAACAACCGTACCCTTTGTTATCTTTTCCCAGTGAGTAAAATGGTACTAAAAATTCTAATTTACATCTTTTGTGATACTGTAGGAATATCAAGTGCAGTAGTCTCATCACTGTAATTGCAACTAGTGAAATTCCTTTAAAAAATAAATACAAATACTGTGGATTTTATGGGTTGGAGTACAGACAGGTATCATGTGACATAGGAAGTACAGAAACACATAAAAAGATTTAGAATCTTTTTTGCTAGATATCAGTTCTTAAAATTATTATTACAGAATTATTACAGGATTATTACAGAATAGGATTACTCTTGATCTATGTTGCTTTATTTATTTTTCTGCCGTATAAAACAAACCATCTTTTAAAACTACGTTTTATGCTTTGATTCTCTATGGAGAAATTAATTCAAATTAGTTTTTGTAAGATGTTGAACAAATCTAAATGAATGGAACATATTGTAATAGAATAAGTTAAATATCCTAAATATAGTATTATGGCCATGACTTCTAAACAGATAAGAGGAAGGAATGCACTGTAAAAGATACAGAGTGCAGAGTGTATTATTTATGTCTTTGTATGCATAGTCCCCAGTTAAGGCTGCTGAGGGGAAGATAATGTCAGCATGATAATCCAAGTCTCAAGTATAATTGTTTTACAGAGTAAATGTATTTATAAATCAGGTTTTAAAAATATATTGACCAACTCTGCTTAATCAGTTACTGTTGCTTTTTCAACTGAAAGGAGCCATGTTCCTGCAGTCAGTTTATGTGTGTGTGTCCACATTTTCACCCCAAAGTGAATATCCAGGGACTGGCCTCCACATGAACTATAATAATAACATAATTAATAAAAGCACAAAAAGTAAATAAGGTACAGGTATTTTCTGCAGTGAAGACTTCCTTTTATACAGAGAACAATGTAGTTCGGCAGTGGTCTTCCGTTATTCAAAAGCTGGTTTTATTTAGGAGCATGTGTTTGTACAGTTAATACAGTAATGCAGATAGAATTAATTTGCAGTTTGAGAAACGTATATCTGTAGTCCTTTGATTGCAAGTGCAATCAGAAAGACATTAACACTCAAAGCTGTGTTATTAGTAGAGAAGGACTACAAATAAAGCTTTTTATCCAGAGTTTTTATTATTATCCTTTGACCCAATGTTAACTTTATTTTCTTCTGTATATTACTATGGTGAAAGCTAGTTTCATTCCCTAATCCAAAAGCTGAAATGTGTCTAAAATCTTTTACCTGGATAGGGTGAGGGCAGCAGGGAATGGTGAGTAGAATCTGTAAAACTCAGATCCCAAAAGTATCCATGTCTGTGATAAAATGCTTTAAAAACAGTTTCTTCCCTGAATTTCTCTTCGCTGTAGGATACCAAAATCCTGAAGTCTGCATTGCAAGCTTGTATTCCTTAACATTGCCAAATTATGTGTGAATGTATACTGGATAAAAACATTTAGATGATTTATCTGCAAACAGAGCTAGAAAAAGTAACTTCAAAGTGAGAGTTAAACTTCCAGCAGATCATGTTAAATGGTCAACAGAATTTTTAATAGCTGCCATATTGGCAGGCAAATCCTGTATCCCATGGCAGAGCGTCAAGAAAAGCTTACCCCAATTGGCTCAACAACTAGGACATTCCTACTGAAAGCTGGAACTCTGGGTTTGAACTCCCTCAGGTGAAGGAAGGCACTGAAGCCAGACCTCTCTCTTCCTGAGCTGCTGTCTGACATCTCCATGTGATGCAGATGTTGTCAAGCATCTCTTACTTTCAAAGGAAAGATGCTCCTCCTCCATGTCTTTAGATATGATCAGAGCATATTGCAGTCCATGGAGACTATTAGCCTAATTCAAGCTAACGGTGGGCTGCTACCAGAAGAGGTGTTAACCTTGCCTTCACTCTTGCTGAAGATATAATGCTCATCTAGATGTAAGGTGAGCTGTATTACTTCTTTGCCAAACCACCCGAAAAAGAGTTTTCATTAGGTTACATTTAAATGTATCAGGAAGATGCTCCAACAGAGCCTGCTACCACTGGACAGCATATGGAAGGGGATACGGCACAGGGCAGGAAGGGCAGGATGCTCCTTTCTGTGGGGAGGTGGGGCTAGAGTGGTAGATTCAGAGGAAATAGAAGGTGGAACTCCTTACCTCAGGTTCTTACACATGCAAAAATTTCACAGGGTCACAGGAGAAGAATGAACAAGTTCTTGAAGAATAAATCAATCAATCAATCCCATTTTTAACACGAAGAGCTGCCCCGTTTCCCCAAATGCACATTGGATTTGCAAATTGTTGGAGGCTAGGAAATTATTCTTGGAGAGCTACTGTATATGCTTGCTCTACTTACGACGCTCCTCCCTCAGCATCTTTTGATCTTTTGTATGGACAATAAGCCAATTTAGATAGACCTTTAATCTAGTAAGACATCCGTATGTTCTTGCTGCATAAGTGTTAAGAGGACACTGTGCCCATAGACACCTACTCATAGTTTTTTCCAGGGTGTGTTTAGTCAAGGTGGGATGCATTGATCAAGTAGCTTGCAGTTTCTGGAAGGAACAGCCCACCCCTCTCAGCAATTCTTTTCTTTTCCGTTCCTTTTCTTGTGTTCTTGCTGCTTTCCTTGTACTACTTCTGGCATTAATCTTGCCCTTTGCTGAGTTGGTCCAGTCCATTAAAAACAGTAAATAATGTGCTTGGGCAACTGAATCAAGTCTGAAGCCTGAAAAGCTCTAGTTGTGTGAAGAGCTGCATTTACTCACTGTTACAGCACTGCCCAATTCCGTTTACTGTGTTGGCTCATAAACAGAAAGGGGAGCTTAGGCTCCAGGGTCACAGGCTGAACAACCCAGAGGCATGGCCATTTGGGGCAACTCAGTCATAGCAATATGTGCTTAAGGAGCTTCAGAGCTATGGAACGGGGAGCAGAGTGGGACATCCAGTAGATGGGGAGAGAAAAGGAGAGGGAAACTGCCTTCAAATTTTGAACTTACTGCCTAATTCCCTGCTTGGATGTAGCCCTAATAAAACTTAAGGGTCCTAGGATGTCCAAGAAAGCCTCTGTTTTCAAAGGTACATTTTTAGGGCAGTGAGATGTCCAGGTAACTTGTGGGTATTATGTTTATCCCAGCCAGTTTGGTTTGTTTACCATGCTACTTTTCCTTCTTTCAGTTAATATAAAGTCTTCCACCTTCCTCTGGTAGTATCACTGAATCCCATGTGTTTTCCTCCTTCATAGTCAAAAACCTTTGGTATGCCATCTTCTTCCTCTTTTATTTTCATTATACCTAGTTCTTCCATTCTGGAACCAACCAGTTAAACCTGTGGAGTTTCTTTGACTAGCTCAGTCTTCCCCTAGATTAGTTTCTGCTGTGTTGTTCCTGTCTTTGCAACTCTTTACTGATTCTTCAGTTTTATTCATTATCTTGTAAATTATTTCTTTTCCGTTGCACAAGACTCTGTGCCTACATCTATCCTACTCTTTTTCTCCTTGTGATAGTTTTGTATTTTCCTCTAAACTGTCCTCAAAACATTTTCATCCACACCATCTGTGTTGCACAGGCCTGTCCAGAGCCCACTGAACTCAAGGGCTGTCCCTTTCTGCAGCTTTGCAGGCCTTTGGTTGAGCCCCCCCAGTCCAACCGAGTAATTTCTCTCCATTTCTTCAAATCCTTCATTAAGTATTCACTTCTTTCATGAAGCCTGTCAGTGGGAATTGGTCTGAGGGAGGTGTTTCCTTGTTTTGAAATTTCATCTGTAATCGCTGTCTTGTGAACTTACTGTTTGACATGTGACTGTATGTAGCAGATCTTTCTTGGAGCAGAGACATTGTTCTTCCAATTTAGGGCTGAGCAAATGGAAGTCTGCAATAGCATTTATAGAAAAATTAAGGTTTGTCATCTTTGTAGAAGTTCGGTTTTTTGGTTTTTTTTCCCTTTTAATTGTAGCAGTATTTGTTAAAATAACATTTATAGTAAATAAGGCAATGGAAATGTGTTGCCAAGGCCAGACTTTGTAATTAATGTTTACTGAATGAAACGCATTTTTCGTCCTTACAGATGGAAGACTTTTAATAATGGTGTTCTTTGGTGTTGTAAATGAGCACGTTTGTATTTGGCTGTATGGCATGTCCTGCCTTCTAAATATACCGAGTCAAACTCGAAATGTTTTCTCCTAGGAGAAAATATATATCCTAAAAATTTGTTGTAGCAGATGAGATTGAAAGCTTGCCATGAATGTGAAAAAGAGATTGAGAGGTGTACAGAATATTTAAAGTGTCTGGAATACTGCTGTGGCAAGAGAATGTTAATCTGATGTTGTCTGGGCAGGAGGCAGCCCTTGGAGCCGACACATTCCTTGGGGCCCCGCTGCAAGCTGAGCTGCCAGCACAGTGTTTACAGCAAGATGCAGGGCCAGGATGGTCTGTATACATGAACTGTGCCTGCCTGCCATGCAGACAGCACGTGTCAAATATACCCTTCTCATTAGAAGCAAAGGTAGTGTTGTATTTAACCTTGACAGTGCGGAGCAGGTGGATCACACTGATATATTGGTAAGCACACAGGCATAGGAAATGTCCCGTATACCCCATAACGGTGTTTATATTCACTGTGCTTATTTTAACTCCAGAATGTGACTGTAATTTATAAGCAACTGAAATATCAGCATTTGAAGCAGAAATATTTTGAGGTGTTTACTCCAAAGTAAATAAGGCTGTATATATTTTTTAAAAAACATTAACACACACATGTATGGACACTGTGTCCATTGTGTTTTAAAGACCACTATTACAACTGAGTACTGTATCCATCATGAAAAGATGGTTTTATCCAAACCTTGTTTGACAGATAGTAGCTAAATTGATGTTGTTCTTGTATCATGATTTCACAGAATATAACAGCATGTTATTTGTCTTCCTTTTTTTTTTCTGTTCCCCAGACAGTGGTGGTACCAAAGGGGAAAGACTGAGTGCCAAACTAAAAGCTTTGCCTGGAACAAATGAACCCTATGAAAGTAGAAGCAGTAAAGAAATAGGCAAGTGGACATCTTAGGCCTTCTTACTTTCCTGGCCCTCACAGAGTGGAGAAATAAGGAAAGAGGAAAAAAATAAATTATTGGAAGAGCATGTAAAATTAGATAATTAGGGAAACATTTTCCTCATTAAAATGAGATTTTAGCTTCACTGTTCAGAGCTCACTGTAAAGTAGTTGTAAATATTAGGAAATGTGGCTTCTGCATCTTTTAAATCAGTTTCTGTGGGGCTGCAGTCATAAAATCTTCAATAAGATTGAATTTTCAAAGGGGTTTAAAAACTCAACTTCATGTGGAATGTGGTACTTCCTAAAAAGCTCTTCTTTAAACAAGTCAGCAAGCTTGCTGTTCCTTGCACTTTTCCAAAGTCTTTTCTCACTGTTACATAAAAAAAGATAAATTTATTAAAGAAAAAAAAAAAAGAAGGTGGGGAAAAAGGCTTCTATCACTAGCACTCGGGAACTTCGCTCTGGTGCCCTTCGTCAGTTCCTAAATGCAATATTTTGTTCTCCTTCAGTGTTCATATGCTCTTTCTGGTCTGCATTTCAGAGACGCATTACAGATGTGCAGTGATAAAAATTACTTGCAGGTAACCATTTCAAATGTATTTATTTAAATCCCAGATGCCTCCTACACAGATCCACTTGGCCCACAAGCAGAAAGACCAAGAACAGCAGCAAGAAGAAGAACTGAGGAAGATGACTTTGCTGATGAAGAACTAGGAGATGATCTGCTTCCAGAATAGCATATGGGCCACTCAACATTTTTTTTAATCCCTGTAAAAGTTTTAGTTGAAAAACTTTCATTCATTTTGATTTTGTAGTGGATTTTGATAAATTATTTGGGAGATATTTTGGATACATGGTACCTTACATTAAAAACCTGTGTTTGAAATTGCGGTGTCTTTTATAATTGATTTTAAAAAAATAATGGTGAGGTTATTTTACTTATGCATAAAATCTACACAGGTATTCAAACTCATTGCAAACTATATCAAATGCATGAAGCTGTTCCTTTCAGAGATGGATATGATAATCATATGAAACACAGAAGCCTATAAAATTTCACCTTTCAGTGCTAAATACCTCAAAGCATTGCTTATAAGGTTGAAAATGCCATATCCTTCATCCAAAGCCAGAATTTATATAAGGCCTGTGAACTGACTTTCTGAAAATGTTGGATGTGACCTTGGCCTTCTTTAAGGCCCCAGTTCAGTAAAGCACTTAGCACTGATACCAAAGAAAGAATCATAATTTTAGTCTATGCTCAGCTGAACTAGGGCCATTTTGCAGTCTCTTGGCAACCTCATTATTTTTGTTTTTTTATTTTGAATGGTCAGAGTTGGCAGGATTTCAGTCTAGTTTGTTCAGAATTGCTAAGTAGATTGCAGCTTTTAAATCTTATGTTGGAGACTGTGGCACTAACTACACAGTGGTAGCTTTCTACAGCCCAGGCTGAGTATGGGCAAAAATGTTAGTTACAGAAATCATCATTTTGCTTATGAACAGAACAAGTCTGACCTGACATTACTGAGACATGTTAAATTCATGATTTGTATCACTTTTGGTTGATAAAAATACTAGTTGGGTGTTCAGAATTTCCTAAGAAATACTTGCAAAACTAGTCCACTGAGGTGGTTTGTTTTTAGTACATTGGCATGAGTTTGGTTTAATAGTTAGAGTTTGGTTATTGTACTTTGAATTGCAAGGATCCAGTCTTCTAAAATTTCCAACACTGTTGTTTCCTGTGCTTGGTGCTCAGACTGTTTCCCAGATAGTGACACTGGAGAGGTCTCTTCATATCTTCCCAAAAGGTTCCTTCCACGTTTTTAAAACATCTGCCCAGCCTCATAGCGTGTCTCTACAAGTGGTCAGGAATGTTGTTTTGTGGGGTTTATGGTACAGCCGCCGCTTCCTATGTACCTGCTTCCCATGGTACTGGTGCAGCGCTCAGCCTAGGACTGCACCAGCTTCCTCCTGGTGGGATGAGCAGAACGTATGCAGAGTGCCTTATGGAACATCCCGAGGAGCTCATCAAAGAAGAGAGACACAGAAAACTATGGGGCCTGATCCTTCTCAGGGATGGAAAACAATGTGAGATGGATGTGGACGGCACCTGTCTTACTTCTCCAAGTCTTTCTCTTGTCTGCTCCTCAGTCCTGCTGTATCTATTGCTCTGGTCATGGAATGAGATATTCCTGGATGTCATAGTAGCTCTTTTCTGTCAGGCTTCGTCTTGGAAGACCTGGACCCCCAGGATGCAATCTGCCGGGAGAGAGGGAGCATTTTCAGCTACAGAAGGCAGTGTTATATCTGACTTAATCACACTGAGGGGAAATATTTGGGACCATGGCAGGGAGCATAAATGAACCCCTGAAACAGTGCAAAAGAGGAGACAGGCAAGGTATTGTCATGGTCTTCTAACACAAAAACATTTGCATAGAGCATCAACTAAGAACACTGCAGTCACACAGACTTGTCCATGATAAAGTGGTAGGAATTACTAATAACTTGGGATATGGTTCACAACTTGGTCTGTAGAAACACTCCTATGGACATCAGAGAGATTTTGACCAGCAGCAGCAGTTTCTTGGTTCGGTCTGTCCTAAGTAACTGTACATTATGTAAAACCCTGTGGATTACAAGGAATTGTGCATTTGTTCGAGTCCTGCACAAACTCAGAGACACTTCTGGAACATGTTGTTTCCTATGCACAAACTCCCAGGGACTTCTGGAACATGTTGTTTCCTATAGCATGAGGATCTGATTATATAATGCTCTGGGTTATAATGTATTTGCATGTTATTCTGTAAGCACAGTTGAGCTTGTTCTGAACTGACAGAAAGCCATGTGATCCAGCTCCAACACCAGAATAATCAGTCCTGCCTACAGTCAAAGTGATGTAGCCCAAGTTCATCTACTTCAAAACTGTGTTAACTATGGCTGCGTCTCTGCTGGAATCGCAGTGTTGCCAAGGCAAGCCCAGAGCAGAGGAGCTGATGTGTAGCCATCTGTACTGTAGGGCCAGTAGCACAGGGGTGCACAGGAGTACAGTTTTGGGCCATGACAGATGATCTCCCAGACACTTGCCTTGCATCATCCAAAGGTGAGCCTGGGCCAGGAACCATTCTTTGTAAGCAGTTGCAGTGCAACTTCCTTCTCCTTTGGTGCGAGATGTTCTGTGTGAGGGAACACAAGATGTGACATCCCACCTGAACCCAAGGCTGGAGAGTGGTCCCTGATGGGGACTAATACACTGGAATCTGTAGAGAAAGAAGCTGCCTGCATGTCCAAAGTGCTGTGTCAGTGTGTTGTTGGAAGGCCTCAAGCTGTCAGGAGGTAAACACACCTGCACGATTCAGACAGCTCAGGCCTTGGCATGGCCAGGCCAGTGGGGTGTTTTGTCTAAAATAATTATCTGTGTTATACTGGATTATTGTGCTATGTTGATGTGATCACCCTGTCCCTGTCCTGGAGATTGGTTGGCATTTAGCTCAGGTGCAATGAGTTACATTCCTTGCTGCCATGTAGGATGCCCTTAGTCTTGTAATAAGTCTCAGAAACCACAGGAGTGGAAGCACGGAATGAGCTAAATAATTCTACCTTCATCCCAGAAATTCAAGCAGAAAGATTTCCTCAGTTTGATTGCACAAAACAGACTCCATCTCCAGAAACCACACTGTGGGCATATGCTTCCAGCAACATTTAAGCCCCAGTTTTGTGTTTATAATTCTGAAATTAGTAGATCAATCATTTAAAATTCCTGAATAAACTTTTAGCAAATGCAATAGGACTGCTATTAATTTATTCTTTTATATTAGAAGAGTAGCAGTATTAAACCTAGAAAATGCTAATGCTCTTGAGGAACTGACTCATGAGCTATTTTAGCTTGTATTATCATGAAAAATATACTGGTCCCAATACTAAACAATCCTCAGTTGACCTCTCAGACTTGAGATCTTCCTCAGGATTTGCTGGATTTGTATGCAAAGTTGCCTTTCTCTTTACATGAATGAAAAATGTACAGTAGCCAAATGAAAATGATTACTTGGGTAGCTGTTTATTTCTTTCTAAACAAGCCTAATCCCCCAGTATCCACCATACTTTAAATGATTGATCTACTAATTTCAGAATTATAAACACAAAATTTGGGCTTAAATGTTGCTGGAAGCCCCCCTCAAATTCTGATAAAATTATAAATCAATACCAATGACTATGACACTGGTTAGTAATTTCTCAAAGTCATGGAAGAACCTAAGTTGCCAAAATGTATTAGTGAATTTTTTATGACTCAGATGTCTCTGGGGTAGAGTATGCCACAAGAACTGGCATTGTGCTCTTTCAGATCCTGTGTAATAGAATCTCATTTGCTGCCCTTCTGTGATTCTTCTTATTTGAATCAATGAGATTGTTAATAAGACAATACAGTGCAAGTAATGTACAGAATTAGAATATTGTCTAGATAAAACTCAAAGCCTTAAATTCACTGGCAATTTAATGCTTGTGCCATTGTTTTCTCTTCATCTGCTCTGATTTTTTGAGGCAGACCTCTGCCGGAAAGGCCAGTATAAAGGAAGTGCATAAAAGTCGTTTTGCAAAACCAAGTGTGACATCCTTACACTACTCAGAAAGCACTGAGAAAAGATACTGGCTTATCGTGGGAAGAGTAATATAAAAAGATCTGCTGTGATAAATATTTACCAGGCCAGGTGCAGCACAGAGCTCAGGAGTTAGACTGGACTGAGTTCAATGGAATCTGCCTTGCCCCAGTCTCTCACCTGAGGATAAAACTGCAAAGGAGAGTTTTTAATTCAATTTTAAACACTCCTTCCTGAGAGTCAAAACCTGATTTAACTGTCCCACACAGTTCAAGATTAAAATATAACTGATACTGACCTGTGATGCATACAGTACCAGAATCACTAAAAATCATAGTTAGACTTAACTCAATGACTTTTCAGAAACCATGAAATCAAGTCACTTCATTATGAATTCCAGTTCATTCTGTTTCAATTCCAGACTGATCGGTGAAGCTGATGTCTTGTATTTCTGTGGTACAAAGCTGGGGTTTATCAGTCCTTGTATGATTTATGATTCCTATTTTCCCTCATTCCTGATTAGTATTTTCATAATAACTATCCTTTTACTAAATGCCTCAATAGATGATCAGGGCTCTAATATAGCACATGAAATATTTGATTCAAGTGATAAATTCTCAAGGCTGTTTTTAATGCAGACCAGTTCAGTGGACCACATCTTTTATGACCCAGAGTACTACAGATGCTTATTTTTGTGGGTTGTGCCGGAGACGATCAATCCATTGCATTATGTGTTTTTAAAAGTACCAGCAAGCCAGCACAGAATAGATGGAGAAGTCGTTAGAGGTGAGACTCACCTCAACCTCATCTAGATGTGTATCATGCAAGTTCCTCACCTTCTGAAGCGGCTCTTCTTCTGGTGAGCAGAGTGACACTGCAGTGGGTGTCTGCCACAGGCCACCTGAGCAGGAGGAACTGGCGGATCAGGTGGTCCACAGACAGCTCCAAGCGGCCTCACCTTTGCCAGCCCCAGTCTGCACGGAGGACATCAACCACCCCAGTGCCTGCTGGAGAAACAACACAGCAGGGATGTTTCTGGAGAGATGCACCAGAGGTGCTGCCAAGTCGGAGATTCCAGACCCCTACGAGTGACAGTGCCAATTGCTCTAAAGTGACTGGGGGAGCCCGGGCTGCAACGGTCCCTTCCCCAGCTGCAGTCACACAGCCAGGGCTGGGCTACTTCCAGCTGTAAATCCCCACGTTTTTTCACATCAGCCTTGACCCTTTGGCTCTGACTGGGCCAAGTCCCCCTGGCTCTGCCTCACTCTCGAGCCCTGGACGCCCAGTGTCCCGGCGGGGCCGAGCAGATCCCGGCTCTGCCCGTGCCGCGGGCGCGGTGTGATGGAGCGCTCTGCTGCCGACGGCAGCCGCGGGCCGCGGGAGCGCCGGGCCGCTGGCCGGGCCCGGGCCGGCGGCTGTGGGCGGACCGAGCCCGGCCGTGCCCGCGGGGCTGTCCCGGGGCCGGGGGCAGCGCGGCGGGGAGCGGGACCGGCCCGCGCCCGGCGCCGAGCCCTCGCCGCCTCTCCGTGAGCGCCGCCGAACATGTTCCTGGCAGGCGAGGCCAGGGGAGATGCAGTGAGGCGCGGGGCACTTTTCCAGCAGCTCCTCCGCCGGGAGAGCCAGTGGCACGGCGCGGCGCCGCGTCCCGCCGCCTTTCGCGGCTCCCTCGAGGAGGAGCAGCCCGGCCGCCATGCAGCGAGGCAGGGTAAGGGCTGCGGGGCGCGGGCCGGGGGCTGCGGGGCGCGGGCGGTGCCGGCGGGTCGCGGTCCCGTCCCCGCTGACGGCGCCGTCGTTGCAGGTGCGGGCGGCGGCGGCGCTGCTGGCGCTGCTCTGCGCGGCGCTGCTCCCGCTCCGCGCCCAGCCCGCCAGGGCGCACAGGCAGCGGCCGGCGCGGACACGGAGCTGCGGAGAGCGGCCCGAGGAGCTGCTGGAGCAGCTGTACGGGCGGCTGGCGGCGGGCATGCTCAGCGCCTTCCACCACACCCTGCAGCCCGAGCCGCCGGGCCGCCAGCACAACGCCAGCTGCCCCGCCGGGGGACGCCCGGCCGCCGACAAGAGGGTCCGGCTCCCCGTCAACCTGCGCAGCGCATCGCCCTGGGCTTACAGGTGACTGCGGGAGCCGCGGGAACGGGGGGGTCCGGCTGCCTCAAGGGGACCTGGCGGGCTGAAGGGAGCCGGGCCGGTGTCCCCCTGTGGGACCCGCAGCAGCGCCGGGATCCTCCGGCTCTCCCTGCGCGGTGCCCGGGGGATGATCGGGGAGGCGAGGGGTGACCGCGGCGCCGAGCATCAGCGGGGAGGAAAGGTGCTAAAGTAGACGTCTAGGTAAGGCGATAGAAGGTAATTGCGTAAAATCGGCTTGCCTGAGGGATACGTCTAATGGGCAGAAAGAGAAACGAATGAGGTGGAGGGAGCCGTGAGATGGAGCTCCCACCCACCCGGGAGCACAGACCACCCCTCAGAAAGTTGCTTGGGCTAATTGTCATATGTGAAGTTCACTCAGAGGACCCTCAGCAAAGAATCACCGCTAAGGAAGCACATCCTGACTCTGTAACAGCCCCAGGGGGGCTCAGTTCTTTTCCTGAGATGTGACTTTAGACACTCTGCTGTTTCTAAAATACATGAGTATACTCTGTGTTTATGTTATATACAGGCAGAGCCATATCTTCCACTTACCAAACACTCTCAAGGGATTGCTGTCCAGTTTGCTGTAGGAGTGTAGGCAAGGAATGAGTACAGCAATATTCTGGATTGTGTTTTCAGCCTATGTTTTGCAAACCTCCTTCCCTTGAGGTGGAACAGAGGCTGACAGGCTATTTTTAATTGGGCATAAAAATAACTTAGTAAAGGAAATTTGAATTTAGGCTACTTAATACACAAACCAAGGGTCTGCACTTCTACAGGGAGCCATGGAAAAGCTTGGAAACCACTTAGCTAGAACACTAAACCCAGTGTGTGATCACGTTCTCAGAAGACTATCAAGCCTTCTGGTGGTTTGTTTTAGTAAGACTAACAGAACTAAGAGAAGTGAGTTCTCTGTTTTCACCTTTCTGTAAAGACACTGCAGACAACACGAAGGTAAAACATGCCCAAACTTAAAAGGAACTGACTTTCTTGCTACTTTCTGTGTTGTCCTTCCGATATGCTTTTATGAAGTCACTGTGTATTCAGCAAGCAAATATCTCCTAGTTAGCCGTCTCCAATAAACATTTATTCTGTGGCATGGGTTTTGCCCACTTTTAGTTTAAGAAGTAATCCTACTGAGAGAAAAATGGTTTATTTGCTCAGTAAGTTTTTCATAAACAAAGTATTTTTAGTAATACATTTTCTCTAAGCAGACTGAGGATTTTTAAGCTGCCTAAGCATGCACGAAGCAAGTATGATGAATGAAACACCTACTATTAGGCTCAGGCACTTTTTAGGGTGGTTTTGATAAAAACTAGTGCTATCAGAAAATTGTTCTTCTGATTTGAAAACAGTGCCTTCCATGCTTACATCTCGTTAAGCAGGTGTTTATTTTCAGTTGGGCCTCTGAATAGGTTAATTTCTTAACAGAGAACCAGCTGCTTTTTGGGGCTTGGCTTACAGAAAGTTTATTAAGAAGCTGTAAATACACTGTACTTTTCATCAAAATGTTTTCAAATAGACCACTAACCATTCGCATAGAAGTAACATGATGAAATCTCCAAGCTGGGAATTTTGAAAGATAGTGGGGGGGGGGAAAAAAGTATACCATTGAAAGCAAAATCTAAAAATATGTTTAGGGGAAAAACTGTTTCTCTAGGGTGAAGAAAACTGAGCACATGGTCCAGTTGACAGATCCCATTTATAGCTTTTTTTTGTGACTGTGGTTTTAGTGTATCATTAGTGTGCAATGAGACACCAACAGGCATCGCAACATTTGTAATGAAAGTGTAAAATATAAGATTGCTAATGTGCATTAGCTCTTCCAACCTGCCATCTCATAGATTTTGAAGCTAGATATGAAGATCTGTTTAGTTCTGCAGTCTTCACCCGAATACTCTGGAAGCAAGCTCCCTCATCCTGTTAGAGCTGCTGTGTATCTTTGATAATGACACGCAGCTCTCCACTAAGAACCTGCAAGTGATGTTACATGACACTTTGTCAATGGCTAACCGATTTAATTTACACAATCCCAGAGATTTCTTCTCCTTGGCTGGGGTGTTAATCTGAAAAACTGCATACAGCTGTCTTCTGTAATACAGAACCTTCTTGACAAACCTACTCACATTTAATTCTTTCAATCTTTCATCATAAATTTCGCCCCTTCACATATTCATTGCTGTCTCCTGAACTGCCTTCTGAATCACTGGAGTTATTTTAGTAGTGAAATAAATTCACTTGCTCTTGTACACTACAGGACACTGCTCAAGGGCTGGATTTGACTACTTGAAATTTGCATCAAGATGCCTGCTCTGTTTCGGTGTGTCTTACAGACATCCCGCTCTCTGACTTCTTTTCTGCACCTAAAAACTTACAGTACAATTAATTTTTGCTCTGTTCAGAGAGTCTTTCTTTTTGATCTGCATTTTAAATGTCTGAGATATCTTACGCTGTTTCTACGTCTTCATTGGTGTTGCAGCAGTTCCCATTGTTACCATCTGCAGATTTCATTAACATACTGTTTATACACCCTCTTCCAGGTCATTAATAATAAAGATATTAAGGCTGGCTGTACTTACCTTCCCCGGTATATCTCCCTAGGCACCTGCTCCCAGCTGTTTAACCCTGCTGCTTGTAATTCTTCTGCTCAGATGACTTTTCAGTTCAAGTCAACTGAAATTTTTTCATATCAGCATTTATGAGAAAGAATCAAATATATTACTTAGAGATCTGTTCACCCCCTCTGCATTGCCTGTATCCCAAGTTTGTCATTCTAAGTGTGGAAGAATTAGGTTTGACTGCCTTAAAGCTCAGATAATCCTTGTGTGGCTTCTTTCCTTGTCTTTGTTCTGCGCTTGCTATTTATTTTCCATTACTTGGTCTTTTAATTTCGTTATACAAAAATCAAGACTTACATCATTTTTGGCTTGCTGCAACCCTGAGATACAGGGGTTGTACATGGACTGAGCCACAGATCCATCTGGTCACCAATCCTGCTGCTAGCAGCAACCAACAGGTGGTATTTAAAGCAAAAGTTAGCAGAAAAATATTCATCTGTCTGATACTGAAATTCCACCCTGACGGCCACAGGAGATCAGTATATAACTCAGGGCATGAAGTTTAATCACACGAATCACTCTTTACTCTGCAGAGCTATAAAGAGACAGCAGAGTTCCCTGAAGGCAGTTAGGCATGTTGGATTTGTTCAGCAGTTCAGGAAGCCGGTCTGAAAATTACCCAGTTTTTTTAAAAAATAAAGCAGACAGCAGCAGCTCTGCCATGAAATCATCGTTTCATGAAATCCATCAGGCTGACTGTGTGCCAGTTTGGGGCACCCATCCAGGAGCTACTTGTCCTTTTTAGCAGCATTACTAAATGGACAGTCAGTGATATCCAGAAAGCCTGCTTGTACAAGTAGGTTCTGGCAAGGGTCATGGTCCTTGGCTACTCCTACGGTTCAGAGCTGCTTAAATAGAATTAGTGATATGGGTTGACCTACAAAACCCTGCCAACAGCACAGGATGGGTGCTGCTTGTTAAAATTTACAGAAGCCATAATCATGGTGAATCTTTACCAATGCAAGCTCAGATCTAGAGGTGCACAGATGAGTTTCTCATGGACAAGAACGATTATAAAAAGGATTAATTTTAAATGCATGTCTAAATGTTTGGAGGATCTGATATACTAAAGCTCAGAGTAACGGTTGGAAAATCTGATCCCACTAAAGTCAACAGCACTTTCAAGGGTAGTGTTAATTTGTGATTCCATTCTTGGGGCTGCAGAGCATAGATGCCATTCATTAATCAGCTCTGCACATAATTTCTATTTTTATTTTCTGTTTTCTTAAGGTTATAATAACAATCATAGGCAGTTTGTGGGAATACATTCAGAGTCTTCTGCAAACACACCTCTGCGTGACTTTAGCAAAAATTCTTTATGTGTATTCAAGAAGTCATTCACGTTTCTGAATTTCCAAATCCCATGTCTTCTGTGTCTGCCTCTGGGGCCTAATCCTGTGTGTACCAAGGGTTATTTACAGAGATTTAACTTTTATTGTTAGTGTTGCTCTGATCATGAAATCCCACATCATCCACTCCCTTCCTCAAACATTGCCCAGCTTGTTTTTTCTGGTTTTCAAAAACCAGTTTCAGTTGATAAACATCCCTCTTTTAGTGTTCATTTACATAAAATCTTAATAAAAGTAATACAGACAAGTCTTTTTTTACTGGTAAAAGCCAAGCTTGTGTGCAGTGTGTTTGAAAAAGTGGTCTTTCCTTTAAATAATACTTCAGTGGTTTTTGAGAAGCTTATCCAAGACATTTTCCAGGATTTAACAGTACTGTGTGGCACAGTGTGCATATCCCAAAGACACAGCCAAGGGAAAGAATTCAAGAGGTCACAGAACTGCCATCCTTTTCAGTTGAGTACATGTTCGTATAACTCTTCAGAAAATCAGTTATAGCATTAGGCTACTCTTTGCAAGCACTGTAGTTACTACCTGGACATAAAACAAACTAAGAATAATGTGAACAAAAGAACACCTGCTACAGGGAAATAAATGTCTTGCCAAGAGGGAAAAAATTTAATAGTTCTTAATCCCTTAAGTATTTTAGAGTGTGAAGGAAGGGGACGATGATCTGCTTATTAGACTTCTGATAACATCCAGCTGTTAGCCCAGTGCTAACACTCATTTTCTGAAGAGTCCGCTGGCTGCCCCAGCACAGCATCTCACTCCCTGGAGTCAGAAGCTTGGAAACTATAAAGCGATAATATTATTAAAAATACTACACATGAAAGTAGCAGTACAGGACAAGACAGATTAAGTCTCTGCAAGAGTTTTACTTCTGACAGAGACTTTTGTCTTGAGTTTCCAGGCTTAGGACGTAAACGGCAGGAAGTTTGTTTTTCACTGGGAGCCCTCAAAGCACTCGTAGGGTCATAAGGAAAAGCAGCCTAGTCACACTTCATTAGCAGTTCCAGTTCAGCACAAACCTGCTTCTTGTTCCAGCAGACCGAAACAGAGCAGCCCAGCAGAGCTCCCTGCTCCTGTTGCTCGTGAATCGGGAGCGCTGGTGAGGCAGAGTTAGCCTTATATACCAGTGACCTGAGTTCACAGGACAAGGGCAATCCTCATAAAAACGTCTGGGCTGTCTAGTTTGCAGCAGTGGCCACAGTAAATGACACGAGGCTGCAGGAGACAGCTGGATGCCAGTGAGAAGTTGCACTTCTCTGGTCCTCCGCCGCTCTTCCCAGCTGCATCCATCCCAGCTGGGTGTATCTTATCCTACGTGTAGGAAAGGGTCAGTGGGAACTTGGAGCATGTGTTTTGTCTGGTTAGTTAACCTGGTGAAAAATGCCCTGTTCTGGAACACGTAAAAACATGACTTTTAAGTGCTTGGAGTAATGCAGAGGCATCAAACTAAAAGCAGCTGAGGCAGTGGTCATTATCCGCACAGAGTGGTCTTGTTCCACACATGCAAACAGAGGAAGTAGGTCACACAATTGCATTTTTCCAGCTAGGTCACTGGTGTTTCTTAGTGGTTCAGACCCAAGTAGGTCTGGGCTGCCTGGAAAGATAAAAATAAGGCTTTAGTTATATGGCTTTGCCGAACAGGTTTGTGCTGAAAATGCAGAACCTTGGATATGGCTCCAAATTTTAGTGACATTTGAGTTAAGCTAATTATTTTGGGAGGCATTACTTAGATCCTTCAGCCTTAAAGTTCTGGTCTGGATGCAAAACCACCTCTATATTTTCAATCCATCATTCTTCCAATTCCCCACATGATGGAGTAGAGGTGTCTACATCAAACTTAGTAATACAAGAGATTTTTTTCCTTTGAAAGTATAAAACCATGCCACAATCACTCCATCCTTCCAAAAAAACCCCCCAGTTTATACCTGACTTTTGCCATGTGGGAATTTGGAGGGGAATGTTTGTTGTAGACCGTGATTCCAGTGTTCTGCTACCAGTGAAAACTCTTATGTCTGCATGCAGAAGCATGTTCATGGCTTTCCAGTAACATCATAAACCAGGTGCTAGAGATAATACAGTAGAGGAAATACCAATGACTTGACATATGGTGTGTTTAACAATCCACCACTGAAACTACTCACACTTGAGTTTGAAATAGGAATGTATCACAGTACAAAGGCCTGTATTCCCCTTTCTTCCCTTCTGCTGGCTACCAGACATTTATTTCACATTGGTGTGAGATCCTGTAACATGGAGGTATTTCCTGGGGAAAGTAAACAAGTATAAATGGAACAGAGAAGCTTTGCAAAAAATATCTGCAACATCAGTGCTGTCTGGCTATGAGAGAACTGGACAGGTTTTTCTATGAGGAAAACCAATTCTTTAAATATATATGAATATATATAAAATGGCCATTATATATATATTTTAAATGTCTCTTTTCTTTGATGACAGGATAATTAAGTTTCTGTTTGGCCAAAGCTGTGATTCCACGTCTCCTTTAACCTGATAAACAGGTGATAATTCTGGAAAGGGCAGCTCCCTTCTGCCCCCATCAACAGCTGCTTGTTCCCACTGGCTTTTGGTGTAGATGTCTGTGCACATGTGGCAAGATATACACAGCTTTCGATGAAGTTACTTTTCAGTTGAATGACTTCTTTGATCAGTCCTGTGACCAGAAAAACATCGGCATCAACCCAGGGGTGGGTGTGAGAGGGAGAGCCAGGCTGCCTGTTTTTGCAAGTACAGATTTTGTTGACTAGCAGTGACTCCAGTCACAGCTTGAGGCAGAATTATGCTGCCTCTTCCACAGCTGAAACCTCTTCTCACCTAAGAGATGACCTGAAAAGATAAAAGGCTAACACTTTGATGCCCAAGGAGGTGTTGCAAACCCTGGGAAACACAATTTAGAAGTCACTTTAAATCTATTAAAATTTGAGATCACTTTAAGCTCTGTTAAGAGATCCCACCTGAAGCACTGCATCCAGCCCTGGGACCCCACCATAAGATTGAGTAAGTCCGGGGGAGGGCCACAAAGACGCTCTAAAGGATGGAGAACTTCTATGAAGACAGACTGGGAGCCTTCAGTATCTAAAGGGGGCTTAAATAGGGCTGGAAAGGGCAGGTAGTGAAAGGAAAAGGAGTAATGGCTCCAAACAGAAAGAGGATAGGTTTAGATCAGACATTGGGAAGAATTAGGAAGTGAGGGTGGTGAGGCACTGGCACAGACTGCCCAGAGAAGCTGTGGCTGCTGCATCCTGGGAAGTGTCCACGGCCAGGTTGGGTGGGACTTTATGCAACCTGGCCTAGTGGAAGGTGTCCCTGCCCATGGCAGCAAGGTTTGAACTAGGTGGTCTTTAAGGTCCCTTCCAACCGAAACCATCTTATGATTCTATGGTTCTACTGTGGTTTTCAAAATCAGTTATTTTAAAATGGCTGTGGGAAGGGGGTACTGTATACTCCGTAGTTAGTTTTATCCCATAAATAATTATCTTGATGACAGGTATTTGATTCCTTTTTGTTATGCAGTTGCCTTACTTCATCTACTGCATGGTGGTTCTATCCTGATCCCAAGTAGAGTATGGCTTAAAACCCAGTGCAAGAATTTTTACTGTTCTTGCAGCAATTCATGATAAACATTACAGGCTTGACCATTCTTTCTGGTATGAAATATTTTTTACTCAATTTTTTATCCTCAGCTGCTATGATTTACCACCCAAACGTGGGAAATTATTGATTTAGTTTTCAAGAAAAAAAATGCTCCACTTCACCGTCAGGAGAGGTAGCAAAGTACTGCAACAGAGCCTCTGGGCAGACTGGGGTTCTCCATTGGAGCTTTTTAAGAATGGGTTGGACAAACATGGGCAAATATATCTGAGCTTGCCCCGTGGAGTCATAGATGACCTCCTGATGTGTCTTCATGCTCTCTCCATGCCCTAGTATCAGCCCTAGGACACTTCTGCTGTGCACTGTGTGTACATCTGACCATGTATGGTGTGAAAGTATGAGCAGGGGAAAGGGCAGAAAAGGGTTTCCTGTTACCTGACAGGTGTGCTCATGATAACATATGTGAGGTCAGCATCCTCCCAAAGCAGGGATGGGCCCTGAGGGAGGAGCACTGGCTGTACTTCTGGGCTGAATGCTTCTCCAGCCAAGACAGCCGTCATCCCTCCCCAGCTGGACAGCAGGGCCAGTGCTGAAGCAGGGCTAGTTCTGTAATGGTGTGACAGAAGGTTATCTGGAGGAAACCTGAAGGTGCAAAGAGCATAGTGGCAGGCATAGGAGTTAATGGTATTTTTAAAAATCCTCATTTTCTGGAGGTGCAAACATACTTTCTAGAATAATGGCACACCGTTCTAATAATGTACAAGTTACAGCCTTGCCTGGTATCTATTTCCAGTATAAGTAGGAAAAGTGGGTAAAGAACAAAGCAACAAATACATCAGCACTACAATAAGCAGTGTGGCTACACAATCCAGTACTGTACTCTGCCGTGCACTTAGTCTTTTATTTCATAAAACAAGGAGACTTTATCAGCCTTTACTGTCCTTGCTAAAAGCAATGGTGATAGGTCAGCCAGGATCTGGGTGACTTGAGACCATGGTATCACATCTTTGTTTCTGCATCCAACAACATCCAGAGAGGAATGGTAGAATGTGGGCTTTGCTGATCCAAGCTGTACTGAGAATCATAGAACCATTAAGGTTGGAAAAGATCTTCAGGATTATTGAGTCCAGCCTTTGACCAATCACCATCTTGTCAACTAAACCACAGCACTAAGTGCCACGTCCAGTTGCTTCATGAACACCTCCAGGGATGGTGATTCCACCTCCCTGGGCAGTCCATTCCAGTTCTTGACAACCCCTTCTGTGCAGGAATTCTTCCTGATGTCCAACCTGAAGCTTAGTTTAAAAGCTTTGCTCCTGCTAATAAGGAATTTCTAGAGATAGGGAATTAATATGCAAAAAGAAAGGGCCAAACAACAAATGGTGAAACAATAGAAAAAAGAGAGGTTATACTCCTGAAGCTTTTAGGCAATGCTTTACTTCAAAATACAGCAGGCAAGGGCAGACAAAACACTGACATTGCAGTTTATCTCATTGTGGGCATGAAAATACTACTTTTCGCTGGTTAGAGGAAAAGACAAAGGTAAATTAGAGAAAGAAATACAGAGTTCTGCTTTCTGCACCTTTATAACTCCAAGAATAGTAGGGAGGCAAAATCTATTGCAGAAATAATAGTACAATTCAATTCTACTTAAATTATTAATTTTTAAAACATCATGTCATGGCCTTAACAAAATAATGTTAACAAGGATTCATAATAATTTTTGAAGAACTCGAGGCAGATCAAGTGCCCAAGTGTCCTTTTTAATGCTCTATTTACCCATTCAGTCCAAACGACAAAACTTATTCTTCTTAAACCCCATAATCTCATAGTTCAGAAAGCCAAATGTTTCATGCTTTTGTGCGCACTTAGGACCTGATCAGTTCTGTTAGTTGTGCATGGTTTTTTCTTTACACTTTACAAATAAGAAGCCAGACAGCAATAGCCACAGCTATTTCTTCTGGAAAAGACAACAAAAATATAATTGTTATAATGAAATAATAATAACAACAATAACAACAACAACAACATTATATAACTCCAAAGGAATATATCTATTTTTAGGGCTACTAACGAATCTTTATTTGCTTCCCTATAGAATTTCCTATGATCCCACAAGATATCCCAAATACATTCCTGAAGCGTACTGTCTGTGCAAAGGCTGCCTCATGGGGATCTTTGGGGAGGAGAATTTCCACTTCCGCAGCACCCCTGTGTACATGCCGACCGTCATCCTGCGCCGCACGCCCTCCTGTGCCGGGGGCCGCTACGTCTACACAGAGGATTACATCACCATCCCAGTGGGCTGCACCTGTGTGCCTGAGCCAGAAAAGGAGGCCGAAAGCGTAAATTCCAGCATAGATAAGCAAGAGGTGAAGCTGCTGGTGAGCCAGAACAAGCCCTCGTCTGAATGAAGAACATACTAGGAGCTGAGTGCTACAGTACTGGCCTCACATTCACATTTCACGACCTTGGGAAACTGCGACACGGCAGCAAACATGTTGACTTGCCCTCTTTTTCTGCTTACAGGTATTTCAGTTATAAGATGGAAAGTTTTGTCCAGTCACTCAGATCATTAGAGATGGCGAATCATATGAAGAGCTTCTTTAGTTCATGTACTCCTGTTTAGTGAACCTGTTGAGTTCATTGTTGCAAATTTCAAAGTAGCCTTTTTTCTTTTTCTTAGAGCTGAACATTTTATCCTTGCTTATTCACAGTAAATTTTAGAAGATGACACAATTGTAAGACATGTTAGCTATTATTATAGCAGGCTGCTGGTTGTAGATATTTTTTAAGAATCTCTTATACTCTAAGTACCCTTATATAAAAATCACATAGAGCCAGACATGTGCCCAATCAGCAGTTAGAAGGATAATTTCTCAGGCTGAGAAAACTTTCCTTTACATTGCATAAACTCCAAGCAGTGTTCTTGGCTGTTACATCTTTGGCTATTTATACACTATAGCAAGGAAACCTTTGCTGAGTTAGAGTTATTAATGAAACAATATTCTACGTGTTTGCTATTTTTAAACTTGCCAAATTGCTAAGGGTACAAAAGTGTTAGAAAAAACCATGCTAGAATATTGTAAAACCGCAGCAGACTTTTCTGATGTGGATTAAATCTGATTACGCAGAAAATATCAGTTAGAAAAAAACACACTTTGGGTCCCAAGAATTCTGTATTAGATTTCATCCATCACTAACTGCTTAACTGTTTCTTGCGATAAAACTGTACCTGTACAGTTGAAAGGCCAAAACTTATTTCATGTTAGGAGAGGAGATTGTCTATTAAAAAATAAGTACAGAGGATAGGGTCCATCTCAAGTACACTGTAGGTGAGTAAGCAGGCTAGGTCTTAACTTCTAGATGCTACAAGAAGTTACTGAGGTGAGTCCCAGTCAATCCAAACAATTTATACAATTACTGTTACTCAGTTTCCCCTATGCCACATGTAAGAATCACCTGCAAAAGCTGCTAGTCTGCAGAAGTACCGTCTTCCATCTGTGCAGCTTACTGCTGATGGAACTTGATGGCAAGCCCTAACTGGAAACCCTGGATACACAAAAATTTTGCATTTCCAGAACAAGAGACTGAATGTTGACTCAGCTTAGTGAATAAGAACCAGGAATAACCAGGCATGCCTTGCACAAACATAATTCTTCAGAGGGCCACACTTGCCAAAACTGATCAAGCTCTGAATGCACAGCAGAGAGTTATCTTTTACTGTTGAAGGATCTTGACTGCAATATTTTTACAGAATAGACATCATATGCAGCAATGCATTTGCTACGTCAAGAATCTCAAAACTGGCCTTTAATTCGTAGTGGACAGAGCCCCTGCACTACACAAATACACACTTCTTTGGAGTTTTGTTGGATGAAGAATGGAAAGACTACGAGCTAATCAGAATTAACAAGTTAAACAGAGAATGGAAGTCATACAACAACTTGGTGCACAATTATGGACTGTGCTCTCTATGACCCAGTCTAGCATAACAGTATTTTTACAGTGCAATTTGCATAACTTTGTACAAAGCCTAAAATAGCTTAATGAATAAAAGATTCCCTTCATGATGTCAGATTGAAGATTCTAACTGTGTCTTTTGTGCAGATGCTTTTCCTCAATTCTGTGTTTCTTTAGATCTGTTTCCTCAAATTGTGATGCTTCTATCTCAAGGGAATCCTCAAAGGAGAGTTCAAACAAGGTCATAAAGTGTTTATACTACTCAGAGAACAGCTAATTGCCTAGCTGCTGCCAGCAGTTAGAGGTAGTTACCTGTTCCCTAGAGAATGTAAATACTTGCAGCAGTTACCACCACTTTTCCTTCCTCCTAATGTGGAAGAACTTCTCACCCTCTGAGCAGAGGGAAATGGTAATCAGAGGGACTCAAAAGGGAGACAGACCCACAAAACTGGAGAAACACTTCATTGGATGATGTTTCTGCAGCCTGTCATCTTAGGGTTTCACTACTACATCGTGAGGTTTTTCTCCACACACACACTTCAGGCAGTGTGAAGATGGACCTTCAGACTCCACAGCATAGAAAGCAAAGTCTTCACCATAAAAGGCAGTAAAATGACCCCAAACAACAACAACAACAACATGTCAAACCATGCAGCATTTAACATGTAGTAAATACTCACAGGGGCTACCAGCTAAAAGTCTGGCCAAACACTGCCCTCCAGCAGAACTCATCTGTCTGCCCACATGCTTTTCTTATACAAATTTGTCTGCAACTAATTAGTTATTAGAGCACATGGATATACTTGCATGATGTGGAGGAAAAAAAAAACTCACTTTTTGTTGCAATTCTTGTGCTGCAAGCATTAATTTATTGGAGTCATTTTGAGGTTTTCAAGTAACTAGAGCATGTTCTTGGAATTCCTGGGAGCTGCAAACTAAAATCAGGTAATGGAACATAATCAGTTTCTCCAATCCAGTAAAACAAATGCTTTGGCTTACACAGAGCTTCAGAAACTGGATGACAAAAAGTACTGAAGAACTGCAAATTCTCAGTGGATCTATAGATAGGTTGTTGGCAGCAACCTTGTTGTCACACTGCATCAAGTGCAGGAAGCTTCCCATGGTTACAAGCATCTTCATGTTATCTTGCTCAGAAGCCCGTTTTCCTTCTTTGATCTTTACCCTCTTCTGTGACAGACTTTTTAGCTGAGCCAGTTTGCCTCCTTATGCAGCTTTCCAGTTAGGTGTCTCTTAAAATCTGTGTTTATGTTTTAGCACGAGCAACTGTTTGATAGTTTGTTAGTGAACAACTGTTTGTTGATACTTAATGTCAAGAACTATTATCCATGCAAACATTTGCTGATCTTCAAAATACCCTTCCATCTATTCTTTCTCTCCACATTACTCATGTTGAAAAGGTAGAGTATTAAATGTAGTTTGCATTTGTTTGGAATTGTTTTTTTTTTTAATGAGGTCATCACATCATGGATTTATATCAGTTTCACTTCAAATGTGGTGTGACATTTTCCAGCTTCTAGCCCTCTGGTTACAGCTGCTGCAGCCTTGCCTTTAATTTGCAAGGGAGGAGGGAGGGTTCACTGGAGTTGCTTCAAGGATTCACAAACTGTTGACAGAAGGCAGACATGAAATGCCTCATTGAACCAACTCCAGCCCCAATAAATGCAAACAATTCAAAGCTGGAACCATCTGGCAGCTGCAGCTGATTTGAGAAAATTTTTTGTAGTGCCAGGAAAATTTTTCCTTCAATGAGATTGTCCCTGGAATATATTAGAAGCCACAAAACACAGAACAATATCCTTGGTAAA
Source organism: Myiotriccus ornatus (assembly GCA_036023395.1). Classification (NCBI taxonomy): domain Eukaryota; kingdom Metazoa; phylum Chordata; class Aves; order Passeriformes; family Tyrannidae; genus Myiotriccus; species Myiotriccus ornatus. The sequence continues at coordinate 44,045,543 of JAYRBT010000001.1, forward strand.
GAGATTATTTTCTTTATAGTATTGCTTAAGATAGGTTGGAAAATTCCTATCATTCAGGAAGGTTGAGAAAAGCCTGAGATGCTAGTTTTGGTTTTCTCGCCAGTCATTACCTGAAGGTGTTTGTCGGAATAGATGGAGATCTACAGCTGCAAGTGAACACGGAATTGCATGGGGGAACACCTACAGCCACCAGCACTGTGCACAAACACATTCTCTTTGCCAAGTGTCCCAGCCATACCAACAGCAGGGCACTGAGATGTAATGGGCACAGTGCCCATTACTGCAGGTAAGTGGCTGTAGCACAGGACTCTCTAGTGATAAATGCCACTGGAAAAGCAGCATGGTGCTAACACTCCACCACAGTCTGCTCCAACAGAAAGTCCATCCATGAGACATCAGCAGTAAGGAAAATCAATCACTACTTGACACTGATGTTTTTATTCATAATCCAGTTACAGAAGAGAGATTTTGTTGTCACATAGTATTTCTTAATGTCACCATGATGGCACAAAGCACAAATTCACTATGAATTTTCGTGACTTGTACCTTCTTAGAAATAGCTCCTGCTTTGGAATCATTTGGACAAAAAATAGTTTACCTCCCATCACTGATGAAGTCTGTAAATGCCACCAGTCAAGCTCTGCTTGGGCAGCTGCCTACACTCATCAGGCTTTTAAGAGGGAAGTTGGTAGACAACAGGCCGCTCTGTTTGAGTGCATCTGCACAGATTTATATGTACTCTCATTTTCATAACTCTGCATCTTCACAGTGCCTCTTTTCAAAGCTGTCTGACCTACATTTGAGAAGCAGCAGTTATTTTCTTGGAAGTGAATTTCTTAGTATAACTGAATGGTGCAGTTTTATTTTTTTTTAAGAAAGGTCTCTGATGAAGTTAGCAAAGTCATCCTTTGATTCTGCTGTAGGGAGCCCAGCAACACACATTTACCAAAATAAAGCAAACAACTGAAGGAATTAATAGCAAAGCAGCAACATAGGTGAAGCTTTGATTTGAACAGCACATTCTAATTTAGGTGGATGGCAGGGGAAGAATATCCTCCCTTCTGCCAATCTGTCCCCAATACCTGTCTCCCTTGAAACCTCCATGTAGTTATAAACAAAGTTTCATGAGTTACTTGTCTCCATCTGCTTGGTAATAAACTGGTTTACAATTGTGAAGTACAGATTTGTGCCAATAGCCATGCAATTAACACTCTGGTTGGCTTTTTTTTTTTAAACTGGCCACATAAAAGTGATGTTGAAGCCTCCAGGAAAACAACTAAACCCAGCTGTATGTGGACAGGCATTTTCAGGGGGGATCCTGGCTCAGCAGGAAAGATGGCTTCTGGTTTGAAAGGCAAGACTGTATTGGCCATGGGCTCACAGAGACTGTCAGAAAGAAGAGTCTGGTGCCTGTTCTCCTGCAAGCGCTGCCTCCACTGCACTTCTCTCGTTTAACAAACCTGTTACCTGTCTGACAGAACCCAAGGCCATGAAAGAGAAAGAAAACTGTTACAATGAAACTCAGGAACAGCAGCTGTAAAGTGTGAGGAGGGAAAAGCCTTGGGAAGTAAACAGATTTCTTGGAAAATGGGGAAGAGAGCTACAGTGGCTTGGATGGGTATTTATGAACCACTGTTGTGTCCAGCTCAGGCAGCACGATACTCTGAGCACTGAGAGAGAATTATATTCCATCTACATTATTCCTGCTCAGTTGTTTACTCAACCAGATGGAAAATCTGCATGCAAACAGCAGAAATGCACAGAAACGTGTGTGTTATCTCTACCTTATAAAACAATCTTGTCTCACAAGCTTAATTAGGTTTATTCCCACTGCAAAACAAATTTCTTAATTCGTCATTTTAGGTGATACATTTTGTAGGTACAGCATTTCTGTTAGACTTTTACACAATATGGCATATAAAAACAATTACTTGTGTTTTGTACAGGGTATTTATAAACTGTGGAGTGCCTTGGAATTTATGAACCAACTTTCCCCCAAAAATACATTAGTAGTGTAGTTAGTCAAAACTAACTTTAAAAATTCCCAACTTTAAAAATGTCTACTGTTCCAAAAGCAACATTTTTCTAATGTGTCATCTATATTGACTGAAATATAGTCCAAACCTTGTATATAAAATCTAACATTTGAAACAGTGGGAGTTTATCAATGCATTACATTATTCCTCAGTGGCCTTGTAAGATTCAACAATTCCTAAGAGGCTTCTGTTCTACTGCTCTGCTGCTGTCTGTGGAACAGGAGAGAAGGAAAACTGGGCAACTGGAAAAAAACAAACTGTTTTTGTAACTATAAACTTGACATACCTGTAAATCATCTTTAGTTTGATATTGAAATCTGTTAAAAAGCAGGCAATATATTTAATCAGAGCCATTATGATTCAAGATTTAATGGATTAACATTACTACAGAAGTATCAAGTTCTTTTGCAATGACAATTCCGATGTCTGCCAAGCAAGCGCCTATGTGTTGTTATAAGCTAAAATCACTTCAAAAATGTCTCTGAATTGTAATAGTTACTGGTTAGAATTAAACTCAAACTGAGAAGTTCCTGTTATCCAGCCCCTGCACTGTTTGGTCCACATTTACCTAATAGGTAAGGTACAAACAAAGTAGCTGCAAATGCTTACTCATTTAAAAGAGAGAGGCTAACACATGTTCATTAAAGCTAGCCCAGGAAATAGTACTCAGAGCTGAGTATTTCAGCACTGAGAATTGTAGAGTCACTGATAAAAACCAGAAAGCAGCTTGACTGAAAAAGTTGTAGATCTTCTTATGAGAATCCGTCCAGTCCAGAAGTATAGTTCACATAACATCGAAATTCATTGGCTAAATTTCTTGAGTGTTTTGGAATAAACTTGCACATCTTCACACCAAGATGCTTTGCTGCCTGTTCCTCCATGACGGCACCTGCAGCAAAAATAATTGGTATTCAATAAGAAAAACAGTAACAGAATGTTTGGAGCTTTTTAGTAGCTCCTCACAAATTCATATATAACAGAGCCTGGATTTTTTTAAGGAAGGAAGGCTTAAAGCAGCTACACTGTCAGCCTCCCTTAACAACTGAATCTACTGAGAAATTTACAATAAATCTAAAAGAATGGAAGACACCCCAAGGAAACAAATGTCCGAAAACTTTCATAAAAATAGGCAGAGGGTATCAGTGCCCTTTATACATAAAAGAAACTTGGAACTCAGTCTTCTTTCTACATACCAAGGAATTTAAATGGTAGGGAGCCATGGGAAATGCAAACAGATTACGTATACTCTTCCACTTAAACAAACCGCAGCTACACACTGAGAAATCACTTCTTGAGCAGTATTTCTCAAACTCTGTAAACTGAAGGACCACCTACCCATTTTAGGGAGAACCACCCTTGTGTGTGACTGCCATGAGCAATTAAACCAAAAAGCAGACTTTCTATGGCCACGTATTGTTTTAATTTTTTATTTACTTTGCCTGCTTGGTTGACTTCCCTCAAGTTGTACGTAAAAAGAGCTTTTGTCCTCTGCTTTTTGAAAAAGTTTCCTGGATGTCTTCAGATGTCTTGTAATAATAATACAGTTTAGGAAATACCACGACTAAGGCAGATACCCATCACTTCTTAAATCAGCAAGTGCATCTTCATAAAGAAGGACCTGCAAGTGCAATTATCTAGTTACCTAGTTTCACAGTTTTTAACACTGTTTTTTAATTCTTCCTGCTGTATTTCAGTGCCTAGGATATCAAGAATAAGTTGCACCTATGTTTTGCCATACCCCGACTTCAATCATTGCAATTACAAGAAAAAAAAATAATTTCTGGAACTTTGCAGGATGATCTTATAATTCTTCAAAAATTCAGTAAAACTTGTAATGCCGTAAGAAAAAAACCTTAATTTTTGAAAGTCCTATTAAAAATCATTTGCCTCCAGTTTAAATCAAAGGCTGAAATCAAGTATTCAAATAAAAACCTTAGGATACATATTGCCCCTTAATGATAATTTAGTATTATAGAGTTAGTATTTCTCTCACATGAGTGAGTCTGTCTTTTGAGAGAGAGAAAAAAGATCCTTATGGGGACCTAATATTTTTATTAGTTATACCTGTGCAAAGCAGTATCTTTCCTTTTGTCAAGTATTTGATCGTCTCTGCAGTTTTCTGAAGACATTCCTCAGACAGATAGGGTGGATCTGCTATTACAATGTCAAAACTGTGTGGCGGGAGATTTTCAGGTAAGTTCAAAGGTTGGTTGTAATCATAGAAGATAAATTCTTCTCCATATACAGAAAACCTTCTGTCATACTCAAGTATACACACTGAAAAATCTTTACCATCCAGTTCTTTCAGTTTCTGGTACACACTCGGGGCACTAACACATGCTATCCTGAAAAAGACACCGTAACTTAGAATATTGATTTAAAAGGCAAACAACAGCAAGTAAACCCCTACACCAGTCCTCACAGATGCTTTGGGACAAACATTTAAATATCAGTCCCCAAATTTAAGCTATTCTTTCTCCATTCTAACAACTAATTCCTTTAATAACTTTAAGCCATTACCTATTCAACCTTCATGCTGCACAAAGACCTTAAGCCTACTACAGAGAAAATTTTGTTTCAGAAAAGCAAGAAAATATACTTGAAAACTTAAAATTAAAAATTACTTCTTATAGAAATAGGAAGAAAACCAACTTTTCCCATCTGTTCTACAGAAACAGAGAAAATAATTACAAGTTATTAATATGCTCTAGAGCTCTCTGTATTTTTCAAAAATAAAAAGATACATAGTAAACTTTAACAAGACATAGCCTACAACATTCAGGAAAATGATAAGTGGGAAGATCAGTATAAACTATGAACTAAATAACAGCAAAGCAGTTCTGCAATATTGCAGATGAACAAAGATGAAGTACAGTGAGTAATGAATTAAACTGCATGCTCTGTCTATGCAGTAGACACAAAGAAATGTTAAATCTACAACACTATTATTAGAACCTACCTGCCACCTTCTCCAGCTGCCACAACCGCCTCCTTGGCCAGGCACGACGCAGTTTCATCGCTGTACCAAAACTGGCTCAGTTGCTGTGAAATGATGCACAATGACAAACAACGTCAAATCTTCTGACTGTGCTATGTACAGTGAGGTGTGGTGAGTCATAACTGAAGAAAAAATCCACAGCAACTTCCCAGTTCACAAACTGTAAAGCTGGAAAAGTAACTATTTTCCTGACAGTCTTTTTACTTCTGTAATCCAGGTAGCTCATACCACATGTTTCCAAAGCATGTATAGCAGTGCCAGGAAAACCACTGACAAGGCTATTTCAAACCCCATGTGCAGATGCACAATACTTATGTGCTCTTAATTTGAGTTACTTTAGCAGAAGAAGAAAAAGGAACTTGAAAGGTGACAGTATAGATGGAAATAAAGGATAAAACTACTAAATCAGAGGGGATCATGAAAAGGAAAAAGCCAAACAAACAATCCAGAGACAAATCAAAAGTCAGTCTGTCACAAGTAAAAACAAGAAGTGACAAAAACAAAACAAAAACAAAGAAATAAAACAGAGAGAAATATGAAATTAAAAGAAAGATCACTTGATCTGGTTACATTGTGTTAGTCTCAGGGAGGAGTCTTTACTACCTTCACATGCCAAAGTGGAATTAAAATTTCCAGAAGAGACAGATGTTTCTGACAGCAGCTTTATGCCCTGTCCATGTACTTTCAGTTTGTACCCCCTGCCCACATGTAGAACAGACAACTACATCCAGATTAAATAGTAAAACAAATCTCCCTACAGTGTTACCATCCATGAATAGGAACATCTTGAGTGTTCCCCTTTTTAATTTCATTTCATTATCCATCCACAAAAGAAAATCAGTAAAGGCTACTCCTCTATCTGTGCTTCAGGCATCCAGGTTTATACTTTCTTACCCAATCTTCTTCTATTGAGCCAATGGAATATTGATTAAACCCTTGGGTGGTCTTCATGCCCTCTCTCTGCTGCTGTTCCAAATAGAACTCCTGGAGGGCAGCCAACGTATGGGATGAAAGCTGGGGAATGTCATCGTCATCATCATCCATTTTTCTAGATGTCAACCAAAAAAAAATTTTTTTTTAATTAAATCAACCTTTTCAATGGTGAGTGCTTTTAATAACAGCATAATCTCCTGAGGTAAAACAACTTCCACCGACAATGCAGCTAAAAAAACCCACCTTCCTAACAAAAGAAAACATATTCCTTCTACTTAGGTGGTCTTAAATCAGTAAGAGGCCAATTGGAAATAACATGTCGCCACAGAGAATTTAGGAACAGTAGCAACACTGTTCCCTTTCTGTACAACACAGATTTGGCTTGTATTCTTACAGGGAAGTTGTCATTACGGTTCTTGGTTTCCTGAATCCATATATACCTTGTATGTATCAGCTTTCAGAAAAAATCTCTTTTAGTGGATTTGAAAAATCCCATAGAAATTATTCCCTTTTCTCCTAGAAATAATGATAGCTATTGGTCATTCCTCCCCATGCTCAAAGTTACACAATTTTGACTCAAAATGAAGTAAACTAGCATTCAAGCTCAGCATCACCTGGCTTTAACTTCCATGCCATAAAAAGAGTCATCTGAATGCCAGAAACCTAAAAAAAAAAAAAAAAAAAAAAGAAAGAAAAAGGCAGGCAAGAAGCTCATAAAGACGTTTTTCTAACCCTACTCCACTGAAAACTCGTGCATTTTGCGTGTAAAAACCTGGACACAACTTGTATCAAAAAGACACGGTATATACTAATGGAAAAGCACAGCCATTTCCAGAGAACTCTTGACGTGGGTTCTGCTACGCAGAGTCCCTGAGCCCTGATGACCCCAGGCAGTGCAGCAGAGTTTGTGTCCTCCCCAAAAGGGACGGTGCCACCTCGTGGAATGACAGTGCCAGAAACGACCCAGCACGTGGAAACTACTGGAGAAAACTGGGAAATATTCTTCTCTGAAGAAACCGATTTTCTCTGCACCCAACCTCAGAACCGGCACACAAGCAGTGACTTCAGCAGAACCTGGAACCAGGAGTACGCCTGACTTTATGCAGAAGCCACTGAGAGCCACGTGCCACCTGAAACGAGAGTCATTTCAAGTACAGCTGCTCAGGGTTTTTCTTCTCCCTGTCCCCTGGACTGCAATGAGAACTCCAGTCTCTCCTCCCCTTCCACCCTTGCAGAGCTCTAACAGTACACAACACTATGATCCATTTTAGGTCCTATACAACAATTAATTTTCATTAGGACATGGTAAAAATTTAAAATCACTCCTTAACTCAAAACTTCTTCTTTTTTTTTTTTATTTTTTTTTTATTAAGTGACTGATATGTGTAGTAGTCTGGTTTGCTATCATCCCCTAAGCAAGGACACATCTATACTTTGACACTTAAGAATGCAACTTTGCATCTGTTTCAGTTTCTAAGTCAAAAGCTGGAATCTTTATTTTCTGTTCAGTGAGCCCATACAGGCATTTGCAAGGACTAAATCCATGCCCTTGAAATGAAACCCTCACAAATAAAATTGCTTATGAAGAATTTCCCACTGTTTCAGTAGATAAAAAGGCATACTCCCATAGACATCTTTCATCTATAAATAATTTTTCAGTTTATTTTTAATAGCCTTTCTTTTGGTTTGTAAATTGAAGCCTTAGGAACTAAGCAGTAATTAACTGTGAGGTTGCAAGGAGAGGTAACTCAGAACATATGGTAGAAATATATTGTACATCTATTACGAATACTCCCAAAATTCAATATATTTTTCTGAATGTACATATTCTGACTTAAGCATGAAAACATTTTTGTGCTTAAGAACTACACCAGAAAACGATTAAAGTGAGTTTATAGGAAAAAGACTTGTAAATCCTTCAAGGGAGACAGTTCTACTGTTTGAAAGCCCCTCTATACACCTTCCAGTTCACTGCTCTCAGGTCCAGAAGCAACCCTGAAACATCTGGGGGAGGATGGGAAGAAGCACAGAAACCCACAGTGCCTCTGGCTCTTAGGGAACCTTTACACTCTTAATTCCCAAGGCCACTGGGGCTCCAACTGACCCATCTTGCTTGCTCCAGGCCCTGGGTCCCTCACCAGCAGCCCGTGCTGTGTCCTCATGTAGACTCCCTACAAGAGCCACACAAGGGGACAGGGCTGCGTTTTAGGAATGCCCTGGGATTCAGAGCATTCATAACACATACAGCGCTGATCGAGTCATTCTACCTACACTAAAACTTTGTGTTAATAGGAATCAACATTTAAAATCAACATTTAAAAGCAGCAAAGTGACAGATCTTTACTATTAATTCTTAGTTTACATATTGCATTTGCACCCAATTAAAAAACAAAACGATAAAAAAATCAGATCTCCAAGAATAGCTCAAGAACAGTGCATGAAGTTTAGGAAAATAAGACTCACGGTGAAGTCAAAGTTAGCCTAAAGGAAAGCAGGAAAAAAGGGGGTAAGCTTGGACAGATTCAGTGGAACAGGAACTGTTTCAGGCAGGACTGTGTTCATACAGTAAAATGGCAAATTTGGATGCTACTGGTCTCTAAAAGGCCAGATCTATCCATAAAACAGGAAAAGTGAGGAGACTACAACTGTACCACATGGTCTGCAGTGCAGCAGGCAGGAGGAAGGGTGGAGGTGCCTGCAGACTCCTTAGTCCCTTCCTCTCTGCACAGCTCAATCTCTCTCTTATTAGCTGATGAACTGTTCAGGCAAACGTCATCACTACAGAGTGAAAGCTCTTCAAAGAAAACAAAAAATAAATTGAAAGGGATAACAGTAGCACAGGAGACTCCAAGGCCTTGTCTACACAAGAATCCTGCACCTATTTAATGACAGTTTCCAGCTGTCATGTATGAGAATTCTGATCTTATACAGTCAAATTCTAAAACAGAGCAAAAAAATACCCTAAGTTAGAAGGAACACAAGTGTCAATGCTCTAGGAAAAATTAACAGTCTTTGGTTCCCAGTACATTTGTTCCATCTGTAATTATGATCACCTGAAAAACAGTATTCTCAGCCCCTATGCACACATAGGAGCACAGCCACTAAGCCCAAATGGAACTGTGCCCCTGTCCAGAGGAGTCTGGAAACCTGAAGTCATAGTTCAGCTGAGGCAAGTGCCCCACATGCCCTTGCACCACTGTTCACCCCATAAAGCCAGAACACGCAGCTTGCTGCAGAGGTTAGAGCCTTCTAGATCCACAGCACTACCCAAGAAGAAGCTCCTCTCAAACAGGGAAAGGCAGGCAGGAGGTGGGATCTATATTCACAAAGCCACCTCAAAAAATACTCTCCTGGTAAAGTACACAACTGCTGCTTCAGAACTTTTACCAAGAGACTGCACCAAAGGTGACTCCAACATGTCTCTGCCAAAGAGGCTGTATCAGCCTAACCCATATCTTAATCCATGTAAGTCAGGGCTCCCTGAATGCCCACACGACTTGGAAATACCATTTGGTAGGTGCACAAGCCAGTTTTCAATGATCATTCTTTTGCGGCACCCTGAAGATGTCATCTCATTGTAATAAAATGTCCCTTAGCTGAAGTGGAAAGGAGAGACTGCTGAAAGGCCATGGAATAGAAATACAACTGGAAAAGCCACGCTGTTCATTGCTGGGAAGGGGGAGGAAGAGGACACCGTAGGCGCCTTAGATCTTTTACCGACAATATAAAAAGCACATGTGCAACTTCAGAAAAGATCTCATTCTAGAGTAACTTGGATCTAAAGACAGAGAGCATGAAATGGAGTTAAACATAGCTGTCTGTATTTCTTCCAAGCTGCCCAAGTCAGTCTTTGAGACAAGCAGCTCATCATCTGTGGTGTTTGTAGCACACACCAAGAAAAGCTGGGCAATAGTGTGTAACCATAATGAAAATCACCTGGAAGGGGCTAAAACCACCTGCCTGGAAGTAAACAATCCCTGATCTGAGGGACTAGAATGGTTACTAAAGGCCGGACACGTGCCCTGAAAGCTCAAAAGCTGGAAGATACTGCGCTCTGCTCAAGCTTGAGCTCGTTATCATGTACAGGAATTCAAATGCTGTGTCTGCAGACAACCTGCTACCGGTCTGAGGCAGTTCCATTTCAGGATTAAGGCTGAATAACTTTTTGTTCATGTCCATGGCAAATGATTCAAGAATAAAGCTGTACTAGTTCAGGTCAAGCGCTAGTTACAATTATTCTTGTGTCCTGAAGGGTTGATATCATGAAGGTTGCCATCCTGAAGACAGCCAAAACCACTGCCTCAAAAGGACTGAGGTAAGGTGAATACATCCATACCTCACCAATCTATACTCTCAGACTTTAACCATTTTCTACTAAGGAAGTTGTTTTTGCATCCAAAGTGACTCATTCCATGAATGCAGTTCTCAGAAAAACTTGTCCAGTATCCTTTAAATTCCCATAGAAGTTTTTAATCTACAGCGTCATCTGGTAAGCTTAATTTTATCAATCATTTTATGAGTAACCATCTCTTCTTGCTGTGACTGCATGCACTCACTTCACATGGTGCAGACACTTGGTGTGTCGGAAGAGAAAGCAAGTGGTTGAGCCCTACACTCTCTCCACGTGTCATTTCACAGACACCTCTAAGACATCCCCCTTCCCTCGCTCAGCAAAATGGCTCTTTTCTAGCCTGAAGGGTCTTAACCCTCTCTGATGGTTAACAAAAGCCTTTTGATGCATTCACTCTTCCTTGTTGAACCTTTCTAATATACCCTTTTCTGAGGAGACTAGAACTCTACGCAATGTCTAAGATAAGAGTGATCACGTTTATGATGTTGTTTATGTGATGTTTTCTGTTACATACCATTTGATGTGGTTTTTTTGGCTGCCACCAAACGGTGATACTGTGTTTTCTGAGAATTGTGCATCATAATCCTGAATCTCCTGACTGCGTGGGAATTGTGTCTGATAACACGATTAAGTAGAATTTACAAAGAAATTTAAAAGGAGCTGCCAAGAGCTCCAAGTTACCAACATATACAGAATAAAACTGAATAGCAGTTCTGGTCTCTTTATCTCACCAAAACCCAGGGAAAATACTGAAACTAGAAAAGGTTCAAGAAGGGTAGTGAGACATTCAAAGACTAGAAAAGCTTTTGTAGAGCAATGAGTATGAGGAAGGAGTAACTGAGGAGTATGACAGAGCCTGTAATCATGAGTGGCATAAACACCACAGGCAGAGATAAGAGATGGACCACTGTTTTCCAAGGCAAGAATTAAAAGGCCAAATGTAGGCTGCAATGGCCTCGACCAAAAAACCAAACAACCAAACAAAAAAACCCCAAACCTCAAAACAACAACAACAAAAACACTATCAAAAGGAGCTGGTTCATGACACAAGGTGTTGCTGAGCTATGGAATCCCTTAGTGACTGAATTTCATAGTGCATCAAAATAACACAAGAAAAGTTCACAGAACAGAAACTGTCACAGAGAATTATTAAATATGTGGAAACCGCACTGGATTCAAAAGGTAGGGTCAGGAGGCGTGGTGGCCTCTGGAAGGCGAAGGAGAGCATGGTATGTCCTAGCCTGTTCCCACTCTTTTCGGAGAGCACGGGGGGAGCGCCGAAGGGCTCGGCACGGCCGGGACCCTAACGCACGTGACCGAGAGCCGGGGCACAGGTGGCTTCTGGAGAAGGCCCCTTTCTCCCGTTCGCTCCCGAGCGTTCCGCTCCGAGGGCGCCCTGCACCCGCAAGAAACCCCTGGCGGCACAGGGTGACTCCGGCCCGCCCGCCCGCGCCTCGGCCGCCAGGGAAGCCGCGGCAGCGGGGAGCGGAAGGGTCCGGCGGGCAGGAAGCTCCGCGATGTCCCGGTCCCGGCGCCCCCGGGGCGGGAAGCGCTCCCGCCCTCACGGCGGGCACGGGCGGACGGGCACGGGGGCTCCGGGCCGCACCACCGCCGCCCCGCGCCGCGACCGCCTCCCCCTGCACTCACCGCCCGTGGATCCCTCCGCGCGCGCGGAGACCGCCCGGCCGGCCCCGCCCCCCACGCCGCGCGCGCGCCGCCCGCGCCCCCGGCTGGGGGG
>JAYRBT010000001.1:44065754-44106439 GCA_036023395.1 Myiotriccus ornatus
TACATACACACCCCAAACCCTTACTAGGACAGCTTCCCTTTAACATAAAATATTATTTTTAAATGAAAGAAAAAGGAAATTCTTAAATAACCTTCAAAACTAGTCTTTGAAAGTAGGTATTCATACTTAAGCAAGACTTCATACTCAAAAGATGCTATGTGTCTCTGATGGTTACAACACAATGGGCCTGATAAGAAAAATATCGGGTATGCACATTACTTTGTCCTGATTATGAACTCAATTTGTGCTCCAATTCTTCAATTACAATATGCAAGAGGATTTCAAAATTTTACAGTTAATAAATACTTTTAAATAGTGAGCCAGTTTTGAGATTAATAAAACAATAGTGACAGAGCTAGTTATAAAAGAAATCAATGAAATCAGTTATTCAGTCAGAACCAAACAAATTGCAAGTATTTGCTATGATGTCTTTGAAGACTTTGGTCAAGATATTTGACATCGAGCACATCATAACAAACTAGCAGCTCCTACTATTGCTTATGTTCCCAGGCTTCAATGCCCCTCATCTGAAAAAAATTAGGTTTTGGAACCACTGCCCCATCCAATGTACAAACTCAGAAAAACTCCAAAAGCCGTTTCAAAAACATAGCAAACCCCAGACAACTAAAAAAAAAAAAAAAAAGTCAGCCAGCACAACTGTTTGAAACAGAAGGATCTGCCAGGATCATTATCTTTTGTGCAAGTGCACAGCTGAGAAATCCTTTAAAGAAATGCATTAGAGTTTCAAGAAAAAATTGAGAGCAATACTCCTGTTCTAAAATACTATGCGAATATCTTAGAAATAAAATAGCTGTGATGGTACATTATTATCTAAGAAGTTTTATGGTCACTTTGTAATGTGTAAATCTGCCCTCGCTTAGTTTTGACATCAATTAAAAGAGAAAAGTATAATAAAGAGATGGCATTTTTGGCCTTGTGGATCCATGCTTGAGACACATATGAATTTAACTTAAGGTAAAAAAAAAAAAAAAAAAGCCTTAGAGCCTTAGATCACTTATAGCACAGCATAGCATTAGGGATTTGTGTCTTTTAAAAATTCTGACTATTGTGACTAATTTTGAGATGAATAGCTGAAGAATGGCACAGAACTGCAAACATGAAGTTATGCATAGCCACATAAAGGTGTATACCATACATTTTATATAAATTTAAAAAACACGTGGAAATATTCAACAGCATAATCTAGCAGAGATCTTAAACAGAAGGGCCCACTTCTTCCTCCATGTATTTCCACAAAAATAATTTTACTAGACATGCAGCATTTGTGTTTTCTTCAGTTTTCTCTGGCTCATGACAGGAGAAAAGCAGGCCTTGCTTTCATACTCTTGTGCAGCTCTGCCTTGTTGGTTCCCTATACTCAGGGCACTATATTCTGCTATTGTAATAGCTAAAGTGCTCATACAAAAAACCAAGCAAGAGCAGAGCAGCTGGGAGGGCTCTGCAGAAGTGGAGCTAGATTCAGCAAAACTAAAAATCTCCCACAGCACTAGACATCCCCAATTGCCTTTCCCTGCTGGAGTCAAACACAAACGTTGAGTAAAAGGGTCTGATGCCGCTGTGCTAGCATAGTTGTTTTAGCTAATGCCCCAACTTTACAAAGTTTGCCAGTAATTCACACCTTTTGGGTTGTTATTGCTTAAGCCAACAGTTCAGTGTAGAAATACATTGCAGTTTCACGCAACCCCTTAAGAATAAAAACATACTAAAAGTAAAATTACACATGAACCTTGCATTAGACACTCATTCCAAAAATGACACATCATCATGAAAGGCTGCAACACGTAGACAGCAGCTCAGTGCCAACATCCTAAACCAACTCTTAAGAGTCAAATCTTGCCTTAAATCTTGCCTTATATTTCTTATCTAAAGTATATGAGCTTTTTTTTTTTCTTTTAAATTAAGGCAATGAAATGGCTACAGTTCCTAAAGTTCATTTTAGTGGAACAAAAATATACACCTTTTTTTCTTTGAACTTTAGGCAGCAGAACATAATGTAAAAACGTGCATTGCATTAAACATGCAATGTTGGGTTGATGTAGAAAAACAGAACTGAACACAAGTTAAAATGCCATTTGGTTTTTCTTCCCCATTGGAACACGAACTCAAAGGGAGGAAAAATAAAGCTTAAAATCAGCTAAACTGTTTAGAGCTTTATATGTATCTAAACTGTTTAGAACTTTACATATATCTGCATCACACTCTAACATGATTTTGGGTAGAAAAGAAATCTGTATGTTTATATCACCACTCATATTTTAAACCAGTGCAGGGGGAAAGGCACTGTGTTTATTTTTCATTGTGCCCATATCTGTTTGCACATACATGGAAAAAAATTAAATTCAGATTTTCTGTTCATTCTCTCCCACACACAAGTATGACAGATTGCAGCTAACACATAATAGCAGAAGCTGATTCAAAGTTGACCTCTCCTATTTCACTGTTTTATGTTCAAACTTCCAGGCTCTCTAGAATCTGAGATGGCTGCAAAGAACCCAGAGACAGGTACAAGATTTAGTCAGCATTCAGCATTTCTCAGTGCATTCTGCAGAAAGGGTCTACATTAGGCATAGAGTTTTGTTGTTTATTTTACACAGAGAAGTCCACCAACATTTGCCATAAATTCTTCTAAACTCTTTAAGAAGGCCATCTTCTGCTTACGGTCCAGTGTAGGAGGAGTGCTGCTTGCAGTAAGTTTGTTGAAGGCATCTGCTAACCGCTGGTAAATTACTGGATCTTGCTGAGTTGATAGCAGTGTTTCAACTAGCTCTGAATATTCAGCCTGTTAATTAAACATTAAAAAAAAAAAAAAAAAGAAGATACAGTATATACAACTCTCTTATCAGGCCAAGATCCAGAATAAAACCTGTGACAGAAAATTATCAGTACTTCTCCACCTGTTAGCCAGTTTCACTGACCACTGTACCAGCAGCAACTATGGACCCCACAGCCTTTCACCAGAAGACAGGTCAAGTCCTTCATCCAGGCTGGGTATTTTAGTAAGGCTAAAGAAGCCTTCAAAGCTAGGTACAGTGCTTTGCAGTGCAGAGTAAGATGACAATTTCAGGGACACGCTTCAAAGGGCCTTCTGTCTCTGTCTTAGCACAGGCTTATTCCTGCAAACTGGACTGCTCTTTTTTCATGCCTGCCTTGTGTTTGGTGTGCCATACCAACCACCTCTTCCCCACAGGTTCTCTGTTTTCTAGGGTCCCCTCTCTGGGACAGAGAGCTTAGATTCCCTTCTAAGAGCTTCCTACTTACTCTCATGCTTACTCAGACAGAAACGGAAGACAAAGAAACATTTTAAACATGACTAGAAGGACACTGCCAAGGGGCACACAAAACTGGAGCAAGTCCACAGTGACTGAGCTCTGGGAGCATGGGTGAAGGACACAGGAGCCAGAAGGGCCTTCCTTTCAATTCTGTCAGTGAGGGGTTGGGTGGAGGTAGACATAACATGAATTTGCCACCTGTGGGTGGTATCACAGCATCTTTTTGTCTTACATGATCATGAGTCCCTCTTTGAGGGATAAGGCTGCTAGCAAGAGAGAGGATCCTAGGACAAAGTGGGTTAGGAATATCTTTGCCAAAGGCTTGCCAACCCGGCAGGAAGGACTTTAAAGGGTATGGTGGGGGATGGTGGTAACAGCTTGTAGATAAGTGAGGAGACAGAGACCAACAGTATTAAGAACACAAAGAAGTGTGATGGGTTTAATCGTGCTCATTGGGAAGTGTTAAACAGGTTGAAAGGAGGCCAGTCTCAAATGTCTGTGTAGCAAATGCATTCAGCTTTGGAAACAGACAGAGCTAGAGCTCCATGTGCAGGTGCAGAGCTGCAACATCGCTGCAGGCACTGAGATGTGGTGGGACAGGTGGCATGACTGGACTGTTCCAAGGGACAGATGGAGGCTCTTTACAGAACACAACAGAAGACTGCCACTTCTGTGAAAGGACAGCTCAAATTAAGGATGCTTTTCTACAGACGGGACAACAATCTAGTTGAGTGCTTATGGATGATGATCAGAGGAGAGGTGACAAAGATGACATCATGGTGGGATGTTGTTAAAAATTCCCAGTGGCTTTTACTGGACTGAGTCATCTTCAGGCAACTTGAGGAAGTTTCCAGATCAGACTTAAAAGAGATTCTCTCTCTGATATTTGCTCAAATACCAGATGGGCTACCCAGGCATGTGACTTTGCATCTGCTACTCACAGCCAGGAAGAGCTGTTCAGGGATATGGTAATTAATGTCAGCCTTTCAGGGATCATGAAAGAGTGGAGATAAGGATCCCCAGGAAAGTGAAGAAAGAGGGCAGCCAAGTACAGAACCCGGACATCGTGAGAGCAGATTTCACCTTATTCAAGAGACTGATGGGTAGTATCCTGGGGGAGTGAGCTCTGGAAACAAAAAGCTCAGGAAAGTTGACAGGTCTTTAAGGACAACCTCTTCCAAGCACAAGAATGGCCTGTCCAGATACTGAGGAAAGCAATATAAACATGTAACGACACTGACTCAGCTAAGCAGGGAGTTCATGACTGAACTGCAGTGCAAGGACAACACATGCAGGAAATAGAAGCAGGGACAGCTACAAAGGAGGAAAGCAGAAACATTGTCTGGACAACAACAATGACAGACAAATGAAGTTCATCTAAAGCTGAATTTAGCAAGGGACATCAAAGACAACAAAAGCACCTTCTACTTTAACAGTAAAAGAAGGAATACAGAAAATGTGGGTTCTGCTGCTGAATGGGAACAGGTGGTTTAGTGATTGTAGACAAAAGGTAAGGCTGAATTAATCAATGCTTTATTTGCCTTGGTCTTCACTGAGAGGTTTTTCCAGACCTTTGTGACTAGTGACAGGGTTCAAGAAGGAGTAGTAAAGAGGATCAACCCAGTAATCTCTTGAGACATCTTCAGAAATCTTAATGAATACAAGCTCATGAGACTTGAGATAATCTATCCAAGGGTTCAGAAAGCTGGCTCACATCATTACAAGGCTGTTCTCTATCATCTTTGAATGACTAAGAAAATCATGAAGTACTCCTGGAAGCTATTTCTGGGCATGTGAAGGAGAAAAGGATCGAAAACAGTCAGTGTGGATTTACCAACAATAAACCATGTTTTACCAAAGCGTCTTCTATGACAAAATGACTAAATCTGTGGATAAGCAAAGAGCAGTGGACGCCTGATGTCAGCACGTCTTTAGCAGTCATGCACAACATCCTTGTAACTAAGATGGGATTTTCTTGTCTAAATGGGTGTGCTACTACATGGGTGAGAACACACCTCTATCATCAGCCTATAAAGGCTTGAAGTTAATGGCTCATATTCCACCTGAAAGATGGTTACAAGTAGTACTGAGAGCTCTCATCTGGACCTTGTCCTTTTATGTATTTTAATCAGTGACCTGGAAGAGGAGAAGAAATTCACTCTCCTCAAGTCTGTGGATGAAGTCCAACCAGGGAATGCAGCCAATGCATTCAAGAGCAGGACTGACATTTAGTGCCACCTACTCAGGCTGGAGGAATGAACTGATGAGAAACTCACCACACTCAACAAGGACACATGCGAAGTCCTGCAGCTGAAACAGACTAACCCCCTGCAACAATAAACCGGGAACTGACAGGCGGCGGGGGCACTTCTGCTGAAAGAAGGGCCTGAAGGCCCTGGTGGACAGCAGGCTAAGCAAGTCAGCTGTGTGTCCTGTCAGCAGTGAACACTAACTGCATACTGGCCTGTATTTATTGTTTGTCTTTACACTGCACTTGTTAGATTAGATGTGCAATACTGTGTCTAGTTTTGGAATCCTTAACACAAGGATATTGATGAACTTGAATGATCCCAGTGGTGGGTCAACGAGTCCATCTGGCAGATGCTGAAAGCATATGAATTATATGGATAATCAAGCACTCAACAGGCCACTTAAAAAGGCTTTGGAATATCCATCTTGGAGGTTTTCAAAACACAGCTGGAGAAAGTCCTGAGCAACTTGATCTGATTTCAACATTGACTCCACTTTGAGAAAGAAGTCAGACTACAGACCTCCTGAGGGTTCCCCCTTCCAACCCAACTAATTCTATGATTTACCAGGCACACAAGTAACTAACTACTCTCCTTTAACAAATTACTTCTTTTCCGGGTGTAAGTGTCTAATGCCATACCTGATGCAAACACACTAATGTGTAGAATGCTTCACCTGCTGCAGTTGTCATTTCTGTATTGTGCTTCTGAAGTACCAGCATATCAAAAACCATCTGAAAGCGTAAAACAGAAGTAGTTACAGAAGTGTAAACTTAACTTTCTACTTTGTCATCTTCACTTCTGGTAATAATAATGAACATGTATTTACAAGCATCCAAGATTGCTGTTTGCTTTGTTGCACCCCACCCCGCCCTTTTTTTTTAAATTGAGGTACCAGTAATTCAGAAGCCAAGTTCTTTTAGAAGTTGTCTTGGCTTAACAGCACAAATTCACATCTCAAAGCACTGAAACCTGTTGTTGATTTATATCAACTGTTCTTCAGAGAGAAATGGCACCTCTTGTATTTTTCTCCAAGCTGCAGATATGCCAGAGAACTAATGAAAAAAGCTTTTGCTCTTCCAGAATAAAACATGGAAGTTTTTCCTTAAGTTTTGGCAACTCCTACAGCTCACAGAAAGTCGAAGAGAAGACATTAATAAGAGCAGTATCATAATTTTGAGTGGAAATTTAGAAATAAGGCACGAAACTATGTTAACTTAGAAGATACATAAAGACAAAATTATTCAAGAGTTTCCCATTCTCTCAGCTTGGCTGATGCATGCTTTTAATAAGCAATCCCCAGAAGTTCCAATATCAGTTTCATAAAAAATGATGTCTTAAGCAAAGAACAATTTGTGTCTTGACTGAAGTCTATATAAAATCAGAAGACAAGCACACAAATTCCACAGTTACTTTGTTGCTAATTAGAAGGAACCTCGTTGCTACCAGGTCACTCCAAAATTTGGTCAGACTGGATGGTCCTAAAAGGAAAGTACTAAGTGTGATACTGAATTAAGAAAACACATAATTCATTAGATACATTGAATAATTGACAGCATTTCCTTTCTAGTTCTCAACTATGATCTTTTTCATGTCTTTTGTTTTAGGGCTCTACTCAGCCTCCAGTTCACACAATTCTGGAAGCTTTCTTTTCACAGTAGACATAACTGCTAAAATTGTCAATCAGTTCTAGAGCTCACGTGTGGAGCATTGGTAAATATAAATCGCATTTGGAGAGGCTCAAGTCTTTTGTTTACTGATATTAAGGGACTGCTTCCCTTTATGCCTCCATCCTCCTTTGTACTCTAGTCCAAAATCTTCAGTTCTTCATGCCCTCTTTCTTATTAAACTGCCTTTTGTGGGTTTTGTGGTTTTTTTTGTGGGGTCTTTTTTGTGGCCCCCCCCCTTTTTTTTTTTTTTAATTAGGTAATAGGCTGTTTCTTACTATATGTGTGATCCTCATTAATCCGGATTTGATCACTGTTTGGCCTCTGGATGCAAAAAACCAAAGTAGCAGGAAACACAGATGCCTTACCTTAAGAAAGTGCCTTGTTGCTAGAAAAAGAGTTGAATCTGTTTCTTGTGCTTTTGCACACTGTTCTGCTAATGGTGTTACAGCCTCCAGACAGAGCTGGCAAACCTCTGAGCTCATTCTGATAATGGGCATTAAAGAATCAAAGTCAGATTTCAATTAAACTGTGAAAAAATTCCATAGGTGTTACAGAAATAGAAAATATTTGAAATGCTTGTATGTTCCAAGATTTCTTTTCATCATAAAGCTGTTAAAAAAAAAGTTAAATAAAACCCCCCAAACAAACAAACAACAAACAACTGGAAAAAAGGGGGGAGAAAGAATTCAACTTCATTGCCTCCTTTTATTAGCTACAGGCCCTAAGGTAACATAACCCTCTCTGACATAACATTTGCAGAAAGAGTCCCTTATGATCAAGCTCATCTGTTTCTGACACGTGCCACAGATTAGAGAAAATGGTACTCCCATTATGAGAGGGAGAGCCCATTGGCACCCTGACAGGAAATGCTCTGGAGCCAGCCCAGTAGAACAGCAGCAATGTTTTATATTACCAGCTGAGAAACTAATTCAGGAATGGCTTTGGAATACCAGCTGAAGGCTTATGAAGTTACACACTATGAAATGAAGTAATGGAGGAGGCAGGAATGGCTGCCAGAAAAAACTTACATGCTAAACTACTTAAAGGCTGCCCCCAAGCACAAGTCAGAGGCAATTCAGCTAATACTAGAATCTCTAACAGACACTACAGTGAAACTGTCAATCTCCGGACAGTTATCAATATACAATTACAGATACAGATACTGATAGAAAAGGAAAAAATAAAAAGATAAAAAATGAGATTTTTTAACATGTCCTTATAGTTGCTTATAGCAACTTAGATTTTTTAAAACACTCCCAAATTCTATAAAGGATACGATGACATCCCTAACTCCAGTGAGTACATTAGGCTCTTAAAGAGGTCTTCCGGAAGTTGTGGAATTTTCTCAGGGAATATTTCACAGATGAAAGTGATTAATTTGTAATATTGATTACACAGGGAGGGAAACTGTCAAAAGAAAGAAATGGTATTTTTAGATTTATTCACATACCTATTCTGGCATAATGTTCAACTGTACAAAGAGAAGAAGAAAAGACAATTTTAGTAAGCAACTTCAGTCATTAGAATGGCTACAACTTTATTAGCAAACACTGCGATAAAATAAAAAAAGATTGTTAAAGCTAAACAGTTGATGGTGAGAGTCTGGTATCTGCTCTGCACAAATTCTAAGAGTTTTACTTCATACATGAACAAATATAGTTCTGTGGGGTTCTCGTGAACATTTGGAGCACAACAGAAGGGCTTCCAGGGTATATATCCTTTGACTTGGTTTCATCTAAAATGTACGCAGCCCTCTTGCTCAGCAAGTGCACTGGATGAGAAGGCATCTAAAGAGGGGACAACTGAGATGCACAGAAGTGTTTCCCTGATTTAAAGTAAAACATTAACACAGCGCAACCCAATGAAATGCTGTTGTCCCATTGTTTACTGTTCTACTGAGAAGCTGATGATGTTGACAATATGAAAGCCATCTGTATTGTAAAAATAAAGAGCTACTTTTAACTAATATCACTATTAATGCTTCCTATCATATTTCTGACACTATCTGAAAAAGGATTCCATGAGCCACATCCCAGGTTTGGCTGTGGATCTGCTCACTCGCTTTTAGAAGAAAGAAGCTTTGTTTAGGACCTTCAAATATACATCTTCTCAACTTACAACGTTCTTTTCAAACAGTATCTAGAACTATGAAACAGTTATTTACATTTATAAAGCCTAGAAAACTTATGAGGGTGGAATGCATATAGGAATGAATTCTGGGAACTCATTACTCCAAAGCTTTCATATTCTAGCAGCTCTGTGTAAAAACACACTTACCTTCAGCAGATCTTGGGACATTAGAGGCAGAACTAGATTAACCCCATATAAGACAACATCTGCTGCTGATACTGATCTATTTGTAGCTTGCCCAGGCTCATGTCCTCTAAATACTTCATCTACAGAAAAGACAAAAACTATTTTGTATAAAAGGAGGATTAAACATATTGAAGGAAGAGTCCTATTTCTTTATAGTAAAGACATTTTTAAAAATAGGACTATTCCCCTCTCTCTGAACAAAAACATGAGGCACTGTATTAAAATAGAAACTTAGTGAGTGGAGGCTGTCACATCACTCTATATTTATTCACTAGGACTAAGCATTTCATAATCACTTGTACCAGATGGCATCCTAAACCAGAACGCTTCAGATACTCTGAGGGCTCCCTTCCGTTACAGAACATTGCATTTGTTTCTAGTGATAGCTGCTTCGTGCCTTCACACAGATCACTAATACAAACATTACTGCATTTTTGTACTATATATGTGTGTGTGTGTATATATTATATTTACATATGTTTTAATATCTTTTATAAACAGAAGGAGAAAAAGAATGGGAAAGTTAAAATAGAAAATTCTGTCGTTGCCAAGTTTTCTCCAGTTAAAGGCAAGACCTACATTTCCCATCAGCTGACAGTGATCTTCCTGCATTAAGTCAGCAGCAGTATGCAGTCAACTCGCAATACGTTTGATCTCTGGGCATTACATTCAGGTTTTATTCACATTACTTAGTGTCATGGTAAGTATTTTACAGTGTTTTTCACACAACTAACACCCACATCTCAAAGAGAATACATTATATAGCACTTGGTTGTCCATTCAATGGACAAAGTCTATATCTGGTTTTGTATTTGTGTTGTGCATGCAGGGTGAAAAAACAGAACGAGATAGCACTGGACTTCGGAGTACAAGGTTATCTCTTTTAAGGCGTACCTCAGAAAAGCAATGAACAACATCAAAACATGCCTGGTATCAAACCGAATCTGCCTAGGTTCTTTTCCGTGCAAGCTGAAACGCATGGTGAGATCTGAACCATGCAAATGTGGTTTTGCTTATTCAAAAGCAATGCACAACAACTAAGCTAGAACTGGCAGATCATATTCAGGAGAACTGCAATTTTAAGTGGCAAATACACATTAAAAAGTAACAGGCTGGGATACAAAAAGGCACCCTTAATTACAGCCACAAATCGTGAAACACCTTCTTGTGAAAGAGGAAAACAGAAGATGCTCAAACATGATGGAATTTTAATGAGCTCAACATTTCACCAAACTTGAATCCTATACTAAGACAATCCACCTGCCCTCTTGCACTAATTTACTACTCCAACTTCTCTATGGGCTTTTTGTTATAAAAACTGCTGCTACTACATGTTCAGACTTGCAACATTCAGATTTCAAGCTGTTTCATGTATGTCCTATTTATTTTATGAGAGCAATAATATTTTCAGATACCAGAATACTAGGGAAAGTCCTTCCTTTGCTACTGGCAAATTAAACAGTAATTTCCATATCCAGATCTAGTCAAGTCTAAACTTCAGTTTTCACTTTATATAGATTGAACACATTCCCCACAACGGTTCTTACAGTTTAGAACACAAGTTGTGGTTTAGCAATTACAGTTCTTTAATACCTGTATCACTGAAATCTATGAATTCTTTTGATAGAAGATTAGTGAGAAGCTCCATAATAAGAAGGAGATCCTGGTACTGGTCTTCTTCTGCTGTAACATCTATCCGTTGTCGACCTAAGTTATTCTTAGAATACACCTGGAGTAGAGTTAGGCAGGCCTCATACAAGTTCATGGCTTTGGCCTATAAAACAATGTTATATAGTAAGAAAACTTCCATATGCTAAAAGTGACATATTTTGTTTTAAGATGGCATTAATTGGTAGACAATAATTCAAGATTTTAATTTCAGTATATGACTACGTTTTGTAACAACTGCACAAAAATCACCAAGGAAGCAGCCACAAACAGTCAGAACACTTATAGCCATATACTGATGTGCTGTTGATTGAAAAGCGGACCATTACTTTTATCGATTTCTCAGTCTTAACAAAAAAACCCAAATGAGTGGCTTGGGACAGGAGGGCACGTCTCACCACTCTCATGAACTAGATTACCAACAAAATCCCTTGGGGACGCACTTCAGCTATAGAAGTTTCAAGCCACACTACGCTGTGCATATCCAGTTTGGAATAGGCTGGAACTCTTCTAGATGCAGTAGCAAAATTAGCCAGTGGTGCAAAGACATAAGCGCACTGCACGGGCTCAAAATTTATTTTAAATGTTAACTTCTTGGTATCTCTTAATGCCTTGTCTAGGACCACTGTCTCTTTGGTATACATTCGTCACATAAAACAGTGCTGCAATTCTCCTAGATCAGACTTTGAAAAAGTATGATACAGTTAAAAAAAAAAAGTACTCAACATGGTCTGTCCTCTTCTGCTACCCATGCATAGGGTTACTACTGATAAATTGTGCTTAAATGTATTGGTGTATGAACAGTTTAAATATCCTTTTAATCTTTGCAAGTGTATGTTTTAAAACAAAGGAATTCCTTAACAGATGTGAACACGTAGCCTTTCTTTCTCTATGTAAAAATCACTACACTATATTTTGTTTAAGGAATAGCACTGTATGCACATGCACACAAACACTCTTCCCCCTCCTTCCCCTTCGAGTTGTATTTACCTCTCCAAGATAGCAAATTTGTTTATGTGCAACTTCAACAAAGACTTCTATTATGAGATTAACAGTCTCTGGTGTGTTTTTGTATACTTCCATTAATCCAATGCAATTATTAAGGAAGTCCATTAGGAAATTGAAGAGAATTGCTACGTTATCAATCTGGGTAGCCTCAGCAATGCCACAGAGTGCTTCTAATGTAGCAGTGATTTCCTGTTTCACTTCTTCCTCCTGACAGATCTGCTGAAAGTTTTCTTGGTTAATCACATTCAAGAATCGCTGCTGAAGTGGCTGAAGAACCTTGAAATTTTTTAGAAAAGGAACATTAGGATAAGCATAGTACTATATGAGATGTAAGGTTCAAGTGATTTGGCAAGCTCGTGGGTTGCTTTTGGCATGGCAGTACAAGAACCAACCACTTCCAGTTTCCAATGGCTCAGTTATGTTATTGTCTGCCACACTAACATAAGCTGAAGTGGTAGTGATTAGTGCTTCTCATTACCCATCATTACTTGCCCACAGGTTTCAAAATGACACCTCCATAAGTATTTTAGGTTATTTTGTAGTGGTGGAAAGAATGACAATGACCTTCTCTGGCTTGCACTATTTGGGTTCTCTTCCAAATGCAGTATTAGGGTAAAAAATCGTTAACAATGAAAGCATTAGGATTAACGTTCACAGTTATCGTTGCCACATTATGATTCTAAATAGTGGAATCACTTTTGTCATCAGCTGTGTTTAGAAACAATTTAGAACTTCCATAAAAACAACTGTTTTTTCCAATTTCTTCCAGTGCGTTATAGTCATACCTTAAATCACTAATTTCATAGCTCTGCTAAAAAAAGCAAGGTTTTCTCAGAAGGTAAATGCTTTAAAAACTCCTGTGGTGCTTCCTGATCACATTTCAGCTACTTTCTTGCCCCAACCTTTCTGGTATTAAATGAGCTTTAGTGTCCATTAAAGCCAGGGCACAAAGAACTGGTCAAGGCTCTTTGTTATGTTCCACCTTACCTTTTTACTTACTGTTGTTATCATTAAGTGAATAACTAAATAACTCATAACACCACCAAATTAAAAGAAGAAATGGCACAGTTCAAGGAAAATTATTGTATCTTTTATAATAACCTCTTTTAAGCATATTGTTATCCTGTTTGCTTCACAAAGCTTGAAGTTAATTATTAGAGGTTTCTGTTTAGGTTGAGATGTTTTAGATACAATTTAGATACAAGACATATGACTATTGATCTTCAAAGAGAAAATAATTTTTAAACTTAATTAGATATTAAAACCAAAAATATGCTATATGAGTTTACTTTGTGCCACCATAAAACTCCCTAAATTAACTTCTTTGTACTGCTTGCTGAAGTGGAGGTAACAAAAGCACCAGAACAGCTTACCTCTGTCCAGTATTGTTGCTTTGTTTCTGTATCCATGTGAGCAAAACCTCCTAAAACTAAAGCTTTCATTAGTGTTCTCTGCACAGAACTGGACAAATAATGAAGAGGAGGGCTTCGCCTTGCAAACTGTTTAGCTAAATTCCACCAGTTTTCACACTGAATAACTAAGTTTGCCCTAAAAGAGGGAAAAACAGTTTAAATAAGGACTTCACAAAATTGTATTAACAGAGCACATCAGGTTGCTAGTGGTTGTCAGAAGTTTACGTTTTTTGAAAAAAATTCCTTTATTCTAAGGCTAAATTGCCTTTTGATTTTCATCTTACTAATGCCTGAGGTTTAAGATTTCTAAAGCATATACTCTGAAAATATAGCAATTCATATGAGAGAAAAGCAGGGAAGTGCTTTAGTTTTATGCACATACACACAGAGTTAATGGATATATTGCATGGATTAAAAGCTTAGTCTCATTATGTCATGAAATTGTAAGCAGTTTATTCCAAAACTGGCTCCTGTGGAGTTTAAATTTTTTTAAAAAGAAAAATCCTCAAGCTTCAGAACAGTCTTTCATCAGACTGTGAATGTATGATTTCATGTCATTTCACAGAATTAAAACATTCAAGAATTTCCTGCTTCACAGTATGCAATACCAAAGAAAACTTTCTGTAATTTGTCCGAATCCACATAATCCTGGATTTAAAAAAAAAATTATATGTTTAAAAACCACGTTTTATACTGGTTTAGCCAATATCTGAACTCTTAATCAACAAAAATTAGTAACACAAAAATCCTTGCAGTAAGAGGGGAGACCTGGAGAGGGTTTTTTCCCCCCTAACTTTAAGAGTGAGGCACAAAGGTAAAGCAAGGAGAGTACACGTCTAAACTATAACAAAAATTAGGTCATGTTTTGTCAAACATAGGTCTCACTCCTCACTTTGTTAGACAACTTTGTTGGGTTTTTTTCTCAGTTATAGTATGTTACTAAAGTAATTTGACTTACAGAAACGTAAATATGAAGTGCCCTATATCTTGATTACTTTGGCCAAAAAACTTTAAAGGAAGCAAAAGAAATTTTTTGACTTCCAGAGGTATAGCAACTTACCGCTCTCTCCTTTCCACTAATGTTACTAGCAGTTGTACAGTATCATTTGCAAGGTCCTGCTCTGAACTCCACACTGCCAGGTTACTGATCACTTTTTCTAAAAGGTAACCCACAATCCACTGGGAACCCTCTGTATCAGCACCAAATGCTGTACTAAATGGCAGACTTATCTATAAGAAAAGCATTAAAATGAGTGAGTTTTACAGAAGCCAGAAGCCCAAAGTGTATGGTAATCATTGTCAGCAAATTCTTTTCAGGCTGTCACTTCTTTCCTACTTAAGTCACACAAATGTTACATAGACAAAGGCAAAGAATACACGTAAAAGAAAAATCTTTGCCAAATTTACTTTGCAATTTTAAGCACAACACCTAAAACAAAGAAAAGTTTCAATCTCATTACAAAATCAGGTTTGAGTACGTGTAGCTTTTAAGGCCAAGGAAAGTTCAAAAGCTTTAATAATTAAAAGAAAGATCCCAAAATCATGTCCTGGAAGAGTTTTCATGAATTTAAGACCAAATTCCTCAAAATTCAGCAGTAAAAGTTACTAGAAATAAATCTAGCTCTTGATCTAGATCAAATCTTTAAAAAGATCTATTTTCAACTCAATTTTTCTGCATCTGCTTTCTGCAGATGCTTCCTTCATTCTACACATCTTTTAGGAAAGATGTCTCACTATGGTCCTGGCACATTAAAGTATGCGTCCTTGAAATTGCCTGTTCTCCTGTCTTTAAGAAAAAGTTTCTCAAGAGTGAAATCCAAAGACTTTTTCAATAATTGTGCAGGGGCTCCCTGTCAGCACACCACTAACACTTCTAACTTTAAAACTCATGATATATACATGACTGAGCACAAGGTTTAAATAGAGGTTTGAATCACTTCCATATGTCAACACGAACTAAATGTGTGCATCTCCTAGGTAATCTGTTTTGTTTCTTCACATCGTTTTTTACATGGATCTCCTAACATGCTCTCCAATTCTTCCCCAGCTGGTACCTTTACAAATTCTTAGCTGTGCTCTTATGTACAAGCTAAATAGTACTATTCCAAATATCTGCAAGCCTATGGCATACTTATTTTTGTTAAGGAGGGGCCCCCTGAAGCGTTCGTATTCTTAGTTGCTTCAATAGTGAAAATAAAGGGGACGAGGAGGAGGCTTCCTTCTCAAAAAGTTAGAGCCAACAGGACCTCCTCAAGACAAGTGGCCTCTGTGAGCCAGCTGGATTACAGTTAGTTTGATAAGCAAAATCAGGATCAAATTCTAATCACGATTAGTGCTGTCCAAACATGATATGAAGTTGCCCTTTACAAAGAATGTACTGTTGAAATCACGGTATATACAATGAGAACGGGGACAGGAGAGAAAGTAGTATGACATTAGCTAATGTATACTACTTCGTGATGGTGTTAAATATCTTTTAATTGTCAGCAGGTTACTCACTAAATCGTTCATCAAGGGCAACCCCTTACAACAATGTAAGATCTGATGGACAGTCAGAAGTAGTTTATAAAAGCACTAAGTCAGTGAGTTTCACCCACTATGCTGCCCAAGAGCACTATGTTATTCTGCTATGGTGACGACTACCAAAAAAAAAAAAAAAATCACATTTGCAGCAAAATGTGCAAGAAGAGTCCTCCAACAACTTGTATTTCTAATTAACAAATGGAAGAAAACATCAAATTTCGAATTCCAAAATAAGCCACAACACATTTAACACTAAAAATGCTTTAGCATTGCTCTATTAAATAGCTACACTGACATCTGCATTCACAGGATAATATTATTGCTAATACTCACCAATTAATTCATAAAAGTTATATCCTTACCTGATCATACAACTTTTCATCTACTAGGAGGTAAGTCTTTGCCC
The DNA here is from genome assembly GCA_036023395.1 of Myiotriccus ornatus. Taxonomy (NCBI): domain Eukaryota; kingdom Metazoa; phylum Chordata; class Aves; order Passeriformes; family Tyrannidae; genus Myiotriccus; species Myiotriccus ornatus. The sequence goes on from JAYRBT010000001.1 coordinate 44,082,297, forward strand.
AGCGCTTGAGGAACCACACAATATCTTTGCCCATCTGGGGGCTCAGGAGGTGGGTGAGATTTGCCCTTATTGCTCTAGATTCTACTTCTGACACTCTTAAAATAGCAGATAACAACCTGCAGATTTAAAATACAATGAGGATGCTGAGAGTGGTTTTTGGAGAAGCAAAGCAACTAACAAACACTTCCATTTTTCACCAAATACGATAGGAGGATCAGGATAACACAAAGTAGTCCAACTCTAACCAAGTAAAAAGCATCTGAATTTATTGTTTCTTGAAATGCAAGGAGAGAGGGAGAGAGCGAGAGGCAGGACAGACTGGCAAATATCCTCCAAAATTATGCTTTAAAAGGTGACCTTTGATATGAAAATTACTGCACAAAGAATCCTCATAAATATTATGACAAATGAACTACTACTTGGAGTGCTTGAAAAGCATTTTGAAAAGCTGCTTCTCCCCTCCTTGCACCAGAAAGTTTACTGACCAAACCAGTCCTAATTATGTAGCTGTCACAGTGTGATGCATACTAAAAAACAAATAGAGAAATGACCATTTTTTTTATTTATCTCTTGTTTATTGCTGCAGAAAACCAGTCTGAAATAGCAGAACATCACGTGATCGCATTAATAAAATCAGTCTATAAAACAACATTAAATATTAGTTTTCGTAGTACGTCAAATTTTGTAAGAACCTGATAGTGCACAAGAAATTTAGGAGCTGACAGTGGCCTCTATCTTGAAGACATTTCAGAGTTGTTGAGAGATATCCTAAAATCTCTCCTTATCTAGATCTAACTTTATTCCTCACCACTAAAACACTGCATCAAGACATCCTGTTCAGTGACCACTTTTTGAAGCAGCCAGTAGTATCAGTTCAAGCTTCGAAACATTAGGCACATACATCACTGCTAATGAAGATCCATTTTTTCTAGCTTCTTACCAGAAGAAGACTTTTAAGTACACAACAACTAATCTTGGGTGAAGAATCTTCCATGTCAATTAAGAGTTGAATGAAATCTTCTGAAGTATGAGGATTCAAATTAAAGAGTCCTTTGTGGGCATCAGCCTTCTTGTAAAAGGAAAGAGAAATCTCTCCTGCTTCTTTCATAGGCTAACAGTGGTATGTGCCAAACTTGGGCAGTAACTCATGTTCACAGCAGACAAGCTCTGCTGATGCTCTGGAAAGCATTAGCTTAAGATGCACATGTGCTGTACGAACTTTAGAGTATATATTATCTAAAGATCTTGATCTACCAACTTTTTTTACTTAAATATTTTCAGGGAATTTCTATAACAGATAGATCACAGAGGAATTTTCAGTAGCGATATAAAAAAATTTCTATTTATTTCCAAGACTTTGGCTCATGTCCTCTGTTAAGACTATTAGGTATTAGGTCCATCTAGTCACTTCAGCATTCTCATCTTGGCTCAGTGTGGTCTGTTTTGATACCTTACTCTCATTTTTCTTTTCAGTCCTTCCCTGGATCACCTTGACTTGAAATATCATCTATATTTACCCTACCTTTCTTTATCCCCAAAAAAAACCACCTAAAAAACCCCCAAAAAAATCCCACTTCATCTTTTTTATCTTTTCTTAATGCTCTTTTACAGCATTACCTTAATATGACTGTTATAAAACTATTCTTCTATATCACTTGCCCTTACTTTAATAGTAGTTAAAAAAGACATTTCTTTTTCAATGTTCAGTTTTTCAGTATTGCTTCTTTACTTCTCACATTCACAGAAGTCCACTCACATTCTTATTTTTTCTCTTAAAAAAGCATTTAACAAACTTAATAGTGCAAGATGCATCCTTACCTAATTACAGAATCAGTTCTGTTGTACCCTGGGATGGAAGAGGCCTTTTCTCCTGGAGATCCCAGAATTTGAAGTGTTGTATTGATGTCAACCTCAGCTGAATGTTTAATGGAATATTCCATTACTTCTGGAGGTATTAGCGGAGTCTCTCCCTGAGTATCATTAGCCAAGAGGTAGCCTTACATTAAAAAAGAAAGAGTGTTCACAACCTTCTACCCTAGGTTAACTTATGGCTTTCTGATGAGAGAATCCATTGGCTTAACTGCAAACATCAAACCAGAACCAAATGTTTGTACAACCTGACTAACACTGCTTAAATAAAAAGGAGTTAACTTTGGAATCCTTAAAGCATTTCAGCAGAGAAACCACCAATATAAAAACCAATTAAAAAAGAGGTAAGTTTTGCTTCATGTAAAAGTACTACAGTCAATTCAACTATCTGGGAGAGGGACCTACCTAAACATTTTGATGTGACTTTTTTTTTCTGTTACGTGATAAAAAAAGCCTTGATTTTACAGCTTCCCCACTGAGTCAATCTCATTTGGGACTTCTGTTTTGCTAACATTTCAAATCTGTCAGAGGTTTTCAGACATCAAATACACGGGCTATAATACAGTTTCCCTTGCAGAGCAACTGCAGATCAGGTGAAGCATGGGATTTTATACAATACTCTGGTATCCAGACAATATTAATTCCAGCTTTAGTTGAGTTTTCAATGTCTGATCCCGTAACTGTCTGTGAGCTACAAACATAAACTCCATTTCACAGTATTATGAAATTATAAATACATTCATGTCAACATCTGAGAGTGATTAAAACACCAGATATAAAAAAAAATCCCCCAGAATACATATTATAATATAATCCCACAAAATGTATAATATATTATATATTTCTTCTAACAAAGTCATAGTTTTGCAAACATAAGTAAAATATTTCCATCTAAAATTCAAAACTGAAAAGGTTCTAAATTCAACTTCTCTGAAATATAACAAAATGGCAGGACATGGATCATCAGCACCAAGAAATTCTAGAACTTGATTCTTGGCCACCACTGAGTACTACTATTATCCTCATCTCACACTGGTTTCCTTATAAAGTCATGTGTCCCCAGACAATACCACTGGTACCATGAACAGACTAATTTCTTGAATAGGTTTACTGGTAACACAGCTGAAATCTGTAACAAAATTAGTTGTGGGCATTTCCAAAGGACATTGCCTCATGTAAGGATATCATCGATCTTTTAAACATTCATGTTATTCAGGCAGATGAAAGAAAAACAAAGACTTTGCAAGTACTCTGTGTAAGATGAAATTATCAAAAAGGATAAAGGTATAGTCATTTAAGAGTAGATGATATACAGAGTTTCTTTTTTTTTTTTTCTAAGGTGTCCCAGCTGCAACAAGACTACAACAATAAGTACTATTTAAAGCTGTTCACTAACCTGTGACTAAAATAAGCCAATGAATATCCTCATACAGGTCATCAAGCACTTTATTGTCAATTGAACCTGATGCTGGTGAGGCAAGTAACTGCTGCTGATGTCTTTGCAACTGACCATGGAGCCTTGTCACTCGGTCTTCTAACAAGCTGTGGACAAATAACAATAAAATAACTTCACTGCTTTTAGATTGTTTCAGGCAAGTCAGGCTTTTCATATGTGATGGCTTTACTGTTTTGTATTCATGACTATTTTTTTTGTACTTACCTTGTAAGAAGAGGTATACAGTGTTCTGCAGCAATTCTCCCCAGCATGCCTACACTGGCCAACTGGTCACAGAACTGGTCTCTGTCATCTTCCTGCAGCTCACTTATTTCTTCTTCTTCCCGAGAGGCCACACCATTGGCAGTCTTTGGTTATTTCAACAAAATTAGAAGCAACATGTTAAGAGTCATACTTGTTAAATTTATCACCACCACAGTTTTCTGCATTATTTTGGCACTTTCTTTCAAGGTATTTTACATGGATGAACAACAAATTTGTACTAAATTACACACAGAGGAGTTAAACAGAGTCAACAGAGGTTCATATTGGTTTAAAATCATAATTTTACAAACTCATTAGCAAAATGCCACATTCAGTTAATTTGTCTATTTGCTACTGTTTCCAATAGTGCTCTCAAGTCAAAAGATTCACTGCGAAAAGAGTCAAGAATAGTACTTATGAAAATTGATCCTTGTTATTAATAGTTCAAACACAGGTTAGTCAATAGCAAAGCAGCTTCTTTACACTTTATAAATCAGCTCTGTTGTGCATCCACTGCTAGAAGTGTGATATAAGGTGCTGAACTACTCTGGCTCACAGAGATGGTCTGCAAAACCAATGATCAAAAGATTGCTGAAGTACATTCGCATTTCAAATCACGTATATAGCAAACCAAGAACCACTTTAAATACTGGAACTTCCATGCTTTTCCATATTCATTAATCGAAGATATTGTTGTCAGTTGTCTGAGATCTTACATAAATAATGTAATAGGTAGTATTTTTTAAGATTAAATGAAAAATCATCCTTTTCATTAAAGATTTTCCATAACCTACTGTTTGAGAGGAAATAGTACTTTAAAAAGTACTATTTAAAAATAAAAAAGTACTTTAAAAAGTAAATGCTGTAACCACAGGGGGACAGAAGACTAATAATCATCATCATCTCAGTTTTAGTTTTTGCTGATGCAAAGTTGCACTGTTCAATTTCTCAGTTTATCTTGGTTCCATTATAAAACTATTTAAATAATAATCAGATCTTATTCCTTGAAGAGATGAACCACAATAAGTAGAAACTAAGTATCAATAAAAAATCTTGAATAATCATAAAATTTATGCAAGTAACAAAGTAAAATATTAAGAGAGAAAGCTCTCAGTCTGTTTTATTTCTACAGAGGTCCCGGAAAACTGAATCCACACACAACTCCTTATACCAAGTGCTTTTAACCCATCTTTTCTTTATGTAACCCAGCAAATCATTCTCTTTTGGCAACTTCAAAGTTGCAGCTGTTTACTGAAGGGTGAGCCTCTGCTCTCAAAGCGGGGATTGAAAGTTCCTGTTACTGCTTTGATATTGAACAAGAAGCATTCTAAAATGCCAGCTGTGGCTTTTAAAAGGTTACCCATGGGATAAATGACTTATCTCACAGAATGACATGAATTAACCTGTGTATACAAGTTATGTCAAGACCGCCTGATATGAATTCAAGTTCTCTTGTGAAATACTTCTCTTGGTTTTGGCACTGTTATTACCATCTGTTACATATTGAGATAGCAGAATTAAGTTTTATACAGTGCTTTTCAGAATGAGGTATCTCAGAGATCTTTGCACAGCATCAAACTAGAGAGATTTTATACAGTTATTGAATTGAATCTATGCAATTCAATTAATCTAACATCTACAACTAACTTTCAGTATAATAATCTATTTCAGGAAGATCCAGACTACTTGTAAATATACTAATCTGCTTTCTTTCTCAAAGGCTAAAGAGATACTTGATGTACTTTTAGGCTTTCTCTAGAACAGTCACCTGTTCAAAAATTCAATCGGGAATTCAATTTATCCTAAAGGACCATGTGATATTCCAAGTTTCTTCTATCCTGAGCATAGTCAGTCTACATTTTTTCAGATATTTATACATTATACTTTGAAGGTAATGTATGGGAGCTAACAACCGTAAAAAATGCTTTTAATTTCTTCACTGAGAATTTTAATCAGGACTCTAAGGACATCCAGAGAAGGATGGTCAAAAGTTTAGTCACTGTATCTGTGGGAAGAAAGCAAGATACACACTGGTCTGAATTACAGGTTTATTTTTTTCTAATTTTTTTCAGTGATTTCCAACTTTGCATTTCTTTACTTCCTCTTCAGAATGTGAGAAACAGACTGGGAAATGACAACTGAGTAACAAATTCATAAATTTTTTCATTTCCAAAGTCACAAATAGCAATGCTACACTTGCTGTCTTGAGTTACATAATACATACACACCAAAAGAAATGAGCTAGTTACTATATGACATCATCAAAATCTACTAGAATGAGAGCTTACCAAATTCCTTGTGCCATCAGGAGCAGCTAGATGGCACTGAATGTAGGAATTAAAGACTTGAACAGCATGTTGGGTAAAGAAACCTTTATGGAAATGTTTGTCGTCTTGTACCAAAGTAAGCCAAGATTCCAGCAACTTATCATATGCCTCCATATACACCATGTCATCTTTGTCAAGCTGTAGGAGATGAAAGAAACAAATCAAAAATCTTATTCCTAAACTAAACCCGAGGAACGTGCTTATATTCATTATTAAGCAGATGTTCTTCTACTGTTGAAACAAAAAGAAATCAGTCACAAAACCCATCTAAGGATAGCCAAGATTGAAGCAATGCATCAAAAAGTTCAGTGCAGTTTTCGTGTTTGCTAGGCTTTAAAAAACTGTCAGCATGTTTAGCTGTTTCTCTTCGTCTGATGTTGCACGTAGATTTATATGTATTCCAATACTACTGAAATAAAGAGAGAGAAAAGACAATGGTTCTCTGTTCCACTGGAAATTACTGCAAGACCGCCATGTGTTCAAGAAACCTTACTACAGGTAGCCAGTTTTGATGAATAATCACAACTTCTTATTCTACAGGCAAACCAAAAAACAGTGAAATGGCACAGAATAAGCCTTCATCTCCAATTACTTGGTGCATTTCAACTGATGTTCCATGTTTTTAATTATTCATATATGCTTGTACATAGTACTTAAGTTGCAGAAGGAAACAACTTATCTGAAAAACAAAGTCCTGGGTTACAGGCAGACTAAAAAACCCGAACAGCAAAGAGGCCATTTCTTTTAAAAGTATTTTTAACATAACTATCAACTTACTGTCTTGATGTAAAAATTAAACCTTTGTAAATATATCCAACCTCAAATAACCCCAGTGTGACTGTGCAGATAAACATGCTGCTAAGATGTTAAACTCCCTCTATGAAGTCTTCAAGTTTTAACCAACAGGATGGCTCACAGAAGTTACTTTCAGTTAGCAGAGCTTAGTAAAATGGTTCATTGATGAAATAAAGAGACATTAAGGCCTTAATCATGCTCCAGACACAAGAATTCCTGACTTTCAGTGAAGTTACAAACATGGTTGAATGAACAGGCAAGAAAAAGAAAACATTGGCTGATTAAGAGGAAGAGCTGGTATCACACTGGAAGTGTTTCAAGATAGTTCACTGCATCATTTTGTAACTGCAACGTGGTCATGTTTGCATAAGTTAAAATATGGGACACACTGATGCAAATCACAAAAACAAAAGCTGAAGATAACAAGAAGAGAGACAAAATTGTATTCAACAGTAACATAAGCCACAAATTTAGAAAGGACAACACAACACATCTTTTTAAAACTTGGCTAAATGTCACATGAATTTACAGACAGTCGTTCAATCCTGAAATATTTACACATACGTAACATATTTACATCATTAACTTACACACGTTTCATAATTTGTAAGAATCACGAGCATAAACAAATAAGCAGATGTCTTTATGAACAAAATACCCTCAGAATTTATCAAATTCATTTACCTGAAGAGGTAATAAAGAAGTTAATGTAATGAAGAAAAATTATTTTAACTCTAAGGTATTCTCATAAGCAATCTAGGACTATTACGTCTCTATAAAGTACATACCCAATAGTAGAGATTTTATCCATATTGAACCAATAGAGTCCCAAAGAAACCTTACTAAAAATCCCAATTCTTATTTCAGATTACCTACAGCTGAGCTACGAAAGATGTACTACAGATAAAGTGTTGTGCTGTAGACTGAAGAGCTGAATCATTCTGATGGATAAGAACTCAGATCTTCAAGAAAGGCAAGATAAAACAACTGAAGTTAAAGCAAAGGTGCCTAACTCCTCTAATACGGGAAACAAGAAGAAATTTGGTCCTTCTTCCTTCACAGTTTGCTGACCCTTTGAAGAAATAACACTACAAAAAATTGTCAAGCAGTAATAAGCTAGAAAGAGTTGGAAGCACAGTAGAGAAGACCAAATTCAGAATGATCTCTGCCATCACATGATACTTAAACATCATGAAACAAGAACAATGCATTGAGATTCAGTTTGAGAAAAAAGAAGCCTTTGATATAATTTGTTAATTTAAAGTCAAATATAATTTGACTTTTCATCCAACATCCTGTTCATACTCTTCACTAATTCAGACGGACTATTTGATTTCTACTTTTGCAAAAGCACTAGGTGTTGAGCAGAGGAGCATAGCTGTGGACAAGCATTTTCTCTCAGACCCAGTGCCATTAAAGGAAGAGATTACTGGTCCAGCTTGCACCATAAACTAACTCCCAGCATTGCTGAAGCTTACTGCCCTCCCTCCACCAGTGTAGCTGTTCAGGCAAATGTTTTAACTTCCTTCAGTCAACCTCTCCAACCCTAAGCGGCAGATTAATGCGAAACAGTTTGAACGTGATATTTGGATTGTGGGTTTTCCCCCCCTGGGTTGAAAATCACTATTAGCTGCTTTGAAGTGGTTTGCGTATTTTGATTCAGTGCCTCCATGTTTTGACAGTTTTCATAGCAGGTCTTGAGCAAAGTAGATTCCTTGTCCTTGATGGGCTTTCTGCTGTGTTCACATGATATGTTCTGCTGGCACACAAAGTGGCAGAAATATGAGGAAAACAGCTTTTTTTAACCAGCAAAGCTTAAGGAGTATGCCTGCCTGCCTTCTGCTGCACTTCATATTTCTGAAAAGCTCTGAGAACTCTACTAAGCCCAACGCACATGGTATTCTATATATCAAAAACCTCTTAATTACAGACAGCACATGAGCTCACAGAAGGTATCACTACACACATTCTAAGCAAGAAGCTTGGGGAACACATTAATCATGGCTGGGACATTTCTAAGCCAAAAGATTGTTTCCAGGGATGCAAAATAGTACTTCTACTGGCACAGCACACAGTATCGTTACACCGTCGGGACTAAGTTGGGAGTAACTTGAAAGTCTTGGTAGCACGACTTATTGCTCATGCACTGCTAAGGTATAAGCATTATTTTTTTGGAAGGCAAACCACTACAGAATTCTGTATCATCCTGAGAATCAGAGAAACAACGTGAAGTTGAGACACCTATAAGAGCAGCAACAGAACAGGAGGGGTGAAAGTGTAATGTTTCTCTTTTCACAGGATGATTTAGAGATTGAAGGACAGTTAGAAAATTCCCCCAGACAACAACAACAAATCTTGCATTCTCTCGTTTTGATGTTGCTTAATCTGAGAACATTTAATACTGACAGAAGTTTCTTCAGCAAAACCTATGGGATTAAATACATGTAACAGCCACAGTTTACTAGGCATAACTAGCTAGTCATTTCCAAAATAAACTTTTTACCAGATAGCATACAGCATATTGTAAGATTTTGCTGAGAAATTAAGTGTTTTGAATGGCATTATGTTGAGCACTGTTTTCATTAAATATGATTGCATATTCTAGTCCTCAAGTAACAAGAGGCTAACTGAGGAAACAAACTCCCTCTAGTCCCTTGAATTTAAATGACAGCTGCCTGTGGTTTTTACTGAATCTTTTCTATAAGGGCTTCAGGAGCATTCCTAAATGTATCAGTGAGCACCAGAACACACATTCAATGTTCTACTAGAAAATCCCCAAAGCAGAGCAAAATTTGACAAATAAGGTCTGGAAAGCAGCTGTATTTCCAATTCTGAATTTAATCACCAATTTTTTGATTAAGACATGAAAAAACTTTAAAGTTTAAGCAAGCACTGGGCCAAATGTAATACATTTTAACCTTGCAGTGAAGAGATGATCTACTGCTCTGCAATGAATGCTAGTTAACACATCTGTGTTCTCTAGTAATGAAACATGTCCACCAACTTTGTAATTAAATACTTCTGTAATTATTTTCAAACTCAGGTAATTAACCTCAGTTATTACACCAAACTAGCAAAAAAATCACACTTTCTCATGTTAATAGGGAAGTATTGATAATCCCATTTTATATCTACATCTACTGCATATAAATAGCTGAAGTGCAAGATTATTCACCTTAATTTTTATGTGTTTTTTCCCTTGAACTATGTCTCCTTAGGGTTTCTTATTTTTAATGCAACTTTTAGAAGCAGAAAACTTGGACTTCCCCACTGGTCTTTTAGTGTTACAACCAAAATTTGAATGAAGACAAAAAAAATCCTCTTAGTTCATGTGGTAGATTTGTACAAACAATTACCATTTGAACTGTGTCAGTGATGAAGGCATGATCTGAACAGCTTAGAATTTTGGGGTTAACAACAGATTTTAATGGTTATATTCACTTAAAACAGAAACCTTGAAACAGAACTCTTGACAGCAGTTAATTTGCAGTCTGTCCATATGTTCATGTAGTCATTTTAAGCTTTTGGGACTGTAGCATGTTCACTACCTACAACAGTTTTCAGAGAAGTCCTACAACAGCAGGTCAGCAATATTTAAAGCCTTTAATTTTAAAAAGAATGGATTAATTTAAAAATACTAAAAATTTTAAGACAAGTTCTTTAAATCAAAACAAAGTCTGAAAGATACAGACTGTGTACTTTGTTCATTACATTGTGTGAAATAAAAAAACTCTCTCAGATGTGATTTCAGAAATATCTAGGACAAAAGCACTGAATTCACAACAATTATTAACAAAACAGACAAATTCTCGTGCCACTTATGCTTATCACAAATAGAGAGAAAGAAAAAAGACTACCTACTATTTGCAGCTACTTACCACTTCTTCCAAGGCAGCACTTCTTCCGAAGGAACAGGTGAGGTGTGCGAGGCAGTTAACAAATGAAGAGAAAAGTTCATTTGGAATGGCCGTTAAAATACTGCGAGGAAATACAGTTATCAGGTTGCTGATAATACTGGAAATTCCCACTGCTTCAGAGTCTTCTATTTCAATTCTGTAGATAGAAACAGCAAGTTTTTGCCATTAAGAAAAATGCTAAAAGGGAATAGGTTTTGTTGATAGACTTTCAATCAGTAAATCTATTTCATATTATGTAAGAACCATCTACCTGAAACTGCCTTTTCTTAATTTAAGCGATCCAACAGTACGTACAAATTATACCCAGAAATAAGCAAGCCATACCACTTCTCCACACAGATACGCTACACCCCAAACTGAAGATTAAAAGATGCCATCTAAATTTAGAGAGCAGGCATACATACCCATTGATAGTATTCAGTAATCCCTCAATGAAGTGTGCCAGGTAATCAACTTGTGAACCTTCGTCAGGAAAGACTGGCCCGTGCAAAGACGCCAGCTGTGCCAGGCACTGTAATGAATCTTGGGCCATATCTGTATCTTCTCTGATTTTTCGATGTACCTTTCAGGAAGTGAGGTAGTTAATAATACACGAAAACAGGGTGTTCTTACAACAGTCACATGGCTCTCAATCCAAAAGAGCACACACCAAAAAAAGCTTACTATAACTTCCATTCAGTCTGAAATGCAAGGGTTTCTACAATCCCCTAAACCATGGCAAATGTCAAGATTGTGACTCAGCTCACAAAAATCGCAAGCCGTGAATTAGCTCACTGAAACTAACATTTAGTTAAGGCTCACCTACATGTTGAAAATTGAACTGTCTACTGCATGTTATGTCTTAAAGAGAGAAACAGATGCCAGCCAGTCAGACATGCTGCTCCTTCTAAAAACAGCAATAATGACAGTCATCTCTATTATGCTAACTATGCCTAGGCTATAGAGTCTTGCTAAAGTTAGTCAACGAGTTCAATCAAGATTATATAGATGTTTCTTTAGCAGAGGTAAACACTGAAGACATACACAAAAATGAATGCATCACTTCCTTGGCAACACCCTCATCTTATACAAGGCCAACAGTAATCTTCCTGTATTTCTGCAAACTGTTATGTCATTACTTCTGTTACTGAGACTTTCTAGATTAAAATCTTACTATTTCAACAAACATATTCTCACATACTTATCTGAATCGTCAAGTATGGATTTAAAGAATTTTCTTAGGCTCATGCCTCCTGTTTTTTCACATAAGATTTACAGATAAATAAAGAAGTATAGAGTAGATTTTTTCACCCAGGAGCAAAATATAATTAAATTATTTCAGCCATATCATATATAAAAGTAGAGTTAAAACACTAACCATTTCTCTGTGGTGTTACAGTTGCAAGTTCACCCAACTCATAACTAGTTGGATTAGCTGCACAGTTAATCCCTGAAAGATCAAACTAGCAGGAGAAACAAACCCTGCAACAGAAATACCCTTCCTAATATACATCCCACACGAGGCTGAGATTAGAACTGGAGGCACTCATTTTAACACGGCAGTCCAGCCAACTTTTGCAAGGCTATTAAAATTTCTCAGATCAGATAAATGAATAAGAATTACTACTATTCACTTACGTTACTTCAAACAGCAAGCTACTACTACAAGCCTCAACCACTGCAAATCAGGAATCTAAAACCAAAACAGACAGCATACTGCCCTGGCTAGTGTTCACTGAAATACAGGCAAGCTTTCGTTACTATTAAGTAACACACAAATATACTAAAACAAATCTGCATATTATTCAAAATTTTTTTTCTTATCACAAATAAGTAACTGTAAACCAATCAAGGAAACAGATACCTAACTCTGAGAAGTTCATACTATTAAATGAGGAAGGGTTAACATGTAAGCCAAAAAGTTATTTGCATGTGGAGGTTCACAGCTGACAGTAGCAACTGTCTGGATAGTCTAGACAGCTGTTCAGATTGTGTGTAGCTGCTAAGAGTTCTGCCAGTGATTTTTTTACCTTTTCAAAACTACTGGAACAGATAAATTTTTTCTTTTACTGCAAGTTTTAAAACAATTAAATTTATCAAAAAGTCCTATAAAGTAAGGACATATATCCAAACATACTGTCAAGCAGCACTGGAGAGTTAAATTTACATTGTCTAATAACAACTTTGTCCAAGTTTTGAGCACATTATTTCTCCGCTTTGCAAAAATGAAAAAACCTTGAGAATGCCGAATTCTCAGGTCCCAGGAGATGAAATGTAAGTTAAATCGCATAGTAAATGAATTTGTAAGCCAATATATGTTGCTGCTGCAGTAAGTCCTAGCTGAGCAATGACTACAAACTTCTCCCAACAGTTGCAAAAAGAAAGCAATACTAGTTTTATCCATTTTTAATACTGTAGGGTTTTTAAGTTATAGAAATTGAGCATTACATTCCCCTCTCCCAACACTACTTCTTCCTCATCCCTCCTAACTTATATTCTATTTTAACTTGTTTCGATTTACTTTGTGCTGATGAAAGAGGTACAGAATTCAGTATGCTGAAACTGGCTAGAAAACTACAACTACATTATTTATTTTCAGCTGTTCCCTTGAGTAAATGCTTTAAGATCTGCAAACACAAACTGCTCATTTGATCTTTTCTGAGAGCCCTTACACCTTATCTCAAAGACATACTCTACTACTGCTCATCAGGCTTGGTTTTGTCTGATGAGAATATGCCCAGAAGTATTAAATGTATAAAAGTTTAGATTACTATAACACTTTTTTCTTTAGCTAACAGTTATCAATTTAAAAGAAATAATAGGCAAAATGCATATTCAGTAACCTAGGAAAAAGACAATACTTCTGTCTGCTTTGATAAGCAAGCTGAAGTTAACAGAATCAGTCCTACCTGATGCAAAAGGAAGAGTCCAACAATACAGTTTTAGAACAGGAAGGAGCTGCTTTCCCTGCGGTCTGGACTATGAAAGTTGAAGAAAGAAACTTACTGTAAAGAAAAGCTCCATAACTCTGCTGTCCAGGAGAGTCTCGCGCCAGGATTCTGTTGGCTTTAGCATCACATTTTGTGAGGATTCAAACATAGCTATATAATGTCTGCCCAGTTATCTGGTGTCAAGGTCAACAATAACATTCCTACTTGGCTTTAAAAAAATCCTAGATACAACAGGATCCATTCAGAAAGAATGTAATGGAAACAAACTTTAAGCCTCTTCACATACACAGCATAATTCATGCATGAGGCCAAGGAATAAAAGGTATTAAGTATTGAAAAAAAGAATGCTCCAGGAATGTTAGATAACGGTTTGATCATAATTATGAGACATACCATAGCGATACGATCACTTTGATAACCAGGGTGTCTAATGTGACACAGCGAGAAGGGAAAAAAGCAACCGCAATTAACAGGTGTTAAAATTTATGCAAAATAGGAAATCATTTTCTAAAAAATTTTCCTGGCAGCTTTTAAAAAGGCCTTACCATAGCTAAAGATAGCTCATTGAAATCTATATCCTATTTTTCTAAATAGCCAAATATGCATCACAGAATGCAGATACGTTAGCTCTGCATGAATCTACATTTTCTAATTACACTGAGAACAAAAGCATAAGACAGCACAAGGCATCGTCATATTAAACATGTTTGTAAGAGACACACATGAAAAATGAGCATACTGTGAAACCACAATTTTACTGCACTCATTTCAGCTCTCACCGTGTATTTTGGCATAACTTAATTTACAAAATTCTGCAAATGTTCTAGCACAGAGAAAACAGAGACATAAGCAAAAACATTTAAACAAGCAGGTTCAATTCTTTGTCTGCTCGTGCAGAAGAGCGTTCAAAGATTTTTGGAAGTGCTTCCTTTTGTGACGCCACCCAATCCAAGTAGTAGTAAAAACGCTTTAACTCAGCAACTTACATTTTATTTGTCTTTCTTAAACCCTACATTATCCTCCTTGATCCCTTTCTAACCCAACCGTCAGAGTAAGTAGCAGCATGTTCAGCTGCACGTAATTTACTTACTGTTAATGAACTGCATTAACTTTTGTACTGTAAGTAATCAGGTATTATAAAAAAATGTGTATCAAAACCTATTTCTATGCCTAGAAAAAAATTAATTCTACGATGGTATCATGCAATAAAGTAGACCCCTTAACTTCTGATGGGTTTTGTTTGAGGGAATAATATTTAAAGCAAGCATCTACTTTAATATGAAGAATTGTGTCACAAGGTAGGATGCATAATTTTAGTTTAGTCATATGTGTCTTCCAAGTTCTGCCACAAAACAAAATTCCTAACAAGACTGTGCAAAACCACATTCCAAAACAGGGGCTTTTTCCACAGCTCAGTACCAAGTAGACCTTCACTGGTGCTATGTCTCCAGAACTGCTGTCAGCACATTATACTGCCTAAGAACAATCAAGGATTTTCACATTAGTGCAAATCAAAACCAGTTTCACAATTTTAAAGATTATCAGTGTATGCTGAACCATACCAGATCTGCATTCTTTCAAAGAGGGAAAAACTAAGAATCACATAACTTTCTATTTTACTTCCCTCTGAAATACAGACACAATTTAAGTGATCAGAAACACTTTGGGGTTCTCCCCAGTGGAAAAAAAAAAAAGATTTAAAATATGAGCATGAAATTATCACAAGCAAACATGCCTTATCAGGAGCAGTATTACAAATTAAAACTAATTTTACCTGGAAAATTAAGCTATGCCTTTTTTTCCTTTTCATGTGGAATGTTTTAGCCAAAACAGTATTTTAAAAGTGTTTACTGACAACAGTGCCCTTTGCTGTGACTCTCCAATAAACAACTGGCTTGGAAACACACCAATATCAGAAGATAATCACAGATTCATTATTGATCTCTTAAAATAAATTTGCTCTTTGCTAGGTTGAGTCTACAGAGGGGATCAGCTACAAAAACGCTTTTCATGTGGAATGAAAGAAGGGGTAGTTTGCTGTCACTATTTTAACAAGGCTCACTATTTAGCAGCCCTATCCTGTTATTTTTAGTCCTGTTTCTCATGCTAATGGACTGATGACACATCTGACAATAGGAGATCTGTGGGTAAAGTATCTTTTCACTGAACATTACAAATGATGCTTCCACCTATTAATGGAGATCTTGAACCCATTTTCCATCACATACTAGATGTATGCAAACATTAGCAGAAGCTGGCTGTGGAGATGCTTGCTGTCAAGAAATACCCCAGCTTATACTGTGGTACGGTTCAGCCTTATTAGCAGCAGTCTAGTTATGCCAAAACTGAAAAAAATGGCACTAAATTACCTAGTACATGGGTTACACAGGACAAATGCAGTCTCCCTCATCCAAAATTAATTTACTTCTCAATACTTACAAAGAAACAAAAAGTACAGTACTAGCACAACACTTTCTTCCTAAGCACTCAAGCTTAGACTTATGATTTAGACTTTATTAGTAGAGATTTATAAGTGTAGATCAGTCTACCATGCCATCCTGGAGAGTTTGGGAGGTTTTTTTATTTGTTTATAAAATGAAAAACAATTGTAAACCACTTTTGGTAATAATACAAATGCTTCTAACATTCCTAGTTCTAATGAGGAATTACTAACTCTTACTACAATTCACATTAAATGACACAGAAGTTCAGGCTGGGAAACAGCTGCCAGAAGCATGTCAATGTTTCACCCGTTTTGCGAGACTTAGGGCACTGATTCCTTTATAGACTAGAATCTTTCGCATGAATCAGAACAGATTGTTCAATAATGTGAACCAAGCTCTTTTGAAAAGCATAAGAATAGAACTAGATGCCTTCATGTGTGATAAGGCTCATATGCTCACTATTAGTGTCTAGAGAGGAAGAGGAGAAGACCATAATGCTTAAAGAGAGATTTTCTTTTGTCTTTGCCTATATTTATGCATGTAGACGTTATGTTTGGTTTTGTTTCATGAGCTGGAAAAATAAGAGTAGTCTTTTTAAACCTACAATTTTTTAAAACTAATTTAGAAAACAGTTTGAGGTTTTACATGCTTCTTGGAGAAACATATTAAGAAAAAGAAAATAAAAGACCAGCAAATGTGGAGTTTTCCTCCTACTCTTAGCCTCTGTCCCAGGAAGGGACTGCTCGGTGAAGGCGCATGTCAAAATATTTCATATCCTAAGGCAGCCATGAGGGATTATAATGTTTCACTTCAGTACTTGCTACAAATTCCAGTATCTGAGAATGGATCCCACAGTCTTTTTCCTAAGAGAGGCAAGGCTTGTTCTTCCACAAAGCAGTAAGTTTGGAACTCAATAATCAAAGCTGAGATTTCTCCTGCTAGAAACCCATTCACAAATTTGTCCATAGGAAACATCTCAGAAATGGAGGAAAAGCTCCCAGAGTGCTAAGGTCCAAATATCTTTCTTAAAAGTTATTTTAATCACTTTACCTTTGAAATATTTCTGGACAGCTTTGTGCCAGTCTTAGACTTGCATTTTACAAACAAAAAACTGCATTAGAAAGGTAACTGCTTGGAGATCTGCCATCCAGCGTTAACAAACTGATTTTATTCAGATTTTTAAGACCTCCTCTGGCTTTCTAGCTAGTCAGCCAAGCACATGGGATAAGTCTAAGGAGCAACTGCCTAAAACTGATGCAGAGGCTTGCTGCCCCCTATGGAGAAATTCCTCACAGACCTTTCCATAACTTACGCTCTCAGCAAATACACGCAGCAACCAGGACAAGGAACATATGCTTAAATATTTAATTATTAAACACTAGTACTCTTAACTATCATAAGAATGAAACAATGCTTTGTGTTGGAGACACTGGACTCGGATTGCAGCAACAGGGGAAGGAAGTGTAGGAACACCCAAGCTAATTTTAAACCTGGCTGACTCCAGAGCCTCTAGCAGTTTAGCCATTCCAGTACCAAGGCTCATGACCACCCAAGTGGATTCCGTAATTCCTGGTACATTCTGCTGCTATGGTTATACAGCTAATGGTATGCAAGCTAAGCACCTCAAGCCTAACTTGCATTTAAAGCACCTGTGTACAAGTGGTTGCCATGCAGATGTGGCTTACAAGTCATAGTGGCTGCCATCTAGGATGCTGATGACTATCTTTATAAAACTGGAAACTTAAAACTACTGGGGCAAGCTAGCAGAACATCAGCTCCCCTTCATAAGAGGGGTCATTACTAAGATGCTCTTATTTGCAACCTGATTTCAAAATTCATTCAGGAAAGCCTAAATGATGAAAGACTAGTAGTTAAAAAGTTCAGTATCAATACAAATATCTTTAGTGCAATTGTGACCAAATTCAGGGCATCTGTTAATCTTACTGGTTTTGCCCAATGCTATCTTAAAAAGTTGCTAGAAAGGATTGCCAAGAAAACATGTAGTACCCTAGAAATTTATAAACACCAGGGATTTCAAAGTCATGTCAGCTTTAACCTAAAAGCCGTAAGTCTAACAAAAGTAAAATGCAGCTCTCTTTTGCACTATTTTATATACAGCTATTTGAGTTACACTGAATCCCAATTCATTTACACTTTACGTCCCAAACAGGGACAATGCCCCAACCCTTCATTTTTCAGATAAGGACAGGCTGCTGTAGTAAATTCAGGATAATTCCAGGCTGCTAAACACAAGGCCTATGGAAAGCAGCTGCGCTGCTGAAGAAATCTGTGTTGTCACTCTTTGGTACAGGTTGAATTATTTCTGTAGCTATGAAGCAAATCAAGCAGGGGACCACAACCTCATAAAAAACCACTGCCATGCCAGGTGGTTCCCTGCTCAGTAACATGCTCATGGGAGGTGATAAGGCATGGTGCTTTTTCAGCAGCAATGCCAACTTGAATCATATTTTGAAACAAACCTGGAGTTTTCTGGAGCATTCTGTGTGGTTTCCATGCACTTCCATTATGCACAACAGATGCTTCCAATCTGGGTTGGACTGAGTTCAAATCTTGAAAGTCTGCAGAATGGTATGGTTCACAGAACCTCCCAGACAGGTGTCTCATTCCATCTTGAGGTTTAAAAGACGTTTTCAAAACAGAGATATGAAAAGCTTTCTTCCTTTAACTGTGTGGCCAAGGAACACACACAAAAACGCTCAGATCAGAAAAAAGCTTCAGCCAGTTCATACAGCTGCCATTGCACCATTAACTTCAATGGGGCGGCAATGATGCATATCAGTACAGTGCAACCCATTAGGTTTACATAACCTGCATTTTAAATGTTCTGTTCTACACTAATTCGAAAATTTGCCAGCTTGCCTCTGAGCAAGTAAAGGCACCAAATACAAAACAAGAACTAAAGCTCAAGCTTCTCTTTATGTACTATGACCCATACATTAAAGAATAAGGGATAAGTACTTCCATGACAGCACCTAATGACAGATAACAGACATCTGTCTGGAGATGGGAGATACCTGGACAAAAATCTTAAGGTCTGATGAAGAACTTTTCCATTTGAGGATATTCATCCAAAGTCCATTAGAATGTGGCTGCCAAGAACAGAGAAATCCCAAAATCAAGAAGATGGGAGAAACACCTCTGGAGGCAAAGTAATATAATTTATAATTACATCCTGACTTCACAAGACATACATGTTCATGCCAAGGTGCATTAAAACTCAGCAACATTCAGCTCTGACTTACGGTACTCACAACGTACTAGAAATGATATTGAACTTGTATCTAGTGCAATAGATGAAGACACTCGGAGAGGGCTGTACCTCTTAATACTGATCACCTGCACTTCCTTAATTACTAAAAACATTCATTTAAGAAAAGATGCAGTTAAAACTGGTTCTGAGTAAACAATATTTAACAGTACTGTAACAGCACTGAAAAAAGAAACTGTACGGAAGCCAACATGCCACAACAGACTATTTCTGAAGCAGCCGCAAACACTGGGTGAACTGGTATCTCAAGGTAGCAGATAAAAATAACAATAGATGATTGTCGGAAAATGAAATGGGAGAAACTGTACATGACCGAAGGGAGGCCTCCAAGGTCACCGTGCCATGTGCTTCCTATTGTAGGCACTACATCCAAAGACACTTTAAAAACACTGAGTTCCAATTTGAAAGGAGGTAGGCCCCAGCCTCTCTTCATTTGTTGCTTCAATTAGATGGCCATTTCAGAATGCATCTTTCATGGTGGCAATTGACCATACAGACTTACTACAGCTCTTCTGTTACGATTGGTGGCAGCACTGTCCAAGACTGCATTTAACAAAGCAACACTTATCCTATAACACTTGTCCCATAACAGCACAGAACTCTTCAGAAGTGCTATGTTTTGATGCAATTCTCAAACTTGGGAATTTAAACAACCTGCCTCTTGCAGTGGTCACCGAACAGTTAATGCACATTTATGCTACTTTTTTGGAGGTACAAGAATCTTACTAAAGACTACATAAATATACTGCAAATTACTGTGACGCTTCAGGGAATACTGAGAATTAATACTATCTTGCCAGGGGAAATACCAACTAAAGGAAAAAGATATATCTGAGGATACAATGGATCATTTTACTCAATGCTTCGAGTATTAAATTTATGGCCATGGCTTCAGCACATGTACTGTCAAGATTTGGAAAGAGGATACCAAAAGGATACCAAGCAGTCAATCAACACAGCAATTCTTAACGTTCTCATGTAATGTGCTATGTATTTAGAAACTACAGCCAAGTTAAGTTTCAGTGCCCATGAGCTCTCAATCAAGTTACTTTTAAACCAGTCCTCTTACGGAAGAGAGATTTACGCCACAACACAATCAACATGGTGCTGTAAACCCCAACAGGTATTGAATCTTTGGCAGCTGAGACCCACATTTCTCAAGGATGATTGAGGACATTCCAACCTCTGCGAAAACAGGTTGCTACACAGAACAGGAAGACCCAAGCTGGTGCTGTAATTCTTACTGCAAAATGAAATATCCAATGGTAGAAAACAAAAGGATAGTAACAAATGGATCAAAAATTATGAAAATAATTGAAATAGACCCATTAAGAGCACTTGTGGTTCACACTAAAGGTCCATCCGATCTCAAGAAATGGCTAGAATTTGTTTAACAACTGAAGTATCTAAAGGAGGCCAAGTAGCAGGAAAAACTGTTAACCTTAAGCAGCAGTATGGCTTGCATTGCTATTTCTATTAACACTTCTTTAGTAGCACCTACAGACTAAATCAACTTCATTTATACAGATGTATAAAGGAAAGCTAAAACTCCCAAGGCTCACCATCTTAACTTGTATCTATTTAGCTCCACCACTGCAAACCTAACCCTGGGATAAAGAGCTCGTGAAGAACTATAGCCTTCCCTTTCAAACTGTAACAAGATCAGTAGTTAAGACTCCATCAGAGGTTTGTACAGAGCAAGACTAAAATTCAGAGGGAATCACCACTGCACAACACAAGAGCATTTCATTTCTGCTTAAGATTACAGCTTAGAAAAAGTGTTCACACACGACTTGAATTCTTACAAATCCCAAATCCACTTCCAAAAACTTTTATAAGGTACAAGAATTTGACTACAGTGTCCGTCTTGCAGGCATGTGCGCTAAATTCCTCTCTGAACCCCTGCCAAATCACTTCGGGGACAAACAAAAGTAGGATATTTACTTTTAATCCATGGCACCTTCTGTATAGCCTATATAACTGGTATTCTGCTTTACCATGTGAACCAAGAAATATCCAGTTTCAAATAAATTTACTTTTGCTGCCTGCAGCATAACAAACAGACTCAAAGAAAACAAAACCTCACAGATATCACCTTCTGACTCTCACACTATAAAAGCAAATAAAATCCCTCACAGTGGATTTGAAGGCATCAAGATTCCTGCAGTATGTATAACTTGGTAGCAATTTCAAACGTTTTAATAAAAAAGTTGATAAACAAGATTAAAGATTTGGCTCTTGGAAGGTTTGTTGAGCTTTTTAAAGACAATCTGGCTGTTAAGAGGTACCATAATGATTTACTATATACACTGTCTTAAACCTCTATTAAATACAGAGTGTAATTGAATATTTCTACAATATTCATCTAGCCCATTTTTTGGACTGAGCATTTTTGTATCTTTTTCCTTCTCTCCCTCACTAAGACCCTTTCTCCTTCTGATTCCCATTTCCTCCTCTACTGTCCAACTCCACCTTTCTCTGGACTGATAATAAGCACACATCACAAAAATGTCCAAATGGAAGCAGTGAAAGCACCTGCACAGAGGAGATGCCATTTCTTCTCTCAGCTATCAAATACTTCTTTTCAGATTGAAGAGGATCTATTATATGTTCTAGTATATGGCCATGCTCTTTTATGGGGCTCTGGTTGAGCATGCATATTCCTAGATGATGGGGTATTTGCTTGCCCCATCATGGGGCATTTGCTTTGCTCCCTCTTCTCTGAGGGAGAAAAGTAGGACAGATCAGACCTCTGCATAAAAGTTAAACATAACTTAGACTCTTCACCATATGGTTCTACACTAAAGTAGCATATGACACACCTTCTCTACCCTGCACTAAACCAGATAGACCCTCAACCTGTAACAGGGCTGCTCTGTTTGTTTTGTCTTTTATGTAAAATACTTTAAAACTTTAATCAAGAGCAACAGCAGCTTCTGTTAGCAAGCATGGTGATGACCAAAAGCACTAAAGGAAGAAAACATAAATCAATGACTAAATATAAGGTTTCTAAAGTTTTACTTTTTTCTCTCCTCTCAAAGACCTTATTTCTCACACAGTAGGAAGTGACCCAAGCCAACAGAAACAAATGTCCTGACATAAAAAGGATATAATTTGGAGGAAGGAAGTTCCAGCTTAAGACCTGATTGGCTAGTGCAAGATAACGCTGAAACACTGAAGACATCTGAGCATTGAGGTTTTCACGTCTGCTGAATTCCTGAAGTACCTCTACCGTGAGCATGAAGATCTGCCGCAGATCGTCCTCCTACAGTCAGGACGAACACAATATATTGAGTATCTCGGTCATTAATTAAAATGCTGATTAAAAAGGAATACTTTTCTAAAGAGAAAATAATTTTCTGGT
Organism: Myiotriccus ornatus; assembly: GCA_036023395.1. Taxonomy (NCBI): domain Eukaryota; kingdom Metazoa; phylum Chordata; class Aves; order Passeriformes; family Tyrannidae; genus Myiotriccus; species Myiotriccus ornatus. Next base: position 44,104,931 of record JAYRBT010000001.1, read on the forward strand.
TTCACCCTACTTTTCATTACAATACAGAAAATATTCTGAAGTTGTCAGTGACAATCTCCTCCTTTTACCAAAATCAATTTTGCAAATACGTTCGCATAGACTGTGAAAAAAATCTTCACATAAATGTCAGTTGCTAAAAGATTAAAAAACAATATGTTTTTAATAACTGGTGGAGAAAAGAGTTGGTCTTTGGCATGAAAAAAAGTTGGTAAGTTGTTCCACAACAGTCAGTTAAAAGCAATGGCTTCACAAGAACGTTTCTGACTGGCCAAACAATACATCTGAGACAACCAGACTACACCATCTGCAATAATATTTTTAAATACATACATAGCTCTCCTTGGCTTTAAACCAAAGCTATATTTAAGACTATCATTGTTCCACAGAGTATTCGTTTTGTTTGCAATTGGTAGCCAAGGAATTAAAGAGCCCAACCGCATAAAGATCTGTAGCTCTACGTTCACAAAATGGGCACAAAGGGATTGCACCTTCTTGATACAAGTTTTTAAAAAATACGTTATCAATTTTCCTGAAGTAGCCAGTATCTGCATTTGTAGTCTTTGTCCTAATAAACGCTTTTAAGAACACAGTGCACCTGAATCCACCTGGCACAGGAAAGTATGTTTAAATTTTAGAAAGAGAGGTATCATATATCAATACAGAACTAGTTTACCTGAAATATACGTTTACAGTTACCATGGAACTCCATGCTTAGTCCAATGTTGCTGGTTTTACTTGAACTTGAGAACTCGCTCAACAACGCCGTTAGAATGGAACAGGCCAAAGTTTGCTATAAAAAAAATAAGGGGGAATAATATAACTAAAAGACGTCCAATAATGTAATAGCACCTACAGTGTCCTTCAATGTTTTAATAAGCATTTTAATATGACTACTGCTTCAGTTCCTTCTAACACAAACTAGAACAAGTCAAAATTTCAGGAATACAGATCCTTGGATGAACCGTCTCTGGAATCATCTTACACAAAAGGGCTCCATCTTACACAAAAGAAATTCAAGTATTTGAGCAATTTCAAAGCTGCCACCTGTGTGATTATCACTACAAAACAGAAACCAACTTATTGCAAACCATTTCCCAGCCTTGCCATTTACTTTCTCTCCCTGTGCACAGGGCTTTACAGGTATTAGTTTCAGGGAAGATTCTTTTTCCACTTATTTCCATTGTTCTAATAGTTCAGGTCACATCACTCTGAAGTTTGTTTTGGCCCTTCTTTGCACTTGCTACACTTACCACATTGGTATTTGATCATGATTAAATTTATAGCACCAAAAGTGACAGAAGCTTGTCAAAAGCAATACTTCCAATAATACACTGTCTACAACATCTTTTCCCTCTCCCTCATCAAAACAAAACACTAGGAGAGGAATCCACAGAAACCTCTGATGTTTGAAAGGTCTTTGATACTTCCCTCCAAAGCACAACATCCACAAGCCTCAGAAACAACCTTTAAGCCTACTCTTGTAAAACAATGTCTCTGAACCAGTGAGAA
>JAYRBT010000001.1:44111859-44123689 GCA_036023395.1 Myiotriccus ornatus
TTGCGAGGGACAAGGTTGGGTGTTTTTAAGCAGACTCCCACAAAGATCCAGTTTATTACTGAACACATGTATATGAAGGGTGTTACCTCTGAGAGGAAGAGGAACTCAAGACCAAGCAGCTCAGGTCAACAAACATCTTCAAGGGGCTTTTCTCCTCAGGTCTGTTTATTTGTGTCACCACAATAAGAAAAGAAATACAGGTGTAACACATAGAAAGGCATAATGTCTTCTTTCCCAGTGAGCCTCTGAGGTCACAGGTGAGGGACTCCACAGGTGCACATCTCATGAGACGGCAAAACTGGGGAAATGAGGAGTCACACATAAAACAGAGGATGCCCATCTCTCCACTGCAACATTTCTTCTGACTTCCCAACCCTGTCTTTGAAACTGTGGCTCTAGTGTAAATTGCAATACTGGGAGCTATCAATTTCTAATGGTAAAAGTTATTAAGCAACTAAGCTGGCGTCTTGTTGTATTGCATCTCTCCTAAAGCAGGCTCTTTTTCAACAGAAAAATCTGAAAACTGCAAAAGACACCCTGGTTTACACAACTACTAAAAAAATACTTCAGTTTAAAGTTCTCTTATATTCCTACTACCAAGTTTTAACCTCATACTTGGAATAGTTTCTGGATCTCTGAAATTCCCAAACCAATCTTTAAACACTAACTTAGGCCTTCATAGAGCACTTGTCAGCATGAAGGAACAGCTTAAATATCCTGGTTTACCATCTGGTTTTTACATTTAATGTCTCAAGGCCAGTGAGGTTCATAGAACAAGGTAACAATTTTATTAGACCAGAAGATACAGCCTAGGGGGGGAATAATACATATGTTTTTGTTAAAATGTAAAAGCCAGGAGAGCCTCTCCAACTCCTATCCTACCACGAGACAGCAACAGCTAGACAGGGTTCCAGAAGTAAAATTCCTTTTAAAGAACAGAAATAAGAACTGTAAATGCTAAATAAATATAACCAGTTATCTATGCAGCCATTATAATGGATAGATTAATCTCAATGAAGATTAACGCCTAGAGTTCATAGCACATCCCCCAGAAGCTTTAGGTAACCTGAAGCATCTGGATCTTCTCTCTAGCCCAACTACCACACCGGGAAACAGAACAACAGACTTAAAAATTTTAAAATCCAGCACTCTTCCAGTAAGCTTTGACAAGTCTCCTTCCACATACAAAAAAACCCACGCAGGCTTCAGATATGGAGCTTTGTACTATAATACATTCTACCGTATGCATTGTAGATATTAAAAAGCACAGCTTCTGTTGCTTCCTAGTCCCATGTCAGGTCTACAGCAGCTGGACTCTCTGCATCTGCCACACACATGGAAGAAATCGAGATGTGACCCATATCCCAGTCCAGTTTTAAACAAAGTCCATCTGATCGTGCTCATATGCAGACAAAATCCTCCTCCTGGGAATTGGTCACCTTAGCTGCCAGGATTCCTGTCTTTCTGGCAGGGATGAAGGACAAAGGAAATCCCTCTGCTATGCAAAAGCAGAATATTCTAACACAAAAAGAAAAGGTCAAGAAATTGAAGGCATTTATAGTTGAGAAGAACTTGGCCCAGAAAATTCTCCAAAATCTTGAAATTAGTGATAGAAAACATGTATTTAGCACTTTAAGATTGGCTCATGATACTGTGTCTACTGCCAGAAGCTCAGTCCCCCAGAGATGAATATTTCAAAAAGAGATCCTGAAATTGCTATTGGAGGGAGATTACACACTCTCCTTCATAAGGAGGAGGATGGCTTTTACCGATGTTACAGAAGGAGTCAGGAAAAAGCAAACAAGAATTCCAAAGCTAATCCTTGCCCTCCCAGAGGACTACTACCTAAACTCCGTTCTAATAAATAAGCAGCCAGACTCAAAGTTCACTTTCTCTTCTCAGAAAAAGGTTTCTTCCAAGAGATTCATAAAGGACCAAATGGCAGAGAACCAGCAGCAGAAGCCAGCACTCCAGGCTCAAAAGCTGGCTCTAACCATGCATCCTTCCCATCCCTGTGGTATAACCTCTCCTTAGTGCCCTGTTATTTCCTTAACACGTACACTCTGTTCCACTATTAAAAGATTACTCAATACTAAAACCATCTTTTTCATCTCCTGACCACTTTCTTCCTCTCATCACTATTCCTCTCTCCTCTCCTCATCTTCCTTCTAATTCCCTTTTCATTCTCAACAGTTTATCCATTAGTCTTGCTCACATATCAGTTTGCCATAACACCCCTTCAAGTTCCATCCTCAAAATACATCCTTTCTAAAGATATTTTTAACTAATATTAAGGTATTAAGCATATCAAATCCTGCAAAAGAACACACACAACAGATAGTAACATCTACATTCGCTGTCCTCTTTATTATTCCAACTATAAAGATGTGATCCTAACAAGATGTTGCTGAAGAGTCCCAAAGATTTCTTGGAGCATGACTGTCTAATGATCACAAAGCTAGTACAGATGTCTGACAGAAACTGGGTGGAGGGCTGCAGGGAATGGAAAAGATTAAATATCTACTTTATTCTTGCAAGGTGAAGAAAGGTCAAGAAGCTTCAGAGCCATCAGAGCGGAAAAAGTAAGCTGGAAGCAGGCAAGAGAACACTACTTTTTTATAAAGGACTTCCTCTGAATTACAAACTTCTGTAGAAAGTCATTATCAGCAAGTAAAAGCTGCTGATAGCTCTCAACTGAAAGCTTTAAACATTTTTAAATATGAAGTGACCTGCTGCTGACTCCATCTGTTATTTCTCAGCAGCTGCAGTGAACGTCAGGCAGAAGGTCAGAGGAACTATGGAGCAGAAGTCTGGGAGGGATACAAAAGGTGACCAAGTGAACTGACAAAGAATTTATAGTCACAAAGGTATGACAGACTCCTGAAACTTGAGTTTATATGGAGGCAAGAGTGCACACCACACTATAGGAAAGGCATGTCAAAAAAGTTGAATGACTCCTTCCATAGGGAGGCACGGAGGGCTGGAAAACATCTGCTGATCTTTCCCAACACCTATATCCCTAGCCTCCTACCTAACCTGGATGGGGACCTGCTTTCATAAATAACTAATACAAACACATCTCCAGAAACACCCGTGACAGTTCGCGGCACTGTCCTGACCATACATCTTGGATCTTAAGATCAGCACCACTCCCTCAGCTTCACACCATACCCTGAAGCACGCTCAGCTGAGACTCCACCATGGCAGCAAGGCAACTGCACCAGTGAGGTCTCACAGATGAGCACTGCTGGATGATACAGGGACACCAGTAAAGAAAAAAAGTCACCTACCCATATTTGAAAAGATACATGGATAATTCATTGTACGAATTATTTCATACAACCCTTCAAAGTTGTTATATATCTATGCAAGAGACATGCCCTGACCCCATTTAGAATGCAGTTGTGGCAGATACAGTGCTAACACACCATTTTATTGCTGCTTATTATTGCATACCCAAGTCCTGGGCCACATGAACTTGTGCCCATACCAGAGTCTCTCGCAGCAAAGTCTCAGAAGATTACAAGAACATTTTTATGAATGAGAACTGGTTTATCATGTAAACCTTAAATATATATGGGAGCATGTGCTTATAACCAGTTTGCCAGACTGACAACTGCATCTGGTGCCACACAGAAAACATGTTCCAACAACATCACGTGTCATTTTTTGCTAGTAAGTCCTATTAGTATACCAGAACAGAAGACATCATTATACACCCCCGACATTTTCAACACCATTCTTACAACTTGAGCACTAATACTTTGGAAAAACTATGGACAAGTAATACTTGTGAAGAGAGGTGGATAAAGGAAATATAAAACTAAGCCCAACTTGGCAGTGAGATGAACCTGGAGAAGAGTGAAACACTGACCCTTCCCCCAGCCAGAGCTCCTCTGTGATGTGCTTTGTTCTGCAGCATGCCTGGGATGATATACACGGAGCAGGCAGCCTTAGCGTGCTGTAAGCTGTGGTCAGTGCAGCAGGTCTGTACACCAGTGCATGCACAGAATACAACCGTGGAAGTCAAACCACGCATGAGTTAGTTCAAAGAGGACTTCTCTGTCAACATCCAGGTTTCTATTTACTCCACTTTTCTATTTTTACTGAAAAACCCTATAAACTACATGAGCATACACAATGTTGTGCATAAAATTTGAAAACCTCAACTGTAAAACTCCATTTCAATAACAGGACTATGTTTCCTGGAGAAAAGCATTAACTCAGTTGTGCTAAGCAAATACATATTTCTATCCAAATTATGTACAATCAGAAGGCTAAAATGGTCTCCTTAAGGTAAATAATTGTGCAATTAAGGTTTACAAGAATAAATGAAATTTCCATACCCAGGAGGGATATTACTTGTGCTCAGAGGTGACACACTATTTTTAGGACTATGAAGAGCTGCCTTACTTCTAGTACTTTGAATTTTCAGAGTTAAACAGTCACTGCTTACATCTAGTACAACTGCTGCTCTGAACACTCAGCAGTGTTATGAGCAAGTTCCCTCAAGGTTTTTGTTTGAGGAAAGCTTCAGTTAAAGTTTCAGCATGGGATCTACATACTCTTTGATTTTCTTTTGGTAGGAGAAAAAAAATCACCTGTCTTTAATCTCTAGTTACATGCCTCTATTATGACCTATTCTAAACTTATCCCCTGGCATAGCAAATGGAATTTCACTAAATGCATAGATAGATATTGGACACCTTGTTTCCACTTTGAGCTCAGTATCGAAGGTAACACTTACCCCCTAGTAGTATGACATTAAATTGAGAATAAGTTTTGTATTTCCATTCCACATTTTACTTCCTCACACCCCTTTCTCTCCACCTACTCGTCCCCCAGAGAACAGCAGAGGCCTATGCCTCTTGCTCGGTAGTCTATTCCAACAGCTGAGCCACAGGAAGAGCGCAGTGCTACACAGATGGAAGGGGAACAGTGTGCAGAGAACCTCCCAGCTAATGGAAAATCCCTTTTTAGATCTTGCCATTTGATTAAAGAAAAACCAGAGGAATAAAAAAAAAAAACACAATCAAAAAACCCCCAAACAAATGACCAACCACAACTATGGCACCTAAAGCAGCTATTCAGAAAAACTTCTTCCCTAAAAAATATGGTCTAATTGTGAACCAAAGAACTACACACACTAGCCCTAGTCTCAATACATTAAAAAAAATCTCCAACTTGGTAAATTATTGCTTAATAGTTATCAACTCAATCACTAATTGGAAAAGTGCAAAATATTTTATAGTCATGAAGTATATAATAACTTAAACAGATGATATAGATTGCTTAAATTTTGAAGAAAAAAAATTATATACTTACCACAGTGGGGTTACCACTGCTGATCAATTGGCTGACTTCATGAAAAATGCTTTTGCAGTCGATTGATTTGTCTAATGATCCCCGTTTCACTATCACCGCTACTGCTAATAAAATCTGCTCCCGAACGTACTTTTGAAGGCTGGAAACGACATTGCACAAACATATTTGCAGATAATTCTGGGCATCGATGCTCAATAAAATTCTAAACATACTTCTTTTTCAAATATTTTGTGTGAATTCATAAGGAAAAGCTGACAACTCTACAGAAGTTAACTGCTAAGAATGGAAGACAAATTATTGTTATAATGGTCTTCCACCACTACCTTGGGAAACAAAAAGGATAACCCAGACTTTATGCAGGATCCTACAAATCCAGAGGTATGTTTTCAATACTTACTTAGGCCTTTGTAAGACATAGGTTAGAAGGAATGTTCGCAGTGACTCGATGCTAGTTTTCTCCAAGAGAATCCATTCTCTTACAACTGCTTCCATTATCGCTGTAGCAGCTTGAAAAAGGACATAGTCTACTTTACTAGTTTCTGCGGGGAAAAACAAAGGCAACTTCAGTATCAGAAGACATGCATGTATTCAGCTTGAATTTTTTTCCAACAAAAGAAAACTACTGGAATTTACTATTATTTATTAATAAATGGGATTTTGTTGCTATGAAAACCAAGAACAACTCAAAAGGAGGAGAAATAATCAATAACCCAATTATCAAACTGCCCAGTATTATTCAAGTCAGTGACTTAAGAGACAAGTTGTCTGTGCTAGGAGGCTGGTTCAAAGATCAGGAATAAGAATACTAACACAACTGGGGAACAAAGTAAACAAGATGACAGATTTAGTCCCAACACCTTAAATAATTCAAGCGATTAAGCTGACATAAAGAGAAGTAAGTCCACTTATACTTAAAGATAGTATTTGTGTTTAACTATCCAAGCAAAAATGTTACAGACTACTATTTGAAGTTTTTCTACATCATGTTACAGCTTCCATATTTATCTTAGGGTAATTAAAAAAAAACTTCTGACGATAGTGTAGGAATCATCAGTCCTCTTCGTCTGAATATGGGATTACTATATGTACAGATGCACTAAAGAAAGTATAAAAATATGTTCTGGAGAAAGCTAACAGTTTGGGTGACTACAAAGTACAATTTAGAGAGAAATGCCAAAATACGAATAGAATTTCTATTATAAGAGAAAGCTACAGAGACATTGTTGTTACTTTGCTTTTAAAAATTTTAACTTGGAAATAGCAGGTAGTATCTCAGAATCCAGTTTCAAAGCATTCTGAGCTCTGTAGGAAACACAAAAAGAACATTAAGAAAGAGTGTAGCCACAGGGTGGCAAAAGCATAAAGTATGAAATGCTGAAATAAAATTCCCAAACAAGGAGCAGAGTTTGAGCTATAGTGGGTGACCCACCCGGACTAGGAAAAACTGGGTTTGTTTGAAAAAACATCAGTCATGAGAAGGGTTTTAAACTACTACAAAACATGCTTTCTTCCCCCAATTACATACACACAAATTTATAATATAAATTTCCATTATATGCAAGTTCTACATCCAAGATGGCAGCTAATTTGCTAAAGTATTTTTATGCAATTTAATCAGGCTCCAAATCTAAACCTACACAGATAAACACGCTTAAATCAAAATAAACCATCTTTAAATCTACTTAGCTTAATTTGGAAAACTAAGTAACCACTTAGGTAAAAGATTAATGTGTATGTCTAACACATACATAAATACGAACTGAATTATTCCTGCATGAGAATTTTAATTCGGGCATTTGTCAACTTCCAGGTCTTTGGCTTTTCTATCTGTACAAAGCTCACATAAATAAGAGAATGCAAATAAAGAAAGGACGGAATTTCTCATTTGTGTCAAGAACTGCAGGTGCACAACTGGAATCATCAACAGCACAGATCTCCAGCCCCCAGTGTAAGCTTATAACTTAGCCAGAGCACCATTATCCTCCACATGAAGTTACTAAAAACAGGAAGGGCAGGTTTTGGCAGTACGTTGAACAGCAATAAGCTTCCAGTAGAAAAACACAGAGCTAGTGCTTCCTGGGTTCAACTCCAGGTTTTTAAAGAAAAGGCATAGTAGTGGCTGTTCCCCTTTTCCATATGCTCATCATCTCCATTATTCTCTCTGTATCATTCACACACTCTTCTTTCCACGAATGACATCAACATCCTTTTTATCTCTCTCTACCTCCATTCCAGTTCCTGTCTTGACCATTTTTTTCTGTTTCTTTTTAAAGCTATCTACTCTGTTCCTCTGGTTCCTGGCCATCCTGACCAGCCCATATCCCTTCATTACAATTCCTCTTTTACTCTTCATCATGAACAGCTTGTCTCCATTCCCTGGTTCCTGATTTCATAACCCCTGCCTCTCCCTTCTCAACTCCCAAGCTGTGAAAATAAATAGCCTCAATTTTGCTGACCCATAAAGCCAAAAATGTGATTGCAGTCTTCAGGACCAGATGAAGTACTTCTATAATATGCTAAAATCAGAAGAGATCCATTTGTAGAAAAATATTTTGGTTGGGAAGTGGGTGTAGGAAAAGAAGCACACCCTGCTCTATATATCACAGTATGATTTAAAAATACAATAGTAGGTCTGCAATATTGACATCATAACATTCATGAATTGTAAGTCTCAGTCTCAACCCAGTAAATTTAGAAATAACTGTTAAAAAAATACTGTGGAATGAATGAAGTATGAAAATAATAATATTTTAAACAGAATTCTAATATTTCTCTGCTCATTCTGGCAAATGCTTTGAAAGAAAAGCTGCTTTTTGTGGTTTTGGCATGTGTTCTTTTGCACAAACTTCTAGGTTTCCCTCATCAGGGCTCAGAGTGAGCTTTCACTGAAACCTTCCCGTTGCCTGCCCCCTAACACTCACATCTGGTCAGTACAATGGTGCTTGCTACATCATTACTGCTCCGGTAATTTTCAACTCTAATAAGTCTCTATAGCACCTGTAAAAACAGATTTATCCTTAAGGACTTGTTAACACAACCACATTTACAGCATTTCCATTAATATCTAAGAAATTTCTGATAAAGGGTGATATCTGCCTCTTTCCTTTTCCACAGGTATAATCACACAAAATTTCAAATCACCTGCTTCTACCAGACAGACAAAAACTTTTCTACTTTCCTTTAACAAAACAGTTGGACACAAACAAATCAAAAAAAGGCAGCAATAGGTTTCACTCTTCATCAAAGAGTACCCCTCATCAAAATCAAAACTGATGTTCATACTCCCAGGTGCAGAAAAACAACACAGTTCCAATTATAAAAGCGTGTACGTACCTAACTTCATTTACTAAAACTTACCTAAAATGTGTTTGCAAACAGCAAATGGTGATTTTGATTTTCTAAATGATAAAAATATGTGCTCAGCATGTTGGCGTTGTTCATTATTGACCATGGAAGGTGGTGCCTGGAAAAAAAAAAAAGTTACTCAGGCACTGAAACTCCATTCTGATTGCAAATATAATAAGAGCGATGTCATGAACTTAGAAATGTTTGCCTTGTTAAACATCAAAACCAAGTATCTCCAGGTAAAACTACTTGCTCTTTCTCAGTCATAGCCTCTTCTTATATACCACTGTGTATTTACATCACACGTACATAAGTGGGAATATTGAGACATCAAGCAGAGAGTGAATAATTTTAAGTACAGTATTCCTAATGATGCGTTTCAAGAAAGCTAAAAGTCAGATCTAAATTCAACCCATTTTTCTACTCAAACCAAAAATATCACTGCACACCACAAATTGCTGCTACACACGCTCAGTCCCAGAAGCAAAATACACTTTTTTCTTCAGTTCTACGTTTGTTTTAAAATATTTAATTGTGTAATAAATTCAAGGAATTGAAAAATTACTACAAATACATTAAAAAATAAAGTATTGTCAGTAACATACTACCCTCTAGTGTTTAATGTTGAAGTTGACATCCTGAAGACTTGAGTGCAACTCAAGAGACAGGTGAGCCTATCTGGGGATGGCTATGGTGGTTCCCCAGCTGCTTACACCCATCCCCTTAAATCCTGGGCACCTTGGCTGCTCAGGTAGTACCTACTGTTCTGCTGCTGAAAGGCAGCTCCACGGCAGTTTCTACCTGCAAATCAGCTCCAGGTAAAGCACAAAACTACACAATAACCTGGACCAGTGCAAGGTGCCTACAGAGCACAGATGAGAGCTAACTGCCTGCACTGCAGTCTCGCCTTACAAAGCAACTCCGGGAATTCCCCCACAAGGTAAAAACAATCCTGTAGAAACCATCAGCTGCTCACAACACCACACTGCTCTCCACTTCTGCCACCAATATTCTCAGATTTCTGCCATTTGGGATTTATCTGAACAAGCACATGGCACAAGATACTCTCGCAGGGGATGGATACCACAAACAGAGTAAGCCGAACTAAAGCACCTCTGATTGCACATGTAGAAAGATCACATCCATACTGCAGAGCCGGGTCAAGGTGACAGCATAGGTTATCGAACTTCAGCTGAATTTCCAAACTCCAAATTCCAGTCCTGTCCCTAGCAATTTGAGGAGAATGTGGGTGCCACCTATCTTTTGGCTGCGATTTATACCCACTGCTTTGGGAATAAAAGCACAAAGACCTGAGCATAAAGACCACAGTTTTTAACTGAAGTGAAATACTTTCCAGTAAATAAAACATATCAAATCTGATTTAATTCTTCCATCCTTGATGGAACACAAGATGACAGAAGATTCACATAAGAGCAAAGCGCACCAGAGATTAGTTTAATAAATCTGAATAACTGAAGCAAGGAAAAGCAGCCTGTTTATCCTTTGATCAAGGGGGTCCTAATAAACAGCTGTCCATCTCCTTACACAGCTAATTTCTGACTTTCACAGCTTTTCCTGTGCAGATATGAAAAATGCCTGTGAGGGGAGGAAAATAAGTAGTGGAGGAACACAGCTTATGCAGAATAAATGCTCTGTCCCTTCACAAACCTGTTCTGCTCTACAGCCCGTTTTGGGGGTGAGACCTCTCTGGACAGTGATTTGAACCTGTGTGGGACAGCTCTTACCAGCTCTGGGGACAAGATCACGGTGTTTGTCCAAGCCCCCTTCCAGGCAGACAGCAGTTCAGTGTTAGGTTGTGCACACGTATAGATGCACTGTGCCTTCAGTTCACGTCCCTCTTCCACATCCCTGGAGCAGCATCTCAGGGACTAAGTCAGCAGGTTGAAGGCAGATACGCACACAGGAAAGCTTTCAGATATTTGGGACATTACACACTGCTGTATATCTGAGACAGAATTAAGCTCCAAGGCAGGGTCCAAGTCCTTCCAGGACAATGAGCTGCAGTGAACTGCAATCCAATGCAGAAACCCGAGTTTTAAGAACTTTTTAACTGAACATAAGCTTATAAAGAAGCAGCCTCATCAAATGGGACATGCAACATTTCTGCGATAAAGCCTCAAGTCTCCTGCATGCAGCCAGCCAACAGCAGGAGCTGCTCCCAACCACATGTGCCTTCTGCAGTCTGAAGGACAGTACGTCTCTGCTCGGACCCTAGCTACATTCCCCGCAACAGAACCAGCCGTACTGAATGGCAGAAGAATTTTTGGTACAGGTTATCAAAAATGCAAGAATGACCTACACAGCAACAGCTTAACACACACTTCAGTCAGTGCTACGGCAAATAAACCAAACCAACCAAACAAAAAAGCAATCCCCACATTTTTCCCTCATCATGTGGGCATTTGTGCAAATGTACAAAGAACCAGACTGAGGAAGTGATTACCAAAAATCATCCCACCAAAGGCAGGTTCTTTTCATCTGGATCAGACAAGTGCCAGTGCAACAAACAGGGAGAAAAGGAGTGCAGTGATATTTCCCTTTCAACAATACTGACCTCTCAGTTGTACTGAGCTCACAACTCTGCAGTCTTGTGAAGATTACAGCCATGTTAGGAAGAATCCTTTGGGTGTGACAAAGCATAATATTTTTCAACTTGGGGTAATTTACATTTACATTCTTAGAACAAGAAGACCAAATCAGGGCTACCTGATCTTGAACTAACTTTGCATTAGCATTTGAGTTTGTCATACAGAGATTCTGTCTATTTTCACTGTTCTTTATTAAGGGCACTTTCAGGGATATCAGTTGTAAACTATAGCACCACTAAAAATAACAGAATAGTTATGGGAAATACCACCTTTATGCTTATAATAACTAGGAAGTAGACTTCTTACTTTACATTATTGTAACTCATCTACTTCTTTGAAGTCCAGTTACAGAAGACCTTAGGCACCTTGGGAAGGTACATGGCACATCATATTCCCATATTAATTTTAAAAATACAATAATTTAATGATACATTACACACACAGACTCTCATAACTGTCCAGAACAGACAAGTAAAACAATCAAGGTTTAAACTGTACTATACATCCACCAGAGGGAGCTTAAAGCTCACAAGTCTACTGCCTTCACTGCA
>JAYRBT010000001.1:44123789-44147679 GCA_036023395.1 Myiotriccus ornatus
AAACAATCAAGGTTTAAACTGTACTATACATCCACCAGAGGGAGCTTAAAGCTCACAAGTCTACTGCCTTCACTGCATTAAGACAGTATTTTTCTGTACAATGAAAGTAAAGTACATTAATTTTAGGCTTTATAGAAAAGGCCAGCATATATATATTCTGCACACAAATTCCACATTACAAGAGCACCAGCTTAGTGAACCCAAGAGCCCTGTATGCCGGTGCCCAGCACCTCCTCAGTACAACAGGGTTAGAAATGTACCCCAAGTACTCATCATGCCTGGAAGGTCCCCCCAAAACACACACATTCACTGTTTTCGTTCTAATTGTCTCCTAATTCTCTTCTCTACCATCCAGCTTACAAGGAATTAAAAACCAGTGACATAATTATCAGGCTCTTTTGGCATATTGAAACTATTTGCAGCTACATCACTTTCACAGAGTCACAGAATATGCTGAGCTGGAAGGGACCCACAAGGATCATCAAGTCCAGCTCCTGGCCCTGCACAGAACCATCTCCAAGAGTCATACCATGTGCCCGAGGGCACTGTCCAAACATTTCCTGAACTCTGTGAGGCTTGGTGCTATGACCACTTCCCTGGGAAGCCTGTTCCAGTGCCCAACTACCCTCTGGGTGAAGAACTTTTTTCTAATACCCAACCTAAAACTCCTCTGACACAACTTCAGGCCATTTCCTTGGGTCCTGTCACTGATCATCACAGAGAAGAGATCAGCGCCTCCTCTTTCTCTCACGAGGAAGTTGTATGGTCTGGCATTTACCTCTAACACCCATCTGTTCTCTCTTCTGTCCTACAAGTTACCCGTAAAAAGTTATCCAGGACAAAGACCACCTTTCTGGTTTTAGCATAACAAGCTACTGCCCCAAAAGAATAGAACTCCTACATGACACAGTATTATAAACAAAACTGCATCCTTTCAGCTACCATGGCTTTCTGGATACAGAAAAGAAGCAGCAGCAGCGCCTACTGACTGGATCCAGCAGGACTACTGATTCAAATGGGAGCTATTCACTCATGGGAAAGACAAACTGAAAGAAGACAAGAGGCAGCCTAGCACTAATACTTGCAGGACCACTAAACTTACCTGAAAGCCCGGATTACTAATAAGAAAGTAATGTAACTCCTCACCTTTCATGTCAAGAAGCTTATAAAAAAAAAAAAGAGAGAAAAATTAAGGCAAGGTATCTGATGACTGAATTGAAACAAAGCCAATAATCATAATACAAGATCTAAATCCTGCACGTGCTTACAGAAATCCCACACTTTCTCTGTGCTGTTGTGAAAAATCCCTTCTGAAAGGGAAACATTGGAACAGGTTGCCCAGGAAGGTGGTGGAATCACCATCCCTGAAGGTATTTAAGAGACATGCCGATGTGGCACTTGGGAACCTGGTTTAGTGGTGAGCTTGGCAGTGCTGGGTTAATGGCTGGACTAGATGATCTTAGAGGTCGTCTCCAACCTAAGCGATTCTATGGACCTATTTAATGAAAAAGCACAGAAAAACCAAGGGTTTTGCTTCCCTTCTCACTCCTCCTAGCAGAACCCGGGTAATCATGAGGATTCTCCTCAATCCATCAATGGTAAATGAGGCAGCAGAAAAAAAATCTTTTTGAAAAGAACAGAAACACTAAACTTTAGGATGAAACAGAGCCTGTGAAGTAAAATGTAGAAAAGACCTTTAATACCTTACAGTCAGAAAAGAAGACTGAGGGGGAAAAAAAAAAAAAGGGCTGGAGTTTGAGGTTCTCTGTATTAGGATAAACACAGAACAGTCCTCAGCAGTCAGCACCTTTCTAGTACTTTTGGGATACACACAGGCAGATACAGTCTGAAGGAATGTGTTGGCACAGATCAATCAAACAGAAAAGCTGTCCAAATCATGGGCATAAGCATATTTTTCTGGTGTAGCCTAAGCATACCCCAACTTTCCTTATGAAGGCTGAATGCACAGGTAATGACTTACAGCTCCTTCTGCACATAATGGTCAGTTCTCCCAAGAGCAAGTCCTTCAGTCTGCATCTCAGATGCAGGCAAGCCTTCCAAAAGTTGGGCAGTGATCTTCAATGGTAGAAAAATTGAGAGATTTGGCTCTTATATCCTTGATTAAGAATCTCAATAGTTTTCTTTCACAGATTCACATATCACCCTACATTTGATTTTTCACTTTTTGTACACTGAACTAAACCAATAATATCAGCCCACTCTCAGCTCACATGGGTGTTATAGCAGTGAGACAATTATTTTGGAATTATAAGAAACATTGTGTAAAACTAATCTCAAGTCAGGTTTTTCCTTCCTTGGCCATTAGACCCCATACCTTACAAAAATCTAAATGTAACTTTCATGCAATTACCTTTTCTTTCCAGTGTGAGAAAAACAAAACTTGATTCAGCTCTCCATCAGAAATAAAAGTTTCTCCTCAACAAGTTTGAGGTCAGTACATCCTCTTTAAATCCCGTTTCTCAGCACTATGAAACTGTTACAAGAAAACATATCATGGATAAAGCTCCATCACCCCTCTCCATACTAACAAAACAGAAGGTGCACCAATATTGTTCATCACAACTGTTTACCTCAGCAATCTGAATATAAGCAATCCACTCATCCAAAAAATGGAGATGTCACAAATGCAACAAATTAACAACATCAAACTCCCAAACAGCACAGGTTTCTCAACAGCCACAAGAGTACCAGTAGGTATTTCAACTATCTTTCCCACTCTTACTGCCTGCAACCATCCTTTTGTATCATGGGAGGATAAGGAGCATCACCAAATACAGCAGGACCATTAATTCCTTAAGTTTACATGTCGCCACTTTTTTGCCAAAATAACCCATCTTTGTTGCTTCCTTATGTAACACAGATTTTTCATTTCTAACTTGGATCCTTTTTTTTTTTTTCTCCTTGCTTGATGGTACACAAAGGACAAGAAGGGAATGATTAAAAATGCTAAAAGATTGGCTACTAACACAAGAGGTATTACAAATCATTTAAAATATTAATTCATACCAACACTCGGAACAAGAAATAAGTAGATATGAGAAAAGGTCAGATCAACTGTCATGGAAAATGCACACATGACTAGGAAACATCTGTTGAAGGTACATGCGGAAAAAATAAGGGGTAAAAATAAAAGAAAATCCCCAAGCTCTTATTTTACATAGGAGTAGTTAGATGTACATAGAGGATCTGAAGCTACACATACATATTCAGGGATAGGGCATCCACAAGTTCTCTGGGCAACCAGTACCAGTGCCTCTCCACACATATAGAAATTTTTTACAATCTTCTTAGAAGGCCAATAAAGGAGACTGAACTGGTTTCGGATATATGAATCTTGACCTCTTCAACATCTTGTAGTTGAAGTTTGTTCAGTAGTTTGTTCTAATATTGTTGCAGATTCCAGAGAATATTTGTTATTGGTCACTTAAGACACTGATAGTATCTTAAAAGTAACAACTTCTACCATTCAACGTTATTATTAAAATCAATAATGAGATAGTTTATTAATTATGTTGGTTAGCCAGCTTGCACTGCTACTTCTGCATTGTAATTTTGCTAAGAAAAATCCAACTTGTGATCAAGTATAAACATAACTAAGGATGAGGTGAACAACATTCATTCCTTGCAGACAGAAAAGCTTGCTAGAAACAAATTCCGATTTTTTAGACTTTTGCTATGGCAAGACAGCACTGAATACAACCAAAGTCAGCATCTTTCTACAATTACACTGGGGGAAATCTGCAAATTAGCGTGTCACAAAGAAGAGTCATGCACTCCTCCGGATTTTGCTGCTTGAGAGAACGCAGAGGGAGTACATTGGAGTGTTTTAACATGACACCCACGGTATTCCCACCTACTTTAAGGTCCCCTATGAACACTACAGCCTAAACACTAGTAGGATTATGGAAAGGCAAACATCTCTACTAGAAGAATTTCCTTGGGTTTAAAAAAAAAATCAAATTGCTTGTACCTGCTACTACTAAAGCCAAGTAGGAACCTTCTTGCCAAAGGCAATGTTTATGTCTGCAAGTAAAGCACATTACAAACTTTGACAAGGGCAGAAATAAAAATCTGGTATTTCTACTCAAGTGTGACTTCGTAAAATTCACCGCAAACTCTCCGAACTGAGCTCCCCCAAATATGTAGGGGAACCTTGTCTTCCTTGCAATCTAAAGGTAAAATAAAACCGTTCCCAAACTCTGGTCTGTGGGACATTATCAGCTTAAAAAAAACCAAAAAACAATTAAAGACATTAACTCTGCTTCAGAATGGTGTCTAGACTCTGTGCCTCAGAGAGCCTGGAAGTCCCAAAGAGTAAAGCAAAAGCAACTGATCCCCATCAATACACAAGGATAAGCAAAAGCCATCACAGACGGCACCAGCACCACTGGGTCTGGACCTTGCTGACAGTCACCATCAGGCAAGACACGCTCAGAGAAGCAAGGAATAAAGGAAGCCCAGATGGCTCACCAACATGTCCCAGCAGGCAGGGAAGCCAAGTAACAGTGAGGCATATGCAAAGGAGAAAGATCGTGAGTGAACTTGAGAAGCATGTGCAGGGGAACACCATGTGATGGTGATAACACAGCCGAGAAGTATGAGCAAAAATAGAAGGGGAAAGAGGAAAAAAAGGGAAAAAATAATCAAACACATGGGCAAGTAACAATTTTTAACTAGTGCACATACTGCGTTTAGGACAGCTAAATATATTACTCTATCCATGTAAGCAATTGTTACAGCTGCAACATAACTAAATAAGCAAAAGTGGTTAAATTTTAACTTACCACGTGCTCTTCTACTAAGATGCTCAAAACCCCCTAAAACCAGATTTCTGTCTTAAACAACAAAAACACATTAAGAGAATTACTCCCCAGCATAGTTCTGCTGTATAGGCAAGTTAGAGAAAAGAATCAGACTTTCAGAATAAAGTGATTCCAAGCTTAACTCTACCAAAGTCATATCAAGCAACATGCCCCAAGACTGCATTACCCTGACTTCTGTGCAGTCAAGTCATAAGTTTCCATTCCAGTTATACCAGTAACACTTTTAAAGTGTTTTAAATAAGCTTTCACCTACAGTATATCACAGCATGCTCAAGAACTGTCACGTGTCTTACTAAAATAGCTAATCAAAGAGATTAAATACAGGGGTTGGGCACAGAGAACTGGACAACTAGACACACTTCTCAGATATTCACCCTACTTCTGTAGCAGACAGGGATACCTAACAATGCAAGGATATCTGGTCCACTCATGAAGCAGATGCCACAAGCCAACAACTCAGGCTGCATGAGGATGCTCAGCTCTGCAGTCTTTGGCAACTGCTTTACAAGTGGATCAGACGTTCGGCCTTGGGCACAAGGCCAAAGGAATTTAGGCAACTGGTATCAAGAGCAGTTTCTGCTGTCCCAGTCAGATCTGTCATTACACAATTGCTAACCTTTGAGTAACAGTTAAGTTACTACAGAAAACCTAGCCAGCATAATGAACAACTCCAACTATGTTCCAATTACTTCCTTTACACTTGCTTTTTGGAATAATCATTTAAATTACAGTAGCAACTCATCTTCAAATTTAAAAGATAACAATCTTGAAAAATAATCTTGGGTAAGATAAAATAAATAACTTTGAATCAGACCTGTACTAGAGAAAACATGGTGGAGGATCTAAAACTTTTTGAAAAAACACTTTCTTGGATTTTTTTTAAAATTCTTTCCCAAAAGTAATTATTACTTGAATAATTTAAACCCCAGAGTGCCCAGTATTTTTTGGTATATATTTGGAACAAATGTGTGGCTGCTGGAGGAATTGCCTCCTACACAGCTACTCACTCACATCTTGCTTTCATGCAGAAACTTAACAATAGGGAAAAGAGACTATTTTTTTCCTATCAGCTTTTGCTTTGTATTTTGGAGCTAAAGTACTTTATTTAATAGTCTTTTGCAAGTAAAACAGGAGATAAACTGTGCTTTGTGATAAGATCTATTCTCAGTTTTATATATGGTCTTATATAAGATACTATATATATACATTAATTGATTAAAGAGCCAAAGTAAATCAATTGCCATCAACATCAAAACATTTTCTGAGATAAGACTTCCTCTCCAAGACAAGCAATAAAAACTGCTGAGATTTTATTTCTCTACTAACAATTTGACCCACACTTATAGACTATTACAGGTTCTCCTCTGAAATCACCATTCATTTACATGGACAGTACGCTTCAGATACATGACTTGTGGTAACCAGTCTGCAGAGGAACTGCTTCCACTGTTCATATCTGCTTCTCAGCATCAAAACAGGTACCAGAGATCTGCCGGGGATGCAAAAGGGAGGAACACAAAGTGGAATCTCTGTTCAAGGAAGCAGGACCACAAAGCAGCAAGAGGAAAGAACAGAGGATGAGGAAGGTATAGCCATCAGGTAGCTGTGACAAGGCAATGACAAACACGTGCCTCTAAGTGGTCTACGTACCTATGTGAGCCGTTCATCCACCGTCAGCTCTGACTGCAGTCAGTCACCTCACAGCACTCATTTAGGACTTTTCTGACCACTGTGCACATTGCTCAACAACGAATCCATACATTCACCTAAACTAACGCTACACTGACTCGTGCCAGCCTTCTGAAAACACCAGATGAACAGGATCAGCCTGTACTCCATCCACCCCACAGAGGACAGCTACAGCAGAATTTGGGAAAGTGACTGAACTCTGCATAGCCCAAGAGTTGCAAGTTTAGACTTGTCAGTGCTGGACCAGAGCCCCATAAAAAGTATCCACAGAAAACAACACATAGAATTATTACAGACCCTACATACACTATGATCAAAATCTCATATTCTTTTTTAAATCTTAATACTTTCTTTATAGTCTCTGTGTGAAGAAAATGTGTCTAATTCGTTTCAAGAAAATTCACTGTAAACTTTATAGTCTTTCACTTCTGTAAGTTTAGGCAATGAAAACCAAGATACAGTGTAGCACAAGACAAAATGCTTTGGAAAATTATGTGTGCACTTTAAACCTATTTGTTACTGTTTCCACCATAACTGCAATTCAGACATCAGTTTAAGCACACTGACAACAAACAGATCTGAGAAATATCCTATAATAGATACTTAGCCTACAGTAGTCTGGCTGTAGACAGGATGAATGCTGACACGAGCCTAGAAGGTTCAGACACTTAAATATTATTTATTTTTCTAATCTCCACATTTACTGTTCTAACACTTCAAAGCACAAGTGAGGTCTGACCTGCAGTTCTGTTTCGCAAAATAACTTCTGTAAAACACCCCAACTGAAGGCAATGGGCAAACCCATGAGGTCCCTTGAAGTCAGTAAGATCCAACAAAGCAACAAGAAGTCAATCCATGCACACCAGAGAAAGCTCAACCAAGATAGAACAAGTGTGACTCACTATGGAAGAGAAGGACAAAGATAAGAAAAACATCGTAACTAGACAGAACAATTACAGGAAGCCTCATTGTTCCAAATCCAAATCTTTTTAAAGCATTAAATGTTAACAAATAAAATCAATCTGCTTTGACTTCAGTAGAAATGGTACTTTACTACTGCAGTAGCACAAGAACCATAAAAATATACATTACTAAAGGACACAAAAAGTCAAAGTGCCCTTAGTACAACTGCACTCACACTACCCTCCTGCTCTCCTGTTTCCTTCTGTTGTGTTAAGGTCAATTTTTTCTGTTGTGTTAAGAGATGGGAGATTTGCCAGAAAATAAACTCCCTTGCATTCCAGCTGGTCCTCAGATATCAGGGGACTGGCAGTGGCTGGCCTTACATTCTGAGTGATAGCCAATCTGGCAACACCTTCCTCTGACCATGTCCTGGAGCTGGAGTGAGCTTGGCCTCATTCTGGAGTAAGGAGGAGAAGGGTTGGTGGGAACAAACCAAACTTTTCCCTGGGCTCCCACCAACTGCAGGTATTTCTCTCTTTCCCCACAAGGAGGCATGGAAGATACACGTGCGTCCCAAGTTGAGACCCTCTGTTGTCCAAAAAGGTGGGAAGGAGAGGAGTCTCAGCATCAACACACACTGCAGACTTCATTGCAGGGTGGACTATCCCCATGACAGGCCCTGGTTCTCCAGCAAGAGGCCATCCACAGCCTCCAAAATCCTAATTATAACTTGATCATAAGATTAAAGTAGCTTAAGTCTGTATTGCCCGTTTCTGTGCCTACAAGACAGCATAGACATGATTTAACAAAAAGTGCCAGGATAGTAACAATGAATTTAAATACAAAGTTTAAAGAAAGAACCACTGTGACCTCTTTTCTACTAGATACAATATTCATAATAATGCTGGTAATGGAAATACTCATTTTCCAAAGTTCAGATGTACTTGATACATATCCCATTTATTAGGCTCACTGTACATCCAATACAGTCAGCATCTGCTCTCCTGAAACTTCATATTGTCTGTACACGTAGAAGTGTCTAACGGTAGCTATTTTTTCCTACTGTCCAATTTCAAATTATACTTGCTGAAAGAACAGCTATAACACACACACACACACACTACTGCAAGGGTGGTATTATTTTTACTTGCATGTAGCCTTCTACAGTAAGCACGTGCAGATGGAGTAGGACATCACAGGGGTAATAGGATATCACACAGGTAGCCCCTTCCGCCTCACATATCACCCCCAACACAGAAGTCAAAATTCATCACCTCATGAAATATTTAAACTGACACAGTGATGCAGTTTGGTTTCTGAGTGTTTTAGGCTTTGACTCCTATCACAAAAGCATTTCCTCCCACCAAGCTAATGAAGAAAGGCAGGCACCCAGGACAGCCAGCGTCCCTGCCAAAATTCAGGTTTTAGCACTTTCTCCTGCATCCATCTTGATAAAATGTCAAAACAATTTTGTCCCATCATAATTATTTGGGAAGATTTGAATAAAAGGAAGGTAAGGTAGTCTTTAGAATTTTCAGAGTTTATCTAAATTTGATGTGTACTTTCAAAATGGTATGGTCCAAATCACCCACCTTTATTAATGGCTTTCAACTGTTGGGGCATTAATAAAAACCTACAGACACAAGTAAAATACACACAAAATACAATATCTGAATCACATAAGCAAACAGAAATGTAGCTACAGACAAGAAATCAAAGTTTGGCAAAAAAAAGAGCAAAAGGATAGAGACCAGAGGGGGAAGCTCATCACCTCTGTTAGGTGGAGGATAAGAAAGCAAAAAGAAATTGTGAAACTGAAATGATTTTACAAAGAGAATAACTTCTTTCCTTCAAAACCAGGAAATATTACAGACTTGCACTGAACAAATTCAGAAAAAGCTTCTGTCCCGTACATCTAGAATTGTACATACTTGAGATGGTAGGATGTCCCTTTACTTTTACCTTGTTTCATCACTTTGTTCTGCTGTTACAGGCTGAACTACCTTACTGAAGAAGTTATGTATCTCTGTATTCATCCTCTGATATACAGAATAGACACATGACATGTATTCTGAGAAAACATCTTCTAAAAAGCATTTTTTTATGAAGAACTTTTTTTTTTTTTTTTTACTCCACATAGAAACATTTTGGGATTTTATTTAGAAGAGGCAATTTTTAGGACTCCCTTAAAGTAAGTATTTGAGTTCACTCTAAGAAATCTGCATCAATTAGCCAAGTCCCAAGTTCTGAACAGTCACAGTGTGAACATAGTTACTGAAAAAATGATTGTGAAGAAATGTGGCCATAATTATATATTTTATTCTCAGCGTTGTTAGAGGGAGTGTTATTGTAACATGAACAGAAGACTAGCTCCAGAAACAGTACTGTCATTTCTCTTGATACTAGAATTTTATATTTATATATTTCCCACTAAACAATTCATTATCCTGAAGCTACCCAACATCTGTTCCTAATCCCATTTAAAACAACCTCAAAAAATAAAGGGTTTGCAGCTTAGCCTCCCAAATTCTCTCAGGAAGAAGCACATTTGTTTTTCAGCTTGGGCCTTGGTGGTGGTTGTTGACAGGTAAGGAAAGCACTATTCTACCTTCACCAGGGGGGAGTGTCCATGTCTTGTAAGCCTGTTAGCACATTTCCTCAATAATCAACAATCTAGGAAGCTACCAAGATTATGGTTGAAAGAAAAGTCAAAGAGCAGCAACATTATTAGCAAAGAAAACAGCAGAAGCCAGTGACTGAAGAGATGACAAAGGTAATCTAAATGTGAACAGTAAAGACTTAAAGAAAAAAAAAAACACAAAATGATGATGCAGAAATACACAAAACTCTCTTTGCACTTGAGATCAGTGAAGATTAATGCAATGCTTTTCAGCCACTGCTTTAACAACACACGAATTCAGCTTTAAGGCACCTAGCATCAAACCAGCATCTAGCTACAAGGGGGAACATACTCCTCTCCCCAGCCCAGGGCTGCAGTCCTATTGCAACAGAGCTACAGGTCCAGTCTCCCACCTGGGCATCTCCAGTTTCCGTATGCACATACCTATATATTATGCTTTGGAGAAGCCCTCATGAAATCTACCAGTGACAAATGTGTAAAACATAGCTTTAAGATGAGCGGCGTAACAAGAAGAGGAAACTAACTGAGCTGTAAGGTGAAACCCAGTGCAGGCAGGCAGGGTCTGCTGGCACCAACAGTGACTGGGTGAAGTCATGGCAAGATGAATGAGGAACTGACTTAAGGGACCATGGGAATGTCAAAACCACGGATACATGACCAAGCTGTAGCAGATTACCAAAACCTTCAAGATCACCAATTTGCAGAGGCAGGCAAAATCAGCAAAAAGAGAAGAGCCTTTGCTGCTTGCCCAAGGCAGAGAAGCTACACATGTAGATCCTGGGCCAGAAAGGATGTCACTTGACACCACATCACCAGCTTGGACACCTTCCACCTGTCCCCAGAGAGGCACTGCATGGAGGGATGACTTCTCTTGTGCTGCCACAAGACAGACTAGTGGCAGTTCTGCAGCAATTCATCCACGAGCACATAAATGAGCCAGTGCAGTTTGTGTTTTTACAATTGTTTCTGCTGCTTCTTAGCTTTGAAACTGCTTGCACACCAGCACTAATGCCACAATTTCCACTCCTAGGCACACAGTACTATCCTATTGTAGTTTTGGCAACTGGCAGATCGTTCCAAAAGTCAGTCCAGCTCACTAACCTAGCAGATAATCAATCCAGCAAAAAGGCAAGTAATGTTTTTTCTCTGACACTCACTGTTAGTCTGGTTTAGGCTTCTGTGAAAATACAGTCTATGTCTGTGTCACATTTACAAGCCTGGGACTACAGATATTTTTCACCTTAATCAAGCCTTTTGAAATCCTAGAGACTACCATCACAATTAACAAAATTCCATGGCAAAAAGCCTTTCTGCACTTCATCGATTTCACAGTCACAGACTAACTATACAAAGCCTTCAGGAGACCCTGGCATAAGGCATATTTTCAGCTGTGCCTCTAGCATTTTGCACAGCTGCATGTAACACAGTTAGACTGTATGACAAAAAACACTGAAATCTGTAATTTGAGCACAAATCAAGATATATCTTTAGCCTTTCTTCATGTTCACTTTTATAGTTCTGCAAATTTTGAATTTCGTAGGCACCACTAAACCAACTTATCTGATTTACAAAGTATCAAAAGAAAAAAAACTTAATTCACTTCCTCCTGTGTTAATCTAAATCTTATATTTTATATAAATATATATATAAATATTTCTTATAAATTTTATATTTGATATAGTTTTGATTTGATAAGAAAGAGAATTATACCTGCTATTTCCTTAGCAATTTAATAACATAATTTGACCAAAATTTTTTTCACGAGCATAGGCAAGCTTTCTCATCTCAGTCAAGGTAGTAAAATTGTCTATAAGGCAACACAGTGAAAATTACTTCAATTTAAAACAAAACAAAACCTCCCTACATCCACTTCCCAATCTAGTTCACTATGCAGCCACTCAGGTGGGTGTACTACTACCCTCTGCTTTGGCAGAGCTAAAGGCAGCACTGTACAGCAGCCATTCTTAGTTAATTCTCAGAAGTAGGAAAGCTTGGGCTTTTTCTGTTTCAGAGGCAGAGAGGAGGAAGAAGAGGAACGATGTAAAATACATCCTCCTGCTTTCATTTCTTAAAATCCCTATCTGAACAACTACTCCCTATTCAACGGGATGTATTAGACAGTTTGAAGGGATGAAAAAGAAGTAGAGACCTGCATCAGTCTCCTACAGCTCAGATCTGATACCTTCCCTTCTACACCACATCTCCCAGCATGTATGTGGGTTTATGCCACTCATACACCCCAGTATGCATCAAAATCACGAAGACCTTATGTATACCTAATTCAGGCAGACTTTTTAGAATCAAAACACTGTCAGAAATTGATGAAAAGGAGTATTTTACTTATCTGCTTGTGACAGGATCAGCTCAACTTAATAATCAAGAGGATTTCTTCTACCTCTCCATAGGGAAAGCTGTTAATTAACTAATGAACACAGATTAGCATAACAACGATAAGACTCTTAGGAAGCAGGTTAAAGGGAAAACAGCAGTAGGTAGTGCCTGAAGAAGAATTATCCAGATGGAGCTGTGGACTAATGAAGCACCCTGGCAGATGAATGTAGAAGAAAACACACAGTATTTACACTGATAATCAAGAACAAAAATATAGAAATGCAACTGTGACATGTCAAATGGGTGCAAAACATTATAGTGATTAAAAAAAAACAAACACTCCCTCTGTGAAATGGTCAGAGGAAACAAACCCTAAGCATAAAGAATCTCATTTCACTAGCTTTTAATTTCATCAAACAGTATCTTTACTTTCCAAAGGTATCAGAATCTCTATCAGTTCTCACTTCCCTAATCTCAGCTGTTCATCCTTAGTAGAGATATGCTCCATGCACATTTGTTCTCAGCTCCCAGGTAAAAGTTTCACTAGCACGGTGCACACTGCTTGTAGTTATCTCCCAAGCTGTAATCTGAACTGTATGCCTGTAAAATGCACGAACCATAAAAGTTCTGAAGCAAAAGATAATACAGCACACATCCAGCTTGTTTTGCAGGTGATGACTTGGAGGATTTCCACAAATCTTCTCAGCACTGGAATGATTAATTTGTCTGATTTCTTCCAACAGGTAACCTGCCATAACAAAAGCAGAGCTAGTCTACCTCTCCCTTTCACCCTTACTATGGAGCGATGCTTCACAGTCTGAAAAACTGCCCCACAATGAAGAGGAATTGCAACAAGAAACTGAACTTCCTTGTGGAAGTAGGAACGTCATGGCCCTTGTGGAAAATGGACTGGCTTTATTATGTCAAGCTACAGAGAAGCCGTGAGATGGTGGAGAATTGACAAGGCTGGTTGGGCAAAAACATGAGCTAAGCCACTTGCTTATCTTGCACCTGGGGTCAAGCAAGGCTTAACAACTGAATGGTGGCTGGGCTGAAGTGGAGGCCTCACAGCCCAATGTTGTCTCAGTGAAGGGCAGAAGAGCATCCACATCTCTGTGCCAGCCCTTAGCCTCATTGCCCATTCACCGTGCATAACAATCCTTGTTACAGATCCCTTCCTTTAAGAAGATAAATGGGAGTAAAGACCTGGCGAAGGTCAACTGGCCTTCACTGCTGCCTCAGCCAGGTGGAGGAAGACACTGAAGTGCCATAGTTCTCTGCTGCCTTTGTTTCAACTGTAAATTCTATAACTCAGTTTGACTGAACGTAACCAGAGACTCTCTTTATCCCTCATTTACACATAAAAAAACCACACCAATATGAAAATGAGAAAACAGCTGCCCCCACCCCACATCTATGACAGCAGCAACAGATAGTCAATGATTTTTGACTACAGTCACACCTTCATTTTTCCATGGACTATAAAACTGGTATTTGAAATCCTCCACTGCGGAAAGATAAGAATACAATGCCACTTTGCAGACAAGTCCATGAGCTTGCTCTTTCCTGCTCTCCAAAGCAGAGATGCCTCTTTGGTAAGATTTGCACCTGACTGTGTTGGATCATAACTGTGAGCAACTGTACATAGCACCTATAATTTGTAGGCCTAGTGCATTTATCATCAGCAATCTAACAAATGCTGCTTCAACAAACCAGACTATTCATGAATCTGTGACCATGAAAGTTCTTATGCAACGCAACCAGACCTATAGTGCCTAAATGGATATAAATCAGAAACAAAGCACACCCAGCCCCTCTGATTTCTGAGGACCAGCTAGAATGGAAAGGGGGTTATTTTCTGCCAGTTCCATACACTTACTACAACAGCCCTGATCTCCAAGAAAGGTAGGTCAAAAAGAGCCAACCATACAAACTGTCATGATTGATGGTATAAACAATTTGGTCTTACCAATGTGCCCCCTTTTACTCTATAAGCTTATTTGAACATCTGAAAGAGCAGTTTGTATGACCACCATCAGACTACTCAACTTTAGCCTGAAATCTCCCTCAGAAGGGCAAGATAAGCCATAAATTAAGTAGCACCCTGGGAAGATGGTAATGTGTGAATCCACTCCACCCCAAAAAACAGACCACAGTGAAACCAGACCATTTACAAACTTTTAAAGAAGGAAATTCTTCTGCAAAAGCCTTTGCTCAAATGGTCTTGAACCTGTTACTGCTACCCAGAGTCACAGCACATAGAACAGCTTAGCATGACAGGAACCTCTGGGCCTCACTTCACTCAATCCTTTGCCCAAAAAAGAACTCGTTTCAAAGTTAGATCAGGTTGTTCAGGGTCTTGTTCAGTCAAGTATTAAATATCTCCAAAGATGGGAGATCCCATAGTCTCTCAAGGTAGTCTGCTCCATTGACTTCACCAACCACACTTACTGTGATTTATATTTCTTTTTTGCCTTCTCTCCAGCTGGAATGTTCCTTTCTGAAGCTCGTAATCTCTTCTCTTTTCAGCGTGCACCTCTAAGCAAAGTCTGGCATTTCTAATATCAAGACAGTCTGAGTTAGAAAGTAAATTGTACTATGAAGGTATATTATACACTTGAGCCAAGCTGACAGCTCACCACTAACAGGGACAGACCAGCCCTGTACGTGTCCAACAATCTAATTTCAGCGCCCCTGTGCTAGCTCTGCAACCTAAATGGCTGCACAGATAGCCAATTCGTCTTGCTAACCTGACAGAAATCCATTCCCTTGTTTAGTTCCTATGTCATCTCAGCAGTATTAATATCTTCTGCACAGGGTCACAAGGGAGAAAGTGGAGCTGCAGGTAAGAACAGAGCACCAGAGCACCCCTTTTTGGAGGGAGGCGGGTGGAACATGCTATAACCTATGAATTTCCATTTAAGAGTCATAGAATATCATATGCTAAAAAATTTCAACCTGCTTTAATAAACTCTCAGGAATAACTAGATAGTCTTAGGCATGCTTCCTACTTCATCCTCTCACCTCTGGGATGACATTTACATTTCTTTCCTTAATAATACAACCTATGTCTTCTGTCATCCATGAAGACAGTTATGAAAATAGTGCTTAACTAGTATTAATTATATTAATTACCACCTGATTCAAACAGAACATAATAGATAGGAAATATTCGGTTAGGAGATGTAATGCCAGTTGGAAATGGAGGAGCAGGAAATTCATTTGGTTCATACAGATGCTGATGTATGATCTTTACCAAGCCACAGTCACAGAGGCCAAAGGAGTATACCAGCCTGTTGCACTGAAAAAGTAAACACCACTAAGATTTACTGGAAAGGAATTAGGTACTGCAAAAAGCACATACTTTTTATATAGCAAATATTCTCACACACCCCAAAGAAAACTGTCACAGTACCAGCCTTCAAAGTCATATTTGGCAGCTAACGACAACGTAAGTTTCATCTTTTATAACAACTCTGCAATTTATACCAAATTTCAATAATTTCCCAAACTACGCCTTTTGCATGTGGGCTACCCAGAACCTGTTGAAAGGTGTTACTGATAACAAAGGAAAAAGCATAGAGCTGTAGAGAAGCTTGGTGAGAGAACAAATTGAATCTTCCCAGTTTTCAAACATGGCATGCCATGCTTTGTAAAGTCCATAAACATAAGCAACTTATAAGATCAGGACTCAGGTATCCCTTATCTGACACATAAAATGTAATTTTCCAAAGAAAACTCAACTAACCCAGATCAATGAACTAAAAAAAAAAAGGAATTATGAAAATACTTATCAGAGATTTAGAGAGCTCGCAATAATCCATACTTATCCTCAAGGAAAGGTAATTAAAGTCATTCAGATCTTTTTATTAGCACATCTGAATTTCTCTAGTCCATTATTCTCCTCAAGGCTCAATATTTCAGTCTGAAATCAAGACAAGTATCACGTAAATCACCACTCCCTGCTCCATCCTTTGATACACTGCACCACTTTTGATGCATCCCTAGCCAACTGTATTTTACAAGGATTGCTCTGGTATTTTACAGGATTCTCTTACCTGCAACAGATTGCCACAAGAAAACTTTGCTGAATCCTTCCACAACTCTCTGCCTTCTATTGTCAGACCATTCACATCTCAACCCTTTCCCATTGCTCCAGGTATGACTCCACTGCAAGGTGTTGACCTCTACTCATGCCCTCCACCACTAGCAGCAGGTTCACCATCCTCCCTCCCCCAAGTCCTCAGATTTTTACAGAAATACCTTTCTAAGTGATCACACCAGTTTGCTTGATCAGTTCACAGCCTCTCAACTGCCACACACAGATATTTCCTGCCCTCATTCCCAAGCAGACCTTTTACCAAACAGTGCAGTCCTCTGGCTAAATGAAATTCAGATCATGTCCAGGTGCAGTCCTGAAACACAATTACACCTTTGTTTTTTGCACATTTGCTAGCAAGAAAGAACAGGAGCAGTGCTCATAACCCTCTCAGACTCTGGGGTCTCACACTCACCTTTGGTACAGCACCTGCTGACCTCCTCTCCTCCAACACTCCAAAGACCAGATGATTTTTGAGAAGGAACACAGAACAATAACCCTATACAGTTCTGACAGCTCTTCCCCAGCCAACCCTGCCTGACTCTGGGTCCTTACCCTCATGGATAGCTTTCATAAATATCTTTTATGCAGCTTCCTCAGTAAAAGCCATCTAACTAATTCTTGTCCGTTTAGTGTTACCTACAAAACTTCCAAGAACAGCTGTGGAAAAGAAATAAGAAAAAGCTAAAGAGCTTTTTATACAAGTCAGCTTTCATACAGTCAGAAGCTGATGGGAAGAAGCTGGAAATTCAACAAGGATCCTAACATCCATGTGCTGCAGATCCAAGACATATTTTACCACCAAGTTGAGCACCTATTCTTCAACAGAATCATAAACATTACCGTAAGAGGCCTGTATCTTTTCACTGTATTAATGCGTTTATTTAATTTAACTCCACAGTAAGTTGCTTTTCCCTCTCTATGATAGCAGGGCTATGCTAGGAAAACAATGTCCACACGAGTACCATTTAGTCTTCCAGCACAGATGCAAGACTTTGGAGATGTCACTCCACGTGCTGCTGGTTTGATACTGAAAATTACCTAAGCACCAGCTTCATTCCACACACATGTTCTGTCTCATAATACTTATTACATACTTCCCCTATGCAGTCAAACACTCCTGGCAATTACTGCAATTGTGTTATTTCTGAAACAGAGATACACAGACATTATGAGAACATCTAACAATCTGTACAGTCAAGTTTTGCAAAGCATGCACAAATCAGAAACAGCTCAAAGCTTAAAATGCATCACTGGTCACACACTTTTAGAAGTACTTTTGTAAAAGCAAAAGCTCTTGTTGCCAAATTATCTATCTTTACTTTCCTGCTTGGACACATAATCAGTGTTTCAGGCTTTGACTTCAAAAGGAGTAAGACACACACATTTGGATAGGACACCCTGGAGTAAAGCTGATCACCTGTCGCTTTACAGTCAGGCTGTTGCAGCAAGACATTGAACTGCAATTGTTCAGGCTCTGGACACTGATTAATTATTGATACCAGGCGAACTTTACTATTATTTCTTTGGGTTTTTTGAAACCCCTAAATATCAACAACTTAAAAACTTTATTTCTGTTGGATTTTCTTTTTGGTAAGATAAATTTTATGGGGAAGGCTTTCAGCTGGACATTTTTGGAAGATCTGGAAGGAAGACCTGTAGCCGACATACAGCTTTTCATTCAAACTAACAAGTCTTTTACAAGGATGCGCAACCAGGATGTTTTAACCGGTCACTACCAGTACCCAGATGCATCACATTTCTGATCTTCTGCCATACGGACTTGATTTTCCACGCCATTATGAAAATAAGGCAGCACATTCACAGTCAGCAGGAATAGTTAATTGACAACAAACAGATCAGGGTGCGAAGCACCATTAATGGCTTTGCTTCAAGACGGCAGCACCGTGAGCCTGTGGCTGCTCGGTGCTCCTCGGTTTAAAGGAAAGCCCCGGAACGGCATCGCGGCACTCCCGAGGCCGCTCCCACGCTGCCCGCGCCGGGCTGGGACGGGCGCGACCTCCCGCCGCTGCCGCGGGACGTGCCCGGGGCCCCGGCCCCGCCGCCGGCAGGGAGAATTGCTCACTGGCAACTTCGGCGAGGGTCTCCGCGGCGGGCAGCGGCGGTGCGGGGGCTCGGGGCGCCGCGCAGGCAGGGCGGGCAGCGCAGGGCGCGGGCAGAGCCTGCCCAGGGCGGCGGGAGCGGGCGGCACATGGAGCAGCGGCGGGCGCGGCCAGGCTGCGGGGCCACGGAGCCCGGCCGCGGAGGGGAGGGGCAGGGAGGGACGGAGCCCGGCCGCCCGGGCAGCGGGACGGGGCGGCGGTGCCGCCGCTCCCCTCCGGGCTGCGCCCCGCGCCCCAGGAGCGAGAGCGGAGGCGGGGAGGGGAGAGGGGTCCGGCGCGGGTGCCCCTCCCGGGGCGAGGCGCCGCTCCGGGCGCGGCGGTGCCGCCGCCCGCCTCACCATGAGCACTTTGGCCGCGTTCTCCAGCTGGGCGATCACCTCGGGGGCGCCCCCCGCCGCCGCGGCCGCCGCCGCCATCATGGTCTCTCTTCAATGACGCGCCATGCGCTGCATTCTGGGGCGAGGCGGCCGCGCGGCCAATCCCGGCCCGGCCCGGCCCCGCCGCGGAAGCGAAGCGGCGGCGCCGCCGCAGCACCGCGGCCGCCGGGCGGGGACAGCGCCCGCCCTGCGACACCCTCCCTCCCTCCCTCCCGCCTTCCCTTGCCCTCCTCTCCCACCCCGACCGGCCGCCTGCGGGGCGGGGCAGCGGCCGCCCCCCGCCTTGTCGGGGTCACCGCACCTGCCCGGCCCGCGGGTTGTTACGGCTGGAAGGGACCTCTGGAGATCGTCCGCTCCAACCCCCCTGCCACGGCAGGGTCAGCTAGAGCAGGTGACACGGGAACGGGTCCAGGTGGGTTTTGAATGTGTCCAGAGAGGAAGACTCCACGCCCTCCCCGGGCAGCCTGTTCCAGTGCTCTGCCTCCCGTCCGTGTAAAGTTCTTCCTCATGCTGAGCTGGATCCTCATGTGTTTCACTTTATGGCCATTGCTCCTCGTCCTGTCGCTGGCCACCACCACACCACCAAAAAGAGTCTGACTCCATCCCCTTGGCAGCCGCCCTTGAGATATTTATCTTTGTTTCCTTGTGCCTCCCGGTGAGCTCAGGCGTCAGCGAGGCCGCGGGCGCTGGGTGGTGGCACTCCCTTGTGCTTAGCAGTGCTTGCAGACTGGTAGTGGGATGGGAATCTTAGTATAAAATACAGCTTAGAAGGTGGTGGTCGGCATCTTTACAAATGACCCGGTTTACGACAGACAAGAAACCCCCAAGCCAATGTTTAAAACTGATTAAAAGTGCACTTTTTCCAACTTAAATCCACCTGGAGCTTCTTTTGTGTTATTGGATGTGGACTAGTTGACAGTGTCAGCTCTGAAAGATAGGCTGAAGAGAATGTCGTTGTACACCTGTAGGAGCAAAAGAACTCTTGGATTGTGCCTTCACTGGCATTTCATTTTGGTTGAGGAGTTTGCCTTTTAAACAAATCTGATGGTTTCCACTTCATTTTGCACACTGGAGCAAGGCTGGAGCTTTGATACTTTCAGATGAAGCCAGAATGAAAGATCTGCAAGTACCAAGGAGTATTCAGTGCATAGGACCAAGCTAGATCTTCTTCAGAGCATGTCCCTTGCAGTGCAGACCACTGAACAGGGAAAGAATCAAGGAAATGAATGACAGCAAGAAATCTATCTTTCCTTTTCCAAAGAAAAATGCAAGTACTTTTCTCTTAAGGAAAATATGCCCAATGTTGTAGGGGGCATGGCAGTGCTCCCTACTAGACAAGATTAAAAGTAGCAATAGAACCATGTAAAAGATTGATTTTGTGGTTTACCTCAGAGGTAATGTAATTCATGCCAAAACATTACATGCGTTTCAGGGTAACATTCAACTTCATATCTGGATAATGTGGGGAGATCAGCAGGGCTGCACTTAAAGGAGGGATGAGTATCAGGAAAATTGAACCAACAGCCAGAGTTGGAGGAGTTCAAAGGTAGTGAAAGTGTGACAACACACTTCAGTCCTGAAGTTTGTTTATTGGGCAAACAGTGCAATATGCAGTGGAACAGGAGCTAAAGACTCAAAAGTTTGTGTACAAAGAGGTAACATGTAAGAAAACCCACCCAGAGTATGGAAAAAACTATTTTAAGGAATTTTTTGTTCTGAAGGACTACTTCAGTTCAGTATTTCTGTACTTGTAAACTTGTATTCAAAATGAGATTCTTCAACAACTTCTTTAACATGCTCAAAGGTCCTTCATTCTCCTATGGACTTGTGTGTTCAGCAGCACACTTGATTAGCCACGGGAACAATAGAAATAGTCCCCCAGTATTGTTCAGGCTGGGGGGCTCAAGAGGTCTCTACTTCTGCTTCTTGTATCTTCTGACCAAGCTGCTTAGAGCTTTGTCCAGCAGGGTCTTGAAAACCTCCATGAATGGAGAGAGCACAACTTTTGCTGGGCAACATGTGCCAACTTGATTGGTGTCACAGTGATGGTTTTTTCCCCCTTTAATCAGAACCTCCACGTATGGCTGTTGCCTCTGATCCTGCTGCCATGCACCTCAGTAGAGAGTTTTGCTCTTGGATTTTCCTTCAAGCCTTCTGACTGGATGCAGTTCCCTCAGCCTCTCCTCACAGGGCATGTCCTCCCACTCCCACACCAACTTGACTGCCCTCAACTGCACTCACTGCAATTTGTCAACTTCTTTCTCATACTGGGGGCCCCAGAGTATGATGTGGTTTTCCAGGCGTGATCTAACAAGTTCTGAGTAAAGAGGACTAATAATTCCTTTGATCTACTGGCTTCATGCCTGTAAAAACAACCTAGAATGTCTTTATAAAGGTAGCCTTGCTCGTCACTGTGGCACCCTGCTTACTTATGCTTAGCTTGGTAACTGTCAGGACCAAGTAGAAGTACATGGCTGGGCCTTAATTGCCCTGATGCCCTCACTTGAGACTTTAGCATGTGCAGTACTATAGGTTTGCCTGTGCCAAGTCCTGTCTCCTGTTGCCTTGCCTTATCAGTTGGCCTTCCTATATATTACACAGGTGGACCTGTGTAATATATAGCCTTGCCTCCAATCCTTTCTCCTGCATGGACCTTTTCTCTGACTTTGTCGTCTGCTGTTCCTGGCTGGACTTTCTGTCTGGACTCTGGACATCACTCATCTCACCTTGTCTTGGACTCTCAAGACTATCACCACCTCAGCCCTACCTGAATCCTATGGAACTGCACCCAGGTTGGTGCGGGCACTGCCTTGCCTGTCCTGTGGTCAGCTTCAGTTCCCAGCTTATCCACTCTCTTGGAGTGGCCCTGCTCATGTTGTCCTTGACACAGTCCACCGGGAGCTCCAGATTCCTTTTTCAGTGAGTGTTCAGTCCATACTGCTGCACTGGTTATTCCATTTTAGGTAAGGTATGACCCACAGGATCCATCCATCAGTTCCCTGAATAGGCATAGTGTTTTGATCAATCTGTATCTTTCCCCTCTCCCCTGAAGTTGTCTATTTGAGCACACTTCAGCACGTTCATTAAATCCACTCCTCTTTTACAAGTGATACGACATGTGCAGATGAAATGGTGCATTTTGCCATATCATCATCAGGTGTATTTTGTCCTCATTTTCAGTGAATGGATTGAGTGGAGTAATCAGTAAAAATGAACATGTTCAAGTAGTCATATTTTCTGTCAGCTGTATTACAATCTTAATGTTCTCTTGGCTAGTCTTAGAAAAGCTGATTGTTCATTTATCTTGTCAGAGTGAATGCTGAAGCTATTTCTGCTGTTGGCTAAAAAAGATGCATCACATTCTTCCTTCACACTTCCCTCATTTGTGGTGTTAATACTCTTAAAATAGTTCTAAGCTTTTGGACTTGTTGCCAAAAGAGTGTTGTTGGTAGTGGAGCCTGTGCTTCCTGCTCTAGCAGTCCTCCTCTAGCTTGCTTTCTCCCACATCTGAAAACAGCCAACTACTGCTTGTTTTGGCTAAAGAATAAAATGTTAAAGAAAATGAACCCACTGTTGGTAGTAAAACAGTTGTGACTTAGGTTTTTTTGTTTTAAATATGTAATCAGTCGTATGCATGCATGCAGTAAAACTAGGAAAGATCTGTTGTAGTCAGGAGCATCTGACAAAGTCTAGGGAAAGGAAATAGAAGTGACTGAGGTGAAGTAAGGAAATCAAAGTCAGTAGGGAAGTGGATCACAAGTATGAAAGTGCAATGACAATTGCAAGCATGTAAGTGGCAACCTTGGGAGGAATTAATCTTTCATCGCTGGTTAGGTAAGAGCTTTAGAAACCATCCTCTCATCAGCACGTGCATCGTGATTTTTCTATGTTTGATTTCCCGGTGTTCCTAAGATTGTTTTCCAAATGTGTTTAAGAGATCTCTTCCCGTATAACCTGAACTTACATTTTCAGTAGACCTCATTTCTCTGGCCGGGATGTCCAGTTTTCTTCTTTTCCTGGGCACCTTTTTCCTAACACCTACCTTTGCTGCTGGATTTCTGCAGCAATTCCTGTAATAAATTCTATAAAGAAATTGCAAATAAACTCTGCAATAAATTCCTGCAATACTTCCTGATTTATTGCTGGGTTTTCATCAGCACTTGGCAGAGGTCTGTTCAGAGTAGTGGTTCCAGTACTAGCTGTTGCAGTTGTGATAGTCTGTGATGCTCATCTCCAGTGACACAGGAGATCTCCCGCCAGACACTTCAAATCATTCTGATTAATTCCTTTGGACAACCTGGCTAGATTTCCATACAAATGGCCTCAGTCAAGTTACCTGGGCACATTAAGTCACTGTTCCCTTCTTGAGGAAAAATTATTGTAAAAATAATTGCCAAATTATTGCCAAAATTATTGTAAGCAAGTTTGGTAGCACTGGCCTGTGCTGTTGGTCAGTGCTTCCTGTTATGAACCTAGTTCTCCATTGCCTTTCAAGTTGGGCAAAATTTAAAATTTTGGGAATATAGCTTTCTCTGCAAGGTAACTTTTACAAACTTAAAGAATATGTATGTTTGTGATAAAATGGTATTAGCTTCTGAGAACATAACTAGGGAAAAATCAAGTTGAAAGACTGAGGCTTTTGCAGAAAGAAACTTTTTTTTTTTTTTTTAATGGATTTGAAGTTTGAGAAAGAGCAAAATTTTGATTGGAAAGCATCTCTTTCCATACCTGATAATCTGTGGGGGAGACCAGCTGGCTCTGGGCTCTCTGTAAGCTAGGATACTGAAGATGGAACTTTACACCTGTCAGAGGGTTAACCACGGACAGTAAGGACTGTGGCACAGGGTGGACTTCCTGCTAGCATGTCCACCTATGGCATTCGG
>JAYRBT010000001.1:44148067-44242686 GCA_036023395.1 Myiotriccus ornatus
AATCATGAGTTGTTATGTTTATGCTAAACCAATAGTGCATGTACATGTGTGACACCCAGAAGTGTATGTAAGTAGAGGCACTGTTGTAATAAAGGGGCTGGTATCCCTGAACACCGTGTCGTCCTCCCGCCTCTACTGATGACAATAATCAGTTTATGTTTGGCCACATTTAAAATAATAAGCTGATAAGACTTCTAAGTATTTGATTTGATAAGGCAAATTCAGCCTGCAGATTTCCCTTCTGAATAACAATTCAGTGACGGTTCACGTAGGATCTTGGAACAATCCTTTCTCTCAAGGCTCTCACACATGACAGCACTGCACAAGCCTCATCCTCCAGAGCATGCCCCAGCCCCTCACAGCTTTTGCTTCTGGCTGCAGTCTCTGCAGTCCTCATCCATTTTTCCTTTACACCTGCTATCCTTCAGAACCACAGAATCATTTAGGTTGGAAAAGACCTTCAAGTTCATCGAGTCCAACCTCTGACCAATCACCACCTTGACAACTAGACCAAAGCAGAGTCTATGCAGAGAATGGTTCTCTTCTGTTATTCCCCAATCTTTTTCGTGCATAAATTAAGATCCAACTCTAAATCAAAGGTCTGTGAGAGAAAGAGCTTGTCCATAGGAGGAACCTTACCTTTGCTGTTGAGGAAGTGCAGGATAAATGAAAATGATTAAGCAGATTCTAAGAATTCTGGGAGAGCACCTGTCTTTGCTTGCCCATTCTTGCATTGCTCCGATGGGGGGGGTTAAACCACGGATCATATTTTTCCTGTGTCTAATTTTATGGGTCATGATTTCTGGGGTCTATTTGCAGCAGAACTGAAGTACTAAAACTGAAGTAAAGACAATGAGAGCTTCAGGGAAGTACTTATTTGGCATCTGAAGAAGAGTCCTTTTGAATTGTTCACACTCGGAAGTAAATGTTTGCTCTTCAGTTTATTTCTTACAAAGCAACAGTACACAATGTTGCAAAGCTGTTGCAAAGTCATTCAAGTAATTAATTTCACCTTCTCAATTTTGTTAAGAATGGAGTTTGGGAATACAATGTGTCATAAGTGAGTTTAACTGGGAAGAGGTAAAATGTTAGGTATTTAAGTGAACAACCTCTCCTTTGTAAGACTAGGTCTTACTGGAAGGAAGCTACAAACTATATTAACCAGTGTTCCACAGACTGAGATACAGGAGATAAGCATGAGGTTATAGAGAATTGGTATGTTGTGTAGTTGTGTGTGTGCAGGAATTGTGACACTGTCAGAGCAGTGAACAGTGACAGTGTCTGGGAGCAGCCACGGCACACCCAGAACAGCAGTCGAGTTGCCACAACAGCAGCCTGCAGAAGGGGAATTCAGGAGGATGTCAGACACGCAGGTGTCTTGAGTCACACTCAGTGTTTATTAAACTAATATTCCACCTAAGAATTGAGGCACACACCTCTCACTTAAACTGGCTTTTCACAAGCAATGCCTTACATTGGGGCAGATTGACACCGGGAGGCAAAATGTCAGTAGAGGAAAAAAATACTAGTTGGGTAGACAGTGTTACTAGATCTAGAGTTTTGGCATCTTGTGACACTTGCTCCTGTATTCGAAGGTATAACAGTAGAAGCTTAAGCACTGTTTAAAATGAGTGCATTAGTTGTTGTACAGGAGATCTGCTGTATTTGTTTTTGTATCTGCTTATGTTCGGTTTCTTCCTGATTGCTTTTCTAGCAACCATGGTGTGGTTAGCACTGCAGTGTGCCAAGAAAGGGGGAGCTGAACATAACAGTCACTAAGTTTAACTATTTTGACCTTCAGAGTTGTCTCTAGGATTTAGGACTGGTTGACCAGAACATGTTGCTTGTGATTCACACTTGGAAGTTTATCAGCAGTAACTTAAAACTCTTTGGAAAACATATATGCTTTCCTTCACACAGCCTCTGCACTGCCTCTGCAAAAGTCTTCTGGGGTATTCAGGAACACTTTACTTGTATACTAGATGGTAAGATGATAGCTTAAGCTAGCTTGTTTCATCTTGTCTATAACACTTAAAGATCTTCATGCAGCAGATATCTATGTTCAAGCACACAAATGCCAACTCAGACTGCCAGCTTACTGCCTCTTTCATCTCAAGACTGTTGTCAAGGCAAACTTGCCAACCCAAAAGGGATCAATGCAGCACCAGTGTATTTTAGGCCACTGTCTGTAGGCACTTACTTGTTTCATATGTGTCATTCAGTCAAGATTGAGTCACTTTTGATTAGCATAGGCTAGAGTACTGGTGCTTTAGTCTCCCCTCTGAAATTGTTCTGCTCTGACCCTGCTCTAAAGATGCCTGCAAAGGGCTTCCTACTCCTAATAGTTTATTCCCAAGGCCATTTGCTTAGGAATTGACTTTTCATTCCTCTCAGTAGCTTATAAGTCACAATCAAGTTGTCACTGATTCTGCATAAAAAGCAAGGACTTAAGTGGAAGTCCTCAGCAAGACTCTTAGGTAAGACTTACTGTCTTAGTACTAGGGGATTTGTGGGCCTTATCTGGATGTGTGATTCCCCCATGTGTTATATAGGCACAAAAGAGCGGGGTCTGGAGAAGCTGACAGGTAGAAATATTTGTGGTAGCTCATAGATGAAGGTGCCAAGGAAGCCTACGTAGCTTTAACAACACACAGACACATCTGTTTTACTTGTACTATTTGGGAACACTGTCATACTACTTTGGAGGTCTTCCCTTTAGCAGGGGACACAAGTTGGGAACTTTTGCCCCAAAATTTTCCTCCTGGCTACGGACATACCATGGAATACTCGCAACTTGGTTCATCCTCTGAGCTGTGGGCATCATGCTTACCTGCTGAGTTTCCAGTGGGAATAACTACTGACACCCTGGTTTTGAACCAGTGAAAGTCTTGCCTTGAATTTGCACCTCCCTCCTGTCTCCTGCAACACACCACAGCACTGCACTGTTAGAAACGAACTCTTCTTGTTGGCCTCACATGGATTTGACCATTTTATTGAAAAAATTAGTATTTATTTTCCTGGTGTGCTGAGACATCAGAAAGAGCCTTTAGCAGCTCCAGTTGCACCATATAGCCTAGACCTTTTGGTAGCCTTATCAGAGATTAATATTGTTCATGCAGATAGTTGATATGACCAGAACTATGACAGCTTAAAAAAGTCAACCTGGGAAAAAAAAAAAAAAAGTGTTGTCTGTCATCTACGACAGGAAGATGATAAATCAGAAGTGCCTTAGAGTTCCAAATTTAAGCCCCTCACACTGCAGTCATGTGCAGCCATGCATAAGCTGTTAGTATCAAAGTCATTTAGTTTTTCCTTTTACGGTACTGTTAATAATCTTTTACCGAATGTGCCTGAATACTATTTGTAGATTTCATTAGTGTGTTCTACTTCTTGTTCTCAAGCCATTTATAAAGGCATTAAAATTGGATCTATTTATAGGCTTTCCACCCCTCAACATGCCCCTTCAATGCAGTCTGTGTGGCAGAAATACCATCTCTGTTT
Source organism: Myiotriccus ornatus (assembly GCA_036023395.1). Classification (NCBI taxonomy): domain Eukaryota; kingdom Metazoa; phylum Chordata; class Aves; order Passeriformes; family Tyrannidae; genus Myiotriccus; species Myiotriccus ornatus. The sequence continues at coordinate 44,151,569 of JAYRBT010000001.1, forward strand.
TTCAGCAGCAGCTCCTCAGGGACTTCAGCACAGATTTGCTTAGTACTAGAATCAATTCTGCGTAGGACAATTAATAGAAACAACTATAAAGAAATTCCTAATCCTTATCGTAAATAAAGAACAGGAATTCTCCATCTTGCAGGTGGATCTTGGAAGTCCCAAGCAGCTGTATACAAATTTTAAATTATACGCCCATCTCATGTATGTGCTCACCTCCTATTTATTTACCCAGCCCTTCCTAGCAGGAATTCTAGAGGACCCCATTCATCCCCCCTGTCAGCAGCTGACGTCCCTGACCCTGCTCTGCTTTCTCTGGTGTGAGGTCTGACAGGGTAGCAAATGGGTACCTTGGTGGCCAACCCTGCAACCTTAGTTGAAGAAACTGGGCAGCAAATCCTTTTACTGCTGCACAACCTCTTGTATGAGCAAGGGGGAAATAGCGGATAAATCTTTCAAGCGGTTTTTCCCAGATTGGGTTCCCATTTGGTCCCCAGACTTGGTGTTCTGGTTCTGGGAGATAAGGAACTGGGCAAAAGGTGCCACGTAGAGAATCTCCACAAATTTGTTCAGTGTTATTGCGTATTCCCTGACCATTGTAACATTTCACATGGTTTCATGGCTACACTGCATGTTTGCCAGAAGAATTCAAGATGCTGCCTATGTTCATGCACAGGTACTTTTCTTGAGCTGATCAAATTAATTTAGACCAATTGAAGGTGTCTGGAAATTTATTTTTTTTTCTCCAGTGTTTATTAAATTGTGTTTGTCACTATTGAATTTTCATTTGCTAGAATGTTGTCCATGCAAATATTCATAGCAAATCTCTCTTAAGTACCATGGCCTAAGCCTGTTTGTACGCAAATTCAACAGGCAACTTTTGGAGCTGTTGCTTCCTCTCCGCTGCCTCCAGCACTGTTCTGGCACAAGTATTTGTGAGGGGCTGCCCACTGACCCAGGCTGAGCGGCTTTCCTAACCAAAAAAAAAAAAAAAATCTAACATACCTCCTGGTTTGTTTTTCAGCAATAATTTCCATTCCCCAATCTGGAAGGTCCCATGGTCCCACAAACCCCTGTCCTGGGAAGAGGGTGACATGGAGCTGCAAAGGCAGTGCAGTATGGATAGAATGAGCACCGAGCGTGTATTCAGACAGTACAGTTGCTGATTGCCACATCACAGCTTTGGTAGCCCAGCAGCCTAATTAGTAGGCCAGTCTGCCTCCCAGAGAAATGCCCAGTGAGGAATGAACAATAACAATCTTATAATGGAGACACAGTTTGTATGTTACACATATTAAAAATTGACAGAATCACTCTTACTTCTCAGGGCTCAAATTTGGTTTGGCTTGGGGATTTGGGGGGCATTACCTTTCAGAGTATGCTTCATTATAAATTTACTATATTAATTTACTGTATGAAAAAAAACACTTTTAAAGCCAGCTTAAATTTAAAAAAAACCAACCAAACCTTAGTGAACAAATAACGAATGTAAAATTTAAATATTGAGATTAATTATCCTATACAATCAGAAATATTAGGCAAGGGTCCTGCTTTGGCAAAACGAAGGGAGAAATCCTAATCTATAATCAGTCTGTACACATCATTTGTAAATGCTCTGACAGTTTATTTTAAAACTTTAAAAAGCAAATTGATAATTTATTGATAATTTGCCATCAGGAAAATAATCCAAATTAGGATTTTAACTTAAGAAAGCAAGATCTCTTGTTGTATTACTTATCTCCATAAGCAGAAGTTTTCCCTGGGCAAATCACCTGCTTCATGTTATTCTTAGCTGTAGTATCTGCCAGCACATTTTTCAATAGTTCTACATAATGTTTCATTTGAAAGTGAGCATCAGAGTAAACAGTCTTGCCTAAATGACTAGAATAACTGAGATAAACAGTTCTGTTAACCTCAAAGGGAGTATTATTGATTATTTACTCAAGAGGATGGTTTTCCTCAGACTCCAATTGCTCAGTGGGTCAGAGGGGTCAAGTTTTCAGGGTGTCACAGTGAAATGCAGTGAAGCAAGACATTTCTAAGGCTTGGAAATGCTGTTTTTTGCACAGAAATACCAACTAAAATTGTCCTTTACCTTGTCTTACAGAAAATGGTATCACCCAAACAGGACTTTTGGTATGGATAAAGGGGGGAGAAATGCCACATGTGTAACAAGAAGGTGTTACACTGAGTTAGATTTGGTCTGTTTCTATTCTATTCTAAAGGACTTGTTCATTGTACAAAATACTGAATCAAGTTTCTTTTGGGATCTTGGGACAGCAAGTGTGACAGGGGTCAGGTTAAGACTGTTTGCTGTGTTCTGTGGCTGCTGTTTTCAGTCCCTCTGTTCTTCAAAGCAGTTGGTACAGAACTTGCTTTATTTGCTACCATAGGTATAACTTACTGTCAGCAACTGCATTTAGAAATAATCCTTTCAGAGTAATCAAAGTAAAATGTGTATTGATGCTCATATGTTGAAAAATGGGAAGAAACACAACACGATAGTCAGTAGCAGGTCTGTAGGATCCAACAGAGGAACATTTCAACAGTTCAAGCAATGCCACTAGCATTACCAGTCTCTCTTTGCTGAGATCCAGCAGTGCAATGTCCTCTGTCCTGTTCCTTTGCTAGCCGTAGTTATGACATCAGGATGTGTCTGGGGAAAAAAAAAAAACAAACAAAAAAAGAGAAGAAATGCAAGAGCATTGTTTTTGGCTGGATGAACTCTGAAGCGGAAGGCCAAGGTGATTAAGGCAAATAAACTCTGAGACTGTGTTTATTAGCCAGGAAGTGGTTATTACCAAATTGTCAGGAAATGCACTGGAGGCTGATGTACCAACTCCAACATAGCTATTTGTATCACTCATCTTTTCTCAGTGTTGTTGAAATCATGGAATAATGATGGCAACTGCATTAACTTTTGTTTGAGAACCAGCAATTCCATTTCTTTTTAGCTACTCTTGCAACTGCATCCTGTTTTTTTTAGAGGGATTGCATCTAGTTTCTTTAGTCTGAATATTTTGGCGAAGACAGTGCTCATGAAACAGGGGACCAGCCACCGCTGTCCCAGAGGGTGTTCAGAGAGATGGCAGCTGCACCATGTGAGGGTGTAAAATGGCAAGAGCCAGCAGTGAGAGGAAGGATGGAGCATGAGGAGCACCAGAGAGATCCTTTCAACAGCTGTCATTGCTGGAGGCAACTTCTCATGAAACACCATGACACTGTTTGGAGACAGGTGGGATCCCAGGGGCAGGGTGGGATCTCACCCTGGGATGCACCTTCTCTCTGTTCATAAAGCAACATCCTCAGCTGGAGGAATCTCTTCTAGAAACCACAGCACAGTTCAGCCTCTGTGACCTGTTTAAGTCAGTCCAGACACTCCTAATAAACTTGGGCATGGACTACCTGAGGCTGCTTAAGACAACATCAGCTGCCTATGTTTGAATCCCAGCCTTCCTTTCCTCATGTTTTTTTTTCCAACTAGGGCATTGCTGCACCTGCTTCAGGGTGCTGTATATTTGCAATGGTGGAGAGAGGCAGAACAGCTGGTCTAGCACAACTAAAGGCAAAAGAACATTTGTCTCCTCTGAGCTGAGCAACGGTCCTGTACACACTCCTCCTCATTTGATGCAGGTGACCTGCTCTCCATTATCAGTCTGTCCTATTACATGACCATGGATGGAAAGGGAATTGGTGGGGGACAATCACCCCTAAACTGGGACCCAGAGTGGGAAAAAGCAGGGTAAGGCTGACCCATCAAGCAGTAGTAGTCCCCAGAGTAACACAGTGATTCATCTATTTTCTCTGGCATGAAACCATGACCTTTCTGTGTGGTTTTTTTCCTTTTTTTTTTTTTTTCCCCTGCTTTGTTCTGGAACTATTCTTCAAATATTCTGCTGTCACCAGTTATTTGAAGCAGAGGATTACCTTATAGTCGACTCTATGAATAGGTGATCTTCTGAAAACTGAGTATTAAAAATCAGATAGGTAAGTGCCACTTGTTAGACATTAATATTAATTAAGCCTACAGTGAGAACAATGTCTGAGTAAAACATAAGTAGTTCAAATTTAAGGCTTTGTTAGTTTAAATCAAGAAATACAGAAAAAACCTCATCTTACTGGGTTTAATATTTGGAAAATTTCAGGACAGTCAGTTTACCCCTGGTTACAACATGGTGTAATTTTGTTTTAAGCACTTTTTGATGTGACAGTTATCTTGGCTCTGCTTCAAAGGACACCAAGCTGCACATGCCCTTGCACATTGGCCAAAATATGCAGCAGTGGAGCACCTCCATCACAGCTTCCAAAGTTATTCAGGTCTGGCACCAGCATTTTCACTTCCTTGACTGGCTGTACAACAGCCTGCCATGCTCTGCACTGGTGTGAGGATGATGACCTGACTGTGGTAGCCTGTGTTTAGCACATTTGTTATAGTCTTGTTTTAGCATTTCTATGGAGTTGTCATAAATATGGGATTTATTTTAAAAAGTATTCTTGGACACCATTTTTAAAACTACCAGACAATTCAATTTAAACCATAAGAACTTTCTGAAATCTACCTCAAAAAGGTAAAATCCATTTGTCTTTAGAGGCCAGCTCAGCCTGTGACTGGGGCCAGACTGTCACCTGGCTGTGTTGGCAAGCCGGGGGGTGCTTACTGGAAATGGTCGTGTTCATTTTTGGGTTCCTAAAATATTATCAGTAACACAGAAAGGTTGGGGGTGGCTCAAATTATTCTTTTGAACATAATGGCATCTCATGATGGACCATTTTTAAATGACTGTATGAGAAACAAATGTTTTTCTGAAGTATTAAACCCTTGGGCTCCATAGTAACAAAATGTCATGTCAGTCTTGCTGTCCAGTTCATGAGGGACAGACATCATGAACATGAATCTTTACACAGTTAACTTGGTTGTAGGTATGTGAAAACTGGACAACACCTAAAGCAATCAGGTTTAGAAATGAGATTTTAACACTGTATCAGCAGGTCTCTCAAAGGTGGTGGCTGAGGGGTTCTGCGAGGAGACAGTTCAGCAACAGGGATGAACCCCGCGCAGGATACTCCTGCTGAGAGATTAAATTAAATTTCCAGAGGATTTTTCCTCTCCTTGGCTGCTGGAGTGGGAACATTGAGATCAGCAGTTATTAAGGTGAGCACTTAATCTATTAAATTCATGGGGTGCTCTCAGCTCTCATTAGCATCAGCAGTTGCTGAGGACATCCAGACCTCAGCCTTAACGATCACCAAGAGTAGGCAACAAAAGGGATATCAGTGCCTGAACTTATGGTGTCACCTATTTTATATACCCTTAAATTACACAGCCAGGTCCCATAAATAATTCTTAGGGTGAGTCGGGTATCTTATTAGAATCTTAAAATAAGTACAGCCCATTGTTAAAGGAACCACTTGAGAGTGCCAAGTCTGGCCTAGAGAAAAAACGCAACACTTCTGTCACCCAAAGCCCAGCTTTCACACCTGTGAACAACTAGGAAGCTGCTTTCGCTTGAGCATAGTCATGGCCTCATGGCTGGAGGTGGGGGGGAGCTCATGTTGAACTTCTGATCTCCTGGAGCCAGAAGTTTCTCTTACCCCTCTTGTGACAGTCCATCTCATCAGACCACTGGCTCTCGTGTTGTGGAAGGTCTCTTGATTTCACTTGTTAAAGATGTTTTATTTTACATAAATAGTTATACCAAGCTAGCCAAGGACGAACTCTATTTCCAGTTAATAAGACATTCCTTTAGAAGATGAATACTTGCACTTACCAAAAAGAATTTCTTGCAGAAAACCCATATGAATTTATATAGGTTATAGAGTAGCATCTGCCTTCAGATATGGAACAAAGAAATTGAAAAATTTTGCTCTGAAGCAGAAACTTCCTCCTACACCCCACTGCAGTACTCCAGTGAGCAAGGTACAATTAGCCACCCTTTTCCTCGGAGATACCCAGAATGTGTTTGACAGTGCGCTCTCCTGGTCAAGTAAGCACTCAAATATCTCCACTGAAAATCTTGTTTTGAACCAACCTGGTATCAGCTTGAAGAAGGACCCTCAGCTTGTAAGAAGTGGGGCAAGGTTTGGTGTTTGAGTATCTTTGTCCCATGAATTCAGGGATCCCATGGGATTTGGACTTGGCGGGGGGCAGTTTGTGGCAGCTGCGCAGCAAGTGGAGAGATGCCAGAGCTGTCTAAATGAGGGAGAGACAACTAAGAAATCAGATACATGTAAGCACCTTTTAGGAACTGTTTTTCAACTTCTTTCATAGATTCAACACATGAGACATCCATCTTTTAACGTGCTGCTCAAGAGTCTGTTAGGGAAAGCCATGACTGGGAAGGGACAATAATCCTAGGAACAAGCTTTTGCATCTCCTCTGCTTAGTCTCAGTGCTAAAAGTGAAGCCAAAGGCAAAGGCAGGCAGCAGGATCATGGAACGTCACATTTTCTGAACCTGCACCTCCCTTGTTTCACTTTTTGTCTGCTGAAAGGAAGTGTGATGAGGAAGGGAAGCGTGCCACCCACGCACAGGTGTTTTCTCAAAAAATCTCCACTGATTCCATACTGGTCACCTCTTTCTTCCTCTCACTGATCAGCTGTATCTGCCTGTGTAGGGACACAAAGGGAAATGTTTCACCTTTGACTCATATCACAGGATTTAAAAATAAACTAGAAGCTGATTTGCAAAGGCACAGGTGTTCTTTCATGTCTTTTCCCTGGGCTTCAAACATCCTTTTCTGCCTCTACATTTCTACTTTTTTCTACTGCTTTTGTCTTGGGACATTTACCGGTATCTGTTCTGATAGATTCTGGTATCCCCCTTGTGACCACTTAACTGCTGTTACTCACTTTAAAAATAAATACAGACACTAGGGGAAAGAATCTTAATAGGAGCACAATATGTTCACGTTAATGTAAGTACATATTAACTCTGGGCTTCCCAGCGCAAGAGAAAACCATCTGAAAATCAGGCTACGGAGACTGGATAAACCTACCCTATTCTCCCTGCTATTCTGTAAGCAACTAAAACTCATGTCTACAATCTGAATTCGTGATCTAGGGTGTCCTGCAGCACAGAGTTGTTCAGTGCCCACAGGAACCACAGAGGAAGAACAGGGGGGCAAAGAAACCTGACTAAATAAATCCTTCATAGGAAAGCCACTGTTAATTGTAAAGGAAAGTACAAACAGCATGTGGAATTTGGGGCATTCAAGGATATTATGCTGTGTAAAAAACCATTCCACCACTGTGCTCCCAACGCTGAGATAATTCAGTATCTGCTGGTGGCAGAGTACCTCCGCAGACAGGAGCAGTAATTATCCTACCCAAAAGAGGGCAGCAGTTAAACTTCTATGGCGCATTTTGTGTTATACTCAGAAATGGTTTTTAGCAGTGACAAATGTTGTTTCAAGTAGCATAATGACTGGGAATTGTGCCAGAGCCTGACAGTAGAAGCTGTTATTTTATTGATATTTCTCAAAAGGAAGTCAAGCTTGATTATGCATGTTGACACTCTGAAAATGCAAAGTAACATTTAAATTCATAATAAAGGGACGAGGACACTTTATGTAAGAGTGAGGATGTTAATCATGTAATTTAAGTCAGTTATTGAGCTGCAAAGTGAATTTCAATGTATTACTAAAGCGCAGACAAACACCGAGATCTGCAATCTATTTCAGAAAGTTTCCTCCCTGCCCCTTGAGCTCCAGCTGCTGTCACTGGGGTTGGCCTGTCTGTGCTGCACCACGACTTGGCCTTATCAGGGAACCACAAAGATACTCCTAAGCCCACTGATTAGCACTTTTTTCTTTTTCTTGCTGGTTACAGCCATGCTTCATTTTCCCTGCTGGTTCTCAGCTGCTAGAAAAGGGGATTTTGGCTTCCAGATAAACTACTTTCCATCTTATTTACTGGTCCTTTTTTTTTCTGCTGCTGAGGCTTTCACCCTCTGGCCAGGGGAGCCTGCAAGCAGCGCCTTGCCATGCTTGGCCCAGAGCCCCAGATTCACCCAGGCTGGAAGGAGCCCTGCAGGTCTCTAGTCCAACCTCCTGTGCTGAACTCAGACCAGGCAGCATAAGGTCACTTGAAGGTGTCTTACAGCTAAGGTAGAGCAGGAACCAGAGCAGGAATGTGCTGGAAGCAATTTACTCTGCTTTGGCAAAACCACTTACTAAATCAGCTGATTCCCAAAACAGCTGTTAAAAAACCCTCCAAGCCATCACCACACCAAGCAATTAGAATTTTGCAGCTTGCCACCAATTTTATCACCCTGTGCAGCAGATCTTGCAGTAGGCTCAATTTAACAGAGGCCAAACACAAGAGCAAAGCACTGCAGAGGGGCACTGCCATCACGGTCGCTCAGCAGACTGCCTCTGGTAGGTTGCCTCCGACCTCCAACCTGCCTGAATGTCTTCATTTCACTGTGACTTTGAGTAATAGGCTTCAAGGTCACGACTGTATTAATTACCAGGGACAAGTGCAAGGCTGCTGGGAATATGGAGTTGGCTTTGGCTAGGGAGCTACAGAAGGAAGGGATTGGTCTCCATTGTCACACCTGTGTGTAATTTGATTTCAGTCAAACAACACCATTTGATTTTAGTCGAAGAAGGCCCCTCCATCAAACAGCACCAGTTTAGGGGGATATGAAATATGGAGGCATCCCGGAATATTTTTTCCTGTGGGCATCACGTGCTGTGCTCAGCCTGACACCTGCCAGGCACCTGATGTGCTGTGCTTAGCTGTGACAGTAGAGACACAGGCTTGGCTATCACCCATGGGTGGCTGCACGTCCCATATTGTGTCCTCCTGTAGCGGTGAGATGACAAATCTCCTGGGCCGTGACAGTCCCCACTGCTGAGCTGCTCACTGCCCTGCGTCAGGCCGTCCCAACTTGTAGGGACACAAAAACTTCCCTGGGGGATGGGACACTAGTCCCAGCCAGTCTGGGCACAAACCCGTGGGTACCACTTGCCTTCAGGAGCTGTGGTTGCTTGCTGGTCCGCTTCTGTCAGAACAGGTGTAGCCCACACAGAAGTCATGCCCTTGCAACATGCTTGCTCCTGCTGCTCTGCTCGTGGCCTCAGCTTAAATGACCAAAGACTGTCAACCCTGAAATGCTTCCACATTACTATGTCTTGTCATCTACACAACCTCCCTCTGCAAGAGATGCAAAGCACATCTGGGCTATGGTTCATTTTGAGAACAACAATAGCAAAACAATCTGCATTGCTACAAATGTGCAGCCACTTGGGACACCAGTTGCAGTGACTGCTGTTGCCCTGACTTCATCACAGAAGAAAAGAATACTTAAAAATCAGCAAACCACAGTATTTCAGTGAAGTAAAGAAAACTATTGAGTGCAGTGGCGTCAATCCCTCAGCTACAGGTCTGGGTAAATAAGCCTTTGCTTGTCTCATGGTCTGTCTCTCAGCATGTGACACCCACCGCCCCCACCAAAGATGGTACAGGCACCAGCCCAGTGCAGCACAACCTCAGTACTGCTCCTGACGTGATTCCCACTCCTAGCCCTGGCTGGCATGTGGATTAAATGCAAAAAGAGGACAAGAAGATTGATGACATCAGAGTTACATGAGAGATGAGGTTGTCAATTAAGTTAATTTTAGTTTCAGATATTAGTTGGATTTGTTTGACCTCTTTTGTTATTTTTAGAGCTAGTTTAAGTTGGCAGGTCCTGCTGTGTGGGAAATTGAATGTTAAAAAAAAATCCTTTGGGCCTAAATTAGAATGCACAGTTGGAAATTTCCAAGAAACTTTATTTCCAAAATCTGTTCTGGAAACTTCAAAATGACATAGTAACAGCAATTTATTTTAATGTTTATGATTTTGAATATAGTGTGTTATATACAATATAAGCCCTTGGCCTTTTTATTACATTTTTTGCTTAGATTTCTTTGGAAACAAAATATTTTTATCATTTTTTGGATATATGATTGTGAATGCACTGGTAAGTTCCCCCAAAATATTTCCATTTTGTCAAACCAATATTTTCCTGTGAGAAGTGTTTTCTTTGGGGAAAAAAACCCACTGTGGATTTGCATTTGCCTCTTTCTGCGCAGTGACTTGGTCTTCAGCAACACAAATAGAGTTCCCTGAGGGAAATGGCCTGTCCCCACCCGATCCCTGGGAACGGAAAGACAGCTTTCTTCTGGAAGGTACTTTTATTTAAATAACTCCTCCAGAATTAAGCATTTGGGGGGCAGAGCTGTGACACGTGTCAGTGTTACAGTCCTAGTGCACAGTGGGGACAAGGCACACATTGAGAAGGTGGGTATTGAAAAGGCATTATTACACTCACCAGTGACGTGCCATGAGTGTCCCACAAGGCTCGCAGCAGACCATCGTCATCCCTAACAGTGCTCTGCCACTGTTATCTGGCACTTCTATCTGTGACAAGGCATCTGGTCTCTGGCAGTCACCTCTTTTACCTATGGCTTTGTGGGCACACATTTTCTGAAAAGGGCTCCTTTAGGTGAGACTTCTGTTCTGGCTGTGCACAGCTCTGTTCAGTGGTGGGCAATGGCTGGGGAAGAGCCGAGGTTGTTCTGTGCCCCAACATCTCAACAGCTTCAGAATCCTTCATACAGCCCTTTAGCCCCACTTTCTTTCAAGATCTTTTGGCTGGGCACTGTCTCTCCATGCGTTCCTACAGCTACGGTACAACGCTTGATGGTGGTATGAGGCTTCTGATGCCAAGAACAACAGCCACGGAATCCCCACTGCCAGGCTCCGAAGGGCTTGGAGAGCAGCAGATCTGGCTGGTGACAGCCATCTCCTGTTCCGGTCTGCCTCAGGCCCTTGTGCTTGGGCAGGATGTGTCATCCCCGGAGGCTTTTCCTGGACAAAGTGCTGGCTGACCAGACCCAGCGCTGGCTGAGAGCCCACAGCGAGTGGGAGGTCGGCCTACAGATCTCCAGAGGTCCCTGCCAACCGACGTTTCTATGGTCCTATTGTTTATTCACCCCTGGCCCCATCCAAAGCAGATCCAGCTGTAAAGCCAGCCTTGATACCCACTGCTGTTTCTGTCACTCCCTGTTCTGCTTGGGTATCTGCAGTCTTCCCCGTTTCCACTGAAGTGAACTCCTTCTTTAAAAAAACCCTCCTTTTCTTGGAATTTCATCATAACATCAAGTTAAAACGTGGTCTACACAGGTGCTTTTGAAGGTGTTATGAAGGTGTTATCTTGTAAATCAGTTCTGAATTGTGACCTTGCTTATCTGTTGGATTTCATGCCTAGAAAACCAAACCAAAAAACCTCTTACCAGTCCTTCAATGTTGAGGTAAGCCCAAACATGTAAGTAGCTGGGGAACATACCTGTAAAGTATTGGACAACTGAGCCTTTCATAATGTTCATATGCCAATGAACATTTCTGTCCCAGTGTCGAGGTCCCAGTAGCAAAGTTAGACACAGAGAAAGTAATTGTGTGTTCCCTTCTTTCCTATCTGATGGCTGTATTACTCAGCATGATCAGGTCTTTTTTTAGTGAAATTAACTACTCTGAAATTGGCATCAGACCAATGAAAGCCACAGGCAGTTACTGAGCTGAGCTTACTGCTGCTATTAAGGCCAAGAATGATCAATGCTATGGAAAGCAGTTGTCAAGAAGACACAGTAACTCATCAGACCATGAGGCCACCACAATGAGAGGCTGAAGAGAGGCCGCCCTCAGGAGTGGTGATTTCATTTTCAGACTTTGCTTTACTAAAGATGAACCATCAGGCTTGCCACGTTACTGGCAAGTGACCTGCAGATCCTTCTCCTTTTGAGCTCAGTTTCCCATTTTGCCATAGAAAGCTATGAGTGCCCCTCTGGGAAAGGAGCAGAGTTGTGCAGCCAACTATTGCTCTGAAGAAAGGAAGGAAAAAAATCTCACCTATAGCTGCCCAACAGCATAAAAGTAGGAGAAAAAAAAAGTGCTAGTAATTATGACAAGCATATTTATGGGACAGCTGATGTGGCCTTCAGAAGCACAGCCAGTTTAGGGGAAAAACTTTCCATCTGTGGCAAGCACTTCATGGCACATGGTGAGCTCCTTTGTGGCACTTGGCTGGCCAAACCAGCAGCACTGTGGTGAGCTATTGCTCCGTTTCCTTTAGAGCAGCCTGGGGATGGAGCCGGTGTGGAAGCCGGGTGGTAACGCAGCCTCCTTCTTCCCTGAAGAGCATGACCTAAAAGCTGTGGGTCGGGCTCACTGCATGAGCACATGTGCAGGCTCCCTGCTGAGAAGGGTGTTGTGTGCTCCCGACAAGTGCAAGACAAACAGGATGCGCCCGACATGAACGCTCTCCCCAGCACATGCACCCCAAAGGGGCAACCACTGCACGCTGCAGCAAGGCTGGACCATCTCTAAACTCTTCTTCCTGGTTGCCACTCATGATCTAACAGGATCAACTATTTCCCCTTGCCCACGTGTACCCCTTCTGCATTCAATTCCCTCTTTTCTTAGACAGCAGTCAAGGCGGCCAAGTACCTGGGGCTTTCCTGGGTCACAGGGATCCCAGGACCAAGACTAGGAGATGAGGTGTGCCTTAACTCTATTTATTGAGCCCCACTGAAGTTTAACAAACACCTAAGATCACACAAGGCTTGCTTCATGAAGACCCATTTCCTTCACATATCTAAAAATTAATAGCTGCTGGCACAGGTATTTTTCATCTCACAGAACTGAAGAAAAGGCACCTTCCAAACCACGAGAGCTGCAAGTCAGCCCATCCATCAGTCTGTTCAAATTTCTGTTGTCCGTGTCACCAGGCTCCAGTTTCTTCTGCAGGGCCTGGAGCTACTGTTGCATTTGCAGGTGACCTCAGTTTTACGGATCAGATCCTCCAGTTGTTTTGGTAAGATGGAGCCCAGGACTCGGTTTTTATCAAATGCTGCTCACTGCTCATTCGCTGCTCAGAACAGAAAACTGAAGAAGGCACAACTTCCATGTTCTTGCTGCAGCAGATTTCTCTGCCAGGAAAAACATTTTTACACTTTTTTATTATTATTGGTGTGTGTTTTAATGGTAGCTATTTCTACATTATCTATTCCTAAGATTATTTCCTGTGGGAAAGATTTAATATTTTTAATTCCAATAATAATTTTAGCAACAGCTGCCATTTTCTGCCAATGTTTCTGCATTTTGGGATAGGACCAAATTATATGTTCTAAATTCTGCTTCTCGTTACAGTTTCTCTAGGAAAGCTTTTAAGGCAGTTATTTCATACCTCAAAAATTACAGGGAAAAGAATTTTCTTATGCTCATGAGACCAATTTTCCATCCAGTTCCAGGCTATCGCCTGTTTCCTGCATAGTTAACCTCATTCTTCCATTTCCATTTAAAAGTCAAATGCTTCTCTCCCTCATTTAGCTTTCATGTTGTTCACACTAGGCACTTGGTTATAACTTCCACTGCCAGTTCTTTTGCATCCAATTAGGAATAATTTGCTTACCAAGAACTGTGGCTGCTGCTCGGCAAATCTGGCCACACTGAAGAGTACAGGTATTAAAAGATTTCAGAGGCCCCTTTCTGTTCCAGTGCCCCTGGCACCCCTGCTTTATAAAGTTTTCATTCTGGAAGCAGCAATTTCTTATAATTTTTGAGGCAATTACTTACACTTTTGTACACTCAGTAAGTGGTGTTACTGTGCATACGTGTCTTTGCTGAAACTCAGGATGAAATTTCCCTAATGAAATTTCTGTCTTCCTGAGATCAGTAGCAAGTTCAACCTTAGTGAAGTCAGGATTATGTCTCAAATGTCACCTGTGACCTTAACCAAGAAGACTACTTCAGAATTAATAAACGCCTTGCTTGCAATCAAGAAGAAATACATCTGGACTTTTTTGTTTGTTTTGGTTTTTTTTTTAAGGAAGAGGGTTTTCTAATACAAACATTGAATTTATATAACCTCTGAAAAGAAGATACCTCATGTTTTTGCAGGAAGTTCAGCAGAACCAAAGAATGCTTGGCACCAATCTCAATACATGGTATATTGTTTACTTGTCCAAATTCCCTAAAATTTACTCCCAAGTTTCTGTTTGCACCTGAAATGTCTGCAAAGGACGTAAGCCTTCTAGAGACAGTGCCTAATGAACTCAAAAGATTTGTTTTTCAAATCAGTTCTTCTGTAGGTGAGATGGAAGTTGGCTTTTGTTCCCTGCGGCATAGATTCTAAATGACTGACACATGCATTGTGGAAGCACCCATTTCCATCTGGGCCAGTTTCTCCTGTTTTGCTTAGTTGCAAAGATTCTGTATTTGCAGGTGAATTATTTCCATTTTTGAAATAAATCAGAGGCAACAGCCAGAGGAGGCAAACAAGGGTTGTGGCTGCCCTCGCAGCGCCACCACTACACAGAAAGTGACTCTGTTGAATTTTATGCCACCTGTTGATCTGGTCACACCACAGGAAGCTTTTCTGGAATCCTGCTCCTTATTCTTAAGGGCCATGAGGACAGACGAAATTGTCTGAAGGTACTCAGAGATTCCACATCAAATGCCACACGAGAGACGAGATTCGGATCTCATGTTTGTAGCTCAAACTCATCGCTAACATTACAAAACCAAGCCCATTAAAACTTCTGCCTTAAAAGAGGCAGCAGAAGTTCTCTGTTTCAAGAACACGTAACACATTTTAGATTTTGATCCAGATTTTTAATAAATTGTGCCAGTAGAAGCTTTCAAAGGCAATGATATATCAATAAATAACAGTTAAATTGAGTTCCTGAGAAAGAACCTACCACATGAAAGAATGTCAGATAGATGTAAATAACAAAAAATGGCATTACTATATAAAAAAGCAGTAATACTGAATCTTACATGAACTGTCACAACACAAGCACTGCATACCTCAGAACATTCCTTTCATACAAATGTAAACAAATACACAATCATTTTTGTTTAGTTCAGGCTGATGAATTCATATGTTGTTGCTTAGATATCTAAACAATGGATAGGATAGGATATGCTAAAACATTAAGGAATAATATGTGGAATAATATACGGAAAAAATAATGAAGCTCCAGATTTAAAAATAAAATAAAGCAAAAACACATTAAAGGAGTGTTTTCCTCAAATGTTATTAGGTCAATCACTTTAAATAGGACTGTTAAACTAATCTGAATTAAGGATTTGTGTGTGTGTTTACTTATTTAGTTATATATAATATATATGCAAATATGTATGGCTTAATTATCTTTAGTATTCTGATATCACTTTGAATAATTCTCACTTATACATACAAGAAAAATGCATATTTTAACATAGTTAAGAACCGATATTTCAAAGTGTGCCTATAATTTGACAGAAATGAAGGCCTATTGTGCTCCATCACAGCAACATTTTAACCTCTGGACAACAGGACAGAACGACCTATCAACAAGGCCAACATTTTCAGATGTCAGTGCCTAAAACACTAGGGTCCTTAACGGATACGCAGCCAGTTACACGTAGGGATGCGATGTCTGGAAAAGCCACATACCTCCAGGTTCCGCAGATGTCCGTGGAGCCGCACACGCCCAACGTGGCCCTTGGGATCTGGACGCACTGTGGGAGCACAGCGTCAGACATCCTGGTGCGCATCTGCGAGCGCTGGCGCCCCGCACCGCTGCCGGAGCTGAGCCACGGCCACCTGCCCGGACCAGCCCCATCCAGGCTGCTGCCACAAACCGGCTTTGTTGTCGCGGCCTCGCTGCTGATCCTTGGTGGGGAAGCGCGCGTGCCGGCGACACGAGCTTACTAAAACGATCTATCACATCAGACCACAAAATCACTATTCAGGTACAACCTCTGCAAATCTGTTTTACAAAATTAATATTGGATACAATCATAAGAGGAAACCATCCACACAATACAGAATCAACACGCGGTTTAAAAAGGTCTAATATTAGACCCTTAGAAAAATGGATCCACAGGACCTGCCTGTGAATGGCAAGAAAAGGCCATTTCAAATAGAAAAACACTGCTCATGCAACATTCTTCACACACTAGACAATGAAATCACACCCAAATTGTCACTTGCTCACACTTTCTATTACACTCCAATAAGCAGAAGGAAATAAAGCAGCTTTAAGGTTATGTCACAATTTTGAAATGTGGAAAATACATATAATAAAATCACGGTGCGAATACAATGGCATCAGTAAATTTAGAAAATTAGAGAGCAGTTTTCTTTTTTTCATTTTTCTTCTTTTTTTTTCTTTCTTTCTTACATTATTGCACAGAGACCTTTCATCACATGTTCTTCAGCTTTATGCATCTTCCTAAATGTGAAATAAGTGCTATGGATAAAATAAAAATGTAGAAAAGAAGAACAGCAGCATGATTTGTCAAAGTTAATCCCTATAATTTAGTAGGAAAAAAACCCCTGCTATAAACAAAATATAAGTGCTCTTTATTCATTTAAAAAATAACGCTGACAGTTGCAGAAGTCTGTAAATGTTAATCTGAGTAGGGGGATGCTGACCTCAAATAAAAATAGGCCTAGAAATTATAGACTGCTGGCCTTGCAGATTTCGGTGAAGACCAGGATTTCAAGTGTTATTATCAACAAGTTATTTACAGTAGAACTGACCTGAACTTTCAAGATTGCCATTTTTAGGACCTGGCCCTGCAAGCATCTGACTCCCCAAGATGTCTCCAGCCTCAGCTGAAGGTACACCTGAACAACCGCTGCAGGATCAGCTCCTAAAGGATCAGCTAAAGGCCCTATTGGATTTGAGATTAGTCTCATCGGCAGTAATCTATACAATAATTTACACATATACAGGTTGACAAGCTCCAGTCTGATCCACCACACCTTTGTCTTCTACATCAGATTTTTCAGACTGGCCAACTTCCATTCCAGAAGGTTTGGGATACCTGAACGGATACCCATTGTCATCAAAGAATCTTCGGAAAGTAAACTCGTAAAAAGCATGTTCTGTGTGTTTGCTGTTGGAAGAGGCCAGTGGATCCCATGTCCTGGTGCTGTCACCGCTAGCATCGTTCCAAGGACTTTCTTCTTCAACTGGATCAAAATTTGAAGTGTCCATTGGATGGCTGATTTTTGGAACATAGGGAGCTGGTTGCCTACGGATATCGGTAGAGAAGTCCATAGAGTGAAAGAAAGAATGGGCTTTAATATCATCTGCTCCATTTCTTCCAAGCCTGTCTTCAGCAGCACAGCAGAGCTTTGTGATGAGATCAGTTGCCTCAGGGCTTAGCTTGATCTGTGAGGGAATGTGCAGTGTGCTTTCCCAATTTATCACCTGCAGGTAAGAAAGGTATTAAGCAACTTGTAATCCTGTAAACAGAACCCTTGCAATGGCCAACACTAACTGTGCAGAAGTACACACATAATGAGTCAACTCATGGTCTGCATATTTCAGAGGTCCAAGAACTCAGTTATTAGACTGCATTGCCTGTTAATAATTATTTTAATGGATCGAAAAAGCTGGCTAGCAGACAAAAGTAATTATATATATTTTTAGAAAGGCAGATTCCTTCCTGAATGCTCCCATAGTCAGATTTGAGAACATACTCTGTTTACACATGATTTTGTGGAATTACTTCAAGGAATTACTTCACTTTGTCTGCAAAATGTAAACTAGGAAAAGTGGTCACGAGACAGATCCTTTATAATAAAGAAGTACCCACTGCTCGACTTTGAAACACATTGCCAACTGCAATTCTCACTGGCATATCATCTTATGTATAGGCACTCTAAGGAATTTAAATGGATGAACTCGTGCTTAAGAAATCAGAATTCTGCTGAGAAGACTCATAAAAGCAATACCTATCTATGCAGTTGGAAGAGTCAGTTCTGGTCTGATATTCAGTGTCTTCATTGACTGGGAAAGGATATGTGCTTGCACGGAACTATTTAAAGTCAGGCTTTTAAAATTACTCTTTTCTCTAGTGAAAGAAAGGGGAATAGGTCTGTGTATGGAGGAGAAGGGAACGGAAAAGGTTACAATTTTGCTACCAGAGATTAGGACTTTGCTTCAGCTTACCTTCAGTTGGGTTTCTGTGGGTGTAGGAGCCAGGAAAGGAGGCTGTCCCACCAACATCTCAAAGAGGATCACACCAACACTCCACCAGTCACAGAGCTGAGTGTATCCTGAAAGGCAAGCCAAAATCTTGACCTCTCCAAGCCAAGGAGAATGTGTATAGAGCTACTTGCAATGAAGTACAGATTTTTGGCTTTTCTCAGACTTCAGATTTGTGACTTCTGCTTGCTGACCCAAATTTTCTGCTGCCAGTAAAGATCTAATCCTGTTGCCTGTGAACCTTTCTGAATAAATTTCTTTCTCAACACAAACTGAGTCGTGAAACCATATAAAGAATGAAGGAGGGGTTTTTATGCCCTGTCCCACACCTACACAGCACAAAAAGGATCTCAAAAGAATAACAAAAAATGTTTAGCACCCCACATAGGGTTCAGTGGAGGTGATACCACAAGTCTGAAAAGCTGCTGAAAGACACAGCCTGGCTCTAGAGACAGAAGAGATCCACAGATGACTTTCTGAGCAAGTTCCAAGCAAAGGAACAACTTCAATCACTTAACTGCTGTAACAAGACAAATAAGGTTTATGTTTGAGATCTCCAAAAGCGAATGGAGCATTTAAACACTGATTTCAATGGAGGCTTGTGTCATCAGATGATGGAGGGTCCAGTGTGAAATCTCTCAAGTAGAGAAAGATCAGGCTTAGGATTTAGCTTGCAGACAACTTTGAACAACTCAATCTCCTTACTACAGTGACCAATTGGTTCTGCATAGATAGCCACAAAATACTGTCTAAATTCCTTGACCCAAGCTATTAAATGCAGGATCTCCAGTGTAAATTGTGGAAAACGTTTTGTTGGGTTCCCCAGGTTCTGGCTGGGAATCTGGAGGACATGTTTCCACAAGCTTGCATCATTCATATTTAAGTGGTCCATCTAAATCAGTGATCCAAAACCATCACCTGGCTACTCACTGGGCCATGTAAACTTGATAGCAGTCAGTTGTACTCCATGAATACAGATAATCTGCTATACACTTGAAAAATACCACTGCTAACATTATCCAACACATTTATTAGCAGTCTCACTCAAAGGCCTCAGAGTGTGGATATAGAAACACACACAAAGTATGACCACCACCACTGTCAGTAAGGTGACGCTAAACACTGGAGCATGGAGAGTTCTCCTTAATCTAAGTGTTTGTGGCCTTCAGACTGACAGCCTTCCAAAGCAGCAAGCTTATTTAAGGGGGAAAAAAAAAAAAGTATTTCAAAGCATCGGCGTTCACTTAAACAGAAGAAAAATAAAGGTTTATCTACCTTTACGAAGCAGGACTTCAGGAGCGATGTAATTAGGGGTTCCAACTAATGAGTGGGCTAGACATCTCTGATGCTGCTTCTTGGCTCTTTGTTCCAGTGTCTTCAGCCTATCTCCACATCTACAATTGGACACATCATCCCAAAGATCACTGGGCTCCATGCTGTCTTGTCTGATATGGCTCCCTTTCAAAGGCAAGAGAGACTTTACATTCATGGTCATAAAACATGCACACAAAGAGAAAAGTACTTACCTACATCTAGTGCCATCTTCTACTCTCGCTAAAGAACAGCACTTAAACGTTAAACCCAAGGCATTTCCTTCTGCCTTCTCCTTCACAATGGGTTTTCCATACACAATGTCCAACAAAATATCTTTGTCTCCGCACAAGGAAGTATGCTTCCATATGGGGGATACAGAACAATGGAGTATATTTAGGTTAGCTATATGAATTGTTTGTGACCTTTTTGCCAACAGACACCAATACTCCCCAACAGCACACACAGGACACGTGTGGACTACTTAAAATCAGTAATTAAATCACTTCACCACCAAAAGAATAAACTGAAAAATTGCTGCTGCTACAGTGAACAGCCACATTACTGACAGGGTTTTAAACAGTATTGGAAACAAAAGGACTGGAAACAAACTAATTGCATGAATCAGAGAGAGACAGACACGTAATATTGCCACTGACTGTTTGTCCATGTTCACACCACCTCAGTTTCCTCAGCTGGCATTTCTGTCAAGAGGTAGGTGCTTGTTTCAAAATAAATAATGTAATACCATCCCAAATAAAGTCTAAAAACATTACCTTTCTGATAGTATTTCGAATTGTGAGTCCACCTGAATCCAGTGCACAGTCCAAAGTCAGTCAGTTTGATATGCCCATCAAGGTCTATCAGAATGTTGTCAGGCTTTATATCTCGATGAATAAATCCCATTTTGTGCACACTCTCTATAGCCAAAGTGAGCTCTGCTATATAAAATCTAGCCAAACGCTCTGGGAAGACCTCCATCCGAATCAGTAGACTCATCATATCCCCACCAGGGATGTAGTCCATCACAAAGTACAAGTTGTCTTTATCTTGGAAGGAATAGTAGAGTTTAACCACCCACTCGTTGTCTGCCTCAGCAAGTATGTCCCTCTCCGCTTTGACGTGAGCCACCTGATTCCGGTTTAGCACGTCTTTCTTTCGCAGAGTCTTCATGGCATACAGGGCATGGGTGTCCACTTTGCAGGCCAGGCATACTTCTCCAAACGCACCAATACCCAGAGTCTTGATTTTCACGAACATAGATTTGTCCATTTTGGCCCTTTTAAGTCTGTTGTAGTTGGACTCCTTCTGGTAGAGAATTTTCCTCATTTGTTCCTGTTCTGCTTCACAAAGCCCAGCCTTTACAAAGGAAAGGAAACCACAAGAGCAAGCACTGTTATATCCATAGCAAGAGAACAATAAATGAGCATTCCCAAAACACATTTCTCAGAAAAATTAACCAAGAACCAGAAAAGATGCATTCATGAGAGATGTACTCTCTTGTATTTCCGAGAAACTGGCAAATTCACTGTACTCTAACTTGTTACCTGCATTGCCATATCTGAGATTGGTTTGCCTGTCTCATTTGGCTGAAGAAAAAGGCATGGGGCAATGTTGTCAGAGAGGGGAATATAACACAACAAACCTGACCACGGGATTTGGTTTACACCTTTCAAATGTGCACTTTCCCAGTGCACTCCATGAAAGGTATGCACACTGCAGTACAGCTTAATTTAAACTGAAACCTAAACCTAGATACAGCAGTTCACTTTGTTCATGAATGATTCTCCAGGGCAACTCACATTAACAGTTCCTACCTTGGGTGCCATTTGCCTGTTGGTTTTTGTGTTGAAATTAAGAACCTGTTTTTGACCCACACATTCCCAAGTACTTTGGAACTTTCTTTATAAACTGTTTTTCTTCCTCTGCCATATACAGCCTCCACTCTCAAGTTTGTAGATCTCTTGAGCATATGTTCTCTAAACTTCTCCTCCCCTCCAGAATACATGCACATAATCCTTAGGTCTGGCCTCTGCTTAGCCCCTGCAGCCCAGACCCTGGACATATTTCCCCCCAACTGTATTATTTTCCCTCTGTATCTAAGTTGTAAAAAAGCTGACTTGTCCACCTCCTGTCCCCAGGGAGCCCTTCCCCACCTTCCAGACAGAGTCTGTACATTGAAACTTTGGTTGTCCCACACTGTCCCTCTCCTGAGAGCCACTGGTGGCCTCCACCAGCAGAAGCCCCTGGGCTGATCCCCAGGATCCTCTGACAACTCATCCACTGCCACGTGCCCCTTTCTTTCTGCATACCCCAGTTCCAAAATCCTGAAGTAACTGGCATCAACTGAATCACTTTTGAGAGAAAGATTCGTGCCTGGTGAGAAGGGGCACTGGGGAAGGGAGAGGAAGTTGAAGCTGACTGACAAGCAGGCTAGAAACCCAAGCATACGCCCACAGGGCTGCTGCTTAGGTTGATTTAATTTCACATCTGCAGTCTAGGTATCTAAAGATAAATGTGGGCAGCCAGACTGTGCAATGAGATTCCCACAGTAAAAAAATTAAATCTGTATGAATAAAGGATGGAGGAGGTCTGCAGAAACTTGCAGAACAGGTAGGATGAATTTTCAAACTGAAAGGAACAGCCAAATCAAAACCAGGAATACTGTTTTTAAAATGAAAGGTAAGACCATCAATCCATAATAAAGGAAGTGTTTATTTTTAAGGTAAAATAATTAGTGTGTTGTGTTCTTGGTTAATTCTAGAATAATGCAATATTCAGACAACCAAAATCTCCTGTGTGTATATTTTTAGTCAGTGAGGAGGTTGCTAGGGAAGGAGTTGTTTTGTTTATAGCTGAATTATCTCTGAATGAGGGAAAGCTGAAGAGTCATAAGAACTAACGCAATTAGCTGCTGTTTTGCTTCTCCAGAGATCATTCCCTATCTCAGTTTCAGGAAAATACTCACTAAATCTCTGCAACACAACACAATCTGTACTTGCAGCGAGGACAAACTATTAACTGTCACTAAAATGCTGACCTTTCAAGAGATTTTAGAAACAGCTTCTTTTAATTTTAACTTCAACAAACAAACCACTGAGTTTTCTGGAGCAATGTGAGCATCAAATGAATTGACTCTGAAAACTGACTGTGCTAGGGAAGATTGGGTAGTTAATTATTATACACTATGTGTTAATAATAGCTTTACTTAGAGCTTATCCTTAAATGCAAAAGTAGACTAGTCATATTCTAGTCATGCCTGGGGAAAAAGACCCCAAAACTCTTCCTCTTCCACGTTCAAAAATTAAAACCAAAACTGCCAGAGCAACCATCAAAACTTGGCAGCTTTGTTTTAAGCAGCGCTATCAGCTACTTTCCTACCATGGGGGTTTTTCTTCATTTTACTTTTCTTATATGAAGATATATCATTGCACATCTCAGATTTTTCAAACAGCCCTCCATATCTGTATCCACACTTCTAAGTGAGTACAATCTGGTACAGGGAGCTGTCTGATACCTACTACTTCCACTGGAGACTGCCTCTTAACTTTTTTGATGGATTAAAAATAGTAATAATCAATTTGACCCACTTGTTTTTATTATAACAAAACAAAGAGAATTACTTTTGCCATTTCTTGCTCCAATTGCAATCTTCTGTTAATTTTCTGCTGGTAGGTCTTTATGACATTTTCTACATGTTGCTCCATGTAGAACTTGAAGGCAAAAGGTGAGTAGCTCTTTATTCGGGATTCTCGCTTTTCCTCATCTTTGCCATTTTTTCGCACAGGCACCGGAGACGTCTGAATCTGCTTTTTATCCTTGCTTGGCTTTTCAGCTTTAGTGTTCTTGCTGCTTTTATCATTTCGCTCACTGTTCTCTTCAGCCTTATTGCACGTCGAATTGGGGACCACACGGAGCGTCTGCTCCACACCCATGCACAAGCAGTTGATATCAAACTGCTCAGCGTTACCAGGAAGTAACAAATGCTTGGGATACGGTGGTGGTGGACACCGCAGTTCCTGGTTACCATAATCCACATCTAGTTGATAGGCATTAGCTGCCCCAACAGCCGGCACATGCTGCTCAAGGATCTCCAAGCCATCCACAGCCGGTGCCTGCGCGGGTAACCAGCCAGGATGGGAAGGTCCCACTGCAGTCTGAGGCTCAGGTCTCATCACTCGCATGCTCTTCACTGGCTGGAGAATATGAGCAGATGTGACTGCTGTGATCGTATTTGGAGACGTAATTGAAGGATCAGGTTTTCCTGGAGGAACCTGTCTCATAGACACCGTCACTTGTGGCTGTTGCTGGTGGTTGTTAAAGGAGTTTGTTCTGCTCGGCACTGTGGCATCAGGTCTGAAGGACACGTGTTGCCGTGGAGATGTTTCTATTCCTGGATTTTGTAAGGAATCTCGGCGTGACGGTGTTGCTGCCTGCCACTGCTGAACTTGAGGATTATTCATGTCGTATAGGTCCATGTTTAGGCTATTTCTAGATGGAGTTAATAGATTTTGTGGTGGACTGTCTGAAAAATCATTAGCAAAGGCTGGACCTCTGGGTATCACATGCATTTGATGAGAAGAAGGACTTGTCTGTTTGTGATGAGAATGTGATATATACAGGCTTGCCGGTGCCTGCTGAAATGCATGACCAGTATTATTCTGAACAACTGCCCCTTTATTTGGGAGATTGGCATATCCTCCCTCCTGCTGCATCTTGTTTTGGAAGGATGGACTCCGCTGAACACCATACCCCATGGGCTCCCCCTGCACCATCATGTGCTGCCTACTGTAATGTTGGCTGTTGGAGCCATGGGACGCCTGCAGCTGCAAGGCCTGACTGCTGTGATTAGCCACTGGATAATTAATCACAGAAGACTCAATATTTGCAGGGTATGCTTTCTGCTGATGGCTGGTTGGTGTGCTGTGAGTGCCTACTCCAGAGGGTCGCTGTACGGGAGCATTCATAGCTGAAGACTGCGAAGCAGAGATTAAATAGTCCATGTACGGCCTTGGAACTTCAGTAAGCATATTTGCACCTTCTGCTCCAAAGCCTGTCCCTTCATAGGCTGCATTACTGATCTGATGGTAGGACGGAAAAGATTCATTGGATCCTTCAAAGCTTGGCCTGCGTGTTACATTATTTGGCACAATACCCTTTCCTTTATAAAAAGAACACAGAAGAATGTTAGGAAACAATTCAGGTGAATCAATTACTTTGTATTTTATTACTCATCCATCTATACATACAGACATACACATACACACTCACACTGCATAGGGACTATGTGTTATAAAAGCACTTTTCAAAATCTGTATTAAGTACTCTGAACTTTTAAAATTATAGGTGCCAAGTACTCCTATTTGATAACGAGCTACTGGCCCACAGCACCGCTCATGCCAGGAATCATCACGGAGTCCTATCAAATCATGAAAATAGAAGCACAAATTCCCTAACTATGAACTCATCAGATTACACTACAGCCTGGGTTTTAAAGCTGGACCAGTATTACCACTTATTACTCACAGACAGGAGGAAGCTACAGAGCAGGAGGTTAAGTACAGCACCAACGAGAGGACAAAATCTCCCAGAAGGACTGTCAGTACAACTTAAAGGCAACACTGCTATAAGCTACTAGGTCATCACACAGTCCACATCTTCTGTGTAGTGAGCCCAAACGGGGCATCTGTTTACATCTCTCTGTTCCATCCTTCTCCTCAAAAATCCTTCTTTCCCTCTCCTTCACTTAAACAAAGGCATCATACAGTTTGTCCTGTATTGTTTCCAATGTGCTGGACACAGAATATCCCCTCATATTACTCAAGTTCCATCTGTTTGGAAGGAAAACATTTCAGGGTGTCAACATATTAATCTTAGCTCAAAGAATGTGCAGAGACAAGATAGCAGCATGCCTATGATGGAAGTGTTAATGGCACTTTTCATCAGTTCTTTGATCTGAGGAGAAATTGCAGGTGTACAAAGCACTGGCTGTGCTAAAAAGACAAGGGGAGACACTGTGCTGCTGTTATTTTTTTTGTTCCCCTTCTGGTACTTTAGCTTTCACAAATCATAGGATTTGGCCCATTTATGCCTAAACAATTTCCTTTTAAAATCTCGACTTCACAAGGCCCATAAGAACAGTCATGCTGAACTAACAGGCTTCAACACTGGACTGCAGGCTTTTTGCATTACAGTGTGTCGCAGCTGGGCCAGATGTAGCACACCTGAGCATAGCTGCTGGACTCTTCACCTTGACACACATGCCCTGCTCCATACAGACACAAAAGAACATGCACATTATTAAGTGCCCCCTCTCTGCACTCTGGAAAGGCTGCCCCCATACTAAATGACACCATAAACAATGTAATGTTTTGAAATGGAATCAGGTTGGACAAATTATCAGTGTTCTTTAAATTGGAATCGGCAATCGGCAGCTCTTTCTCCTGCGATAACACGAGGCCGAGCTTACCGAGGCTGTACTTAGAACAACAGCCCCTGACAGCTCATCTGCTGGGACACAGTGAGAGGCACTGATGAGGCCATGGCATCCTAAGAAGTGTGTGCTCTGGCCTGGAAGTGGGAGGCAGCCATAAGACCCATTTGTCATCTCTGTAGGATTCATTCTGAGCCTCAGAGGCAAACTGACTTTGCTTTCCTCTATTAGAGGCCAGGGAGGAAAGTAGCAGCAATAATTGTCCTTCTTTGGGACAAATAATTCAGCTGTGCAAAGAATCTTGATGTCAAGAGAGATATGATGTCCACCTCCTAAATTTGTATACCAGTAAGTCTGTTCTGGTCTGACAGATGAGTATTTGGATTTGTAAAGATACCAAACGTGGTAGCTGCAGATGATTTTTTTTCCCCACAATTCCTATCCAACATGGATATGAAAAATTGCTCAGTAGCATCACATGCTTCCTAAGAACTAGAGGAGACATGCTATCCTGGCACAAACAACACCATATCAAACACATCAGCATGATTTTTGTGGCACTTTAGGCAGGCAAACATCGGTTGCGTGATATTTAAGTTTTGTATTCTGTGTATCCTAAAAGCAAAGGTGTATCTTCATCTGGAAAGCTTAAATATTCAAAACAGCTCCATGCACTATAATGTATAGAAAGCAAAACCAGATGCAAATGAAAGACAACTGAGCAATTAAAATGTTAGCCTAGAAAGATTTTTCAACCCTTTAACGGGAAATGTATGCTCTTTAGGACTGGGTGTGTGTTCTTTCAGTTTAAGGAATAAAGCCTTTATAGTATAAAGCAAAATACAGTTTAGTAACTTCGTCAAAGTTATTTGGAATTTTGTTTAAGGCCCAGCTGAGGCCAGATTTGAGCATGTATTAGGACAGAGCTCTCCAAATAACAAATTGGCCAGTACTACTTAGTCTGTCATATAGGCATTCTGCAGGGTTAACACTCAGAAATGTTTTCCTAGAGGTTTCCAGAATTTCCCCAAATAATAAAACAGGAAGTCTAAGACTGATAGAAAGGGCAGCTGATCTGTGCCTTACACAGCCAGAACTGTCATCCTTTTCCACCACGTCTGAAGCTTCATTTCTGAGAGTGACCACTTGAAAAATGAGATTCTTCCCTGTATATGGCCACCCTCTTTAATGAAGATCCCACTCCTGTCCAGGGATTTCTCTTTTTGTAAACTGAATGGGATTTCTCTTCCTCAGCTTTCCTCATCTGTGGACATGCCTCTCAATCAGCTACACCAAACTGAACACCTTTCCCAACAAAGATCTTCAATTTGACCACGAGGCAAAGGATGGGTGCCTGTCTGCTTGTCCAATTTTTGAAACTGAAAGAAGTAACAAACTCTATCCAAATCAGATCAAAGGCATTCTGCAGGGCTGTTACGTGCTAATATCTGAATGAAAACAACTCATGCAAGGCCTTTTGTCAGCTATGGTCTGATGTTTGCTGCTGAGGCATATGCAGGGCCCAAACACTCCAATTTGCTAATTTACACAAACCAGCACAAAACAGCAGGGATGAGTGGAAAAGTTTCTGCCATCTTGGCCCTCACTGTTTTTGCAGTGTACTTAAAAGAATGTTAACATGAACGGAATTCCTGGGAAGTGAGCTATTTCACAACTCCACAGCAATTACCTACAAGCACACGCTTTTACCTCTCAGTAAACTGAGCTGACTTGCACCAAAGGATAAACAGATTTCTGCTTAAGAAGGTGGACTACGAATGTGTACGTAGACAACACTTTCAAAGCAGGTGAGCTGTATTCACGTTACTGACCAGTTCGCCTTGCAGGGCCATATTCACTTCACTGTCTCCTACATGACTACTGTGCAACACTGTCAATCCACTACTTCTCCCCAGAGACAGCCCTACTTTAAAAACTAGCTTATTGCAAGCAAGAAGAACACAAATTTTAAAAAAAAAAGTTCATGCTTACCAGGTGAGGTTTGCTTAATTACACGTACTATCTGTTCATTTCTAGGATCCAAGTAGCTCATCTTACTGATATATTCCAGAGCTGCCTCAATACTTCTGCTGCCCGTCTGCTTCAGTGCTCGGACAGCCATCTCCTGAATAAAGCAAACAAGAATTGAATCACACTGAGACAAAACCCAAGCACTGTACTGCAGGCTAGTAAGCAGTGTTTGTACATTTACAGAAACATTTTAAACATCAGATCACAGCTGACTGAAACTAAACAGACTCGTATTTTGAAAACATCTGCATGCCTTACACAACTGAAAAATTAGAAGAAGAAAATAACAAAACACACAACCTTCCCAGAGTCTGGCAATTAAAGAAGCATCAAATTGAAATGTGTACTTTAAGATTCCTTAAAATAATTTTTGAATCAGGTCTGGTAAAGGCAGCATAGTTAGACCCTGAATGAAATGAAATGAAATATTTAGCTTTTGGTATCTGAAAGCATGTCTCTTAGTCACATCTGAACACAGTAAAAGTTTAATCCTTTCACAGATGCCACAAGAAGCTAATTAATTAGGTTGGGGGCTGATTTCTGCTCACTAGAGTCAATGGGGAAGAAAAACTGCTGTTTTCAGTACAGCTGGGACATCATTCACTATTTGTTTAGAAAATGACTAGGCATACCAAACTGAACGTCCCATTGTTAGCCTTTTCAGCTGTATTTTATTGGGCACATGTCCATCACTAAGCATTTAATGTGGGTGCCAGACCCACAACCTGAAAACTAAAACTGGGGCCAATATGAATGGTGTAACTAAACTACCCTAACACAACCATGGTTAGTAACTCCTGTTCTACAGCCAGCAAGTCACAGCCCCCTGCAGTTCGTCTGTACTTTCACTTATAGCTCAGGTATACAGAACACCTTTCAACAATGACCAGCACTGCATGGTTGCAAAACAAAATTCACAAATCCTCATGAGGCTGCATGGTCTTTTCTCAAATGCTGGAGAAACTGAAATCCAGAGCTTTAACGCTGAATTGAATTGAATTCAATGAATTGAACTCACTGAACTTCAACCATCAAAAAGTTAGATACCTGGTCAAAAGCAGTTGCTGAGAACCTTTCTATAATCACCTCCAAAAGGCAATTCATAAATAGATATAACAGGAGATAAACTGACCTTTGGTGACAGGTGATTAGAGGATTAACTTGAACTGGACTTCCAGCCCTTAGATGGTTGAAGCTGTATGAAACGAATTTCCACCATCAAGGAATTGCCTGCAAACAACAGTGTCCAATTATCCTGCCACTTTACTGCTATTTTTAGGGGAATTCTGTCATTGCAACCTGCCCCCTGAGCACTGAATCAGATAGAGTTTGTGCCTCCTTGGCCTGGCTGACTGATTGCAGATGTGACAGCTGGGTTGGCACAGGCACACGGCCCTCCCACAGACCAGCTCCGTGCGCTGGCTGGCAGTCAGGTAGTCCCAGCTGGAGCAGAGAGCAGCTCCGCTTGACTGAACTGCGAGTCCATGTAACATACTCGCTAATTGTTTACTTAGCAAGGGAGGATCATCTCAGATGACACTAATTCACACTTAGCACAGAGCCACACGCTGGCACTTGGCATTTTGCTTCACTGAGCTCGGTCCCCCTCCTACTTCCCCCAAAATGGCAGCATTTTCTCCATTACTCAGAGGTTCTGCTTGGGGAATAGCTATAGCAAGCCGAATATTTTTCATACAATTTATGATTCATAATTCATAGAGAGGCAGGAGTTGGTTTCACATTTCCTATAGCTGAAATACTTCACTGGCATCAACACATTACTAAGGACAATTTTAAATCAACAGAAAACTATTATGTATAAAGGAAAGAATCTCCCACAATGTTTTTTCCTCTCTTTCTTTTTCTTCTTGAGGGTACATTTCTAAAGCATTAGCAAATTTGCATTCTTCTGCTCAGCATTCTCATCATCCAGGGACTCTGGGCTTTACAGTCCTGTTCCACAGGGCTGCTAACACACTCTGATCCTGTGATTCTGTGATTTACAGCAGTTGGATCTAGCCTTAAAGTTTCCTAAATCAAATGTGCTCCATACACACGTTTGTGCTGGCTTGGATATTGGGTTTTTTTTGGTGTTGACTGCAATGGAGTACCAAGAAAATAAATGCTTGGTAAGCAATTATATTAATGATTAATAAAACAGCCCATATAATCCATTTTTCCCTCTCCTAGCTGTGTTGGCTGTATACCGTTCAAAGGAGCTAAAATAGGGTAATTTTTTATCACCAGCATAGTGATATCATCTCTGAAAACAATGCTCTTCCTCCCCATGCTGTGGCAGTACTTTCTCCTCTATTGCCATTGCCTAGGTCTGAAAAGCAGAGTAAAAATGACACTGGTCTTCTTGAAGCTGCATGTTCTACCTTCAGCACATACATTAGGGGATTCATATTTAAGCTTCAGTGGGAATAACGTGAGGGGACGAGCACAATACATTTCTCTGTGCACTGCTGGATAACCTAAGAGGCCAGCAAGGGCTTGAGACCAGCAGGTGTGTCCCTGGCAACCCTGCCCTCGCAAGCTCCCAGTGCAGGCAGCAGCCCCATGCTCTAAGATCACTGCTTCTCATCTTTCACGAGGTCAGCTCCCATCCTCCCAAGGGTTTCCCCACTACATACCCTGTTTGCTTGGAACTGCTGGAAAAGTGAAGTAAGTTTTTTTGCGTGGCTGAAAAGAACACCTGTGATTTTCCCGTACACCATCCTGTAGCTTTGGCCCTTTCCTCCACAGCTCTCATGAGACAAAATAGCCCCTGTTTCTGATACTGGTTCACAAAACCTCACATCAGGCGAATGGAGAGCGACCAACAAAAAAACCCCAGACATTCCACATACAAAAGGAAAAGGTTTTTCCTCAGACGCAGATCACATATAACCATAATTCTCCACCCAGGGGACAGATCCCTCTGGGGGCACATGATACTGCAGGAGAGTGGAGAGCAACAATAAGCTCCAGCTGGCCTTTGTCCTCCTCAGCATTGTTCTTCCCATTGCTGCCACCGTCCATGCCCACAGCTCCCTTCTCTCTGGCAGTCACCTGAAAAGGGCTCCCTTACTTCCAGCACCTTTTCACTAGGGACAGAGGACATGCTGACGTGTGGCTGGGGCTCACAGAGGGTGTGCTCTGCCCGAGGTGGCTGCTGGCTCATGGGGCACGGTGGCCCTCTCCTTCCTACATTTAATGCAGCAATAAGCTCTGCTGAGTAAGGCAGCAGGGCTGGGACAAGGCAGTGAAAGGCCGGCTGCCAGGAGCCTGCTGAAGGGAAAGCTGGCCCCCCCCGGCAGCAGAGGCCAGAGCCTGAGCTGGATTTGCCAGAAATCAGTATAAGGACTGTTCTGAAGAAGGGCAGAAGATGGATTAAGCAGTGTCAGTAATTATACTCGTTTGAGAGCAGCAGCTTAAGTGAGATGGAGGGTGTTTGTGAGAAGCAGCAGAATGGTCAAGAAGGAGAGAAATCAATGCCAAAATGTTGCAGACTGATATGGTAGACAGTAGAAAGGCTGGAAATAAGAGGGCAGACACTGAGCAAGGATAAGAGTGCACAGCTACACTGACACAGATAGAGCTGTCTAGATTTTATGCCACTATAAGGTAAGTCTACTTTAGAAAGAGAAGTGGAAAAAAAAAAAAAAGACCAGAAATGAGACAGAAAAAAAAAAATCCACTTGGAGCTGTAGCTAATGCCAAAACGCTCAAGTATAGGCACAGGATCAAATCCAGCTCCCACTGAGGTCAACGAAGATTTCCTTTAACTGTAAGGTACACTGCATCAGGCCCTCTGCTTCAGATCATTTCCTTTTCACCAGGCCAAATGCTGTCAGCTACAGCACGGGCTGAGAAACCTGGCTGCTGACTGTGTTCTGCTGCCCCACAGCCAGCTGTCAGGCTCCAAGGAGAAACACAAATCACTGCACACATAAACCACAAGGGAACAGAGCAGTCCCGGCCCCAACTCGTTCTTTGTGTTTTGTGTATTCCCTTTGAAGGATCCAAACATCTCTCTGTGCAAGGCTTCTATGCACCTTTTGCTTCCAGACATCACTAATTATTGGTGAAAAAATAAACCAGAAAAACTAAAGGTGAAAAGCTGCAAGGGGAAAATGTGAATTTACAATTAATTCTAATAACTCTGTAATTAATGTTACAGCTGCAATATTAAAACGAGGTTTCAGTGGTCAGCTATGGTTCTGGAGAGATATAATGGAAACCCAAAGTTAGGCCACAAACCACAAAGAAGATTGAGGAAACTCTGCAGGATCCCAAATTTGTGGATTCATGGAGAAAAATGAGGAGGGTGGAGTTTCCCAGCTCATTCCTACAGTGGCCTACCTAAACCAGACAGCTGCATGGTCCACATGCTCTCAGTTACTTCCCCAGTCTCATGACGGTAGATGGCAGCTTTCCAACAGATTTCAAGACTTTGCTAAAAGGAAGGCCACCTTTGAGCTCAGATGCTCAATAGGGAAAATCCTTGTTTGATGGTAAACAGATATGTGGATGTGTGCACATAGAGACTTCAGCTCACTCTGTGCTCTGTAGGCAATGCAAAAGGCTTTCCCCATTTTACCCTCCCGCCTGGCTGCACTCCACCAGCATTGGCAGAGGTTTGCGTTCTTGCTGTACTACAGGGTTGTCCAGCAACATTTTTCATTCAGAAAGCTCCCTGTTGCCAAGATGTATTTATCATCCAAGCAAAGATTGCACAAGAGGTTACAATAAGTAAGATTTTTTCCCAAGAACATTGTGTCTGAAGGAGACAATAGGTCCTCCAAGATTTGGCAAGGGTAATTAATTGCTAACAACAACAAAAATTAATTACTTGCTTTCCATTCACAAAGAAGGATGGGCGACAGATGCAGGAAACAGATACAGGTTCCCTAC
Organism: Myiotriccus ornatus; assembly: GCA_036023395.1. Lineage (NCBI taxonomy): Eukaryota > Metazoa > Chordata > Aves > Passeriformes > Tyrannidae > Myiotriccus > Myiotriccus ornatus. Next base: position 44,184,269 of record JAYRBT010000001.1, read on the forward strand.
AGAAGGGAAAAAACTAAAGCTCATGCCAAAAGAAATGATCCAGCATTGATTACGAGCCTTTCTGCAATAGCCCCCCATTGTAGGATTTTTCATTCATGATTTTAAACATTCAAAACCCAAGAAGTTCAGGAAACAATGTGCACAATATACTCCAACAGAGCTGCTGCAGCCCCACAGAACAGATAAACTTATTTTGTAATATTCTCTATCTGTAATTATTCTCTAGTTGGACGCTTCATCTGATTTTGTACCCTACTTCTGTTTTGCCTGTTTTCAGGTTGCTAGCACCAGGGGCTCAGTTTTGCACACACAGTCCCATGCCTACTATAACCTTGATTACAATATTCTAGCCACATAATTAAGAAATTATCCTGAGTATCATTAGTGCTTTCCAGTTTTAATGTATCAAAAAAAGCAGGAGGAAATTAGTGCTGGCAGAAACCTACTGAGTGACCATTTGTCTGCTGCAGTATCACTTGGCCCATTCATAAACTGTTTTAATGGAGAACGGAACAGAAACCGTTCAGAAACAGAGATCTACCCTATGGCTAGTTAGAGGTTTTCTGCCCCCCAGTGTTCCTGTTACAAACTCTTTCAAAGTTATACTGCTTTGGCACTGATAAACTTCCGTCTTACCTTCAGCCTAAATTATGCAGGGTCAGTTTATTCCCTCTGCCTTTAGTTTTGATCGTCTTTTAACTTCAGCAGTTCTGCTGTTACCTACAGAGAGTGAGACCCCTTCATCCTAAGCAATGAATACTGCTTGGCCTCCTAGGCTGAACAAAGCACATTCTTTCAGTTTTCTCCTGTAAAACAGGATCTTCATTCTCTTAATAGCTGTAGTGGCCCATCTCTTTATCAAGAAAGATCAGAGTGAGACATGATTTTGATAAGAGTTGCACACACCATTTTTGACGATGTGCAAAGAGTGGTGGAAAAGTTATCCTTGTCGTAAAGTCGCTCCTTTTTCTTGGTTGATTCCAGCAGAGGAAGTTTGAGTATGGGGCTTTAATCCTGGCTTTTGGTTCCTGCTTACAGCACTTCTAACTTTTTGTGCTTCAATTCTGGTAGCACTCCAGCTCTGAAGGTCATCCACTATTTTGGTCAGGTGCTCTAGCCCCGCTTTCCACTGATGGTGTATTCCTACCTCCCACTGTCAGAGTAGTTCTTTTCTTTTTTTTTTGCCCTTCTTTTTTTTTTTAAATACCAGACTTACTAAGGGTTAAAGTATGCAAAAGAGACACACTGTAGAACATAAAATTTGAGCAGAAGAAAAAGAACATAGATAGGTGACAAAATGTAAGACTCACAAGTTAAATCACATCAACACATGAAACAAAATACATGGCTGTAAATTAGGAACGGGGAATTACACATAAGGAACAACTTTAATCAGAAGGTCCTCATATAACATTTTCAAGGGATATTTAAAGAACTAACAAAAGGAGTATGACCAAAGGATGGAGGGAGGATTTTGGAAACAATACAGTGCTCTGGTAAATTTCCTATCAGAAGAAGAACAAATAAAAATAAATCCAACGTTACAGTCACTGCTATGCTGCTGCTCATTCTGCTTGCCTTCCAACTCTTGTAGTCTTTATTTAGCTGGTCACCCACAGAAGGTAGGCATATTTACTATTTTTGGTTTGTATGGCATCCACTACAATGGGGTCCTGTTGTGTTTATGGCAGCATGATAACTTATTATTAAAGTGAGGTAAGTGAGCCCAAAATATGCACCTTGGAGTAGTAGACAAAAAGATGTTGGAGGGGTGAAGTGTCAATTCTGCTGGGTCCTAGCACAGAAAACCTTGTATTGCTACCACCACAGAACAACCCTGAAATAAGATTACCTTAATCCTCTAAGCCACAGGACGTGGCACATTTCACAGAGTCACAGAATCACTAAGGTTGGAAAAGACCTCCGAGACCATTGAGTCCAACCTTCGACAGACCACCACCTTGTCAACCAGACCACAGCACTAAGTGCCACATCCAGCTGTTTCTTGAAGACCTCCAGGGATGGTGACTTCCCCACCTCCCTGGGCAGGCCATTCCAATGCTTGACAACCCCTTCTGTGAATAAACTGCTCCTGATGTCCAACTATACTCCTTCCATAGCTATATTTCTTATAGCTATGGAAGGAATAAGACAAAATAAAACAAAAGTAATAATATAGTAAGATAAAGTAATAATAAAGTAAGATAATCTACTTGCTTTTTTTTACTTGCAGAGAGCATCCTCTGATGATCAAGACTAAAGCTGTTCAAACTGTTTCCAGTATCTTTTCAGATTTAAATCTGCTCTTGGTGATTAAAAAGCAAACAAATGAACCAGACAAGTGATGCCAATATCTGAAATTTATCACTTCAGTTTTTGTATTTTACTAGCCCTTGAGTGAACACAAAGTTCTTTCACAAGTATCACAATAAAGACTTTTTGACTTTTTTCCCCAGCTGCTTTTCTTTAAGTTGATGACTAATCAAAGCTATTTAAGTTCTTCCAAGAGACAAAATAAAATACTCTATAGATTTAGCAGCAGGGTACTTATAAAGAAAAACGACTATAACACTTTCACCAGCTTGGAAAGGGTAAGAGAGATAAAAAAAGAGTTGAGAACAGTAACTCGAAATACAAAAGAGCTCCTTGTCAAGTGCCTCAAAAGGCACCAGTTACATCGAAATACTTTTTAACACTATACAACTCATATTAAGTAGCAGCATAGAACATTGTGGGGGGGTTGTGTTTGTTTGTTCATTCTCTTAACAGAACCCCTGTGGTATATGCCCCCACCAAAACACACCGTGTTTGGCCGTGGGTCACGGAGCGTGCCTGCCATTTTACACCACAACCCTTGTGCTCCGCGAGCTGCTCAAATATGGCTCTTTGCCTGAAAAGGAGAGATACGAACTTCAGGCTATGAGCCAATCCACTGTCCCAAAGTTAAGACATTTGGAAATAAAGCAAGCGTGGCTGCTCAACATATTTTCGAACAAATGCCTGTAAAATGAGGGGAGTATTTATAACAAGGCATCTCCAGACAAAGAGCGCATATGTAAACACTTCAAGAAGTTCTGATGAACTATTCAAGAGATGCAATCTGTTTAAAGGAAAAACACATACACTGCAATGTCAATTTTCAAATCCAATCAGAACATTCAATCAGACAACTCCTGTTGATGTCCCAGTAAGTGTGCGTATGGTCTGACACACATACAGATAGTATATAGCATGCACACATCTGTGTATATGACTTTGTTTAAAGCAATCGAATTTCAAGTAAGCCTGTGAGCCCTCTGAAAGCAATATATAAAAAAAGACAGAACACCTTCTTTCATGAAGAAATAAGTCTCTCATTTGTATCACCAACCAGTGAAGAAGAGTAATTTCACTATATATAAATATATAGACATTTATTGTAGCATTTCTGGAAGCATATCAGGCACTAGGGAAAGGATCCAGGAGAAGACTCCAGGAAGTTGGAAGAGGTCCTGCCCCAGGCAACAAACCTGCACTCTGCATGAAGCTCAAGTGCAACGAAAACACACAAGGAAAGAGACGCCACCACAGTATTAAAACCACCACAGTATTAACACCACCACCACAAAGGGAGAAAATAACCGAGAGCCACCATGAATACCACTTTTTTTTTTTTCTTTTCTTCCAAATAGGCTGCAAAGGAAGAACAGAGCTGAGCTGCTCTGTCCCACCTGGAACACAGGTATGAGAGGAAGAGGAAGCAGAGTGTGGAGAGCTTCATCATGGAGACAACTTAATAGACAGACCTGAGGAACAGTGACAAAGAGCCTGTTCTCCCTGTCCACACTGGCCTTGGAAAAAGCACATCTGTGGCTGAAAAGCTGAAGGCAGAAGACTAATTTCCCTAGATATTTGGTGGAGAGAGTGATACACCCAAGATATGCAGTGACTTGCAGCCTACCTCAGAGGTTTCTTACCTAGCAGGCCCTTTCTGAAGGCACCCACTCTCTCCCCCCCAGTTCTTCGATGAGCACACACTCCTCGTTTAGCAATCAAACTTGGCCAACAGTAACAGGCAATAACAATAGCTCCCCGAGTAAGAAAATTGCCATACTGGAAAATACACACGTTCAGATCCCACATTAAAACTGAGGTGTAAGGAGTAAGCACACAGAATTCCATTTTGAACACACGCAGTACTCCAGGACGATCTATATTCCAAAATTCACAGGCCAGGTTTACATTAATGGCAAAATAAAGGAAGGCCGAAAGTGTGTATTTGTACATCTGCAGTGCTCCAAGTACCACCTAACTCCATAAAATCCTTTCTACTGAGATGGCATCCCAAGCCTTCTGCATGCACTGTGCTGAGCCCTACATAGACACAAGGGAAGAATTCTCCTCTGCAAAGGATTTTTAATTTAAAACAGAACAAACAACTGTATATCCAGCCATAACTGTTACTCATTACTCTTTAAGTATGCTCATTGGAGAGCTATTTAAACTATTTAGAGTTCAAGTCTAACCAAATGACCCATGGCGGGTGCATCAACAGACAAGAAGTTGGACAAGTCTCTCCTATTCTTCCCTCAGCACTAAAGCAGGAGCAACTATTAAGTGCTAATTCAAAAACCTTACACCGAGGCAAATCATGTTATAAACAGCATTTACAAATTACTGCACTAGCAGGTTTACATCACAGAGCATCATGGAAGAGCTTTGCTTACTTCATGCATGAATGAATGCACATGCACACACATACAAGTGTGCACATAGCTCCTTCCCAAAGGTGCTACTAAACTTCCCTGAAATTCCCTTGCTTTGGTGACAGGAACAGGGAACTTCCCACTCTCTGCACAAAGTCTGTAGCAGGTTTAGCCTCGGCTCCAGTTCACTCCTTCTGGCAGCCACTCTAGTGACCTGTATTCTGTCACACAGTGCCTCAGCCACATGCCTTGCATTAACCAGCACAGAGTTTCTCCTGTTCCTACAAGGCAAGTCACAGCACTATTCATCAGTACTTTTAATGTTACAAAGGTAAGATGAAATCCTACAATAACTTCTGAACTCTGAAGAAAACGAAACAGAGAGCAATTAGAAAACAAACTCAAGAGTAAGCAAATGAGTTGTCCCAAACCAAGAAGCACCATCATCTTCCTGTAATGTTCACTGCAAACCCCTTCAGGTTCCTGTTCACAATTTTTAATAACTAGGTGTTAACTAACACTCCATTCCCTTTTCATACGAAGCCCAACACTGGGTGAACTCTAAGGTTTACAGCTGTTACTCAAAGAACAAGAGTCACCCGTCTGGTACCCCAAAGCAAATCCTTTCTACACGGCAGAGAAGTCCAAGGTAGTGGAGAGCCTTTTACTAAGCCTCCGGATTTCGATTCAAGTAACTTGACTTGAACAAGACTAACTTGAATGTAACTTGAATGAATCTTGAATGCAACACCACCCATCTCCCTGTCTTCTATTTTCTTTATCCTAACAGTAAAGCAGTTGACTTAATGCAAAGAGCAGTGAACCCTTTCAGCAGCAGCACTGAGTAGCAGGGTTTGCCAAAAGCTATTAGCAGAGAGTATCAGCTGTTACAGACTTTATACCTAGGAGAAAGACACACATGGGGCAAGAATCTTCAAATATCCAGTCAGTATTAGGTTTGAAACTTTCCTCTGGATTGGTATGATTTACACTCAGAAAGCAACGATGAATCAAGAAATCAATTCAAAGACAGAATTCAGCTTGAAAAGTTACGAACAGGAAGCACTTTACTATCACAGTAATTAGGAGAGCAGGAGAGGTGCTGTGCATGTCACCAACGCAATCAGAAAGTTTTCCCACCCAAGGGAGTGGGCAGACTTCATCCAGACTGATTCCTCCACTTCTGCCCTCGTCTGACTCAGCCTAATGAAACAAATTTGCAAATTTGGCCAACAGTGCTGACATTAATATCAATGTGAGTATTAAAGGCCAATTTGAGAATATTAATAACACTGCAGCACCCATCAAACAGGTAATAAAAGCTCCTGGAGAAAAAAAAATTGTACCGAGTTGCCTTTAGGAATTTATCAATTCCACTGAAATCTGACAAACTCTCAACACACACAGAACACAGTAAAGAGCCTTGCTCAGAAGGCACCTTCAAAGTTGAGGTAGAATTGAACCCTACCTCGAGGGACAGGTGCACCATACTGCAGAACAGCACTGTTGCTTAAGAAAGGTGGTCCGGGATAGCTTCATTGCCAGTTGTGTACCAGGATCCTCATACATGAAACCCAGCCAAGAATAACCTACTACTCTGCACTCCGGGGGTGAAAGTGAATGTCCCTACACTCAAGGAGTGCAGTCCTAAAAAATAAAACCAAACCCCAACCTACTCCTGATATAATGCATCTTTAATTACTAAATATATTAAGAAGGTAATTGCCGCCAAAGCAACACGTTGCTGTGCAAAGGCCAGCTGTCTGTCTGCTTTAAAAAGCACTATACGAACTCCTTCAAGTCTGCTCTTGGAATTGGGTTCTTTCATGTTCTTTCTCTCAGGTGGGATATTTTGTGGTGTTAGTATTTTACACCTATTAGTAATCAGGGCGTATTTGCTGCAAGAGCAGCAGGCCATCCACGCTCTCCCCCCCAGACTCGCTTTTCCCATACTGAGCTTTCAGAATGATAATACAACCCCTTCCTTTCTTCTTTCTTTCCTTTTTTTTTTTTTTTTTCCTGAGACAGCAGTTAGTTACTCTATGAAAGCACCTAAATCAAGCTGGATAGAATAGCAGTTCAGTGAAGGTTTCATGATGAGCTTATTCCTCTTCATTAGCAGCAAGTGATGTGTTTGCTAATTTTATTGCTCACGCATCAGCCAAAAATGCATTTGGCTGGCATTACATTTACAATAACGCTATCCGTGTATGGAGGCATTTCTTTTCAGTGGCCACAGATAGCAAGATGAATACTTCTCGTTCCTTCTACTATAAAGATACATCCATATTGAGTTATGTATAAAATAGGATTTCTACAAATACTCACAGAGCTTACAAACGATTTCTTAGCTAAACTGGATACGAGGAACCTGTAAACTGAGTATTCAGATTCAGCAAGATGAGTTACGAGGTTTATTTTCCAGGAATAATGCCCCCAAGCACAGAAAAGAATTGTTTCAAAGACTGGAAGAGTGTTTTTGTGCTGTCAAAGACAGCTGTTCCCCAGAAAGTCACGTGGTGCTGCAAATTTGCAATGCTTTAGACCTGTTCATTGCATTTTTCCATATCCAACTCTACAAATTGAATTTTGCGTCTATTCCTGTTAACAGTGCCTCTGTCATTTTTACTGAGTGCTCTCTACTTAAGGCATTAGCATTTTTCTTACATTTCATAAGATTTTATGTAACATTATATGGTGGGGTTTTTTCAGTTTTAAACCACTAGAACTTTCAAGTGTTGTTTTAAAACCTCCAAGGCAAGAAAAATTCAAGTAAAGACAGCAAAATGAAGTTGTCCATTCATATTCAAAGTCAAGTACTAGCATAATGTTTCAAACAAGATTCAAGCATATTCCTGATATGGCCTTTAGAAGTTTACAAGAGTTTTGTTCCCCTAATTTTTCTTTGGGGAGTACTTTTATAGAACTTATAAAAGCTCCAGGATGTCTGGTTGGAATGCATTACCACTGAACTGTTCTCTCCTTTGAGGATTTGTACCACAATGGGACCCCAACTGACATCAAGCAGTAATGCACAGTCTAAAAGAAAAAATATATCTGAGAAATACAGCCCCACTGTGAGACAAACGAAGGCTACTTCTCTCTCAGCCTCCCAGTGCAACACAGCATATCTCATGTGATTGAAGAAACATCTGGGTTTTATCTTGAGATTCCAAATATTTTTCAGTAGAGACACATACACACACACAGAATGCAAGTGCTGCACAAGACAACTTGCCATATTTCCAAATTCTCATTAAAAAATATAAAAAGGCATTCAGCTTTTAACAGTTTAAAATCAATATGCTCAACCTTGTAGTGCAATATACTCATACACAGCAGCACTAGGGATTTCATTAGACATTTTCCAGAAGTCTCCATGCAGCACTTAGTTTCACTGACTCTATCAAATACACATGTATAACTACAGGTCCAAAAGTAAGAATTGCTAAACACCACTGACTGGCATTTAATGATTTTTAAGACTACAAAAATATCTCTTTGTACTAAATGCTTTATACGACTCCAGTGTAGCTTTCTGCAGTTGCAAGATAAAACTCTCAAATCTACCAGTGCTAGAGGGAAAAAAAAAAAAAAGAAAAAAAAAAAAGAGAGAGAGAGAGAGAAAGAAAAAAAAAAAAGCCCAGCTGCATAAAATATCTTAAGGTCAAGCTTTTTACATGTAAAGCAGCCGCAGCAAAATTATTCACATTCCTAGTACATAGCTGACCAGGACAAGATTCCACAAAGAGGTAAACAATTCCCCCAAGAGAGCAGCTGCATCTTCTTCAAACTGGGAGCTACTGTGGGGAGGGAGAAATGCCCACTGAGGTCCCCAAAACTGACAAGAAGTGTGAAGAAAAGACTGATTCTGCTCCATGATAGTGCTTCACTTGAACTGGTCCTTTACTGTGCTCCGTGAGAAGTGTAAAAATAAGTAAATAAACAAATAAATATTTTAAAATAAATTGAAGCCAGTTGGTAACATAGACTTTAACTGATGTCCTAGAAGAATAATGTAAGCAGGAACCCAAGGTCATTTCAACATAGAAGAGTAGGGAGACAGATAATATTGAACAAAACTGAAAGGAATACAGTCATCCAGCTTTGCTTTTATTGTGTAATTATTTTCAAAACTATACTTTGAAAGTGTAAAACTATTTATTTCTAGGTTTCCACATTATTTCTCAAATTGTCCTTTTTTGATGTTTTTTCTTTAGCAGTATCTTTACTCAGTTCATCTCAGTGTTATTTCTGTTGGCTACTGGCCAAGTGGCACACTTTAATAGTCAAGACACACAGTACTAAAGAGGCATCTTTCTCACTCTGCTCCATTTACATGCAAAAGCTGTGAGATGTATTTTAGTTTGTTGTAAGAAAATAAATCCTCTGGGAGGATTCTCCTCAACGTCATCCCCTTAACATTAGTATTCTTCTCCCAAACCTGCCACTAGCCATCAATGAAATCAGCACAGCGATATGAAAAGTGACCACATCACCATTCATAACTTAGTATTCATATATATCTTCCAGCTGCAAGTGTGCTGGCAGAAATGTCTGTCTTGTCCCTGGCTGCCTGTCGCTGCTCCTCGTGCCGGAGGTATCGTTTGCCTCCCTCTTGCCTGGCCGCCCTGTCGCGTGCTTGCCACCAGAGACAGCTGGGTTAGCACAGATTTAGCATTTTGCCCCAAGTGAGTTAGAGTTAACTCCAGCAGCAGTTCCACTGGGGCAGTAAGACCTGGGTGAGAGGAGGAGTAAGATGAGACAGCAGTGAGCAGATGGCCCTCTCTGAAGCACAGCTGGAAGGAGGAGAGCACGTGAGCACCAGGCTGATCTTTCTCTCAGCATTTCCTCCGATGGCGGTTGACAGCCAAGGCAGCTGCCACCACTCTCAACTTCTCTGCTCCTTTCTGTGCCTCCCTGCCGTACCCCTCAATTGTGCTCATGTCCCTTCCACCATCCCCAAAAAGTTATTTTTAACCTGGATCACTTCCCCGCTCAGCTCCGCAAACACTGTGCTGACACAGCTTGTGAGAGCGAGCTGGCGACGAACAAGGGGCAAGACCGGCACCTCTGGCAGCAACAGCAAAAGCTGCTCTCCTGGAGCCCCAGCCCAGGAGTCTCCTCTGCTTCCTTCACGCCGACCTACAAATTTCCCAGGTGACTGGAATATGCTTGTGATATCTCAGACCGTAAAGTTTTGTTTCTTCTATGCTGCTTTAAGAAAGCTTTTAATTGCCGTATTTTGTGTGTTGGTATCATATTAAGTTTAACAAGCTAATCCCCCTCTTACTTTTGCAGTTATCACCTAATATTTCAAGGCAACAACAGGACATTTTTCAGAAATACATTTGATCATTTAAAAAGATATAGCCAAGGGGAAATAGTCTTACATGACAGGCTATAAATCAACATGTTAGACAAGTAATTTTAAACCACAGGAGGAAGAAAAAAAAATCTCACTGTATCAAGCCAATAAAAACTCTCCAACACTCTAGAATATATTGGACCTATTCCATAACAACTATATTTCTTACAAAAATACAGTATTTTGAACTCTAAAGAAGTCTGAACTTGATTAAACTGAAACAAAGGAGAGGGAGGAAAGCAGGGCAGAGGACATGATTCCACTCATCCTTCACAGCTGAAGTCTTAGGAGGAAGTTTGAGAAGTTTCAAACAGATACACTCTTTCGAACAAGTCACTTAGTGTTGACACATTTGCTTAGTAGTTCCCAGTAATGCTAGCAGTAGATCAGTATTCCTCACCTCTCTCCTTTAAGCCTTTACTCTAACTTTTAGGAGACTTGTTTTCCAATGCTCTCAACCCGTATCACTTGACAGAATAACAACTGTTTTTCAGGCTTCATTATTATTATTACATTCAATACTGGACCCAGGATCGTTTTGGGTAAAAAAAGCCTCCTCAGCAAGTTCACAGATGACACAAAGCTGGGAGAAGGGGCCCATACCCCAGAGGGCTGTGCTGCCCCTCAGAAGGACCACGATAGGTTGGAGAGATGGGCAGAGACAAACTATCTGAAATTCAACAAAGGCAAATGCAGGATCCTGCACCTGGGAAGGAATATCCCCATGCACCAGTAACAGGCGGGGGCTGACCTGCTGGAAAGCAGCTCTGTGGAGAAAGACCTGGGGGTCCTGGTGGACAACAAGCTGTCCATGAGCCAGCAGTGTGCCCTCATGGCCAAGAAGGCCAACAGAATCCTAGGGTGCATTTGGAAGAGCATTGCCAACAGTTTGAGGGAGGTGATCCTGTCCCTCTACTCAGCCCTGGTGAGGCCACATCTGGAGTGCTGTATCCAGTTCTGGACTCCTCAGTACAGGAGAAACATGGAGCTCCTGGAGCAGGTCCAGCAGAGTGTGGCAAAGGTGATCGAGGGACTGGAGCATCTCTCTTACGAAGAAAGGCTGAGGGAGTTGAGCCTGTTCAGCCTTGAGAAGAGACAGCTGAGAGGGACCTCATCAATGTGCACAAGTATCTAAAGGGTGGGTGTCCAGAGGATGGGGCCAGGCTCTCCTCTGTGATACTGAGCAATACGACAAGAGGCAAGGGGTAGAAATTGATACATAGGAAGTTCTAACTGAACATGAGGAATCAGGGAATTCTTTACTGTAAGGGAGGTTGCACCAGATGACCCATCGTGGTCTCTTCCAACTTTACTCATCCTGTGATTCTTATCATCATTATTATTATAGCACATGCTCAGATACATGAATACTATTCAAAGACAGCAATGGTTCTTCTAAGATCAGTAGTGATCACTTCTTCATTGAGAAAACATATTCTTAAAATTGAGGCCTAAAGCAAAATCCCACTGAGCAAAATTTTTCTTGAATATTTCAGAAGCAGAATGAAAACTGGCCATATGTGCTTTAATGAGGTAACATTACCAGTAACGAGCACAACACTACATGGCATGGGAGGCAAGATTCATAATACAGAGTTCCAGAAGCTAAGAGACTACTGCACATTGTTCAGTCTCAATTTCTGCACAAAGTAAAAAAAATACAGTTTCTCTGCACCTGTTCAACAAAGCTGCCAAAGGTAAGGATATATGCCTGGTTGGGCAATCAAGTTCCAACTTCCTAAATTTCCCCTAGGAGAACTGGGTGGAGACAGTACTCCTGCTGGTTTCTAACCTGCGTGCACATTGCCAAGTACTATTAAATATGACATTGCATCATACCACACTGCAGGTTCATGGGAAGATCTGTGCTTGTATACTTTAAGCATGCCAAACCCAAAACACAGCTAAGCCTCCATGGCAATGACACATGGAGATAGGTCCCAAATATTTTGATAATAACATTCACTCTACACTGAGAGATACAACAGTTTCTGCAATCCAGAGAAATGATCTTTCCTCACTTCCACTGTGTGTGCATCTTACTTGGGCCTCCAGCTGTGTGCACACTGCCTTGGACAGTGCTGTGAGATGCAGAATCACAGACGCAGTGACTCCTGAACAGCAGTTTCCAAGAAATGCTTCCAAGGTCAACATTCACTTCCTGTAACAGGCATTGTAACTGTCTACTACTTTTCTCCAAGGCATCCATCAGCATTTAAAATTGTTGACATTATGACTAATTATTTTTAAACAAGCTTTCCAGTATCTGCCACCACCTTCAGAGACTAACCACAGAGGCCAGTGATAAGGAAGTATTTGTATCCATACATATACATATAAAATTATGTAACCTGAAATTCAAGCTTTTTTTTTTTCCCCACAAAAAAGTGAAATGTGCAGGATTTACATTTCAAAACACACAATAGCTGAGATGTTGGAACTATCCGAAGTACTGCCACGCAAAGCAAACAGTAATATAGTCAGAGCAGTTCCATATGCAGTCCATTACTTGAATGACTATAATGATTCTTATATATCAATTTTAATAGTCAATTTTCAACTTACAGCTTTTCTTTGCAAAACGGAAGGACTAAAAATCTAGCCTAGAAGTACCCTAACCTGTAATAATCTGGCAGCCTACATATTAAATGGGATCTATATCTTAAAAGCCAAACGAGCTTTCAGCGAGTATTACAATGCTCCCATCTAAGTGATCTATCTGGTAAGCAACTTTGTATTCTTTCTAACCTGAAGCGTATGGGCTGTGACACCCCACCAGCTGACTACTCATTTATTCCTGCTCTGAGGCCATGTTTTCAGTACAAGCTCTGCTCTTGAAGAGGGACAAGCAGACAGTAAGAATGACAGAGATATTTACACAAACAATAAAACCACTAAATATAATTTCTTTTTATCTTCTCTGTACTGCAGCCTTCTTGCATCCCTACGCTAGAAAAATCAGTTCAGGTTGTAATGTCTTCTGGGTTGAGACCTCATTTTTCGCAACGATGTTGCACCACACAGCTTCACTGCGATGTCAGTGAACCAGTGGCTTTGTATTTGATTATCACTGCAATGCAAATGTGAAACCCGAAGTGAACAGTAAAACTCTTGTTAGCAAATTTACACTGGTAACAATATCCACATCACACCAAGGTTTTCCCAATTTCTAACATGCAGGTCCCAGACCAAAGATCTTGTTCTGCCAGGACAGATACCATCATGTTTTTTTATAATGTTGTTAGAAATGCCTGGAAAATCTTGTGGACACTAACATTGCAATTTAGACAAGAAAAAAGGAAAATATCAGGTATGCTACAAGTTACAGGAATATCTTAATTGGTCATTAATTATCACATAAAGCTGAGTTCAACTCTCCAAGTAATCTGAAATCCATGCTACAAATATTAAATAGATAGGAACATATTTCCACTTAAGGCCAAAATCTGTGCCAAACCATAAGTCTAAGTAAATGGACTTAGCATGTGTGCATACTGGTAGAACAGGAGGACTATTTTACTGCTCAAAATAAGCAGCAAAGTTCTAGCTTGATGAAATCACTAGGAATTTTACTGCTGATTCCAGTGAGGGCAGAATTTCAGCTCAAGAATCTTTCTAATCTAGCACAGTGGGGCTGGGGACATGATCCCAGCCCAGTTGATCTGAAATCCCAAACTACTGTTCCCAGCTGTCTCACCTCACTGCATTCTGCACAGCAGTGCTCAGGGAACAGAGACAGCTTCCACCTGAAACTCAGACTGTGCAGGCTCTTCACGTTTTGTCTTCTGACACAAGCAACCAAGGGACCCCCTGTTGCTGCAGGTGGGGTCTGAGGAAGGAGGACACTGTTACTCAGTAGCTGATGAAATGAAAGGCCTCCCCACCCCCTGCAGCACTTCCTGCAATGCTCCATACACTAAAGTCATACACCACTACAAGCTGGATCGCAGCTCAGTGCATTCCACTGCACTTTGTCACGCTTCCCTGACCGATACTATGCCAAAAATTACTAGCTTTAACAGTTCTCTGGTGAATAAAAGAGCTTTTGCAACTCTGAAACAGAGCTGAGTTTTTAATTCATGTTAAATCTGCTTTTCTGTTTCTGAAGGAACATCTTTAATGCTGCCTGTAATTCCCCCTCTGTGCTTTTTTCTTACTTCTGTAGTGTCTTTTGTGAAGATAAAGGGAAAGTTCAAGCTGACTAGTTTTAAAAAGCTTAAAGAGACCTCTAAAACATGCCTGAAGGAAGTAAAAATATGAACTTGCAAAATACAAAAATTAAAAAGATCCACATATTCATATAAACCTAGAAATGCATAGCAATAAGATTCACAAGAAGGTTACCACAGAGAACAAAATCCGAAGTAAGACAGACTATCTAAATCAAGCATAGAGCAACATTAACCAGAATTTTCACCTTTACTGTTTATTTATGCAGTACCCAGCTGAGCACAAGCTTGGAATACAGACTGCTCCTGCAAACGTCCCTTCTGGTCAGATACTCTAAGGAGTTGCATCTGTAGACTATGCCCTAAGAAACTTTCCTTTGTAATCTTTTATTCAAAACCCATGCCTACAATTACTGAAAGGATGTGATTATTAGAAAACTGTAAAACTAACCTAAGTATTTAACAGAGTAAAATGCTCATTATGCCAGTGCTTGATTCCCCTCTCTAGAAGAAGAATACTGGCATGATGCACACGCACCCAAAAAAGGGATCCCAGTTCTCTCCAAGCCAGCTAGCTTTGCTCAGCACATCAAGAACTGTTGCTGACTCCAGCCCATTTTTGGAACAGAGTATTTCACTATCAAACCCCATCTCCAGGCTGACCTGGAAACATGCCTGCCCTGATTCCTTGCGTATGGAAATAATAAAGCTATTTTTACACAAAAAGCAAATCCTTTATTTTTTTCAAAGGCAACAACGCCGTCGCAACAATGCACAGAAGCCGGTCATTCAGAAAAGAGGAGGGTGTTACCTGAAAGTACATAAAGCAATTAAGCCTTGTGAACAGAGCATGTGGGCAGGATGGCAGGGTTAGTTAAGCATGACTTTAGAAAGCAAGCACACAAAAAAACACTGAAAAGAGAGCGGGGAGGAGGAATGCAAGGTAACCTGGAGCTTTTAAGTTCAGTAGGATGGGAAGGCAGGGAAGACGCCTCTGCAGTGACCATCAGCTACCGCAAGCAGCAGGCACACACTGTGGGGGGCCACTGATGAGAACCCAGGTGTGCAGAGAGCAGCTCGGGCTCAGGCTGCTGCTTCTTCCACGCTGCAGAGCTGAAGAAAAGGACTTTCCCAACACCCAAGAGTGATCCCTTCAAGGCAGATACTCGAGTTAAAACAAACAGTTTGCTACTACTAATGGCTGAGTTCAGCACTACCACCTCTGTGAGCCCCCCAAGTAAATTCCAGAAATCATACTCTTCTTCTCACACACCCAGTTACTGGTTTTTAGCAGGGGCCTCATCCTTGTTACACTTCCCATTTGCCCTCATCATTGTTAGTTCCATTGAGTGTCTTCCCACAAAACTACTGTGTGAAGGTGGCAAAACAAACTAGATCTGTGGTCTAGTGGCAGGGTTTTCCCCAAACTCATGGCCTCAACAACTTGAGTGCAAGGAGGGCTGATGATTCCCTGCTAGTCTGACTCAGGGTTTTATCTAATGATGGACAATAGTCCTACTTCACGTTAATGGGAGAGAGGAAGAGAAGAAGTTTTATGCACAGCAGAAAATAGGATAACTGGCTTCCCCCAGCGAGATGTGCTAATGTTTCAGCTGCTGTTGTTTGGCCTGTGTAGGGCAGGGTGATGACTGAGTTCATACTCTGCTACACAGTGATGAGCTTGTGAGAACAAACAGTTCTGCACAAGGCAAGAGAAGAAAATGTGGTTCTTTGCAAAAAAAAAATAAGGAATTCTGTTAAGCATGTAGCATTGTTATTTGCCCTAAATAGCATTCCTGGAGGTGCTGAACACATAGCAGGACGTTCTGACCTTCCCAGGAATCTGGGAGAAAGCAGCTCTGCCTCAGACTCTCCCTCCTGAGCAGCGATGTTCCAGGCTCAGGGGGCAAGAGATTCTCCCTGGCAGCAAATCTGAGCACCCATTTCTTCCTGAGAGAGGAGCAGGGCCTGCAACAGCAAGTTCTCAACCTCCACCTTACAAATCACAGGGAAGTTCCTGGAAAAAATTGTTGCAAAAGGTTTTACAGCACCAAAGCACTACTGAAAAATACATTTTTTTCTAGGTTACTTTGATGTGGCTAAGAGCCCTGAAGGTTCACTTCTCAGTAAATAGAGAGGTGAGGGGTGGGGGGAGGCACACCAACGCAAATGAAAATTCTTGTGGTTTGCTTTTGAATTTTCTGGCACTTCCCAGTGAGGTCCTGCTTTTGTTGTATGGGGAACTGGCTCACCATGTGCCATGGCAGAGACTGACAACTTTTACCCACTTGTAGACTCCTAGGATCTAGGTCTTTGATTTGCACTGCTGAACATTGCACTAACATCTTCTCTCCACTATTTGCATGGCTGCAAGACCACACATTTCACAGATCATTCATAAAAAACCTTCTAGAAAGCACTCAATGAACTTAGTGCTTGCACTAGAGAACATAATAAAACGATTTTCTGAAAGGGAGAGATGGCCAAGGTGCAAGAAATGATCATAGAAAGGAAACAGAAGTGAGTTTCTAGCATAACTGCTGGAGCACCTGAATGAAAAATCCCATCCTGCCCCAGCACACAGCCAGCTGGTTGCTACCATGTCTAGGTAGAACACATTGCACAGTCAATCAGGGGATCATCTAAAATACAGTCAAGAAACTGTGCTGGACAATCAGGAAAAAAAGAGGCTCCAGCAAGATGGAATGCACATCTCTGGAGAAAATTATTGAGACCTTTTTTGGAGCCAGGACAAAAATAGCCCAATACAGAGTGAATTTGTCTTGATTCAAAGATCTCTGTCATACGGCCACAACCTTTTACACTTTTAATTGGGAAAACCAGATAGGTTTTTTTTTTTTGTAAACAAGGATACACCCCCCCCCCCCCACTAGTATTTCCAAGGTTCCAAATACATTGATTAAATTAGATTTTATATATCTTTATCAGGCTGACATCTGGAAGGACAGTGGAATAAAATCAGTGAAAAGCATGAATGGGACAGGTGTCTAGTTTAAGCGCAGACTAAAGAGTCCTGACACTGAATGGAAGAAAAGATGCAGAAATGAAAACATACGGAGTGTGCTGGCAAAGTCCCATTACACTTGCATCTATAATTCTTCAAGATGCCACATCAAATCTAAAAATGTAACACTGAAGTCTATAAAATACTTCTTTCTTAATAGTTTGCAATCATTAAAAAAAAAAATCAGTTCATTTATGGTATTCAGAGGCACATAGAGAAAGGCCTGTAGCAGGTGTTGAATATTAGTCATTCAAATCTTTGGAGCAGGAAAAATAATGCCATATGATAACAGGTAAAGAAAGGAAGGCATAGACCTGAATAGCCTTGAAGACATGTAAGAGCTGATAGAGTGGAAGAACAAAACAAACAGGGAGGGAATGAAACTGCAGATCAGCAACAGTGATCCCTGAGTCTCTGCTGACATTTTCTTCTGTTTTGAAATAACCACCATCCAGTGGATTCATAAATGGTGTATAAAATCCAAATGCAGGTAAGGAGTGAAAATGAGCATCTTTGCATGCTTTGGATTAAATGAGTTATTTCCGAATCTTGCAATGGAGTAATGAAGGATATAGGAAACAGTTGCAAAATGCTTGGTCACGCAAGCAATATACATTTAAATCTCAACATTTTTCCATTTACGCTGCATTTATATTTCTCTAAGTGCCTAGAAGACAGTGTGTGTCACAATAGCGGTTTCACATAAGCACACATACACTGATAACAATTAAAGACAAAGCAGCACAGAACATAGTTATTTTCACAGACTGTCCTTGCCATAGCCATTACCTGATTCACAAAGTTAGGGGTACACAGCGTTCTTTCGCTTCAGCCTTCTGAAAATTAACTGACCTAGAAATAATTTCTTTTAAACTATTTTCATATCCTCTCCCATTCTCTTCCTTCGCCTCCCTGGGGAAATATTTTTAATTACTTGGATTCACTCAAAATGAAGAGCACTAGTTTCTCATCAGGAAAAATCCATCTTTCACTCTGCAGGGAAGCAGAACACGGCCCCAGACATTAGAATCTTGTTTACTTAGACTACAAAAGAAATCTTTGGTGCAGGAACCAAATCCTAAGGATTAAGTTCTTCACAAACAGCTGGTACCATGCAGACAACTACAGTCATCATAGCACATTTACGCATACATGCATCTCTTGGGTAAAACCTAATTTCTATGTGTCAATTTGTATCCGAGAAGTCTCTTCTGAACTGCCAGTGACAGTCCAGATGGCAGGACAAGGCCATTTAGAACCAAACCAGTTTTGCTGTGCTGCAGCCATACCTGGGAGACCCCACCAAGATCACAGCTGACAGAACCACCTCAAGAGAAGCTGTCAAGTAATATAAAGTCAAAAATATTCCAGCAGCATCAGTATTTTGGGTGACATGCAGCAGACGTGTAGAGCAGGCAAACAGCAAGAGTTTGACTGGTTGACTTTCACTAGGCTTTTATTAAAGCATCTTCTGAAGATGGGAAATTGGGATCACTCTCAAGCCTGGACAATACAAGACTGCTACTGCTAGTTCAGCACCACAGACCATAATATCACAGCAACTTCAGCCTCTTATTTGGTAATCAGAGACATTGTTAAATTTAATTTTATTTTTTTTCCAAAAAGCTAGGGAATGATAAAAACTTAGAATTAAGCACCAGCTTTTCCTTCTCTAAGCCTCAGACCCAAGCAACATAAAAATGTCAGATCTAATCTACACTCACAATTAGGTTATGAACATAAGCAGAAAGGGTGAAAAAAAGTTGAATGTATTTCACATGGTACACACATGACCTATATAAAGATAAGGCCCAAATTAACACAAACATCTGTAGCTTTAAGCAAACAGATTGCGTGTCTGTCCCTTCTTGATTTTACTAGTGCAAACTGCATTTGTTCCAGTAGAACTTGATTATAGAATATCTACTCTAGAGTAGCTGTGTCCATAGTGAGTCAGCTTGCAATCCAGCCAGAATTCTTTCCTAAGTCAAAGAAAGGAAAACCTGGGTCTACCCAGCTGTTTCTTAAGAGAGATTCAAGGCAACAGTGGGGAATTAATGGACACATGGATATATCCACTACATGAGAAAAACAAAAAGTGAGTAATAATAAAAATCACTCCACAGAAGTATGGCACATACCGCTATATCACATGAGAAGTAGCCATGGACTTTATTTGCATTCTACTGATATTCAGTTGGCAGTTTTAATGTAACCTTTTATTTAGTTTAGTAACTACCAGAAAAGCATTCCTAAGTTGAACAAAGCAAGTTCTTGGATTGCCCCTAAAGACTGTAGCATGCAAAAGTTTTGTATTCAGTCCTACTGAAATCTAAGTTTAAAAACATCATTCAATTTTCTTGAGAAAGACAAAAAAACCCCACAGACAACCAAAAACCATCCAGACCCCAACAGAAGAAATGCTATTTTTAAGTCTCGTTCTAAAATCCCATTGGTTCCTCTCAGACACAAGCTGAAAAGAACAGCAGAGATTTAGGCTGAGAAAAACAAAAAAAACTGCAAAAGGAACAGTTACACCCTACTACTATTGTGATATCAACTTCCTGTTAAAATAATAATGGCAATCTTCACTTTTGGTCACAAGGGCTTTTTTATTCACAGACTGAAGTAAATGCTTATGCAGAATTTTTAGTGACTGTGAAGAACACATTTCCTTTTTTATTAAAAAAAAATTACAGCTAAACATTCTCCTGGCAGTTAAACTTCAATAAATACAATTTAAAGTATCCAATGCAAGTTAATCCTGTACCCTCTTAGAGCAAGACATAATTTTAGACTTTTACATTAACTCCCAAGCTTCTACAATGTTTATCTGATACGAGAAATAGGAAAGCACTGGTTTAACATATAACTTAAAATTCACACTTGTCTACAGTTGAAGTCCGACACCTGATTCCTGTTCTGTCATTTCAAACATAACCCTACCACCAATAGGTGATTTACTCTATAGTTAGAAGAAAGAAGTCCAACAGGTATAATAGGCAGAGCTTAAAACATACTGTAGTCTTGTTCAGTGCCACATTACCATCTGCCAAGAAGCCACATCTTGTCAAGGGAAGGAGAACATTCAATCACTTATTACACTGTTAAGGAATACTTCCACCACCATGAAAACTCTGGGGGAAAATACTTTCCTTCCTTCTGCAGGACCAGCATACTCCAAGCCATGCTCATATAGAACAATACCAAGTACCCCTTCCCAAATACATCGTGGGAGTTGTGTCATGGCACAGAGAACCTAAATATATTCACTAAGTATCATCAAGAAGTGACAGCAACATAGGAAGTCTGGAGACAAGAGAAAGGGCTTAGGAGAGAGAGGTGTCAGCAGGTATCAGCTCAAAAGCAATCCCTGCCTCTTGCTTTCAGCCCCTGGAAAACTATGACTCACTTTTTTTCTGAAGCAACTAAGAACTGAAGTGACTTAGGGCACTCACTTCAGGCATATCAGTGGGAAAACACATTATGTTACAATGCTCTGATGGAAGAACATTGGATTATACTGGAAACTTCTCAGAAATGAGAAAAAGGTTGAAACCAAAAAGGGAGGTTAGAAAGAAAAAAATACAGGAAAAGGTTATGAAACAAGCTCTCAAAACACCTAGCAAAAAGAAGGCAGAGTGAACAACTTACCTTCAAATGAGGGATGCAAATGGAACACACAGGAGACTGATGGCCTGAATTACCAGATCTATTTCAGTTGCTAAAATAAAACCTTTATCCTGCATTCAGCAGTAAGTGCCCTCATTTGAACATCCCTTTTTTCCTCCCTGTAACTCAAGAATACTTCTATCCTCCTGACCTGCAGCATAGCTTGTAATGACTTACCACCTTTAATGTATGTCCCACAGAATAACCCAGGCAATCTTTTAACAGCTCATTCTTCAGTCATTTTTCATTAACAAAACAATCTGAACAGAACACACCCAGAGAAAGACTAAGACATTCATCCTGGAGGTTTTGGTAAATAGCTGGGCAGGCAGAACTCTTAACACAGGTAAGTTTACCCATGCAGAACACAAAACTTTGTTACATGACAGGCCAATGTTATGAAATTAATTCCCCCATTTGCTCAGGGCTGTTACAAAATTTCTTGCCCTTCACCTTGAATGCAAGCTCTCTTTTTAGACTTGGTCTCTTAACAAATACATCACAATAGATACTATACTACGCCGAAAACTTTAGCAAGCTTCTTATCGAAACAAAACTCTGCATTGTATTTGCTTCCTCTCATCAGTTCCAACGAACGATATGATGAAAAGTCATACTGCTCAGTAACACACTGCTAGATGGCACACGAATCATAGTTGCCAGCATGACCTAAAAACGCTATATAAAACAAAAAACCAGAATGCTAGTTCTACATGCAAAATATATAAAGGATTTTTAGCCCAAGCTCTGTTTGGCAGAATAGAATTTCAACCCATCCCACCTCTACGAACTGAATCCCATTAATTCAGTGTAATACAGATGACAATTTGGTCAACTTGATATTCTTAAGACACACTACAGCACCCACAGACACCATTCCACTTCCTTGAAAGACAATATAATTAGTGTCCAATGGACACCTCTTCGCCTTCAGAATGTCCTGATACTGGCACAGGTGGGATGTACATGTTTGACTACAGATATATTTTAAAAAGCCTCTGAAAAAAAAGAAGCATAAGAACTTCCCCACCTCACATATCCATAGTTGTACAGCGGATAGCATGTTACTGGAGGTATATAGCCTGTAAAAAATCTTAGAATATGATTTTTTTCGTAAAAACAGCTGCTCAAACAAACCATGTCTAGAAATCTTCACCCAGAAAAGGCACCATTGCTCAAAGGAAAGTTTGCTTGAGGGAAAGACAAAAAAAACCCCACAAAAGTGACAAGTGTGTAACGTTCCACAGTTCATCCAGAACTGCTGCAGCCCACTCTAAGTTACAATGTCAGTGGCTGTTTATGCTCTAAGGAAGTACAGTAAGTACAGTGCAGCCTATTCAGGTTGCTGGAATGTCACTGATCATATGCTCAATTGCATCTATTCATTAGAAAAATTCAATCCACAACAGCAGCTGCATTTACCACCACACCCCAAACGCCATCCAGTTGCCCCAGGTGATTCCAGCGGTTTACCATCCCACAGGACAGACGCCCTATGCTCTTGTCCCTCTACAGTGACTGCAAGTTACACTTCCAAGACCAAGGAGTTTTATTTACTAAAGAATGGTATATTAGGAGTGCTTTTGGCTTCAAGCTTTTGCAACAAAAAAGGTCTGGTCTTTAGCAGTCATGTTCTACAAGTTTCAGAACTATTTATGCTACACTAATTATTTTTGATTCAAACTCGCTAAATAATTACTGCTGAGAAGATGACTTAAGCAAACAAGAGCCAAGTTACTCTATTTGTTTCAGAAAAGCGATGACTAACTATGTGTGTAGTTTTGTTCTGTATCTCTTTTAAAAAACAGTGTGTAATCCTGGCTTCTTTCAGGTCACTTGCAAAGTCCCCGTTAAATTTAGGTGACCAGATTTCACTATAAAATCATAAACTGCACAATGGCTGAAAAATATATCTTTCTGAAAGAACATGGGTCATTTAAAAGGACACTGGCAACTTTCTAACCAATTAAAAAAAAACAAACTGTTTTCACATGTAACACCTACGGTGACTGTAACTGAAAGACACAAGAATTCAGAATTTACTTCATGAATTACACTGCATTTCATATACTTGTTAAATTTACCAAGGGGTTTATAACCCATTTCCTGGCTGGGTGAGTCTTTCACAGAGCAAGAGTAAAGTCATAAAATGTTATGTTTCCTTTTTATTTAATTAAACCAATTTCAATTTCATCTTAAAACTTAAGAGTCATTTAGGCAGAACAGGTTGCTACAAACCCTATTAAGCAACATCTCTTGTAGGATGCAAAATGGTTGTTGTTAAAAACTAACTATACCAGATGAGTGGAGCTAGTAAGAGTAACAAACAGAAGTATCATTTCCCTAGCCTCTAAAATTTGTCTTCCTTCTCAGTTGCCACTGCTTCCCTTCACTCTTCCAAAAATCCTTATTGTGGCCTAATAGACAGACTGAAGAAAAATCCTGATCCTTGCACGGTGATCACCACAACAGATTACCCACAAGGTTTAGAATTACTTTTCAGTGTTCCATCTAGAACACCAAAAAGCATCAGCCCAAATCCAACTTGAAAATGGAGTTCCCATAAGATCAAATTGAATGTTATTGTTATTAATGTCTATTCATTCTTCACAGCTTCCTAGAACACCCACAATTAAGAGCTTCTTATGACAAACTGCCAACTTCAGGAGGCTTGCAGCTGCTGAACAGCTGATTTGTGTACCATGAAGCAGGATGGGGAGGTGTAAGTTCTTGTACTCTGCAGACTTGCAGTAGAGGAAGGCTCAAGTAGACCAGTAGCTATTCATGGACATGAAATCCTTAACCTCAAAACCTCTGCTCCCGGGATTTGAGGGGGAAGGTGGGAGGTGGGCTTCAAGGCCCATTTACCAACCTCACACTAGCATTGGGTTCAGAGTTATATAAAACCATCCCCAAAGAAAGTGAAGCTGCCTTCGGTTCTCCATTAAATCAGAGATCTGTTAGCTACAGGGCTACAGAAGATGTCCACGTGGTATGAATTTAAAGGCTTTGATTCACAAGCAGGAACAGGGTACCTTGGAATCAACGATTTACTAGACATCACGATCTGAAACAGTTTGGCATTTGATTCAAAACAGCTCAGGAAGGAAAAAAAATAGAGAGATCAATCAAGTCTGTCACCCTACACCATGCCATCCCCAGGGCCAGATACCACTCACACCATCTCAAGAGAATCCATTCATTCACAGCCCTTCGGGACAGCCAACCTTCATGTGGTGTGGACTCACATTAGGAAACCCAGAATTTTTAGCCACAGGATTCCAGTCTTGAAATCTCTTTCTGGGCTTTAGCTAAATGTGATCTGTTTATGCCTAGATCTGAACGCCAAACATGCCTAAGGGATAGGTCCAATAATGCCATCTCCAGGCAACAAGTCGCACCTTGGGAGAAACGCTAAATGTGAGGATGGAAGGATCACAGCCAAGGAGTACGGGAAAAAAGAAAACAACCAAAAATGTGCAGACAAGTTTAAGAAAGTATCAAAAATCTCCACAGCAGTCAGAATTGGGCTTAGTACTCTATAAGAAACAATACCATTGTATGAACACTGAAGTAAAAACAGCTAGATATATAAAAAGCTTTATATATATAGTCCATTACCTTCCTTAAATACCAAGATATTTAATAGGTGGTCAGGTATTTCTGTTTTACACATTGGCTTAACACTACTGTGCTGTAGTGTGCTCAAAGTACTTTCCAAGATTTCAGTCCAACGAGCCTGTTCTATGTGTGAACGATTTGTCCGTGTAAGCTACCAAACGTGCACTGCCAATCCAGAATCCAGCTGTGCTCATTTAACCTTGGCTCATATGCACAGAGAGTGTTCTCATCCTAAATAGCTAGGGAACTTTAGAGGGTAGAGTTCTAAAACACACTGTTTTCACGGCGTACTTAAGATCAGAGAAAATCCTTGGTTCCTCCACTTAAATAATTCAGTACAGCATCTTGGTTCACTGGACTAGGAATTGTTTACTTGTACTGCAGCCCTTCTCATTACATCTGCAATCTCTGACTGCCTCGCACAGCATAAACTCCTTGGAATAGAAACAGCGCTAATTAGTCTTTATATAGCTCCAGGGAAATGCACCCTGTTTACGATAATGCTTGATGTTAGTTTTGTTATACAGATTCAGAATATGATGTAGGAGAGTCAGGAGACTCACACTCTGCCATGAGTGAATGGAGGCTAAGTCTTGAAAACAAGGAAATGCCACTGAAAGCACTCTGGTTTTAAGTCTCTCCAATTTATATCATGGAACATAAATGGAAATGTTTCAGCTTGTCAATAACTGCCATTTAATCACATGGAAAATAAGTGGTTCCTATAACAATCAGAATCTGAACTCAAACCAGCACTTGGTCTCTAAAAAGCAAAATTTTGAACTATTGCTGGACAGAGGTGAAAGTCGATACCAACACTGGATGCACAGGCGAGATGAAGGCAGAAGAAGAACACAAGAAGACTGTGTTCTGCACCAAGCAAAGGGTCTTTGAATTAAGAAAACATTATAGTATCAAATCCCAGAACAACAACGAAAAAATCATCTTTACACCCTGAGCAGGGCTACCACCTCTTAATAGAAGCAGAGAAGTGAGGAAGAACAGGTGTGTACTGAACCACTGCTGTTTGCTGAACATCCAGCCAATTCCACCTGGCCAACAGAAAGGGACCTTCTTCAAATACCATAAACTGTCTCTGTCATTTCTTACAGTTGCTTCTGACAGTGAACAGGGCTTAGATCTGCTAGACAAAATTCCACCCTATTACTCACAGCTAAGGCTTGTTCCAGTGTTGCAGGGAAAAATGAAGAAACAAAAAGGAAGAAAAGAAATGAGAAAAAATAAGGCAAGTTACCCTGCCTTATGATATCAACCGAAGAAATCATAAAAGAATCCTAGAGGTCCCCATGACTGTCTTTAACGTGAATTAATCCCAAACCAGGCACTTCTCTCAAAAAGAAGTCCATCTACTCTGCTAGTCATACAGCAGCACGACTGCCAGAGGAATCGGTGCACTTCTATGATTCTATTATTTTGACAGCCACCATCAAAATCCTTTCTTCAATCCTGAGAGTAAACTTGCTTTGACAGCAGTGACAATCCCCCCTCCAAACTGGTACGTACCTGATCACAACCTGCATTCACCAGCTCCTGGAGCATCTGCCTGTTCACTTCAACAGCTGCTGTGGTGCTCGACTCATTAGCAAAGGGCAGCAAAGAATATCTAATTTCCCGCAGAGCTTTCTGATAAGGTCCAAACTTGGGTGTTTGTCTCATCTGCTGCTGCCTTGCAGCATCCTTCCCTATTAAAATCTTAGGGTCCAGAGAAGTTTCACTGCCTGGTCCAATAGGTAGTCCCTGACCTGAAGATTTGGATGGCTGCTTTAAACCTTCTCGAATCTCTTGTAACCTTTGTCTGCTGTTTCCAGAATATGTTGTAGCAGGAAAAGTCTTTGGCCTCATTGTTAATCCAGTTTTCTCTGAGCATAAATACAGCTTTATTCTTTGTGTTTTTTAAATTATTTCGAAAAAGTGTCACTTGATGTTATCAATTTCTTGTAAACATAATCCTTCGAAGAGAAAAAGGCAAAATTCTCAAGAGATTTCTGCCAATGTTTTACTTCAGCTCAAAATCTTCACATTTCCTACAGAAAACGAAAATCCGTGGAATAATCATTTTGCAGACGGACAGTGTCTGAAACAAAAGAAAATAAAAGTACATGCAATTAAGTTGATATTGTAAATGCCTCTGAAGGGACAGCATGACAACTAATCAAGTGAAAGTGAATCAGTTTAACCTCTTAAGCTGTCACAGCTGGATACCCTTTAATGATTTTCACTTTATCTGTTTTCAATAACAAGATTCCAAAAGGTTTTCTCAACCTAATCAATAAATAATTCATTTTTAAGTTTAATTTTCAAAATAAATTAAAATAAAACATTCAAAAACTACAACATTTAAGAATTTTACAGTACCAAATGTGGCATGTTTCCCACCCCACTGCATAATCAAATCCTTGACAAGCCTATCCTATTTCATAATTAGGGAAGAGTATGCTCATGAAATGTTTTTTCCCCACTTAATATTTTGTTTGTTTTACACTAGCTGAGCCCAGTTTCAGAAGTTTGTGAAGAAGATTTATAATGGAAATATTGATGACTCTAACCATAGCAACTTCTAGTATTTCAATAACAAAGCAAATAACAAAAAGACAAGGTATTTTGCCTTTCCACATGAATATCTTAGCAAAGTCTGAAGGTAACAATTCTCCCCAGAACCGGAAGGACGAAGTGGGGGGACAAAAAAAGGAGGGGAGGGGGTATCTGATATTTCATTAACTATGCCTTATAGGGAGGAAAGGGAAAAGATAGGCAAACGGAGCTACACAGTAACAGCAGAAGATGAAAAACCAGATCAGGTAGCATCCCAAGGCAGAAAAAAAGACTGAGACAGCTTTATGCACCTCTTCTGACATGCAGCAGAGAACAACTATGCAGCTGAGCTACTGTGCAGCTTGTGATCCCTGTGCAGCACAAAATTATAACAAAAATTCTACCTTAACTAAGTTTTTCATACATCACCCTAACAGCAACATTAAATAATGGTGCATTTGGAACAGGATTAAAGACAGCTTGATCAGAAATGTCATCTAGCTATGGATGCTGCTTATGTAAATTTGTTTCTGCTGCTGCCATTAGCACTTGTAAAGTGACTTCTGAATGGTGCTCCAGCCACTGTGCTGGTAAGGTAAGAATTCTGCTCAGTTGTTTTCAAATCACAAATACTGCGGATGGTAACACACTGCATGTTTCTCTCTGTCACTCAGAAGTCGATTGGGTATTTTTGTTTTAAAAGGTGCTTTGTTCCCGATCATAGCACATTTATAATTGAAAAGAGTTTCTCCACAAAGTATTGTTCTTTATTTTCACATGCTCAGATTAAAACTCACTTCATTGTGACAGCCCTTCCTGTGACAGCTATAGCATTTCCCAACAAAATAACCATTTCCATACATTTACCATTAGTTCTCGCTGCCTAGCAAGCAGCTTACTACTATGAAGGCCAAGAGAAAAACACATTCACCTCTGAAGCCCATCACCACTTCCTCATCAGTGCAGAGCCCACTTCAATCTTCCCTCTGCAACCAAGGACTGAAATACAGCAGTGAAGTCAGACCCCAGACTCTTCTACGATGGTTCACCAGTTTGAAATGCAGGAGTACAGATTAATCACTCAAGATTAACCCATGTCAACCTCCTTTGCTAAGATTTAAATGCTCCGGTAACTAAAAAACACCTATAACATATTTGAGGTGTTGAGCTCCTCCACTTGGTACTCCCTACAGATATCCTCCAACACGAACTCACAGAGGAATTAGAGTGACATAAATGCACACATGCACACTGGAAAGGGTTTGCCCCTTGTCTTAAGGGGAGTGCTAAAGCTGTTCATCTAGGTTTTGATGTTTCCACAAATCAGCTATTAGTCAATAACAAATCAAGCTTTCATTGTCCTAAATGGAAACAAAAGCAACTGCAGGATCTCTAGAACAGAATTTTTTCTACTTGGGCAGAATATAGCCTTGTTAAAAAAATAAAACACAACAGTATTGTAGCCTTCTTCAGATTACATCATAACTAGATAGTGCTTAGAAGATACAGAGCAATTAATTAGTCTGTAATTGTCTTTCTTTTCCTGACAGCAGCAGGCACCATATGGCTGGGTTTAGGCATCTGGGTTGTTCTTCCTTTTTAATCCCTGTGCCAATCCTCGGGCCTCGGACACGCTGGGAGAGCTTGCAAGACCCCCACCTTTTTGCAGCAAAAGACTGCATTCCCCCTTACACACATGCTTCACATAAAGAACTTCTGTGACCTTTAGCCTAAGGCCGAGTCCAATAATGCTGGGTCAAGCCAGCTGGAAACTTCCTAGGCTTACATCTACAATACTGTTCAACCAGAAAGAAACACTGGTCGTTTAGACAGTATGAATGAGGGCAACAACAGTAAGCACTGGAGCTAACTGCAAACCTGTTTCATATTCTGCAGGGCATTTTTTTAATAGACTAAATACATTAAGATAAGCCAAGAAACTGGAACACTAAATATTACAGATGATTTACAAAGAAAGACAAGCTGTCTGCTTTTTAAAATCTTCCTGTGATTTGCATCTTTAGCAAAAAAGATGACTGTATGCTTTAAAAGATATGTGGAGTGTCTCATTCTGTTTAAGCATTTCTGACTGTACGTCTGGATTTGGATAACTCCAAATCCCTCTAATCTGCACCTTGCCTACAGCATGAATGTATCAATAGCCTTCCTACCATCAGGAGAAACTATTTTTCAGAATTATTTTTGAGTTGTAAGCCATCCTGACTAAACAGTACTCAGGTCTTCTCCAAAATTTTCTATGTTCTGTACTAATTAGAAGCTTGTCCATTACCCCGAAGATACGACACTTCAAATAAGTACAGCATTACTTTAGTTGCATCAAGTTAAACAATTTTTGAGCAACTGATTATTTTGCTTCATCTGAGAAATACCAATAGCTGCTCTGGCAGCAAACAACCAACCACACTGAAATTATATGCTGATGGCTGTTGTTCCAGCAGCACTATCTATTCACTGTCCTGTTTCTTCATTCACCAACAAGCTGCGTGTGCTAGTGGCTCTGTGGAGCTGGGACACAGCAAACTAAAGCTCGCCTGAGCCAGCAAGCTGTTTCCCTGTGTGGGTACCGCCGTCAGCAGAACTAGCACTCACTGCAGAAGGAAAGAGTAGAGTTTTAAGAAACTGCTACGACAGCCTTCCCTCTCTCAATTTACGGGTATTGCTTCGGGGTCTTTTTGATCAGAAATTCAAGAAAGCGGGGACCGTCC
This sequence comes from Myiotriccus ornatus, assembly GCA_036023395.1. Lineage (NCBI taxonomy): Eukaryota > Metazoa > Chordata > Aves > Passeriformes > Tyrannidae > Myiotriccus > Myiotriccus ornatus. The sequence continues at coordinate 44,214,088 of JAYRBT010000001.1, forward strand.
ACTTTGTATTGGAGGTTTATGATGGGGGGGAAGCGTTTCAGAGACTTCATTATCATACAAACCGTGCTACTCTTCCTAAACGGGCACACGGTAAAAGTGGAAACAACTGAAAAGACGATTTTCCCCAAAACGATTCCTCCTCTCCTTCCTCCTGCTAACAAAACTGTCCAGAAGTAACCCTGTGCCAGAGTCCCACCGCCAACCACGAGCACTGGCCCAACGCAGGGCTGTGGGAGACAGCTCACCTTCCCCACGCACAGCAGCCCGGCAGGGGCTGATCGCAGAGCCCGGACGCTTCCAAATGAGCCTTTTTTGCGTCATTTGCGCCACTGCCTTTCCCGGGGAAAGGGGTATTTCAACACGCACACCGCTCACGAGGCAGCAGCGAGGGTGGCGAAGTGCTGGATTTTGGCAGTGACCTTCAGCTGACTGGGAACAGCGGGGCCCCCGCCGCGGCCAGACGGGACCCCGCGGGCTCTGGGCGCCCCCGCCCGGCTCCCCCCCGGCCCTCGCCCCCCGCGACACCCGCCCGGCGGGCTCTGCCCAGGCGGGGCGCCCCCCACCCCCGTGCGCCGCCGGGAGCACCAGCCCCTGCTGCCCCAGCCCCAAACCCACTCCCCGCGCGGGCGGAAAGCTCCCAAAACAAACTCCGGCCATTTATGAGCAGCTCCGGCCTGCTGGGGCAGAGGCCGCGGACAGGCGGACCCTCGCCCCCCTCCGCCAGGGCCGGGCTGCGCTGTCACACGGGCGTCCGGAAAATGTCGGAGGGTGCGGGCAGGGCGCCCAGGCTGCCCCCGGGAGGGGACGCGCACACGGGACGCTCACTCCCGCTTCGGGCACCGACCCACCTCCGCTGCCCCTCCCGCTCCTCCACAGGACTTTCCCCTCCGCGCACAGAGTTTTGGGGGATGGGGGGCGCTCACAGCCGGGAATGACGGGGAACCCCCGCGCCCCCCCGCCCCGCGCCCCTCCGCTCACCTCGCCGGGGCGCCCGGCGCCGCCGCTGCCCCTCGGGGGTGGGCACGGCGCGGCTCAGCGGCGGCGGCCGCGGCGGCGCGGGCCGTTCTCCATCCTCCCCCTTGGCCGTCCCGGGCGCCGAGTGCGGGGCGCAGTCGGGACATTCGCTACATTGTTGGCATTCCATTCGCGCCACGTGACCCCGCGGCGCCGCGTCATTCCACTCCCCTCCCGGCGCATTCCAGCGGGGGGAGGGGCTTCCAGGGCGGGAAGGACTGTCGCACCCCGGGGGGACCGGGCGGCGGGGGCAGCCTGCCCTCCGCCCGCAGGTTCCCGCGGGGCGCCCTTCCGCGGGTGTACAAGCAGTACAAAGTGACGCTTTTTTCACAAAACCCACTCCGCTCACAGCAGCTCCCCGCTGGGTTCCGGCGGGAGAGGTGGTGAGGGAATGGCACTGCCTCCACTTGTTGAGGTGAAAAGGGCTGAGATAGATTCAGCCACGGAATGGTTTGGGTTCGAAGGGACTTTAAAGATCATCCAGCTCCAACCCCCCTGCCATGGGCAGGGACACCTTCCCCTTGACCAGGTTCCTCCAAACCCCATCCAACCTGGCCTTGGACTTCTCGGATAAGGCGTCCACAGCCCTCTGGGCAAGGGAGGCGGCTTAAAGGTGCCTGTCCACTCACCCCACGCTCCAAACTCCGTTGACAGTTTTGTTTATTCCTACCGTTATTCCTTCCATGCTGGACTGATCATGCACACACAGCGGCATCACTACCAATGCCTACTTGGAGTTTCCTTTCAACTTCTGGTTTGCTTGGGTTTTTTTAAGGGGGGTTACTTGTTTTTCATATTGTTTCACCATGGTAAGGAGACAAGAGGTACCAGAGGAAGGCAGACAGGCACTTCACATCTGGAACACAAGCTGCAAAGGATTTTTGGATGCAAAGTTCATGTTTGACCTTGTTATGGATGCAGCTGCCTGGAACCAGAATCACAGAATAACTAAGATTGGAAAAGACCTCTAAGATCATCAAGTCCAACCATTAACCCAGCATCACTGTGTTCACCACTAAACCATGTCCCCAGTGCCACGTTCACATGCCTTTTGAACATTTCCAGGGATGATGACTCTACCACTTCCTTAGGTAGCATGTTCCATGCCCAACCACCCTTTCAGAGAAGAAATTTTCCCTAATATCCACTCTAAACCTCCCCTGGTGCTACCAGAGGCCATTTCCTCTTGTCCTGCCGCTTGTTCACTGGGGGAAGAGACTGACACCCAGCTCACTACAGCCTCCTTTCAGGTAGCTGTAGAGAGCGATGAGGTCCCCTATATGAGCCTGTTTTTCATTAAAGCATAAATATTATGGGTTTTGTTATCTCTATGGTCTTTAATAAAGACAATTCTCCATGAGAAATAATCCCCACATACCAAAAACAGTAATGTCTGGACATGGGAGGCTGGCTCTGACCCCTCAGCATGACAGATACCCAAACTAGCCATAAGCAAAGGGTACTGATACAGGGTGAAAACAATAAGAAAGTAAACTTTCCTATATATATGCATACATATTCAGATCATTAACATGGAAGTAGCCTGCAGTCCTGAAATTCTTCAAAGTTCTTAAAGTTCTGTTGCAAAGCTGAGAGGGGCTCATTATAGAGTCACTCTGTTCAGCAGGGAAAATGTCAGTCTTGCAAACACTTAAGACACATTTATCTTTACTCATGTGACTAGTCCCAGTGTTTTCAACTGGACTGAGAGCACGTATGAAGAGAAGTCTGTGCATAACCCTGTTTCCAGGATGGTAGCTATATTTACAGCCTTTTCCAAGCCATGGACACTATTTTTGTAAGTAATATTACTCATGGGCAGTCCTATCTAAGGATGTTTCCTGAGCTTGTTTATCATAAATTTTTTCCATGCCTTCCATGGAAAACTGTCAATAGTGCTTATAAATTAAAAGCACTTATAAAAAAATAGTGCTTATAAAAGTTCTGGTTTGGGAGAAGAAGTGACTGCCAATAGAGTGCTACATTTCATGAGAAAAATGCAGCCTGGTGCAGAGAAATTGTTTAGCACCTCATCTGAAGGCAGTCACTTACTGTATATAAATTACTGTCAGAATTTCAATAGTGCCATTGACTGGAATATATTGCAGGATGGGGCAGGGGGGAAAGAGAAACCTCTGACTCTGGAAAGCTGAAGAAATCCATCAGGTTCAGACCAGATTCCAATGTCGGCAGTATATTGCAGGATAACGCGGTTCATTTTGCAATCTTCAAATACCTGCAAAACTGAAGTAAATTTCAGATGATATGACAGATGCAGCATGGCTTCATTTTCTGAATTACTGCTGTGCTTATCCGATGAAGCATAGCAACAAGATTGCCCAAACCAGACATTGCTCAATGGCTTGAGACCTTTTCCCAACAAAGTTCAGGCTGGTTTAAAGGAACAGCATGAAGATAAAATTTGCTTACTCTGTGCCGATATGCTCTTTTGTAAGATTTGCTTGTCAACCACATTCTTAAATCTAGGTAAAACAGATCTTTTAAGTTATTTTTCTCCTTTGGAAAGGTTTGTTTTCCTTTTGCATTCCAATCGATCTGGGAATGAGACTCAGCTGCACTATTTCACTTCCTGGTTCCATCCAGCTGCACTTTCTGAATTTCATGTGTTTGCACAGAGTTGCTGGGATAGAATTCCTGCCAGCAGAGCAGCAAGAACAGGTGAGATGGGTTACATCAGCTCTTTAGGAAGTGCCTGTATTCAGCTGGTCCACTACAGATGAGGAGACTATTTCTGCTTTTACCCTTTAGAAACCCAAACTAAAGGAAATCATGTTCCTCAAAAGTACTAGGGAAATTGAAATCAGCTAGGTTATAGCATGATACAACAACTTGGTCAAAACATGACTGGATTTTTTGTAATTTTTTTTTGGAGATTACTGTGTCATCTCTTTGGAGATTACTGTCAAGTCTTTCTTCCCACCTATCTTCTCTACTGTAAGATTTCTCCAGAAAGAAAGATGCTACGTGAGAAGAGCAATACAATTTGTCTGTGCGAGCAGCAAATCTCTTCACAGACTAGGCTATGAGGTAGTAATCTACCATGAGTGAGGGTCAGTGTGTTTATTCATGGCTCCACTTCTGTGAATGACAGACGTGGATCTGTGGTGACTACAGCACTCACCTCCTGACTCACCTGAGCAGCTGTCTGCCCTGTTTTGTGGGCCCAGTGGGAGAGACCACAGCTTCACCATTTCACATTCTTTCAGCCACCTGAGACAGTGAGGGATGTGGGAGTTCTGTGCAGCTCCATCCCCTCACATATAATGCTGTGAGTTGCCTCATCCCCTGTACTCTTGTTTCACTGTTTGCTGGGCCACAGTGTGACTCTTTCTAAACCATTGTATTTGGAAACAATTACCAAATCGTGCTGCTAAAAATACTCCCAGCAACCAAATCATTATGATGTGGGTGGGATGAACTTTTTCTTCACACAGCACTGGTAGCCAATAAAAGCTTGAACCCATTCGGAAAACATGAAAAGGGAAGGTAAAGTAAGAATATCATCAGCAATGTCTAGTTCTCTGCCAGTCTTCTTCAAAAAGAGGAAAACACACATGTGGTATGATTGTGAACATGTGAAGATAGGTGTGTATTAGCATACAGGCACAAAGACTTAGCTGACAGTGACATCCTTCACTAGGAAAACATGTTTAGAACAAACCAGTTTAACACAAAATGAATTATATGAAGAAAAAAAGGCTTAGCAAAATCACCAAAATGTTCTTGTTTCAACACATTGATTTTTTTTGCAGAATGATACTGGGCAATCATTCTTTCCAAATCATGAATGCAAAACCAGTTTGAAACAGGAGTTATGAGTCCTCCAGCACAGTATAGACAACACAACCTACATGTGAAAATAATATGTATGTTTTACCACGATGCAAAATTGCATTTGTGGCAGTCAAAGTTATGCTCATGGCTTCAATAATTCAGTGGGTGTATGGTTTAGATATGCTTTTTCTTTTTCTTTTTTTTTTTTTTTCCCCTCAGGAGTATGTCTGTGGGATCTATCACAGCATTCTTTTGGGGTGTCAAAGGTGTAGTGAACATAAGGGCTGATACTTCAGAAATTCATTTTACTTCAGCACAAAATATATGAAATAGAACAAATCTGATATGGAAACTGCCTCTGCTTTGCAGAGAAACATGAACCCAGACTCTGGTTAACTGGGTAAGGCATCCTGGATGCTCAGACTGCCTTTATAGCCCTCACACAGAAGGTTCAAAACTGAATTTCACAAGGGCCCATGCTCATATGTACTCTGCTTCCAGCCCCACAGTTTGTATCAATCATTGACTGCAGCTGGAGCCCAGCAGCGCCCAAGAGGACTGCAGGAATGTCGGGACTTTGTGTGGAATTTCACCAGTTCGAGCCAATTGTGCTCTCCATTTGGAAATGAACGGCTGAAGTTTTCAAGTCCCTGCAATCAGCATAATGGCATCACTTTGTTCAGATGCAGTGCAGATGGCTTTTGAACATCACAGCCAACCAATTCTGAAATTTTTGGAAAAGTTTTTAGGCAGTGTCCTTCTGATCCTGGAGAAAAAGTGAAGGGGGTAATGCAGGTCATGTGAAGCCCTGGCATCTGGTCTGGGCATCAAGCAACCATCAGTCTGGCCTGTAATTATCTTTTCATCAAGGGCCTGGCACAGTAGCATCTGCCAGCATAACAATACCCCCACCACAGCTTTGTCCTTCTTGCCACAGATGCTCTGAATGATTCACCCTCTGGACAGAAAGAAAAGGTGTGGGAGGAGCACATGAGCTTTCAAAGCCCTTGGCTTGGTGCAGAAAATGAGACTCAAACTTGTCCTCTGGTGAGGACAATGGTAGTTTCCCAAAATGCCTGTGTGGGGAGAAAGAAAAAAAAAGAGGAAGTTGTGAGAAACACCTACCTTGAGGGAACAAATTAGGCACTTTTCTTCTCTGGTGCTCTGGAGAAGAAAATACAAAGGAATTCCCAGAGTGGCTGGTACGAAGGTGAGGGTTTGTGACTATGAAACTCCAGGAGGAACACAGCGTGGGAAACCAGCCCCGGAGCACATGGAGAGGAATGAGCCGTGTGTGTAGCCTACAGAGACCACAAACTGCCCCCTGCCCCATGCACACACACCCCGATACACCCACACACACCCACACACCAGTGCAAGGGCATTTAGGGACCATCCAAGGCTTCAGAACAGTGACACTCCATGGAAATGTTTCGTGTTGATTTTGGGGGAGGAGGTGGTGTCCCGGTCTATTGAGCCAAAGATAACATAGATCAGCTTTTCTCCATCCCTGCCCCACTTCAGGACTGACAGCAAACCATTTCACTTCTCCACCTGAGCTTCCCTGTCTGCAAGGAAAGAGGAGTAATTCCCATGTCTTGGAAAGACTCGGAAATCTCTGGATGAATAGCTCCTTCTGTGACCTATCGTCATGTTAAATTGACATCTCAAAGTCCAGCATCTTAATTTAACATCAATTTAAAAGAAAGCTGTGTTCATTTCTCCAACAATGTACTGTACCTATTTAGAAGGCCTGGTATTAAAACCCCATGTAGCTCTACCCATGAGAAAATCATATATATTTTTAAAGTATCTATCAAATTTGCATTTTGCATTAGACTGATCTATCAATTTAAAAACTGTTGGCAGATAAGGAATTTATATTTTTACGTTCACAATAAGGGACACATTTTGAAGTGAGTTTATCAAGGAAAGGATGTCTTTAATATGTTTCAACTGTTATCCTGAACCCACTGTTTTGTTTTCTTTGAGAGCAAGAGAAGAAAATCTCCTATTTCCTGTGATAGAGCTGGTTAATGGAAACCCTGAAGTCTGGAAAGCAGAAAAATAGTGTTCAATTTCACAGAAAATATAGAATTAAGTTATTACATCAGTATAAGATGACACATGCTTTGTCCACTGAGTAGCTCATACGTAGGGGAAACAAGATTTTTTTTAGATAAGACCTTGGAATAAGAGATAAAAATGACTTATGAGACAGAGACCACAATTTACTCATATGAAGCCCAAAATAGCAGTGAACAAAACTTTCTTGAAAATGGGTACTTCCAGTTAGTTACCAGCTTGCAATTAATGCCTGGTCACTAAAGCCAAATGTCACATTCCCCAAAAGCACCACTGGAAAAGCACCTACTAGACACCTTACCAGAGAAAACTGATGGATAATTGCCAACAGGAAGACAAAATGTTATAGGGATGAAGCAGTCACAGCAGGGGATGCACACAGCTCACATCCACAGGGTTAGTTAGGAACCCATATCCATTTGGTTGCAAACCAGCCTGAGTCACGGACATTTTACCACAATTACTCCTAACCATTCCCAGAGCAAAAAAACAGACCATTTCAGAAAGCCTCAAGGTGTCAACATCTTCAACATTTATCAAGATCCGTCTTGTCCTAAGTAAGGAAAATAAGGTATGGCTAGAGAGAATAAATAGGCTAATAAAGGAGTTCAACAGTGAGGGCCAGTAGTAGCCCAGTATTCTTGGAAAATAAGACTAGACAAACTACAACCATCTCATCTTACAAACATACAAATGGTTCTCTCCCAACTAAAGGGTAGAACTGAGTCACAAGTTAGCACTTTTAATGGGCTGCCTTATCAAAAACCATACAAGGAAAAGTGATACTTCAGAAAAGGACAAGAAAGTGTCAGATTAGATATCAATTGAACACATTTTGGGTTCCCAGCTTAATGTGTGGTTTGGACTACATGTGGATCTCAGAGGAAACCATTCCTCTTCTGAGATTTTGCTGGATCTGCCAGAGTCTGTAAAAGGAGGGAAGTATAGTTGGAAGATTATCAAAAAAATAGTGACCATGGTAATGAGCTTTGGATAAGATCTTTGAACAAGACTTGGATCTGTCCCTGTAAGCTTTGTTATTATGACTAAGTCAGCTCTAAAGGAAAAGAAATAACAGTAATGATTTTCAACTGGTTAAATTCCGAGAGAAACTGGAGATGAAACAGGGTAAAGGAAGGAATGGGACAGAAAAAGGGGCACTGGCATCTGTTCAGAAGCACTATTAATCTGCATTCAAAGACAATTAAAATAATAGTACAGATGGGCAAGGAAGTACATGGATAAGAAATAGACACATAGTGCAAAGGAAGAGAACTAGACAGATTGCAGACTGACATCACTAATGCACAAGGAAAAACGGATGAGCCGGTATAAAACATGGAAATCAAACTGTAGGAGATTGAACTATGTGCATTCATATACTCTAGATACATTGAATAAGATTTCACTGGAAACAGGGAAACAGAGATAAATGTCAGCTGTAGACAGAAGCGCTGAGCTGTTAAAAAACCCCCTATTTATGCCTCTGATTTTAAAAAATCTGCTTTTGTATCAAAGAGTGAGGGAAGTAGGTGACAGAAGTAGCCATAAATTAAAAAAGAAATAGAAGTAAGACCATGCTGAAGCAAGGCAGTCACATATGTCAAACAGCTACTAAATGAGAACATTCCAGAGAGGCATGGGGAAAGTATCAGTTAATCTTGCTATATGTGATGGTGCACCAGAAGGCTGGAAGTGCTATCAAAATAACCCCAAACCCATAATAAGGGACCACCTCTTCAAAGCAGACATTAATTACATCTCTGCAGAGAAGATGGACAGAGAAGTCAAAGAGAGAAGTGTGAACATTCACAAGGAACACAGCAACTCAAGGGCAAAGCCAGGACCAGAATCCTAGAATCCTCACCTTCTGAATAATGATCAGTAATCAGATCATACTGTCAGTTTAAAAAAACAAAAAAATTACAAAAGGATGCAAAACACAAAGAGTCTGAGGGGAAGTCCAATTTCTTGGTTACAGGGTATTGCCCAGACACAAAGCTCTAGAGTAAACCGGGAGGACTTAGGTCTTGCCCTAGGTAGTCTGCAGAAACTCAGATCCTCACTGCTAGGCCTCTCTTTGACACACAGTAATTTTCCAGTGGTGCTGTAAGCCTATTGCTCCATCTCATTTTCCTAAATAAATTGGCTTTTCATGGTGACTGTGCCAACTGAGCTGGCCTGACGTCGCATACTTGCCACATCTGCAGGACGGCGCTGAGCTGCAGTAGGTAAGGCGCCAGCCGCTGGCTCACGGCATCTCATGGCACAGCAGGGCTGCAGCACTCTCCTGCTCAGGTTCTGCCCACAGAAGTGGCAGGTTCTCAGAGCTCCTGCTGAGCCCAGCGCTCAGCCACCACATTTCTGGCGCTCTAAGAGAGGGCCTGAGAGCTGAGCAGTTGTGCGGTGCCGTTGTGAGGGGCAGGGCTCCAGGGGAAGCCTCCACTGTTTGGATTGCCTGCAGGAAGGAAGTGGGATAACATACAACTTGGCAAGGCATCTCAAAGCAGCATAAGAAGCTCCAGTCAACAAACCTCACATATTTTCTTGGGGGAGGCAGAATGATACTGAGTACAGGAAAAAACTTCAGTCACACCTCTGTGTACTCTGGGAGCTGAGATCCTGTGTGCTTTGCACTTGTTTACATAGCTTTATCAGCACAGAAGGACACCAGAAAACCCAGAGAGGGTATTTACTGTTGTCCGTGAGGTGAGTGACTTGCCCAAATAAAGTAACTTGGCCCAAATCCTACAGTTCCGTTGGTATAATCACAAGCAGGATGGAAGGATGGGAGTTAAGTATCATGCGGCCTTTGCAACAGAAACAGGAAATTGCATGTTGGGACTTATCATGTGCCACACGCCCATTTTAAAGAGAAAATTCTACTGAAATCAGGTTCAGGATTGCAGCCCATAAAAATTTGTTGGGGAAAATTCTGAGAGACCGCTGTAGGTGTATTGGGTTTGCATGGCAAGGTTTGGGCAGCGGGGAGGCTACAGGAATGGTTAGTGAGAGAAGCTGCCAGAAGCTTCTCCCATGTCCGACAGAGCCAATGCCAGCCAGCTCCAAGACTGCTAAGGCTGAGCCCATCAGTGATGGTGGCAGCCCCTTTGGGATAACAGGTTTAAGAAGGGGGTGAAAAAGAGCAGCAGCAGCTGGAGAGGGGAGTGAGAAAATGTGAGAGGAACAACTCTGCAGGCACCAAGTTCAGTGAAGGAGTGGCAGGAGGTGCTCCAGGTGCCGGAGCAGACATTCCCCTGCAGCCCGTGGTGCAGACCATGGTGAGGCAGCTGTGCCCCTGCAGCCCGTGGAGGTCCATGGGGGAGCACAGATCCACCTGCAACCCATGATGCACTCCAAGCCAAAGAAGGCTGTGACCCTGTGGAAAGCCCATGCTGAAGCAGGCTCCTGTCAGCACCAGTGGACCCACAGAAAGAGGAGTGAACGCTGGAGCAGGTTTGCTGGCAGGACTTGTGACTCTGGGGGGACCCATGTTGGAGCAGTTCATGAAGAACTGCAGCCTGTGGGAAGGACTCATGTTGGAGAAGTATGAGGTGGACTGTCTACCGTGGGAGGGACCCCACACTGGAGCAGGGAAGAAGTGTGAGGAACCTCCCCCTGATGAGGAAGGAGCAGCAGGGACAACATGTGATGAACTGACTGCAGCCCCCATTCCCTGTTCCCCTGTGCCACTGTGGGGGAGGAGGTAGAGAATTCAGGAATGAATTCAGGAAGAAGGGAGGGCTGGGAGAAAGGTGTTTTAAGAATAAGGTTTTATTTCTCATTATCCTACTCTGATTTGATCGATAATAAATTAAATTAATTTTCCCCAAATTGAGTCTGTTTTGCCCATGACAGTAATTTGTGAATGATCTCTCCTTGTCCTTATCTCAACCCACGAACTTTTTGTTATATTTTCTTTCCCCTGGTCCAGCTGAGAAGGGGAGTGATAGAGTGGCTTTGGTGAACACCAGGCATCCAGCCAAGGTCAATTCACCACAGCAGGAGACTGAAAGTAGGACTCAGCTGTCCACAGTGTTCTACTAGGATATCATCAGAGAATAATATAACATGAAAACAGCATCAAAACTGAGACTTCTCCCTCCAAAAAGGCTTCACCACCACATGCTCATGTTTAATGACTACCATTATCACTGCGTGTCTCCTAGTCTTCCACACAGTTTTTCAACCCACACCTACCTTGAACTAACCTCCCACATCAGCCACTGCTTTTAGCTCACTTCAGGAATAAACAGTTCCTTGTCTAAAAAGCATCACAGCAGTCCTAAACATACGTTCAATTTTTAGCTGTTTTCTTTTAGTCTCTGCTGTATGTTACCTTTCCATACTGTGCTTGAGCTCATAAAATCTCAATTCCAGGATTAAAGCAAAAAGGCCCTGAATGTTAGGGTGGAACTTCTGTTCATCACCAGTCAGTAAACTGTGGATTGGATGTGATTTGCAAATAATTAAAATACAGAATTTGGTTATAATGAGTTTGTAACTTAAATGAGTAAAGTCTTCTTTAAGTCTTGGAACGTGAAAAACACACGAATAGGAATACTGTTATATGGTAAATCAAAGTGAATAAGGATACAGAAGTCACAACAAGTTGTTTTAAAGCAGCATCTCATGACAGCATGCAAAATAACTTGAGTGACCCTTGCTTTTCTATCACCACGACTACAAATCATAGAATCATAGAATGGTTTGGGTTGCAAGGGATCCTAAAGATCACCTAGTTCCAAACCCCCCGCCATAGGACTGGGACACCTTTCACTAGACCAGGTTGCTCAAATGCCTTCCAGTCTGGCCTTGAACACTTCCAAGGATGAGGCATCCACAACTTCTCTGGGCAACTGTGGCAGTGCCTCACCACCCTCACAGTGGAGAATTTCTTCCTAATCTAAACCTGCCCTCTGTCAGTTTAAAGCCATTGCCCCTTGTGCTGTCATTACATGCCTTCATAAAAAGTCCCTCTCCAGCTCTCTTGTAGACCCCCTTTAGGTACTGGAAGGCTGCTATAAGGTCCCCCTAGAGCCTTCTCTTTTCCAGGCTGAACAATCCCAACTCTCTCAGCCTGTCTTTACAGGAGAGGGGCTCCAGCCCTCTTATCATCTTCATAGCCCTCCACTGAACTCACTCCAACAGGCCTTTGTTATATTGGAGACCCCAGAGCTGGATGCAGTGCTCAAGGTGGGGTTTCACGAGAACAGACTAGAGAGGGAGAAGGGAGAATCCCCTCCCTTGACCTGCTGGCCACGCTGCTTTTGATGCAGCCCAGGTTGCAGTTGGTTTTCTGAGCTGCAATCATACATTGCTTCTTGTCAATGAACATTCCCAAGTCCTTCTCCTCAGAGCTGCCCTCAATCCATTCTCCAGGTAGTCTGTATTTGTGCTTGGGATTGCCCTGACTCAGATGCAGGACCTTTCACTTGGCCTTTTTGAACTTCATGAGATTCACATGGGCCCACCTCTCAATCCTGTCAAGGTCCCTCTGGATGACATCCCTTCCCTCCAGCATGGTGCCTGCACCCCACAGCTTGGGTCCAGATAGACGAAGTCTGTTGCTCTTTTATCCATCAGCTCTGCCACCCCATCGCAGAAGGCCACCGAATTTGTTAGGCATGAACTGCCTTTAGTGAAGCTATGTTGGCCATCACTAATCACCTCATTTTCCATGTGCCTTAGCACAGCTTCCCGGAGGATCTTGCCAGGCACTAAGGTGAGACTGACTGGCCTGTAGTTCCTTGGGTCTTTCTTTTTTCCCTGTTTAAAAGTCTTCTCTGTACTCTGGCCATTTCTTGCTTCAAGTGCTGTATTCACAGTTACTCTCCATGCTCCTTTTTACTCCCTTCAGCCTAAAAAGATCAAAAAGATCAATCTAATTGCTCTTCCGTCTATTTTCCATTTCTCAAAGATTCCAGATGCTCAAATGCTCTCTGCAATGCCAACCCCTTGGTGTGTATGGAGCAAGAGGGCAGGCTCAGGCTATGACATGAATTTCAATGCACACCAGATCTGTTTAGCCATACTCTGTGTACATAGCGATATGGGTGGGCAAATTTGGAAGTTACTTTTTAAGCCTTGTGCAATGTTGTGAAATGCAAGCAAAGACTGTGTTTGTGTGCAATGAGTGTTTTTTTTGGCCACTTGGAATTTCTTCACTTCACGTCCATCTGAAACATCACACTAAATCCTCATCTTGGCAAGTGACAGGAGGCGCACAGAGTGGGTGACACCAAATGTCAGTATCGGTGTAGCTGAAGTATTTTGTCTGGTGACCCGTGAAACATGGCACTGCTGATCGTTCCAGTCACCTCCCCTCATTGTACCTCACCCTTTCTGCCTGCACCTTTCTAGAGGGGAAATGATTTTCTATTCTGTCCATGACTACCCAGTTTCAGATCCCTGCGGCTTTTTTAATTTCTTCTCCTGAAGTCCTTGCCATCATTACATATTAATTCCACCTCAAGCTGATTTTTTCAATATAAAAGAATCAGTTCTTTCAAATCAGATTTCATTACTTCCTCTATTTTTTCTGGGTTCTTTTCTTTCCTTCTGTTTCACATCATTGGTCTCTCATTAAAGACCCAATCTGAAGCTTTTAGTTTCTGTCTCAATACTTCTTCTTGAAGTGGTTCTCGCTTTTCTATCACAATGACTACAATTTTTCTCTATGCTCTGGCCATTACCTGTGTCATCTACTGTACTTCACTGACAACTACTCTTCAGGCCTTCTGTACTCCCTTTAGCCTAACCAAAAGGTTACACACACACATAAAGGATCCCATCTTGTTTCTTATGCTTGCCATTGGTTCCCTGCCTTCTCACTCTTCAGAGGTTTTCCTCTTCTTTGCCCCTGTTCCCTTTCTTGCCTCCTGAGTGCCTCCTGATGCTATCCTGCCACAGTTCCTCTAGCCTCCTCCCAGCCTATGTTCTGTAGCCTGCCTTTATTTTGGAAGCTGTTGAAGTAATACCAGTTTTACAGGGAGATTTATGTGCACAGATTCCTTGGCTCCTGAAGGTCACTTATGAGGTCCATGGCAGATTAAGAAAGTTTTCTGAAACCCTAGTGTTTCTGAGTGGCATCCAGTCACTCAGCCCAGGGAGTCTCCTTCTCCAGACCTGTCATTCAGACCTCCTGCCCTGGTGATTCTTGGTCTCTGCAGGACCCAGTTTTTCCCTGCAGACAGCTGTGTTTTTTCTTGATCACATTTGACTCTGAAATCTTTGGGAATGAGATTGGTGTCTTTGTATTTGCAAAGCACCCAGTTCACCTTTATAGTGCCATATAAATGCTTACCCTATTCTAATTATAGTAGCCAGTGGATTAGACATGCTGTGCTGTTCTCAGGGAGGAAGCAGACAGATTTCTGTGCATCACACAGAGGAAAGCGACAGACTGTGTTTGCTCGCTAATTAAAACATTTCACTGACTTTAGATTGAGTAATATAAAACCGCCTTGAATAGTCTAAATGTGCCTCTGTCAAGATTTCAGATAAGATCTCTTGCCAGAACTGAGAGAATACCCTGGTAACTGTGATGGTCAGGGGAAAAGTGCTGGCTCGGAAGCATGGGAACAGAAAGTATGACCCTGTCTGTTCCCTTGTCTTCTGGGACACATATTCCCAGAAAACTCTTTGTGTCTTAAAGAATGAAAAATCTCCATAGTTTTTCTGGATTTATTGTTGTAACAGGTTCAGAGACCCTTGGTCTCCTCCTTCCACTGAATTAGCACAGCACTAGCTGGACTAATGGTCACCCCTATCCTTAACCAGCGGAGTTCCTACAGGGCCACAGTGTGTTAATCCCATGTAGCACTCAACTGTCTCTTTGACTGTTTTTTTCTCATAATTATGCAACTGTGTTAGGTATGGATAAGCCTCGTCCCCCACCTGTTTTATACCCAGCCTCACCAGAACCAAAGTCAGTGAGTATCAAGAACATTTATTCAAGTTGTACTTCAATAATTTACTGTAAAGGTGAAAAGCATAAAAATAATCTGTATTGACATCAGGTCTCTGGTCATTGCCTGTCCATTCAGAGCTGGAGCAGGTTGCCCATGGACGCTGCAGAGCCTCCATATGTGGGGATTTGCAAAGTCTGACTGGACATGATCCTGGGCAATCTGCTGTTGGTGACCCTGCTTGAGGAGAGGTTTGGACTAGATCACATCAAGAGGTCTCTTCCAACCCCAGGTATTCTGAGACTCAGTGAGCTGAGCCCTACCAGGTTGGTATCACCTATGATCCCTATGTTCCTCCCAGGCAGCAAAGAAATCTCCTACATGGGATGCAAAGCCCTTTGTCTGAAATCAGACAAAGGGTGGGGGGAGGAGGACCCCTTTTTCATCCTGTAATGAAAGTTTAGCTGGAGAATTGTTCTTTTCCTAACCCTATTCTCCTGTTCACAGTTCTGATCACTAACACTTGGGAACCCAGAGTACAACAAGCTGAATTTATTCATAGTCTGAGCACTATGAAAGCACCCTCTGAGGCAGTTTCCTCTCACACTGCCACATCATTGAAGGCAGCCCTGACCTTCGGGGACCACCCTCTTCAGGAATGGAGGGTTATTCAGCCTGCATCCTGTTTGAGAACCACACGCCCCTCCTGAGTACTGGCTCACTGCTGTTTCAGAGTGTTCCCACTGTGGAGTGGCGCTCCTGAAGTGACTGGTTGTGAGAGTGTGACCCACTCTTCCTGGTCCTGGCTCAGAACTGAGCTCCCTTTGGGTCTACACAGCTAAAGCAAGACTGAACCCACAAACCTGCAGGCAGAGGTGTCAGCAACTTGGCCGGCATCAGAAGGAAAACACACCCTTGGGGTATAGCCTTGCATATCATTTGACCTCAGCTAAATACATGTAGGAAGCAGTGATCTGACTCCCTCTAATCCTTATTCAAGATAATGCCTTTGAAGTCGTGTATGCTGCAGGCAGGGCCAGCTTGGCATTTTTGCCAAATCGGTGAAACGTTTTGACATCAACTGCTTTCCTTTTCCCCAAAACAACAACTGGCTCCTGTTCTGCTTATTTTAATCCTGAAAAAAAATTCATCCCATTTCCGTCTCGCTCTGCATTACTATGAGAGAACACCATTGCCACCACAGTTTCTCTGATGCATGAGTACACAGGCTCATTGCATACAAATCTCCCTTTTCTCAGTGCCCAGCCCCCTTGGGTTGGGAGCAGAGTCTGCGCTGCATTTCACACTGATTCCGGTGAGAGACTGCAGAAAGAGCAAGCAGGTTGCAGAACAGAGAACAGACTGTGCTTGCCATTCTTCATGCCGGGGAGAGTCAAACCAGTCCTGCCTTACAGGGAGTAAGGCTAGGAAAGATCTCGTTTAGGCTGTACCTCTTCACTATGGCAGAATTTTGTCTAATAATGCCAGTACATAGATGCCACACATTTTGCCTTGGGAGTTTGGTCTGTTGTTTTACGCTTGTTGGAAGTTTTGACTTGGGGCTATCCTGTGTCCAGATATGCTAGGTGCTTTCTTTTTATGCCCAGAAAACTTGCCTGCAGAGATGTTTGAGTATTGTCTGGACTGGAGCTTGGATAGGAAGGCTACGCATGTGGAAAACCTGGACATATCCCCAGGACCTATACTGACCTATTGTACAATCTGCGTGCAGGAAACCAGACCAGGAAGCACTGATCTTATTCTGTGAACGGGATATAGTTACTTGGTGAATACACAGTAATTTCACAGTGTCACAAAAGTGTGAGATTTACCACATATAAGCAACATATCTGATTACAGAATCAGAGAGGAGTAATGGATTCACTGCTCAGGCACTACAGAGCACGACAGAAGCGGTCAACACATTTAAACTGGGATCCTGAGGACACACAACAGGAATTGTGTGATGCCAAGCGTGATAGACACCAACACTGCTGTAGTATCTTGGGTCCTGCTTTGAGTTGTACTTAATCCTTCATGGCATGGCACAGCCCTCCTGGGTCTCTACCTTCTCATTCTTCCCCACTTATTTTTTCCCCACCAAGTACCACGCTTTGAGGGGACACCCAGCCCTATGCTGGCTGCAGGACGTGACACACTCATGCTTATCTTAAGCATCCTGAGGTGCTGCAGCTGCTGTGTGCACTGCAAGTGCAGGGTGGCAGAGCACTGGGGGGGGAACAGCAGAGGAAATCAAAAGATATGAATTCAGATGCACAGAAGAAGTGCGTAGTTTTGGGGAGCAGTACTTCCCTCCTTGGATTCCACCACTCCTCGCAGTCGTGCTTTTATACTGAGGCACAGCTGTTTGCATGACCACAGGATGACCTAGAAAAAGGGAAATTCCATACTAAATAATGTTTTGGGTTTTGCTTGGGTTGTTTTTACTTCAGCCAACAATCAGTTGTGCTGGTTTCATCGAAGCTGCCACTTGACTGCCTCTGAGCAGAAAGGAGCAGCAGGGCCAAATGTCCCTTAGACCAGTGCTGTGCTGAAGACCACAGCCAAGGTGGCACAGTAGCACCAGGGATGCCTGTCCCGCTTCTTCATTCCTCTCCACCATGTCCTCATACCCCTGTCACCCTCTCCACTGACACTTGGGAATGTTGTGCAGTGCCATGGGTGGCTGCTTGGTGAACTGGCCCAGGGAACCAATCCATCTGAACAATAAGCTGTTAGAATAAAACCAAAAGGGACCATTTTAAGTGCCATCCCTTCCTTGGTGGGATCCATAGTACAGGTGGAGAGGAGCAACCAGGGAATGGCTTGGCTAACCTCACTTCTGCCAAAGAAGGCCCCCCACGACCCTCAGCCTTTGATGTGTGAAACCATGGCCTGAACATGGGCACCTTCCTCATCCCTAAACTAACTGTATTCTCTTATTTTGTTTCTGAGGACAATCTTCCAGCCTGCAGGGAAGGGTGGTAATTTTTCTTGAAAATTCACATTGTTTTGTTAGCAAATAAACTCATATTTGACACAACATCCGCGATGTCTGCCAGATCAGCAGGGTTTTCCTTCTCAGCTCTGGCTCCTTTCCTCCTTCTTTTTTTTTTTTTTTTATTTATTTTCCTTTTCCACTGCCCTCTTAATTTAGACTGAACTCTCCTGTAACAGCAAGTCAGTGACTTGCTTTGGGCAAAACAATTTGTACACTGGATTTATTGTCTTCCTGCTTGGATGTCCATCTTGTAATATCTTCCTCATCCAAGCCCATCCAAGTTTCTTTCTCTCTTTTTTCCTCTTTACTTCAAGCTTAGTGTTTTGAAGGAAGTTGATCAAACTGAGCATTCTTGTGAATTTGAGCTGGGTTGCCAAGAATGTAAGTGATTCATCCCCGTGTAAGGAAAAGTGCTGGCAATAAAACATTCTTCCCCACTACCCTTTTTTTACATGCAAAATACTGTTACTGCTCAAAACAAGCAGATTATTTTACTCAGTACAAAGTGTTACCCTATTGATTGTACAACCAGAATTCTTAAAATACCTTTAAGCTCTATTCTTAAAAGAAGGAAATATTACCAGCAGAGGCCTTGAAAGCAATGAGATGTAAATTACAAGCACTAGTAAAGCACAATGAAATGGTAACTTGCCTCATATCCTTCATATTGTTACCTTACCCTCAGCAGGACCAAATACCAGCAGTTTTTCCTTTGCACTTTGTGTCACGGATATTTAAAGAAACCTTCAGGGAAATGCAAAATAATTTCAGGGGGGGAAGGTATTACTTACTTGCATGGGGACAGTGCAGGGGCTGAATCAACTAAGCGGTGAGGGGAGTTTAATATCCCAGTTTGGCCCCTAAGGAGGTGCTGGTGTGGCTGGACAGGTGCATCCCTTGGCTCAAACTCCCCGGGGACCTTCCATGGCCACATTCCCTGTGCCAGAACACCTCAACTGCACTGTGCCTGTCTCACCCCTCTCCTGCTACAGGGCTCCAGCAAGTGAATGTTTTCACACGTCCGTCAAGCAGAGAGCCTGGCATTCTGCACACTCCTCCCTAAGAAGTCAGAGGGCTTGTTTATAATTTGGCAACAACAAAAAAAAAAAAAGGTAGTTTGGGATTAGATATGCATTGTTACACTCAGGAAAGCAGGATTCATATTTTCTGGAAGTCTTCTTTTAAAAGCTATGACAGTAGCAAAAGACCGTGTTGCTGTTTGTCAGAGTTTTGGCTTTGCTCCTGGCTGGGCCAGGAAATAGCTTGCACAAAATATAATTCCCACATTTCATTAATGTCCCGCAGCCTTCCTCATGCTCCATCAGTGACACACAGGCAGGACCTATAACACCTGCACCTGACATTTTTCAATATTGCCAAGGACCAGCTGTTTTCAAGTATCTTTTACCATCTATTATCTCTGCTAGCTAGCCTTCAGTAAAGCCACTCACAATCCTGGTGGCTGGGGTTATGGGATTGCTGTCCCAGCAAGAAGCCAGGACTCATTCAAGCAGCCTCAAGAAACTGTAAAATCCCCCACAGTTCACCTGTCAGCATGTGTACAGAGCTGCCTGAGCCCTACAACTCACGATCTGCAGAGCAGGAGGAGGATGAGCTGCAGAGCTCCCAGAAGCAGGTGCACAGCCCAGTCTTGTTGGTTTTCCACAACTGACATCACCAAAAACTACCAGCTTAAGAAAAGAGGCTCTGAGAATGTGGGATAAAAAAAGCATTCATCAAAATCCAGGCATCCCTGAGTGCAAATGGACTAAGAACTTCTCCATGGGTGACCAAAGGCTTCATGTGACATGTCAACATATAATGAAAAACATGTAATGCCTCCGTACACCAAGTCATTTGCGTCCACTGGCCATAGTTCAAAGAAGAACTACAACTATGTTAACACAAACACACAAATCTTCCTGCTTTGTTTGCAGCCCAAGGTGGATGGACACTCACAAATCTCTCATTCTGACTAGTCTTCATGGTTTCTGATCAGAAGCCAATTAATTACTTATACAGTGTATAATTTCATCTTTGGTCTAAAATCCTTTCTGAAAGCATGGTTGAAGCATGTTTGAGCAGGAGCTCCAGATTTTTTTGGGTAAAGCCAAAAAAAGCTTCTGAAAGAAGCGATCAGCAGCCAGACTGCTGAACTTCAACAGCATTTTAAGATCTACCCCATACATCAGAGTCTGTATGTAGCAGTAACTGTGCCCTGTGTTCATAATATTTCACTTTAATATTTTCAAACCTTCATGCTTAGTAATCCCTTGTCTCTAACAGGCAGGGAATCTATCCATACCTCTAGGAATAGAATTTTTGCACTTCTTGTACTTGAGACTTTCACTTCCTTTCATATAATGGGGTCTCTTTCACTTGTTTCCTTGAAAAATCTGAGATCTCTTTTTAAAGACAGCTTTAAGTCATTATCACTCCTTATCTTTTAAAACGCTCAACACCTGCACTAAATTGGTGTATCAGCTGATAATTACTATGCCTTTACATTCCTCAAACCCAAATAAACTAGAGCTTATTTTATGTTGCGTCACGTTGAACAAATCTAATCTAAGAGGTGTAGAAGTGCCATTTCTCCTGCTTTTCTATGTCCTGAAGTTTTAGAGAAATGATTCTAAGTTATTCTCAGCTTTCTAAGAGGGGTAAAAAAGTACAAAGCTAACTGTGAAGTAGTGTCAACCTAAGATTATGTTCTTCCTATCCACTTTTTAAACAGTTTCTTTCCTTTCCCTTTCTTCATGTGCAAGAATTTTCCCCCAACAAGTCTGTGAGGCACTTATTTATATTTTTTGGAGTGCTGCACTTTCTTGTACATCTTGTGAACACAAAGAGTGCTGCTCACAGCAATCTGAAATGTCACAGTCTGTCATGCTGTCACATAAATTGTCACATCATTCAGCTCGTCATTTGAAAGCATCGGGTTATGGACAGATGTTGTCTTCTGACTCCAGCTGAACCACTGCAAGGAGGATGCCTTTTATTACCGTCCCCTCTGGCCCACTGATGTGCCAGCACAGCTGCTTGTGTGATCCCCTACTCACCCACTGCCGGCAAGAGCAACACGATTACTGTAAACTATTTAACTATGAAGCCTTCGCTAAGCTGTTTCATTGTAATCAGTCTACGGAGAGCTCACCATGACCGGCTCTGCCAAGAGAGCTGACTGAGGAAGGAACAGCAAGACGCGTAAAAGCATTGATTTCTTCCTGCCAGCACCCCGGCTGCTGGGTGCACCTCTCTCCAAGCCCTTACAGTCGCTGATCTACAACCCCACTGTGGCTTTCATTGCTCTGCAGCAAGACTTCACACATTTGCAACAAAATGTCCCTTAAATTTCCCCAGCACCTTCTGCCATGTGCAAAATGGAATATAATACAGCTCCTAACGGTAGTCAAGCGGTACATAGAGAGATTAATCTTTCTTGGTCCCAGAAATAGGCATGCACAAATTTTCTATCAACTTTCCTTTCGAAGTTACTGTGATCTCGGGGGAGCCTAAATGATTCCACCTTACGTTAGGCCTGTTCAGGCACTACTCCTGCCACTACCATTAAGATTATGTCAGTGTTTCCACTAAGCACTGTGTCTCCAAGGAGCTTATGGTAACCAAGCTGTCAGAATTCATTCTGGACTCAAACATCACATATTGTAAATTCCTAGCAATGGACATTTCCTTTCTGTAAAAAACACTGTTAGAGTTAATTGATACTGCAATATATATAACACAGCATTCAGAAAACAATTTGGTTTTATACTAAACTATTCAAGATGTTGCAGGTAATTTATCACAGCCAGAACATTTTGGTCCTAAGTGGCCAGTCAGAAAAAAAGAACAAAGAAGAAAGAAAAAGAGACAAAGTTAGAGCCATGAAAGATACTTCTGTGAGGCAGCTGAGCTGTCTCAGGGTGCTGAGGCTTTGCTTTGTGCTTGACAAGGCTTGCCAAACGGCAGTACTTATTCTGGACAAAAGTTTTGCTTGACTCTTTATGATGATGCTTCTGGAGGCAGGACACAGGTTAATGGCTTACGCGACATCAGCCTTTGTTATGAAGGATAGGCACTGCTCTCGTAAATTTTCTGCAGGACTCTGTGAGCCCCAGAAGGAAGCCAGAAAAAACATGCCTCTCACTGTGGCTGCCCAGAGAGGATTTACTTGTCAACAGTTTTCTCATCGTTAGAGAATCAGTGTGAAATGCCACAGACATGGGAGTTGTTTTTTTTTTTGTGTTAAGATCTGTCATACTGAGGCAGCAAACAAAAGGAAATACCTGTTCTGAGTGTGCAGGATGCACACTACTATTCACCTACTATTTTCAATAGGAACAGTGTGTGCTACAGACGGAAAACTCCTAAAGATGGAAAGCTGAAGAGAACCTCAGCCAGAGAGCTGTGTGTAAAATATATGCACTTTGGTACACTCAACTGGATATCTTGGAATTTTCTACTTTAGGAGACAAAACTTAAGTATTTTAATATTATTCTTCCATGGGAAAGGAAAAAGATATTTGGAGGAAGAATCTGAAATAACCATCAACCTAATCTGCTAACACTTATTCATGGAAATATTCCCACCAAAGCATGAGCAGGACTATGTCTATTAGATGGAGACACTCACCCCCTTCTTAGACTTCTGTGTTGTGTTCAAGGATGGGATCACATTAATCCAGGAAGCAGGAAGGGAAGGAATTTGTTTGCACAGGAAACGTGGAAGACAATATTAAGGGCACCTCTTCCAGATGATGATGTTGCACGGGGACACACTGCCTTTGCCCCGCAGGGCATTTGGACAATAGTGCTGTTGCCCTCAGAGCAGCTGTGGCAGGGGCTGCAGGTCAGGCAGCCTCTGTGGTGTTACCCAGGGAAAACACATTTACTCAACAGGTGGCAGCAGCCCCTGCAAGCAGGGAAAGCACCAGCAATGAAAGTAACCTTCACACTGGTTGGTTTGTCATGACTGCTTCCAGTACTGGAGCTGCCCCAGTGAAGGAAAACCAAGAAACAGAGCTACCAGGGAGCACCAGCAGGGGCCCACACTGCCAACCTATCTGCAGTGAATTACAGGCTGACCAACTTCTGCTACTGGTTGTCCTCTCTATAAAACACATCTCAAACACAATTTAAAAAATTTCCACTAGCTGAAATGACAACCCATTTGTTCCTCCCTAACAGTGCATGAACGTTTCTGTACTGAGGTAATTTCATACAAACAGTAGGGGGGAAATCAGGAATCTATGGTAGAATATTACCCAAGTTATAAAAGCAGTTTATTACTCTATTGTGTGTCTACAGTTTCTGGAACATTGTAGCAGATGTATTTTATAGAGAAATGACAACATGTTTTAATGAAATCCAGGTTTAGATTCTGGCAACATTTCTTCCTTAATTTTATATTTTGTAACTGAGTCTACAACTCCACCAGGAAAAATCAATAGAATATTTAGTACACTTCACCATCTCACCTTCACAGGTATTTGTACAGAGAAGAAAATAAATTTACGTGACAGACCAGGAGTTACTTTTTCTTTACTTGAAACTGAACTCTGTTTTCCTCTGCTGACACCTACAAGTTCCAGCTTGTTCTGGTCTCTTCCAGGTGAAATTCAAGCAGTCATTACATTTTTTGCTGGATCTCTCTTGCATAACACATACTTGTTGTTTTGCACTGGATTGGCCTGAAGTGCTGTGGCTTTCCAGCTCCCTGCTCACACTGCTCAGGGGAGGTGGACAGGGTCACACCCTGCATCCCTTATCGCTGCCTACTGCAGGGAGTAGCGCTCTAAGGAAAAAGTCGGAAGAGCCCCACTGTTCCCAGCTCCTGTGCCCAGGCCTGCCGCAGAGCTCACAAGCACTGTGGACATCCTTCTGAATCCCTCACATGCCCAGGTGGACAATATTAGTCTCAGCTGACTACAGAGAAATCACAGGGGCTTTTTTAAAAAACGATGACAGTTCAATCAACTGTATTTGCTTTATGAGAATATTTCTGACACAGGAGTAAGCGTCTCTGCCAAATTTTATTTCTTCCTCAAAAGTATGTGGATGCTGCAGGTTTTCTGACAAACTGCCGTAGGTATTTAAAGTGAACAAGAATAACACAAGTATGAATTGATAATGTTCATCTGCCTGTATGTTATTCTTGGAATATTTTTTTCTGAAACTGAAAAAAAAGCATCCTGAGCATGCTCTTTCAGGAAACACCTGATGTGGAATAGTTCCAGCCAAATGGCAGAATCATAAAGTTTGGCAACAACACAAACAACTTTCAACTTTAATCAAGGTCTTACGCTGTAGGAGGCAGCTTTTTTACAAGGCACAGCAGTAGCTCTGCCTTGCATACACCGCCTGTGTCCCTGGAGTGTGCACAAGGATGCACAGACTGATTGGTGCTACTGTCATGTTAAGAGTTAAATCATTTTGTGAGATTGTGTAACAGCAAATGACCTTCAAAGCATTTTTATTAACTTGTGGTCCTTCTGATGACTTTACAAAAAAAAAAAAAAGAAGAAAAAGATAAAAGGAAGAAAACATATATGTAATTTATACACAAGTATACATTCCTCACAGGCAGGCAAGTCTTGGAGCTCCTGAATTAGGATACCTTCTTGGGGGTTCTCTGCATGCTTTACACATACAGTGACAGAGTCTTTTTCTACATCCTGAAGGAGCAGCCCATTCCAGCCAGTCTGTACCCACACTGATTCACTCACCTTCTGGCTCAGGTGCAAGTTGAATAGGATCACAGAAGCCCAAGAGTTACGGTGCATTTTGTGAGCCCAAATCATCTAAATTCAAAACAGGACAGTGAACAAAAACTGATGATTAAATGAAAACAGTGCCATTTTCTAGCAGCACTACAGGCTTCTTGAAATTCACACTAACTTTGGTACAAAACATAGGAAATTAAAACACTGTAGTGAAATCTACTGCACACAAAGCACTCTGAGCCTAAAACATACCTTTGATGTTACCATGACACACCAGTGATCATATTTACAAAGAAATTGTGCCCATGTTCTTCCTCCACCAGTTAAAGTTGTTTTGCAGTAGAAGCTCTATCAAATTTGAGACTTTGCTCACTCAGTTGATTGTAAAGGTGCCTAAAGTCGATTGTGTTGTTGCCAGAACAGGATAGCTGAACCTTCCGTAATCAAGATAAAGACCAAGTCCTCTATCAAACAGGCTTCATGGGATACATATATAAGCATGAAAAACTGAGGAGCCGTATGTCAACCTGCTTAGAAAGAACTCACAAATGTAGCCAGTAAGCCAGAAGTTCTGGTAGCCTTGGGAACCTGGAAATAGTGTGCTGCAGAGGCTGAGGACAATTCAGCTTCTTTGAACTTGCATTCTTTTGGTCTTTTTCACACCACTTTTGGGTCTGAAATGTTCGGAGCTCCTTGTTCTGGTCATCTGTTACAATTTTTCTATTTCCTTGGAGGTTTGCTTCAGTGGTTGGTATCCCAGACTCAGCTGTGCCATTCCTTTATGTAACTTCCCAAGGACATTTTTTATTTGATATCATCTTTCTGTTTTTAGTCATCCCATTACTTTTAAGTCATCCCATATCAACTGCTCCTTTTGTTTTTCCCTCTCAATCGCAATTTACTTATGGTGTTTCATAGGTCAATGGAGTATTTGACCCACAGTGCTCTTCACTAAATGGCTATGTCAGCTTTGCCCAGTCCCATATCCTAATTGCTCCAATATGCCATCTCATCCATACCTGTCCCAGGTGCTCCAATAAACAATTAACAGTTCGCTATTTAAATAACCACTTCCATAAGAACACGTGTTAACAATTCTTAAAGAGGCAATTCACACTTCTGAACCACTTGCCTCAGTGCTCTCCATATCTGAAAACGTTTGAGTCATATTTTGGGTGTCTCCTTCACAACAACAAAGGCTGGAGACTTGGTCCTACACACAGCCTAACTCTGCCTCACTACCTCGGTGAGGGGCTTTCATTTTCCCCACAGCATACACTATATATGTGTTTGCACATATATACACTGTCTGCACAGAACACAGCGACCCTAACAAGCAGAGGGGACTCCTCACCCCCCAAAACCTAGGAAAATATGGAGAGTGAAGCAATGAGCCATCTCACTGTCACCAAAGGGACATACCCTATTCCCTTCCTATTCTCTCCCTCCATCTCCCAGCTGCTCCTGGGCACGCACGTACCCCTGCTCACCTTACACCAGGTGTAGCAATTGTGGAATCCGTTTGGAAAGTGTCAAATGCAAGAAACTCACAGAAAATCAGCCCCTCGATGGAAAGTTTTATGTTAAATTACAGAACGTAACTTATTCTTGGAAGCATCTAGTGAGGGCACACCTGGCAGAAGGGAGGGGGAAAGCCCTCACATGACTGAGAGTAAGGGCAGGCAGTGGGAGCTAAATCCCTCGCCTTTGGCAAAAGCAAGCGGTTGGACTAACTTAGGTACACCTGGGACTTTGGCCTAAGCCGGTGGGAATCCAGTTTATGGTGTTATGCCTTGTTTAGCCAAACAGACCCTCCCCAGTAAAACCCACACCTCACAGTCCAGGTTATGGATCACATAACTGCATTTTCTTTTCCAGATAATTTTCAACCTTCTTTCCCAAATATGTAACATAAGAACCCAAGATTTTAGACTAAAAATAAACTGTGATTGTTAATACAGTTCGTGAATAATAAATTAATTAATGCTTAAATTTACTTAAAACTCGATCCCACTAGGATCATTTTTCACATAAATAAAACACTCCAAAAGTTCTAGCAGAAGGAAATACTCAGATTCAGAGCAGAACTGTGCTTTATTTGTTACAGCTGTTCGCTTATGATACCTGATTCTAGACACAAATTCCTTTGTTTTAGAAATGGTGGTTCATACACTTACCCAAAATGTGTATTACCAGCGCAGATATAATTAATTTTAGCAGTGTAGTAAACCGTATTGTTGCCTGGGAAATCAAATCCCGCAAAAAGATGGCAAGGCTGAGTCATTCCCTTTGGTAATTCTATAACTTAATGTAGAGTAAAAACTATGCAAACCTATCCAAGCTACTATAAAAGGAAGTTAGTAAAATCTGAGAGTGAACTCTAGTAGGTTGTTGGTTCTTTTGTCTTGTATTAGGTGAGCTATAAGTTCACATGTTAAACAAAATGCAATTTGTTATATTCGGGTGAATTGAAAGAGCTTTTTTTTAATATATAGTATGGACTCATAACCCTTTTTCTTCTTTATAATGTACACTGAAACTTCATATGGGAATATAGTTTTATAATATTTTTCTCCCCTACCTATTTTCTAAATAAATAATACATTTGAAACACCTATCTACGGTGTTTGGAAATGTGAAATCAAACCTTAGAGCACAGGTGCTTCGAAGTTACAACACCTTAACAAACACCTGTCTTTTTTCATGGTGCAGAACTTACTGTATTTATTTCTGATGCTAGACTTGTACTTGGGAAAGCAGCCCCTTAAACCTCCTGACTGTGAGGAGTACACTGCACACCGGGGGCCCTGAGACACGGCTTCAGCGGCACACAGCTCTGCGCTGCAGCCTGCTGAAAGCACCAACAGAGCACCGAGAGCAGTGCAGGAACACTGCAACGACGCAGCATCAAATACAGCTGGACGGGATGGTTGAGGGACGGGAGAATGTGTCGCACAAGGGCAGGCTGAGAGCGCTGAGACTGTTCAGCCCGGAGAGAGAGAGATCGCACTGTGTATGAACACCTGGTGGGAAGGAGCAAAGAGTGACAGCCAGGCGGCTTCTCAGCGATACCCCATCGCAGAACCAGAGGCAACTACAAATTTAATTTAAACATCATAAGAAAAACAAATTAACTTCTTTTTTTCTTTTTAACGGTGAGGGTGACTGAGCACTGGAGCAGGTTGCCCAGAGGTCTCCACCCTTGGGCACACTCAGAATCCACTCAGACCCGGCCGTGAGCAACCAGCCCTCGCTGATCCCGCTTTGAGCAGGAGTTTGGATCAGGCAGCCTCCTCCAGAGCTCCCTTCCAGCCTCAGCAAATCCCCGAGTCCCTGATATTTGCTCATTTTGCACCTGCAAGCACGTACACTTCTGCATAGTTTTACACCGAAACTTAATTTTGTTTCACCCTCGAAATGAGAAATAATTTCCCAGCACCCGAGGAAATAATCTAAGTGTAAATTCTGTGAAACAAACAAACAAACCCCTCTTCCCCCCGCTCTGAGTAACAAACAACTTCCGACGTTTAAAAAAAAGCTGTCGCGTCAGAAACACTTATTTTGTGGTTTTTTTTGTTTTTTTTTTTTTTTTGCACACATGTTCTATATTCCCCCTTACTTTGTGAAATACGTTCTAAATGTGACCTACCCCCAATGTACCTCGCTCGGCCGATCGCCTCCCCACCCCTGTCCCCTCACGCACGGGGCGGGGCACCGGGGCCGGGGGCGGCGCCCCACGGGGCCGCCCCGCCCTCCCTGCTCTCGCGAGATGGGCGGCGCGCGGCGGGACATCCGGGAGCGCAGGGGCAAGATGGCGGTGGAGTCGCGGGTGACGCAGGAGGAGATCAAGAAGGAGCCGGAGAAGCCGATCGACCGCGAGAAGGTGTCCGGGGCGCGGGGTGGTGGTGCCGCGCCGCCTCTCCGGGCGCGGCGGGGCGGACACCGGCGGTGGAGGATGGGAGGGGGGAGGAGTGGTGAGGGTCTGGCGGCGCCGTGAGGCCGCGGAGGAGGAGGTGGGGGGGAGGAGGGAGGGCGTGGCGAGCGGTCCCTCATCCTGATGCCCGTCCCCTCA
>JAYRBT010000001.1:44242786-44320815 GCA_036023395.1 Myiotriccus ornatus
CCGCCTCGCCCCGCAGACGTGCCCGCTGCTGCTTCGCGTGTTCACGACCAACAATGGGCGGCACCACCGCATGGACGAGTTCTCCCGCGGCAACGTGCCCTCCAGCGAGCTGCAGATCTACACCTGGTGAGTGACGCCCCGTCCGCGCCCGGCGAGGGGCGAGCGGCGCCTCGGCTGGTTGTTCCCCGGGGGGCGGAGGGCGTTGGGTGGGCGCTGGTCGGAGAAGGAAGCGCTGGGGACGGTTTTGCCGGCGCTGGAGTGGAGCCGTTCTGGCTGTGCCTCGGCGGCTGAGAGGGGCACCCCTGGGAGCACAGCTGGGGCTGAACGCTCATTGCTGCACGCTGAGACTTCGTGTGGCTGGATTGCCCAGTTCCGGGTGCACGGAATCGGTGGCCTGTGCTGTGGCCTTGGTTGTCGCAACGAATCCGTTCAGTGCAGGGGTTCTCCCGTAGTAGTTAAACTTTGTTCCAACAGCCCTGTTTTTCCAGTACGAGTAGTTGTCCCAGAAGGCTTGAACTGTTGGGTGAATGGTTTGTTGGTTTAACTCTTGAGAGCAGAGTAATGTGTTTATTTTTGCATGCTCAGGTAGCAGCGCTTTAACGGAGAGCTGCTTTTTAATACTTTCATATTTATTTTGGAGAACTGCTTTAGTCTCTTGTTTGCAAACATGTTAGGTTTTGTTTGTAGTGTTTTGAAGAATGACTTTGAAAATCAATTATGCTCATTTTTAAACTTTCTTTTTCCTTCATGGTATCTGGCACGGTTGTAGCTTGTGCATCGTGTAGTTGAATAAATCCATTTTTGTGGCTACCAAAGCATGCAGTTCTAATTTACTTCTAAGTGGGATTTATGGACTCTGTCCAGACTGTTGGTGGTGTCTGAGCTGTTTGCCATCTGCAGAAGTCAGAATGGGCATTGTCTGTCAACACACTGCCCCTTGGTTGCCTGAAGCTCGGAGTGACTGTACAGTCTGTATAATTACAGATGCTTTAGTTATGATGATTAAGTCCTTTCGTACTTGAAATTCTAGAAATGAGCTTTAGCTCTGCTCTGGTTGAAGGCTGGGAAAAGGAGTGCTGCCTGCTAGGACAGAAATGGAAAACTATTAATTTCTTTCTGCTTTCACATTTCCACTAATATTCAATAAACTGTTTGAATATGCATGTTAACTTAGGTGAGGAGACTCTTAGACTGTGCCTTGTATAAATGCATTAATGCATTAAAAAAATAAATAGTCTTCTGCTGTTTAAATGGTAGCTCTTCTTAGAGACCTGGAAAAGCAGATGTTGAAATGCATACAGAGGTGAAGAGGTTTGCCTTAATACCGTGGTAAATCAGACACTATGTAGAAGCTACATTTCTGTTAGGCTGTGTTGTACAGTAAGTGGTGAATTCTCACAGATGTTATAACCAATAACTAGAGTGACTTCATGTGACTTGATTGTTTGATCAAAATGTGTTGTTTGTCCTGTGGTGCAGTTGTGAAATCAGAGGCTCCCAGTGATGTGTCAGATCTGACTTTCAGGTATAGATATAGAGTGTGCAAAGGCAAGGAAACATATGGTTAAGTTGTTGCAATGCATCAATTCCATCTTAAATGTTTTGGGAAGCTTTTTTTACTGTTGCTTTTGAGAACATGAAGGTCTTTGGTTTGTTTGTTCAATCTAGGATGGATGCAACTCTGAAAGAGCTGACCAGCTTAGTGAAAGAAGTTTACCCAGAAGCACGGAAGAAGGGCACACACTTCAATTTTGCAATTGTTTTTACAGATCTCAAGAGGCCTGGCTATAGGTAAATGGCATTTCTTCTCTGGGTTACTACTAGACTTTGGGCACCAAAGCAGTAAATTATTATTCATTAGCACTGATTTTAAAGTTCAGAACCCATATACTAGACTTTTGAAGTTCTGTATGATGATCGCTGCAAACCCTAAATTGTGCTTGGTGACCATCCCTGTTAATGTCTTCCCAAAACAATGGATCTGTGTGCATGAAGGCCTTGGTCGCTGTACTGGCAACCAGCCGGAACACGAACCTTCAGCTGGAGGTAATGCTTTGTTCCGGGTAGGTCTTGCAGCTGAGTTATAGCAATAATCTTGTTGCAGGTATCTCTCTTCCAAAATGGCATGAGCTAACCTTTGCCAGCATCCAGTGGATATACCCTGCTCTGGAATCTGTGGGGTCTTGTGCTGTGTCTGTGTGGAAAGGGGCAAGGGGTTCTTGCTAGTATTATAACAGGGTAAAAGATTCCCCCACCCTCTTCCGTGTCAGAAAGAGCATTTGCTATAGCTTTTCTTGGTGCACCTGGTTCTGCAGAGAAAAACCCCAGCATCTTGTGTACACAGCCAATGCTACCTGGGGTGCAGAGGATGGTGTGAGAAGGGGGTTGTGAGCCAATACCGTTCCTGTTTTGGACATCTGGAGGGACCGGCCACTGATCACTAACTTGCCTTTCCTGTGCTGTTCACAGGGTGAAGGAGATCGGCAGCACCATGTCCGGCAGGAAGGGAACAGATGATTCCATGACATTGCAGTCTCAGAAATTCCAAATAGGAGACTACTTGGATATAGCAATCACTCCTCCGAATCGCGCACCGCCCCCATCAAGCCGCATGAGACCTTACTAAACTACTGCTTCTTTGTATGATTACACATTCTCTTTATTCCTACTTGCTGTTCTAAAGCAGGCTTATTTTTTTGCTTTTGTTGCTAAGCACCTGAAAACAAAGCAGAGCATCAGAAAGGAAAGTTAACTCTTAAACCTTAACTTTTAGTTTATTTGTTTAGTAGAAACCCTTGTTTTTAGCAGCGCCATCATCCTATCCCTGAATGTTGCAGTTTGAATAGTAAGTTAGTGTGTCCAGTGTTTCAGAGCTTCCATAAAATATGACCAGGAGGATTACAGGTGTTCTGTAGTTCTGTCTTGTTTGGAATAAAGATTGCTGTTATTAATCTTTTGATAGTGTGGTTGTGTATCGAGGCTCAAGGTTCTGTGTTAAAAGTTACTAATGAAGCTGGGGGTTGTTGAGAGTTTTTAGCGGTCAGCTTTTAGAATCTGAAAAATGGACGCCTGGTAGCTCAGAGGTCTCAGTTGTCCATGGGAAAACTGGGCTGTGGGTCTGTGCCGTGTTGCCGGGTACGTTGGTAAAGGAGCAGGGTGAAGGAGGGGCATTTCACAGCAAAACAGTGCAGCACTGGGAGGATGGGGCCTGTGCCTGTGGCTTCTTAGCTCGGTGCTTGCCAGTTTCTTCTGTCACTGCAGGGGGAGATGTTGAGACACACGGGTGCCTCTGGTCTGTGGCTGACCAGGAGTATCCTGCTGGTCTGGGCAGAGCCCAGCACTTGGTTCCTGCATGTTGAGCCCCTGTGTGCTCAAAGAAAGGCAAGAGCAGGAGTAGAAGCCATAGTTGCTCCTTAGAGCCTTCACCTTCCTTACTTAAGGCCTGAGCAGAGGCTAAGAGTGAAGTAAGTGTTCCTGTCTGCTGAGGACAAGGCATGCTTTGTGTCATGATCTGGGATCTATACGTTTGGGTTTTTTTTTCTCTCAGTCCCTCGGTGCAGTGTAGCCTGGGGGTTTTAGATTTTGTTCTGTCCATGGCTTACTCTTCTGTCACCCTTCTCTGGCTTCTAAGCTGAGCTGCGGTTTCAGCCTTCATGAATGTCTGTCATTCACAGAATCACCTGTGTCCAAGTCACTTTTCCCCTGAAGACTGAAAAGTGTTCCCCAGTGTTTTAAAGAGAGCTCAAGGAAATACACTACAAATGGTGCTTATAGAGGACTGTACCTGGAAGTGGCAGTGGAGCTGCTCTAATGTTGCCAGAGTTGGGATGGATGGGATGGTTTGCCAGGATGCAGCCACTTCTGGTGTGAGAGGGAGGTGCTCCATGATACTGATGCTGTGAGGAATAGTTCAGTGACTTCTGTGTCACCGGGGGCAGGCTTGGTCACGTTTGGGACCCCTGCCACCTGCCTGCTGCCTCAACTGTCTGGTGTTTGGCAGACACCTTACAAACCTGGACAGACAGAAGAGTGCCAAGTGGCCTCACTGATTGCCACAGGGCATCCTCTGTCCTGCCAAATGAGTGAGGTGAGCACTGCAGTAAATGGCACATAATTACAGAATTGTACAGCTCCCACCTAAGGCAAGGACAGACCTGCCGTTAGGGGTACGCAGGAATATGGATATTTCCTCGTTTTTGGGTCTGGTTTTTGCTTTAATTGCATTTCATAAAATGAAATGTAGTCATTATGTAAGGCAACAGCGGCAAGTGAGCCTGTGTCAGTGACTCAGCTGCTCTGGGAGGCAGCTTGGCTTTGCTGCTGGAATGGGAGACATGGCCAGTAAAGGTTTGTGCCTGCCCAGCTGGCAGAGAAAAAGAACACCTATTGGTTTTATATGTGGTGGCCCATGAAGCAAATTCACCAGGAAGTGAACATGTAAAACTGCCTTCAGTAGCAAATATTACAGCTTGACTGTTTAGGTGAGGAGTTCACCTTCCCTTGACTGCCATGAATTTATAAACTCAGCTGATCTCCCCAGCTGCTTCGTGAAAAACATCTCGGGGAATGAGATTTGCCCTCAAACACTTGCAATTCACACAGAAAGGTGATGCAAAAGTGGAGAGAGTTTAACTTTTTGTGCCTATTGTTATGAGAAAAGACACTTGAGAGCCCAGTGTAGTTCAGGTTAGGAGTTCCCTACATCAAAATCCATTAGGCAATCCAGGCCAACAGCAGCAGTTGTGAAAGCAGACAGCACCAGGGTACAACCATCCAGATGTGGCAAGAAGTGAATGGGAAGTGAAAGCTGTCACCTGCTGAGCTCCTACTGCACAGGAGGGAATTCATTCGTAGTAACAAGGTTGGGTTTGTCTCTCTCAAAGCTCCTATAAAAATTGAAGGATATAAGTCCCTAAAAAGAGCAAAATATGTAGAGTGTGGTTTGGTGAAATAAAAACATGATCTCAAAATTCGTTAACAGTGAGCAATCCTGTATGCCAAGGAAGTGGTGTAGACAACATTACATCTGGATTTGTCAATCCACATGATTTTCTTTGTATGCTGCAATTTGATGAGGAATTTTTGTCCCTCATCAAGGCAGCTGGATGACTTTTTCCCTTTTTTTTTTTTTTTTGGGTGTTTAAAGCCTTAACAGAGACAATTCTGTTTCATGTCTGCACTTTCACCAGTAACCACCCTTCCAAAGCTTTTTGTCTCCCAGCTGCATAAGACAAAGAACAGGGATGACAGCTTTGAAAAAAACGGGTCTCCTGGCTTTGACATTTCTTAGCAGTAAACCCCATGAACAGCCGACAGCTCTTGCCTCCTGCCCAGGCCCTGACAGGGATACCACACATACCTCACCTCCCTTGCAGGTGGCCCTCGAAGCCTCGCCTTACCCCTGTCCTTCCTCAGAGGGCTATTTTTCGCTGCCTCTAACTGGTGACACAGATCTGGACCACTCCTGCAGCTCGCCAGCCCCTGTGTACCCTGGCTCCTCTGGTTGCTGCAGCAAGCCCAGTGAGCTGGGGTCCCTGACAGGGCCAGAAGCACTGCATGTCCTGCCTGTGGGGTGCAGCACAGTCAAATGGACCCAGATATAGGAACCAAGGCAACTTCCCCTAATTTCTCCTTTTTCATCCTAAATACCACTTACCGGAGGCTGCTCTGCTCCCATAGCTGAGGCTTCATGTTCATGTGTTCCCTCTGATGTGCCTTTCCTACATGTCCAGGTTTGGCTTGTCGTGAAGGACTCTCTGCCATGCTTCCCCAAACTAACTTGGTTCTTAGAGCTACCTCCCCCCCTCATCATTTTATCCACCTAAACCAGTGCTTTCTTCAAGTTGATAAACAGAAAAAAAAGTGTATCAAAAATGCTAATTTTTTCCACACCAAGAAACCCCCCACCGTTACCTTGTCACACCTTACAGAAATACTGCTCCTGCAGTATTAGCCGGGCTTTTCAGTTGACAGGGGGAGGAAAAAAAGATTCCCTTCCTTGTGCTCAGGCCTTAAATTAAGGGCTCTGTTTTCATAGTCCCCTTCTGATTTCACCACCTCTCCACCACAGGTGTAGTGACACATATGCACAGGAACAGACTACAGCCCCAGAGGTGCAGCCATGACCTTCCCTGTGGTGGCAGCATAAGCCTGATAAACATTCTTCTGCAGGACTTTTGGGAGAGGCTGCCTGTGTCTCTGGTGGAGAAACTGGTATGGGTGTTAATTACCTCCCTAGTTAAGGAATGAGGACAACTCACACACTTTGTCAATAACCTGGGCAGCATCGGACACAATCCTTCCAGCACCGCGTTTGCCCTGTGACTGGAGCGGTTGTGGAGGCTTATATTTTACGTTACAACTCTGGTCGAAAGCAGAAATAGGTGTGGAGCAGTAGGAAAAAATTAGGCAAATAACTCAGCAAGTTCTTACTTTTGTAATGGAAAGCATGGAAAAACAAGGTCTCCAAAATTGTGCTGTGGATGGGTTCAGAAGGGGTGGGGTGTTCAGGACCCTCCCTGGGGTATTTCCAGTCTCACAGAACTGACAGGCTTCAGGTGGAGACATCCTGGCCCAAAAATTCACTTGACTCTTCAACACAGTCAGCAAGAAAATTGGTGCACTCAGCAAGTGACAGCTTCAAGGGTGCCTCTGGGTGAGCTCCTCTGAGTGCTGGCTGAGGCGTGAGTTCTCCACACTGTGCTCCAGGCAAACATGAGTTAGTGTCTTCAGACTTGAGGAAGCTGGGACGGTCTTTAACAGGGGTTGAAACTGCACCTGTCCCAGGCTTTAGAGGACAGGAGGCGAGAACCTCAGTAGTGGTTGGTGGGGCATTTGAAGAACAGCACCCAGCAGTCTCGCACCAGCCCCCGGCTACCTGCCTGCTCAGCGGGGGCTGTGTAGACTCCTATCCTGGGGCCTGCTGGAAAGTGTGCTGCACTCCTGCTGCCTTTGGCTTAACCACTGGACTGGAGGGCAGGAGGCCTATGCTGAGGAAGGGAGAAGGGAAGCACAGGAACATAGAAGTACTAAAGGTTTGAAATACACCCCACGAGTGCCACAGCAGCCCACGACGGCCAGTAACAAACCACAGCACCCTGCAACTACAGGCTAGGACAAACCTCACTTCCAAGGGTGAGGTTTGTCCTAGCAGCTCTGTTCCCTCCAGCCCAATTTATGCAAAACCACCCAAGCAGTTGTCCCAGGAAGGGAGAGTTTGTGAGAAGAAATGTTGGGTGCTGGAATGAAGAAGAGGAATTGCTTCAGCTGTCACTGAAGTGCTTGTGGAGAAACAGTGTTAGGCAACCTTTCCAGAGCAGCTGGACAGACAGGATACAATTCACCCAGCCAGGGAAGGAGGATGTCCTGGCTCCCACTCCCTCATCCTTTCCCTTCTCATGCCTCAGCAACCGCCAGTGCCTTCGCAGGCAGACAGTGATTTGGGTCAGTGCACAGTCCATGAACAATTTAATCTTGGAAAACAGTAATTAGTTCCTGGTGGTTAAGCAAGCAGGAATGGATTCCCCTGCAGCCACAACTGCAGTGACACAACTGACAACCTATGGCATGGGACCTGCAGCTGGGGCAGGAAAGGCGGGACCACGCAGACTGCCTTACAACAATTGCGTAAGCAATCATTAGGGAACCAACCACAGGGCTTTGAGCCAGGAATACACTGTGCCAAAAACTATGGAAGCATTTGAACACCTCCCTGCTGGGTATTCTGCAAACTATGCTTTGCTTGGTCTCTTCCCAGGAGAAGTGCCTGTGTAACACAGCATCTTCTTCTATGGACATTTCCCATGAATATGCATTTGTGCTACTTAAAACTCTTCAGCTTGAATCAGGCAAAACAAGATCAAAGAAATTCATGGATCTGGTCAGCTCCCTACCATGCTGTCAACTGCCCCTTTGTAATAGTAGGTATTACTGTAAGGACAGCATGAGGTTTTACATTTAAGTTGATAGATAATATATAGCAGCACCAACCAATGTCTTCCCGATAGAAAGTTGTATTCCTGTGGACTAACACACATGTGATTCCATAGTGCAGCCACTGGATGTTGTCATTGCTCCATATGAATGCCACAATCTCTGTATTACTGTCCCATGGGGAAACAAGGTACTCCAAAAACAGAAGGCAGATTCAACATCAGCTACAGCTGTTGATGGAGTACATGCAACTACCATGAGTAATGGAACATCTGAACAGTGAAAAGAGGGATCAAAGCAAATATTACATTTTACAGAAAATTTAAAGGGTCCATGGTGCATTAAAAAAAACCAAGGAAGCCTAGAATGTAGTTATTGCTCCAGTGATTTATAAAAACATCAATAAAAGCACAATGGGCAGCACTGAAAACAACGCTTGTCAATTATCCCTTTGACAACCATCTGGGAAGTTTCATTTCACTGGAAGAGCTATATTTGTGTTCAACCTTAGTCAAAGTATTTCCCAGATAAGAAAGCATAGACCACCTTAAGAGACTTCCTTGGCAGAACTATTGAGATGCTTCTTTGACAACAAATGGGATTATGGAGAGAAGCTTCTGTTAGCTGACACATTTGATATACTTTAAAAAAAATAAAAAAAGATTAAGACCCACAGAAAACAAAGGAAAACTAAAGGCTATGCTTTTTTGTTTACTTCCCAGATGTCCTTAAATACTGAAGTGCAATTTTTCACTGGGTTCAATCCTTTCTGACAGCAGGCTACTGCTAGAGGGTGTGACCCCATTCTCACCCTTCCCTTACATCTGATCTAGCACTCACATGGGCAGAAGCTGAGCTTGAGATTACTGTTGGGAAGGACAAACTAGAAGAGAAAACAAAATTAATTAGCCTTTCAGTGTCTTGGCAAATGGAACAAATCCATTGTAAAACTGCACAGTCCCTAGATTCTCTGCAAGAGAACTGGGGAAACAGCCTCTAGTGGAAGCAACCGCCAGTTAAAGTAAATAAAGCACAACACAGAACTGAGTCAATTTGGCCTGTTTTCAGGTGACAATTATCTCTCACAGAACTACTGCATTTGCTACGTATTTAGCTACTGTTTATCCAAACTGTACCTTCTGACAGGCCAATGCTGTTAAGAGATTCATCCCACAACAAACCAACACGTAAATGTTAAGTTCTTTTGCATCATTCCTACTCTGACAGGTTATTACTTTGGTGTGCAGCAGGACAAGCCTTTCTCCAGCAGCAACACTAGCTTAAGTGGAGTTTTATCCTCCTCCAGCCCAATGGCTACATCCTTGGTTGTTCCAGTATATCAGACGGCCACTTGTGTGAGAGGACTGATCTGAGTAGGAGAAAAACAAAAAGACAAAACAAACAGGTACATTTCTCTCTCCAGCTTATTTTGAATACAGATCAGTTTCCAACAGAACCACAGAATGGTTGAGGTTGGACGGGACCTCTGGAGATAATCCAGTCCCACACTCCCTGCTACAGCAAGTTGCACAGGATTGCGTCCAGGCAGGTTTTGAATACCTCCAGAGAAGATTCCACAGCCTCTCCGGGGCAGCCTGTTCAAGTGCTTTCACTTGTCATTTCCCACCCCTACCCCCAATACTCAAACTACTCTTTAGGCCTTCCTAAAAGGTTGTCAAAGGTGAAGCATGACAAACTCAAACTAGCTTTTGTTTTGCTGCTCTGATTGTATCTACCTCAGAGCAATGCTCCTCCTGTAAAAAAGAATACAAGTACAAACAACATTATTATGTGTATTAGGGTAATATTGTAGGCAAGAAAAACAAAACCAACTAGTAAAATTTCATTTCCAGATTCCAGAAAGTCTCATGCCTGTATCATGTCATAATAGCTTGAGTAGACCAGAAGATTTTAACATTTCAATTGTCTTATTGAAGATAATTTCTTTCTCATAGTATTAATTGAATCCTTTAAATATTAGTTAACAAAATAGCTATGAAATGTAGCAGAAAATGCTAATAAGCAAGCAGAATGATGCGAGTGGCTTACAGTGAGAAGCCCAGCACTGCTAGGTACAGCTCCATGGTTCCTAAGGGAGGAAAAGACAGCAGAGTGCTGACTTGTTCTCAAGTTTAGGGGAAAGACTTCTATAAGCCCTTCTGTGAATTTTGTTAGTTGCGGGTAGGGGGAATACAGCAAGGTCCACGACAGTAGTGCTGCTTGTTCCGTTTCACATTAAAAGGAGTCTTTCAGGATATCTGGCTTGCTTCAGGGCAAGAAAGTAGTCATGAAGTGCTGTGGGGGGAGAATGAAGACCGTGAAACACTTCCTGCTTAGTGCTGGTAAATCTGTCTGGCTGAAAGAGTCTTGCTTTGCAGCAGAATATTTTGTACCTTTCCAAGGCCACGAAATTCCAGGACTAGAATCCACACCACCGTGTGGTTTTAAAGATGCTGGAAGCAGGTTTGACCTTCACTCTGAAGGAGCTGGGTAGAACAAAGAAGTGTTTCAGAGCAGCCACCAAGCATTTGTGACAGATTTATTTAGTAACCAAAACTTAATCAAGCTCACAGACTGACACATAATACATAGGTATTTTTAAACAGAAACTAGCATTTAAAATGACAGTGTGCTCAGGTCAGAACTAGTAGAAAAATCACCTTCTCCAGTTAATTTGATGTACGCTTATCCTGGAGAATGATGACAATAGCAGAAAAAAGGCACCTTTACTTGCTAAGTTTTAATAGGGACAAGTCTGTCTAAGCAAGTGGAGAAACACCTCTGGGCATCTCTAGATGTTTGCATATCCTGAGGATTTCAAAGAAATGTAGACTGAGTTCTGAAAAGCATGCACTTATCCCCATCTCCTGGGACAGTCTCTCCCTTCTCATATGTTGCATGTATGCCCTCATATAAATGACAATGTTTCAGCCATCAAGAGGAAGAAAACTGGTAAGAGAAGTCCTGGAGGCATTCAGAAGAACAGCTGACACTGGAAAGAGCAACCTGGCTCCAATCAAGGGTATGTACTGGGTTTTCTTGTGGACAACAGTAAAAGCACTGGTAGAAAAAAATCCTAATTACTATGATTACCTGATAGCAAAAGATGGCCAAACAGCTCTGAGAACTTAAGCTGGGTCAGCTGTTACAGGAGCACATGTGCTCTTTTCAGAAGTAACACCACCACTCAGAGAATACACACGGTAGCAGCACAGGAGAGTAAGCAATCGCCAAATGCCTGCCAGCAAATTCTTCCAGCAGCCAAAGATATATATAACCAGTATCAATTGCACAATACCTTTTCAAATAATTCACATTCGAGCCAGAGTCACCCTCTAGAGCTACAGAGTAACCAGATGCATAGCACTTGATACTATGCCAATGTATATTATGGAAGAAGCCACCTGGGAAATGCCCTTCTGACAGGGAGGTAGCAGTGAGCCTGGTGCAGGAATGCGTCAGGTAGGTCTCAGCGCTGAAGAAGTGACTGAAAGCACAGAAGTGCTTTAAACAGTAAAGCAGGAGTTACTCTTCCAATAAAAAAAGACCTGGTTCTGTTGAAGATACCCAGTACTGTTGAAGTACTAGACTTCAAACTCAGCCCTGAAAAGATGTACAATGTCCCAAGAACAGCCAGAGATACCTTTTGGGGCAATACACTGGACTTTCCCTTTGTGACTACCCAACTGCTCTCTCTGCAGCCTACTGCAAATGCAAGCCTACACAATAGACAACTGAAGTACTAACTCAATCTGCATTCCTCTTTGAAGCATAATATATTTAAAAACCCTCAAAACATTTTGCCAATAATGTCAGTAGGAAATTAAGCACAAGTTGTTATTCCAAACAAGTTTATCCACATTGTGGATAAAGAATTTTTCTTCATTTAAAAAAGCTTTTTCTTGGTATGGCTCTTTCTTCCCTCCAGTATTTCCTTTTGCTTTTTGAACTTGTTATGATTCAGTGATAAGATCCATGAATATGAAACAATCTCAACATGGTCTTCAGCTTGATTTCAGATGTTTGGCTTGAAAACTCCACGAAATCCTCTGCAAATATATCCAGATGAGTTCATGAGCTTATTTCAATCACATTTTGAATTAGCAGAAAACACAAATATTGAGAACTTGTCTTTTTTATCTTGACAACAAAAAATGGAGGGTCAGCTAAAGTGAGAGCTTTGCTCTATTTGACTAATCAAATGGATTCCAACTCCCAAGTATAGCAAGATATCAACTTCTGTCAGTCTCACTCTACTTTGTTGTGATTATTACTTGACTCCACACATGTTCCTTGTACTTCTTACCTAAATAATCTGTAGAGGCTCCAAGTTTAACAGATAATCAACAAACATAATATGTAATACATTCAATCAGGAATATCTACACTAGACAAACTTGTCATAAAAACTTCTTTATATTCAAATTGATGTTGTTCTTTATAAAGCTATTGTTCCATTGTTCAAAGATTACTCATACTTACTGTAGCTTTGCATTTCAAAGAATTTTGTCTTTGACGAAACTGTGAAATCAGTTCTCACTTATATGCTTTTCTCCTATTTCCTTAGTTTTATTGCCTAAATTTATTCAGAAGAAAGCATTCACTGGTGCTTTGATTGCCACCAAGTAAAATATAAGTAAAGATAAACCAGTAAAACTCTGTCTTCCTTTTTTTTTTTTAAGTTGTGAGGATTCAAACACACAGTCAACTATAATATTTGTTCTTTAGGAACAGGCAGTCAGATACCATCCCCAAATCCATTCATTTAGTCACAGAAGCAAGAGCTACTTTGGTAGCTGAAGAGCAAGCAGCTGCACTGATTTCTAAATGCGTTAAAGCATCTTTGTAGCTCCTACAAATTAAACTACCCAACCAAATCTGTAAAATGCAATCATACCTGTTCTCTTTGTTGCGGTAATCAGTGGAATCACTTTCACATCTTGTAGTATTTCCTGCCTTGGTCTCCATTTCCTTGGCATTAGAAGAGCCTACCTTATGACTGTATTTGGACAGAATCTACAGGAAACATTAAATGGGATTAAAAAAATTATGTAAGAACGCAAACCAGATGGATTACAGATAGAACTAAATCCTTTTAGTTTTGATATTAAAATTATTTAGGAAAAAAGTATATTAGCTGACCTGTAGAACATCATCTGGTATCCTTGTTATTTCTGGAGGTGGAGGAGTATTGAGTAACTGGTCATAGTGTTTTATTGTCGGAGGAGAAGGGTCTCCCAGATGTTTAAGATATGCATCAGGGCTCACAGCAAAAGGAATGCTATCTTTGTATTGTTTATCTCTTGCATCACTCTTTGTCACCGACTCAATCTTTCCCCTTGGCTTTACCTGCTGCTGCAAAAGAGGTATTAAATGCCTTCAGTTAATTTACTTATGTTAGGTGAAGTATTCAGTAAATTTCTTACAAAATTACCATTACAAAGAACTTCTACAGTTACATAAGAGAAAACAGTATTGGAAAAGAATCCCAAATAAAACTTTTAAAAACTGCTTATGGCAAAGTGTGTGAAAATGTACATAGTTGCTTTATACTACCTTAGCTTCTGTTTTTAGCCAGCTTGTGTGAAAGTCTGGACACTGTGGTGTTGCTGTATGACTGGGAAGAGGCAGTTCCTTTGTCTCTGGTGACCTTGGTAATGCTGTACTATTTGTTTTGGAAGAGATCTTCACATCAGGAGTACAGAACACAACTACCATAGGAGAAGCCATCCAGTCAGCTGCTGATACTAAGAGTGAGCAAAATATAAATAAAAATACATACATAAATACACACACACACACATATATAAATATTACCAGTTCCAGCTTCATTTCTAAGTCTAAGCTTTTCATAGATTTGCATATTCTAAAATGCCTGCATCATTTTAGCTGATACTTTTTGTTTGATCCATGCAAATTACCTTATTCCTTAAAATCAGCAAATGCCAAAAAAAGGTGATCATTCTAGTCTCACTACTGAATGTAACTGAAAAAGCTCAACTTAAATTGGCATTGCACTACCTTCTCATGTATCCAATTGCCACTGTGTTTGTACCAAGATTCTCACAGATTTTTAAAAGAACATATTACTCCTCTCAAAGAAATTTACTCTTTGTCATTACTCTTGAAAGACCTAAATTACTACCTCACTAGCCTCTCTCAAAGTGGTTTCTTTCCTGTCTAACTGGTATTCTCAGAAAAAAAAGGCTAAGTTAGCAAAACAGTATTTTTATTTCAAAAAAGGATAAGCTGCAGTTACGAAATGATTAATTCCTCTGTATAATTCCAGCTGGATATGAGTAGAAGAATGAGGAAAAATTTATACTGAAGTGAGAAACTTTCCCACAGAAGCCATCATTTCATTTTTTAGACATTAGTGCTCATACAATGACTAGGCCTGAATTAACTGTAATTAACCTGAAACACAACCTGAAACTGAAGTTTACCATGTGTTTATAATACCTTTACACATGCATCCTCTAGAAAAGTGTGTATGTATATTTA
The DNA here is from genome assembly GCA_036023395.1 of Myiotriccus ornatus. NCBI lineage: Eukaryota > Metazoa > Chordata > Aves > Passeriformes > Tyrannidae > Myiotriccus > Myiotriccus ornatus. Next base: position 44,257,223 of record JAYRBT010000001.1, read on the forward strand.
TTTCACGTATTTTTAACTTACCATTCTCAGCTCTCACATTTGATTTTGGCACAGAAGTAACCATGATTTCCCTGGCTGTCATTTCTGGCACATCCCCTCCATTATCATCTATTTTAACAAACCTGAAAACGAAACTCCTCAATTAGCTCTCAAATATTATGAAGAAGTCACAATTGAAGGAATACTGTCAGCCTGATCACTTTTCTAGTATTCATTCATCAATATGCAAGTCAAAAATTAATTTTCTCAAAGATTATTTTTTCATCTATGATTCTACTGCAGCAATTTGTAGTATGCAAATATTCAATCCAGCCACAGACTATCAAATACACTGAGATTTCAGTCCAAGGCATTAGGAAGAAACCTAACCCAAACCAACCAAACAAAAAGATGTCTAGGGTAGGACAAATGTCCCAGATGACCAATTCTGTGTTAGGTGTACAGTCTATTTTATTTTGAATTGCCTGTTACCTACAAAATTCTAAGCAACAAAAAGATGTAGTTTTTGCTTTAAAACTAGTATGAGTATTGTGAACACTAAAAGATTTTTAATTCCATTTTTAAGTTTGAATATGACTACTTATCTTAATCAAATACTACAGAGCTTTACAGTAACTATAATATTTACATAACTATTTAAAAGGAGAAATCCCAAAATTATTTTAAAAGAAAATGTAGCAACTTCAGAGTGAAAACCCATTTAGTATCAATTCCACAACACTGGAAACTGAAATTTTTTAAATTATTTTTTCATATGCAAGACATTCTAGCAGAAGAATGACATATGCAGTTAAGAGGCATATTACCAGGCAATAAGTGGAAGCTTACCTAAACTATATGCAAAAGTGTGTCCATAAGAAAATGATTTTAAGTGTCTAAAAAGTTATTTTACCTAAGAGAACCAAATTTAGAGCTTCTCTACAAAATGCCTAAGCTTAAAAAAAATACTCAGCAAATAATTTTTTATATTTTACTTAGATGAAGATGTCTCAAATTTTAGGTTAGAAAAAGAGTAACTTCTGAAGTCAGTTTTGCCTTGGAAGTATTATAGATACCTGAAACCATCTGATTTTTAGTTTCTACAATGAGAAGGATAAGTAGAATTTTTAAAGTGGCTGTCATGAATATGATTCTTGTTTTTTGAACGATTTCTCTAAATATCAAATATTTAGCTACTGTCAGCTTTCAAAATTGAACATGTTGCTAACACTAACTATATATATATATAAAAACATGACCTTTACATTACCTCGGAAGTATAGCAAAAGTTATACTGTTAAGATGTTTTATACCTCACTGCTGCAATTTTGTTCTTTTTAATTAGAACACTGAAAATCTGGAGATATCTTTTCAAGAGAAGACTGGAGCAAAAACACCAAACAGTTTAAAAGGTGGGGCTTATGAAAGAGACAACACAGTGCTTCTACAATAAGGCATTTTCTTGAGTGCTTTACAAGTTGTTTTCTGTATTTATATTCCTAAAGCTTCTGAAACCTTTAAATTGGCAGTGTAGTATCTACTGCAGACAACACATCCCCAGAGCCGAACCCACGGTTAGGAAAGCAGAAGATCAGAGATATACTGTGTGTTTTCCCTTTGTAAATACATTGTGCATGGAAGATTCTTATTGTGGTGCAGTCAAGGGAAGGAGCATATCAGATGCATTTCATGGTAGCATTTGCCACTGTTGGCACTGCAATGGGTGTGTGAAAAGACACGTAGAGAGTTGAATAAAGACACAGGACCAACCAGCTGGTAGATATCACCCAATCACCTGCTTGAAGAAAAAGAGGAAGGCGACAGTAAATTCAACAGAGAAACAATCTGAACTTCAGTAACGTACTTACTTTTGGATTGCCTGAGCAGTTTTATGAATAAGTGACGTTGTATAATCTTCATTCATACACATGGTATGTTCACTAATGCCAAAGTGTTCAAGTTTTGGTGTTGCAAACTCGTAACCATCCATCTTCAGCTTACATTTTGGTGTTCTGGGCAAAGCACGGGGTGTTTGCATTTTCAGTGGAGTCTCATTCTTTGACTTTTGCTGATAAGCATTTGTTGTGTGCTGTGTTTTCACTGCACTCCAAGGCCTGGAGAAAGCATATTGTGAAAGACCAAAATCAGAAAGCTGGGGGCTACGCAGTGGGTTTTTGGGCAACAGTGGCTTCTCAGTACAAGCAGGAAGATCATTTGCTTTTTCTTCATCAGATTTATTCTCAGCAGACACTGTCGATTCACTGTTAACTCCTTCTTCTTCTTCTTCTTTTTAAGAAAAGAAATGAAAAAAAATTATGTTAGAATTTCTGTTCTAAGAATTTATAAAATAAATTGGGACACCTCCCCAGTATTCAAAATTTTTCATTTATTATTGTAAAAAATAGATTCCTTCATTTGTTTTAAAGGACTGAACCTGACACTGCAACACATATCAAAACCTCATATCAGGCTAAGCTATATTTATAATATAAGTCACACATTTACTGAATTTCACTCTGCTGGTAAATATTATTTCTAAGAAAAATGAAATTGAAAGATTTTTACACAAGAGTATTTTTCATAGAATTCATCTCCCTTTATGGAGATGATAATGTTTTTGGGGAAAGAGCAAAGGGTGCACAGTTTGCTGAATGAGCACACCAGAATGCTCATTCTTCAGAAAATCAGTATTGAAGAAAGGTTCTGAAGCAGCAACTAAAATCTTGTGAAAGAAGAAAGCTTTTTGGGTAACAAGAGTCCACTACAAAAATATGTAAATATGTAACTTGTACATTTTTGGAGTTAGATAAACTGAAACACCCCAAAACATTCATGAATTTCTGCGTGATATAATAAGTGAAGGACAGTGAAGCTGGGAAAGGGCCTGGAGCACAAGCCCTGTGAGGACTGGCTGAGGGAGCTGGGGTTGTTCGGCCTGGAGAAGAAGGGGCTCAGGGGTACCTTGTCACTCTCTCTCCAACTACCTGAAAGGAGGTTGTAGCCAGGTGGGGGTTGGTCTCTTCTCCCAGGCAACAGGTGACAGGATGAGAAGACAGTCTTAAGCTGTGCCAGGGGATGTTTAGGCTGGACATTAGGAAGAATTTCTTCACAGAAAGAGTGATTAGACATTGTAATGGACTGCGCAGGGACGTGGTGGAGTCATCGTTCCTGAAGGTGTTTAAGGAAAGACTGGACATGGCACTTGGTGCCATCGTCTAGTTGGCATTATGGTATTTGGTCATAAGTTGGATTCAATGACCTCAGGTCTTTGCCAAGCTAAGTGATTCTGTGATTCTGTGAAGTGGGTAAGGGGAGGGAGGCTATTTGAAGTAATACACCTTTCGTTGATATCATGTATTCAGATGCACTTAGCTTAAAAACACATCTTAAAAAATAAAGTAACCTCATAGCTCTGTTTGGAGACTTATTTAAAGGCAGAGAGAGTACAGGAAAAAAGGTACTATAACAATCAGAGCCTTCTGCCCTATCTTTGTAAAACAGCTGTAATAGCTTAACTCAGACGTGAATATGGTCCATGACCACAATTTGTGTTTTGTAATGATGAGATAATGCTCAGGTGTGGGAAAGGGCTGGGCTGCAGGCAGCTTAGGCCTTGAATTTGATCAGTTACAGCTGTGAGCTTGTAAAAGAATGTAAACACCGGGAAGGTGGAAGAGCAGAAAAGGAGGAAGAACTGCAGTAAATAACAGGTTTTGTTTTGAGATTTGCCTGCATGTGAAAGGGCAGTGACCACCTATCAAAAGATGAACTGTGGCGCATGAACAGGGGTACTTAACCAATGACTTATAGCACATATACGCGTGGACAGAAGAAAAGACTATAAAACTAAGCCTGCTGTTAATAAGTTGCCTATTGCCTGCCAGCTCACGGACTGAGCGTCTTTTTTTGTCCGCCGCACTCAGGGAAGGTGAAGGTGTGCCCTGCCCTGCCAAGGGCTTTTTGAAAGCTGACTGGCCCTTGGTACTCAAAGAGGTATGTGTCATACTGACAGCTGTAGTGTTTTAAACTCATTTGGCGCATCTGGATTTTTCAGACAGGTGTGTGTGCATTTTCTGACTGGATTAAGGATCTCCCTCCCCTCCAACGATCAAGCTACTACTGCTTGGTCACATGTCACCTAATCCTTGTACATAATTCTCCTGTCCCATCTGTGCTGAAGAACACATTATTTTAAGATTTTCTCTGCTGTGATTTAAGTTAATGGAACCATCACTTATGAGTGTGAACCAACTGAGGTGCATCTACAATACTTTCTCAAGCGTGAGAAGCTGAAGCAGCGTAATTCTCTGTGTTATGAAACCAGTCTTGCTAACATGTTTTCTGCATGTAATTATTACTGAAAAATGAAAACAACCAACACATACTAACATAAAACCATGCCAGGAGACCTAACTCCAAGTGTGTATGTTTTGAATTATTTTCATGGCACCAATCACAACAAAATCTTTTACCCTCTATATTATCATAAAGCAAATGATATGGATGTACTTGATCTCTTAATTAATAGAAATATACACATAGCTAAAGAGAAACATTTTATAAAATTATATTTTTCTTCACATTCTGTATTGCCAAGAAATATTACCTGTAGAGTCTTTGACAGGTGGTTTGTAGCCATACTTCTGGAACAGCTCTCTTATTTTTCCAAGATCTGCTGCATTTCTTTGCATCAATATTTCACTTGCTTTCATAAACTCATGAACTGCTTGATTTTCAGAGCAACTCTTATCAAAGCTGGCATTAGCATGTTCCTTTGTGGGCAGAGAGGAGAAAGGAAAAATTAGAAATACTGGTTTTCAAATCACCACATAGTAGTTGCTTAGACATGGAGCATTTTGGGAGTAAATATTCAACTGCAATTCAGACGAAGCAGCTAATTTAGGTCTTATCTATACCTGAAAACTATCAGGTATATATACATCTACAGAATATCAGGAATATATAGGTCATAAGTGTATAACAATTTAGAGAAGTTAAATTATGATGATAGTTCACCTTGTGAACAAAAATACATGCTTTTACTCCATAAAAATATGAGATGATGGAAATTAATTTGGACTCTTACTCCACATGTACAAAGAATTATGCAGAGTAGAAGGTAAACTTCAAGTTTATGTCCTAGCTTAACCCTCAACTATTTCTATACTTGCTCATTTCTATAACCCATTTTTTCTACTTCTATTTAAGAAACAGAGAACATTTGTCACAAGTTTAACTGAATGGCTGAAGGTACTGACACTTCTGTGAAGATTGACTTTATTCTAAGGGCCAGTCACTGAACACAAGCAAGCTTACCTCTTCTGTTGGGAGGTTCTGCTCCTGAATCCTTCTCCTCAGTCTTCTTACCTTGGCACAGCTACAACTTCCCTGTTACCTTTGTCCCCTGACAACCTCAGTGACAGTAATGACTGCAGACTAATCAACACTGCTAAACCTACTTCGCATCACCCACAAGTTTTTGGGCATTACCCCGATATCCACAGCCATTATGAGGACTTAGAGGTAAGTGAGTAAAAATAAGGGTCATAACTGCTGAATAATGAAGTAGAATTGTGGTTTAATGATTATGGTTTCCATAAAACATATGTTTATGGAAAACACCCCCCCCCACACACACACACTTCCACACTTTTTCATGATGGAAATGAGTTAAGATGTTACCTTCAGAGTCTTGACTTCACACTGAAGGTCATGCAAGACCCTTGCTGAAGATTCACCTTCAGAGTCTTCAATACGCATGTTCACACAAAAGGGTTTGGAAAATAAAAAGGGTGTATTAGTGTTTCAGCATGCAAGTACATTCTATATCAGAATGCAATCTCCTGTATTAGTGGATGAGAGACTGGACATGACCTGTCCATGTGCACTTGCAGCCCAGAAAGGAAACTTGTCCTGGGCTGCATCAAAAGCAGCGTGGCCAGCAGGGCAAGGGAGGGGATTCTGCCTCTCTACTCTGCTCTGGTAAAACTCCACCTCAAGCACTGCATCCAGCTCTGGGGTCCTCAGCACAGGAGGGACGTCAACCTGTTGGAGCAAGTCCAGAGGAGGCCACCAAGACAGTTAGAGGGATGGAGCATCTCTCCTATGAGGAAAGGCTGAGAGAACTGGAATTGTTCAGCCTGGAGAAGAGAAGGCTGTGGGGTGATCTGATGGTGGCCTTCTAGTACCTGAAGGGGGGCTACAAGAAAGATGGAGAGAGACTATTTACAAGGGTGTGTAGTGACAGGACAGGGGGGAACAGATTCAAACTAAGAGAGAGCAGGTTTAGATTACACATTATAGGAGGAACTTCTTTGCTGTGAGGGTGGTGAGGCACTGGAACAGGTTGCCCAGAGAAGCTGTGGAGGCCCCATCCGTGGAGGTGTTCAAGGCCAGGCTGGATGGGGCTCTGATCAACCGGGTCTAGTGGAACATGACCCTGTCCCATGGCAGGGGGGTTGGAACTAGATGATCTTTGAGGTCCCTCCCAATCCAAACCATTCTATGATTCCATGACACTAGAGAAGTTGGAGTTGTGTGTTAGAGAAAACCAAAGAGAACTAGTTCTTATTGGTACCTTGCACAGTAAGAGACTGCTCTTTGTACAGTGTGTTAAACTCCACAGAGAAACTGTCCAGGTTTCCATTTTAATGTTGCAGCTAATACTATAGAAATTAATGTATGGCAGATGTTAATAAAATGGGTAGGTCCCTGGGCTGCAAAGAATTATTTATGTTAAAATTTTATCCTTAAAGAGCTTGAATGAAATGAAAAAAAAAGTAATACAGCCACCACTGAAAAACACTTATCAACAGAAAGCTGAATTCTTCCACTGTATTTACACACGGCAGATGCATTGTTCACTTCCACAGCACAGCAGTCATTGCTTTCACTGGAAACCAAGGCTAATGCAAATAGTGTAAAAGAGGACACCTGCTACGTGCCAAGACAGAGCACAGTGATGAACACAATGGGATGCCTGAGCTATCTGTGCAGAGAGAGCACATGTCCTGAAGATGTTTTCCTGTATCAATCCATGAAAAGAAGGACAAGAACGCAATTCCCATTTTGTCCTGTTCACCCTGGTTTTTTCTGCGACAAAAACCTCACCTGTGCTAGTTTTGGCTAGGGTAGACTTTAATTTTCTTTGCCGTGGTTGGTGTGGGGCTGTTTTGGATTTGTGCTGAACACAGAGTTGACAATATAGAGATGATTCTGTTATGGCTGAGCAGGGCTTGACAGAACCAAGGCCTTTTCTGCTTTTCCTGCTGCCACGCTGGTGAGGAAGCTGGGGGTGTGTGAGGAGGTTGGGGGGAGACACAACCGGGACAGGTGACTCCAACTGACCAAAGGGATATTCCAGACATCATGCTCAGCACGTAAAGCTGGGGGAAGGAGAAGGACGGGGGAACGTTTGCAGTGATGGCGTTTGTTTTCCCAAGTCAGCCTTACGCGTGATGGGCCCTGCTCTCCTGGGGATGGCTGAACACCTGCTTGACCATGGGGAGCAGTGAATTAATTCCTTGCTTTGTTCTGTTTGCGTGCGCGGCTTTTATTTTTTTTTCCCCCATTAAACTGTCTTTATCTCAACCCACGAGTTTTCTGGCTTTTGCCCTTCCGATTGTCTGCCCGATGCCGCTGGTGGGGGAGGGAGCGAGCGGCCGTGCGGGATTTGGTTGCTGGCTGGGGCTAAACCACGACAGCAGCCGCGAAGGAGCTCAGAGACACATCAACACGGGGAGCAGCCCAAACAAGTCCTTCCCGAGCTGCTCCCAGGCTCATGCCCGCGCCGACCAGCCCACCAGAGGAGCACAGGGGCACAGTGGCAGGCGGGAACGCAAGTCGGGGGAGGAATCCCGAGGAACTCCTGCAGAGCCACCGCTCCCAGGCGTACCGCCCGTCACCACGGGCTGCGCTTACCCGAGTCCTCACTGCGCAGGGCCTGCTCCAGCTGCTTCACGTCCTTCTCCAGCCTGAGGGTCAGGCCCTGCAGCTTGCCGAAGAAGGTGTCGGACAGGTCCATGGCCGGCTCTGAGGGGGCCGGGCCGGGCCGGGCCGCGCGCGCCGCACACAGGCTTCGAATTGCCGCCAGCGCGCGCCCCATTGGCGCGGCCGGGCCCCACCCGCCGCGAGAGCCTCGCGAGAGCCGCGCCCCGCCCACCGCCCACCGCCCTCCCGGCGCCATCTTGTTTGCCGCCGCGGTGCCGCAGCTGCCGGAGCTTCCCGGAGCTTCCCGGTGAGTGAGGGCGGGCCGGGAACAGCGCCCGCGGCAGCGCTGCCCCCGCGGAGCACCGCGGCCTCGCTTCTCGGTCGGGTCACGTCCGCACCGCGGGAGCTGGGTGGTGTGGCTTCCCTCTGCGCCACTGCTGGGTTGTGCCGTGTAAAGTGCCTGTCGGACTTCCTGGGTCACAGCACCAAGAGTGACAAGAGTTCAGGAAGCGTTTGGGTTACGCTCTCAGGCACATGGTGTGATTCTTGGGGATGTCCTGTGCAGGGCGAGGAGCTGGAATCAGTGATCATTGTGGGTCCCTTCCCACTCAGAATATTCTGTGATACGAGTTGATGGAGTACAGTTTAATAAGAGACCTGGGAGGCCTGTTTAGGACTAATAAACGGCTTATTGAAGAGCACGTGCGTAAAGTGTAAGTGTAACTCGGCCTCTCTTGTCCCTGCTGCACCCTCTGTATGGTGTCAGTGCCTTCCACGTTCGCCCGTCGGTCTAATGCAGGATGTTCTTTCTCTCTACCGGCCAGATTTCCCCCAGTCAGAATACAAGACCGGGTGATTGCATACTACTAGTAAGTTTATGGAGAGGCTGTGGTTCGAAAGCTGATACCGAGGAAAGGCCAGGTTTGGATCTAGAGGACAGACCTGGAAATAATCTCTTTTGACAATGCAGTTAGCTATTCGAAGAGGGCATGAATGAAGGGAACCCTTTGCTCTGGAGTGCCCCGGGGCTGGATTTCTCTTAGATAATGTGTGTGGGGTGTGCTTCAATTGCCGTGTAAGGGTAACTGAATAAATTCTTAAGAGACATAAATTTTTCAGGTTTCCCTTCTCTAATCTTAAACTTCCAGTATGTCTGGCATTGTTCTTGCCTGCTGTGCGTGATGGTTGTATTAGGTTCTGAACCTGAACCTTCAAACCAGCTAAAAGGCAGTGGAGAGTGTTCAGAGCTTTTATTTTTTCTTGTCAAAGTTTTATTTTTGTCCCTAAGGTAACGAGTATTTTGTGTTTCTGTTTACATTTTGAAGCACAATGTTTTTAACAACAGTATTACTCCGAAAGAGAATTCCTGGACACCAGTGGATTGGGAAGTACAGGCGACCAAGAAAGGTTACCCTTTCGATGATGCAAGCAATGGTCCGAAGACTGGAAATCGAAGCAGAGAATGAATATTGGCTGAGCCGCCCTTACCTGACCCGGGAGCAGGAGTACAAACACAACACGGAACAGAGACGTGCCAGGTGGGAAGCTTTCAAACGCCTGAAACAAGCCAAGTTTCCTGAGCACAGATACATCAGCGATCATTTAAACCACTTAAATGTGACAAAACAGTGGACATGCTGAATAATACAGCATATTTATATATGGCATGTGTCATGCACTGCCGTGGGATCTGCCCTTGTGCCATTATGGTAGTTTTGTAATTCAGGGTAATTAGCATGGATGAGAAGTAAGACTTTGCTACGGTGTACAGAATGTTACATTAAAAGTAGTCCTGTGGAACATTGTATGTTTTGTCTTTATTGCTTTCTTAGAAAAGGGCAGTTCTTTGTGTGGCTCTCTACCACCTACCTGCCCTCTGTTCTTCAGGACTCAAAACGGCACGTTACCAGATGCACTGGTAATGATTAATACATAACCTAGATTTATAGCTTCACTAATTTCCTTCTAAAAGCCTGGAGAACACACCTGCTGCGTTGAAAGGGATTCTCTGCTGGCACTGGCCAGATAATGCTTGCTGGTAACTCTCCCTTCTGAAAGGGATTCTTCTGTGTACAGCAGGGGTTGAGACACGACTGACGGCACTTGCCATCAGGCATGCAAGGACCAAGGTGAACTAGAGTTACAGAGATGGGGTATGAGGCTGGAACTCAAGGAATATTATAGAATGTTCAATTCTTTAAAAACTTTCTGGAAAGAACTGTTTAATTTAAATGCCAGTGTCGCTGTCATGTCAGTGTCAACTTGAGTGTTGCTGCCCTTTTACACAGATTGTTTCTGATCAAAAATGAACATGGCTGATTCCTGTTTGAGTGACTGACTTCTAAGTCAGGCTTAGTGTCCTGAAGGAATATAGGTAGCCACAAGTCAGGTTTTTTATTTCCCCTCAAGACCCAGTGACCTGGAAGATGTGTCAAGAAGTGTAATCTTAGGTTTGTTGCAGCTGGAGTGTAAAAACTGGAGCAGTTACACAGTGTTTCCCAGGGAGGCAATTTTTCTCACTAATCTAATACACACATGCTACAGCTGAGCAATTTTCAGATTCTTTCACATATTTTTATTAAGTTGATGTTGCATTCACCGATGAATTCAAGTGTCAAGTCCATTCATATCACCTTGGAAAAGAGGCTTAAAATGGTACTTTTTTATTTAAACATGAACTGTACTTCAGAGAGTATGAACAGGTCTGAACACTGATGTACAAAATCTTGAATGCACTTCCATTGGTTATAAATGGCTTAAGAGAACTTCTATGGAAAAGTATACATATGGGGAAATTGCAAATACAATTAAAACATGAAGGAACTTCCAGGCAAAGCAATGTGATTTTGTATTTAATTCCTTTATAAAAGCCTATTTAAAAAGTTACTTCAAGTATTAAACTATAAATGGCAACGTTTTCTCTGTGCATAGGACTAGTCCTATCTGTAACATACAAAAAAATACAGTAAGTGCGTATTTATTACATGTTTCTTCTACACATCACCCTAAACTTAAATACAACTCATGACAAGTTTAGGCAGCACAATTAAAAATAACCGGGTGGAAGTAGAACAGCTGGGACGTTGTGATTAGTGCAAATGCTGATGACCCTTGCTGGCAATCACAAAAGCAATTGCAGAGATAACCCAGGGATGTTTTATTCATTTAAGTTCAAAAGGGGGCAGACTTAACAGCAGGAATGCTGCCTCTTTCTGGGATAGCTTTATGATTGTAAACTGTCGTTCAGAAAGATTTAAGTTTCCCACGATAAAGCTGCTAACACTGGGCTCAGGGACAGGAGAAATCAGAGAGGATCACACTAAGTGTGTAGTGGTCAGCTAAGCAATATAAACGTAAGGGAATCTGCACGTCACCATGAATGCTTTGGTAACAACAAATGCGATCCAAATACTTCATCCCTGACACATCTGCTTGACTGCTCAGCATGAGCTCTGTTTCTTGGGGCAGGGGCTGGGAATAAAGATGGGGAAACCCCCCCAAACCAAAGAAAGCCATCCTGTAAACATGATCAGACTTCACTACCTAATGGAAACAAGATTCAAGTAATTGCTGCAGAAAACAAACAGCCAAACACCAGTTTTAATCAGCATTAAAACAAACTACATAATGTTTTATGACAGTTACGTAATTAAGAAAAATGCGTATAAAAAGCTACATATACAAAAAAGTTGATAGAAATGAGTGTAGTAAATGTGTTCAGTATTAAATCACTTTATGTGCAGCTGCTCTCTTTGGTGCCATTTAGGGATAGAAGAGCCTCTAGCATTGCATACCTTGCTATCTTTTAGGTACTCGGAAAGACACATCCTTGATGTGCTCTGCATTCAAGTAGCTGCTGTTTGCAGCCTCTCTAAATGCAGATCCAAATCCCCCTGCTAGATTTCATTTTAGAGGGTCTCCTCAGAGAACATACATTATGGAGCTCAAAGTTGTCATTGTTTTGTGTTATTTCTTTTATTTTTAATAAACCTGGTCAGTCAGTGCTCCAGATCCAGGCAGCTCTGGTCAATCCACGTCAGAGTCAACACATCTCTTGGTAAATCTGCCAGACACAATGCTGCTTGCAAACGCTGCTGTTTCCCTCTTGGGGCTCTGCTTAGCTACAACTGGACCATACTTCAGAGAGATCACGAAGGTCTTTGTGTGCATACCGAATGGTATTGAAATTAATCAAAACCTCCCAACCCAAAAGGTGATTTATAATTAACACCGAAGAGCTACATGAAGAAAAAAAACAGTACCTGAAAACGGACTGGTTTCTAAGAATAGCACACCAGAAGTAGTTTGGTACCTGCAAATTCCACACTCAAGGGGCAGCTTTAACCAACAAAAACGTTACTGTAATTTCTATTCAAATCACTAAAAAGAGTAGTGCCCAAACTCCTCCTAAAATAACCATCTGAATATTTAAAATGGAGGTTTATAATCAAAGCTTGTCACACATCCGACTTATGTCACTGTAGTCTCAGAATAACACTGAAGGAAGTCAGTTATGACACATGCCTACTCCTTTCCCTGCCCTCCTCCTGTAATACGGCTTTGGTAGGTGCAGCAGTGATTTTTATGTTGTACACTCTGTGAATAAATAAAAGTAAGAAAAAACCCAGTATTAGCTGTGCAGTTTTAAGTAATTTCCATTTATGGATTTCCCCTCATCTTCACAGGGACAGGTTTATTTTAACACATTTCAGAATTCTGGAGGGGAAATCACACTGAAATCTTGCCCTGTGTTAGACTTTTGTCCTCACACGGAGGATTTAATGACATTTTTTGGCTCTTTGAATGTATGTAGACTTCTTTAAAAGAGAAAAGCATTAAGTAAATACAAAAAGCACTTTCTAATTGCAGCCAATATCAACTATCCTACAGTAACTACTATGTATGGCTTGCAATAGTACTTATTTTGATGGATCTAAAAGCTTAAGGGCTGCTGTTTTTAGTGACAATCTAGGTATTTTCAAGACTCCATGATACAGAGTAGGTTAAAGCACAAAACAGCATGTGCCACATGGCCCAACACCTTGAAGAGTTGTTTTCTAAGGATCCATCTCCCTTCCAATCTCCTGAACACGTAGAGTTGTCCTCCCTGCATTTCACCGGGAGTTTCCAGCTCTTCAGTGCACAGGCCAAAAGTACCTACTTGCTGTTGCTGCAGTGCCCTGGCTGCTTGCAACCCCACAGCTGAACAGCTGTCCTGCTCCCTCATTCTGCCTGTCTGACACAGCAGAGTCTAGGGAGCTGTCAGGACACAAGTCTAAGACAGAAGATGTCATCCTACTGCCTCGGATAGGATATCTCCTCCAAAGCCTTTCCAGGCCTGCCAGGAAAACCCAACCCCTCCATCCCACTCGCTGGTGTGCCCTTAGAGTTCATCAATACAATTACCTTAGAGAACTTAAATCCTTTATATCAGCCTGGGGTTTCTTAGTCACCAGCTCCCCAAGGGGAAAAAAAAAAGGGGGTCTTGGAGTGATGACTTTGTAAGAATCATATTTGAATAATTTTACTGTATTTCATACATGTCAAAGTGACTTTTAGTAATACCTACTTTTACACCAACAGTAACTCCAGCCTCAGCAGTATCATAAAGCCCACTGCTCTCCTTTTCTCACCTCAAATATGAAAAAAATCTAGGACAAAATATTCCTGTGATCTGCATAAAGATGTCAGAAGCATCAGTTCTTCATGAAAAGCCACAAAAATGTCCCTCAGATAAACAACTGGTTTTAGAAGACCAGTGCTTGCTAGAGAAGCCCAGTCTGTTTACTTGCAGTTTTTCCTGTAGATTCACAGTCCTGACTTAAAAAAATCAACCAAGTTATACTGATATTAGCCTACAGTATATATACATTCACATGGAGTATATCAAGCTCTTTGGGAAGTGGGTGGGGGGAGCAGAGACCATATTGCTGAATCAGTGATACTTATGAGACATACATTTTGCTTATAGTTCTGCTAGATGATGTCTGTGCATGGATGTGTTATTTCAGCTATAATACACTGATGCAGTGAAAGCCAAATGATATCCCAGGCCCTCCAGTGCAGTTCCACCAGTTTTTGGGGCTGCGAATTTTAGTATTCAGAACAAGCCATCTGAAATTGCAGTCTTTCTCTCTCTGTTATCTGTCCCATGAAATTTTGCTGGTGCAGTACTGCTGAGAGCTTATATTCAGATGAGCACATTTGACATTTGAGAAGAAAAAGGTAAACCTTCCAGTTTAATGTGTAACAAATGTTTTTGTAAGATTTGAAATAAGCAAATGCAAAATTTCTTGTACAAATTTGAAGAAACATTATGCAACTTTTATAAAACATGCAAGTTTGGACCATTACTTCTGTCTCAAGAACATCCAACAGCGACCAAATCATGTTCGTAGATTCTCAAAAGAGTTCTTGTTCCAGAAGATGAATATTTAAGAAAAGTTTATTATTTCCAAAGACAAAAAATACTTATTTTAAACCTCGGAGTATACTCGATACCTTAGTATTTCCATCATAAACATATTTAACTGAAGTAGCAATCAGTCTGGGAGACAAAACAAACAGGTTCTTTTGGACTAGATCATCAACTCGACTACTACCTGCAGTCAGTATCAAAAGGGCTCATGTATATTTGTAATCAGCATCAGCTGAACATCAGAAAAGTTACAGACAGAAAAACAGTATTTGTCACTTTTCCAAGTGCAAAATTCCAATACCACTCAAAGATGAGTTAGCAGTCTTCTCTACAGAGGAGTGAGGAAATACCCCCCCCCCCCATGTTGTTTGGTGTAGGTCTTGAGCTATGAATGGACTTGATTCCATACACAGGAAATACATTTTGCCTTTTGTGAACAGGTACATCACTGCGCAAAGCACTCAGTCTTTAGCAATTCCAGCATCACTTAAACTGGACTTGAAAGTGGGAGACTACAGGATGCAATTTTTCAGTGTGCTAACACAGACATATGATTCAAAACCGATTTTCTTGTAAGTACCTGATATTAGTTTAAATGGTACTTTTGAACCAATAAAACCTTGTGCCTTTATTAAAAAAGATAAAAGTATAAAACAGTATTTATAAACCATCAAGAGACCCATGGAAAAAGCAGCACTCTTCTGGTTCCATTTTATAACAACACACAACTGCAATAAGGTTTTTCTCAGGGGTACTTTACCATTTTGCTGCTGCCTCACAGGAAACACTGCAAACAGTAACACAAAATGTAACAATTATTAATTCCTCTTTGGATTGGTGTCTCTTTGTATGCTGACAGACAGACACTGGAAAGTAATATTCCATGTTTTTTCAACTAAAAACCAAATTTTCTTCTTTGAGCTCTGTTCTTGATATGGTTAAATAAATCAAGTTAAAATGAGGAGGCTCAATCCTATAGCAAAAAAGCAACACCCAAGTTAAAGGCTTTTACACTGTTGGCATTGCCTTACTCCAAAGCACAGCTAGTAGAAGGAACCCTCATTCCTGAAAGACTTGGAGAGCTATGATCATGGGGTAGACTGGTTAACAGGAAGCGGGAAGAAGACATCATCCAGTCCCTTCCTCATCACCTGGCATCTAAACAATGTATACTCGCACTTCAGACTCGCCAGCCATGCTTTGTGCCGATTCTTCTTCTCTTGTTTTGGTTTGTTTCTTTTTTTTTTTTTTTTTCCTTTCTTTTCCTCTTTTCTTTCCTTCTGTACTCAGGAGACCTGCTATGGAAGTGACTTCTGCAGTGCCTAAGGTATGAAGTTTGCTCGTGAGGAGGAAGGAGTCTCTGCAATCTACCCCCACCACTGCAGCATAACACAAATGCATAGTTCCCACTCTGGACCTTGTGCATCCAAGCAGGGCACTTCAGGATCTGGCCCTTTGGTAGCAGTATATTCAGTGTTGCATAAATGCACATTTAGAATCTTAAGGCATCTGTCTTAACTTCCCTGCTCTGCAATAGTGCTTACAAGAATCCATTGTACTGTGCAGAAACTTGAATTTCTTGTCTCTTCCTAAAATGTTCATGTTCCGTTTTTCCGGCTCAACTTCTTCCAAACAAAATTAAGTAATATTCAAGCTCAAAATGTGTTGCAGAAACCTAGTGAAACAAAAGAAGGTAATAAATAGAATTATTCCATTAGTTTTGAAAAAAAGCAGATCGTAGTATATTACATGAATGCAGCTGGGTAACGTGATTTACAGACTTCTGTTCAAGAACAGCAGTTACAGTAATTAGCGTTCTGGGAGGTGTGGGTTTGTTTTGTTTCTGTTTTAAACCTCTTATGTTTTAGAGGATCATCTGCCCTAAGAACATCAATCCATCACCACTGACCTGTGGGTCAAGTCCCTTGGAACCCTCATTAACAATTTATTTTTTGAATTAAATTGATAGATATGAGGACACAAATGGTATTTGCCTAGGCAAGACTGGGGAACTGGCCTTCTTTTGCAAATCAAGCTCTTTTCACTAGAATAGTCTGGGCATTTTACTTGTCAGCCATGACTTTGCTTCTGCTGCACGTTATAGGCCTAAAATTGAAAAATACAACTCTTAGTTTGTTACAATGTATACAAAAGTGCATGGAACAGACGCTGGATCTCACAGGTACTGCATAGCTGCCTACAACAGCAGGGACTGGAATTAACTACCTCAGCCTACAGAAACTGGGATCAAATCCAGCTGAACTCTGAACGTTGTGCTACTGAGTTAGTCTGAGGTAAGACATACCCAAAATGCTCTGCATTGGGTACAGTTATGCACTATTTATTTATACAACTTTTAAAACTACTGCAGTTTAGGCACGTGTGACACTGTACAAATTCTTCCTTCTTAAATCTGGCGTGACTTGAGGAAGAGAGGGAGGATAGAAAGGAAATTCATCTCAAACTATTCCAGTTAATTGTCTAGCTTAAGCCAGTCATTTATGCTCCCTCTCTAGGTCAATGGAAAGAAAGATTAAGACCTTTCTATAATACCCTATATCAAAGGTTACTGGGATGAGCTGCTCTCAGAAGACATCCATTCCTTTCTATGAAGAACATAAAAGCCTTAGTAACCTATTTAGATCAGATTAAGTTTTATATAGCTAGAGGCTGAAAGGAATCCCTTGCTTGGGACATTGTTTTGCAGATTTATATAGTATTAAGTAAAGGTGCAAAGGGGAAACTTACCACTGGTGAGTTCTCATGGTCGAACAGTTTTTCAGAAGTACCACTAACTAGTCTGATTTTGGTTTTGTATGAGTTTACACTGAGCAGTCTGACCAATATTGGTGCAAATATCACACCATCACCCACAAAAACTTTCAGATATTTTTTTTCTTTGAAAACAAACCAAACCCCTCCCAAAAATAATTCTAGGTCAGAAGGCTCATTAAAAAAATAAAACAAAGGAAAGGAAAAAAAAGTGATCCTAAAATTACTGAGCTCACCAAAGTTAAATATAGTGCTTTCTTTCCAATGAAAATGGGAATTACTTGCAAGAACATCCCCCAACCCTCCAAAAAAAGTAATTAAAAAAAAAAAAAAGGCAGGGAGTAATGACTCAGCCCTCAGCATCGACAGTTTTTAGTTGACCAAATAAGATTTCTCTTCCAGAGAGAAAAAATTCATTGGAGCTTATAAGCTCACCACAGTACGAAGTCAACATAAAAGAAGTCTAATTTAGTAATTGGAAATACACCAAGGGAAGTTTCCATATGCACCAGCACTCACTGTATTTCCTAAATGCAAAGTGGGCGGAGCACACTTTATTGTAAGAACATTACAGAAGATCACTGTCAATTCCAAACATGATGGAGCAGACACCTGTGTTCACTTACTTGTTCCTTCCGTGTGCACACACAGCTTCCTAAAGTATAAGAGCAGAGCATGGCCCACCAATATATGATCAAGAAAAAGACAGTTAAGGAGCTGTTCCCTAAGAACAGCTCTTCCTCAAGACAGCACTTCATCTTGAAATTGCATTAACATCAGATTCTTTTCCCTGGTGAGCTAACAAATCCAGCACTACACAATATAAATTAAGGGATTAGTCTGACTCATCCCAGACCTAGCCAGCCCATGTTTCCTGCGCTACAGCATTACACCCATTCTTGCCTTCTGAACAGCCATTCTGAGTTTTATTTAGACTTTTCTATTACTCATCCAACATCAGAAGACTCCTCCGCATTCCATGACTAGACTTCAAGATGTCTATTTTTATTTATACATATACAGAAACAACAATCAATTATGTTAGTCTTACCTGTTTCTCACTGAGATGGTTGGTTAGTAATAAGCTGAGATCAGCTTTCCAATGAAACTATAATATGCTTTTTTGCACCTAGAATGTGAGAGAATCTCAATTATGTGTTTTCGCACATTTGCATAACAAATAGCAAAGATTTCAAACCAGAAAGCACATTTACCATGTTGTGCCTATTTTACAGAAATATTTTCCTCCCCTTAATCGAACATAAAAGATCCCAAATCTCAGAACTGAAGTGAAAAAGTGAGAATTAACTATTTATCCATCTATCTACCTATAACTAAGTTTGGAGTAGAGTATGGGATGCAAGTTAGTAATAACTTCTAAACATGCTGACTTTATTCTATGAAACAACTTTTCTTCTAAATCACTCCAGCCAATTCCTAGGGACTACCTAGGCCTAAAAAAAAATGAAAAAGAAAAGAAAAAAAAAAGAAAGAAAAAGGAAAACTCCACCACAAACAAAACCATAGAATCATCCTACGTGTTTACAGTTCAGGCTACCTGATTTCACATTTTCCTCTTCAGGGCCACTTTCCACCCACTGACAATCACCGGCTAACAATCGGTTTTGTGATTCACTGAGTGGTCGAGTAGGAAAGGACTGATTGGCTCCAGAGCTGAAAAGTAAGCAAAGTCAACAGGAATTCTGTAATACCAATAGCTGCTTATTTCAGATATTTCTAGAGTAGTAAAGTTACTTAACAGCAAAGGCAACAAACAAACAAAAAACCCTACAGTGCCAACTGAAAACAGCCCCCTTTCCCCAACCCTAATTCCCCTCTAGCCTTGTTCCAGTCATCAGTTGAAACCCTTACCTCACATAAGCCACTCAAAATTCTAATGGGAAAAAAGCACAGTTTGGTACACAAGAAATGGCACACTGACAACAGTGCTGTTGCCACACAGTTAAAAAGAAAACCTAACCAGTACCATTTGGAAGAACAGCCAAACGCCATCTTATTCCAAATAAATGGCCAGGCCTTCCTCTGAACAATCTTCTGAGTGCAAAAGGATAATGTGCTGTTTGCACAAGGGTCCTGCTCTTGTATAAATTTCACAGGTGATGATGCACTGGAAGCAACTTCTTCTCAGCATTGTATTTGAACCCTCCAATGTCTGGTAAGTCAGGTGATTGCTGTTGATAACAATCTTCAGCTACAAATTCACCAAACTATACAGAAGACTTCTAAAACGGCAAATGTAAACACCCCCACAAGTTGCACATACTCCTGTCTCTCTGAATCTAAAGCGGGCTTCTGAAAATACAATGAAGATACCACTACTGTTTCCTTAGAGCCATATCCTCTATTACAGCAAAACCAAGAAACTGTCAATTTTTTAGTATTAATCCATTCTGTCCTTCTGTGAAGTACCTTACTCTGAAGATGACAAGAAGTGCAAAGAATTAAAAAACTTGGAAACCATTTTTTCCTCCAGGTGAAGTACAAAACTACAAAATCAGCACCTTAAATGATGTAGTTACCTTTTGGCGGGTTCATTTTGGCTTGAGACAGTAACTTGCTCTGGATCCATAATCACCAAACGAGTTGGAAAATTGCACCCATCACCCAAACTAAATGAGAAACAAAGGCTCAAATCACTGTTTGTAGTTGACTTCAATGAACTGAACAAAGACCCATGCAAAAGGCAAACGCTACAGACTTGAATCAATTACCTGAGTGCAGTGTTGAACTCCAGACTTGAGCACGGTAGTTCTACCACTAAATCAGATGATCAGTTAATTGAATCTTGGAGCTCAATTGATTCCCACTGTATTATACAGTATGGACTGCTGAGCACAGGACTAGTCTGTGTATTTCAGAACCATGAATGTATTTCTGTAGACTGTAGCCCCAGTCTTCCCCCAAACCATCGTGCACACACGGTGAGACTCTCTGGTATTTACAGCTCCAGAAGCTGTATCATAAATAACATTTTGGTGGCCATGCTTTCCCCTCCACCTGTAATTCTGAAGTTAGCTAAGCCTTCTTTTAAAGCAAGTTTATCAGGATAAAATGTGGTAGCAAAACAGACTGACCCATCTGCAGCATTGCTTCTGTCTTTAATCACAGGGTAGCTGAGCAAACAGCTGCGGCAAATTTTCCCTCTGTTGTTTGCTACCAGACCTCAGCTTCACAAATAGGTTCACCTACACTTTAAACTGATACACAGCCCCACAAAAGTAGTGTTGGAACACACCTCCTACTTTGTTCTGCTGAATTCTGGTAGTGGTGGGAGTGGTGAGCAGGTCAGTCTTGCTTTATCAAGATTGTCTGCAACTCCCCAGCACTGGCTCAGCTGAGTTTTAAAACCAGCATTTTGCATCATACCAGATTTTTTTTTTTTGCTCTGAACTTTTTTAGATGGCTTTCGATACTGAAAGTGTCAAAAGGAAAAGGAAAGATGGCAGCAAAAGGAAAACTGCCAAGTGTTTTCAGAGGCAAGAGGGGGTGTTTTTAAATTGATGTTGTTTTGATGCAGCTGAAGTTCAAGCATTTCTATCTCCTCCAAGTTGCGGATTTCTGCTCTATAATTAGACACAAATACTAGCACTGAAAGGTGTACAGTTTTTGCAATACAATTCTCAAAGCTTTCCTAATGTCTGTATTTAAAAGGCCCTTGTCAACAAGCTCCTTGTCTTGGACTGAAAACCCTGTGCAGAGTTCGACAGTTTTCTCCTGCACATTTTCCCTACACTAGTATTCATTTGTATAGGACTTACAAGTTGGCTTTTCAGTTGTACTTTATTTTTTAGGAGAGGAGGAAGCAAGGTGAAAGTTGTGGAATCAATTTATTCCCCTAGTCATTCCTATTCAGACTGAATACCTGGTAAAGATAGGGAGTAGCCAATACTTCTTTTCGTCTCCAAAAACTTCCTTCAGATTTTTGCTGCATCCAAGAGAAAACCCATTTTTATCAGGGCCATTTCGAAATGTGGGTGCACGGAATGTTTCTGTAAAAGAAAAACATGGAATCTCTCTAAACTGGTAAGGATTAAGAAAACATGAATACACAAACTTCTCTACTGTGAAAACATTGTTGGACAAACTGAGACGATCTTGATGTGTTTTGTGGGGGGAGGGAAAAGAGAAAAGTAATCTCAAGTAATGAGAGAAAAATCACAGGTTAGTGACAAAAATAGAAATGAAAGGTAACAAAATCAAGTAAGCATAACAGACACCTTGTCAATTTTCTCTCTTTACATTTAACATAAGGTCTGAATAAAGCTAAGTCCCATCAGCATGCCAAAGACAGCACAATCCTCGTTCCTCGGTGACTAGCTCTTTCTTCAGCCTGCGAAGCCTTCTTTGAGCAGAAGACTTTCCCTTTTAGAATTTACCATAAGCACTGCTGGACCTAAGCCCATACAGAAGAGATTTTTCCACTTCTGCCACGGTCTGAAGTTGAAGTAAGAGCATCCTGTGCTAACAGGGAAAGATGAAATCTATTTTATTGGAAACAGACACACCACGAACTATAGCAAACCACCTCTACTTTTCTACTCAGTCCAGTTACACCCTTGGCCAAGAACCGAGAGCACTCATTGCTCTCCCCGTACCAATAGCTTGCCTTTTTACATTCACGATCCAAAAGTAAAGTACTGTGTTGCCAATTAGGACCACTGACTTTTGGGAAAGGAATATGCTGAAGTTTTCTTCATAGCTAAAAAAGAAACTGTCAATATTCCTTACCTGTAGATATATAAAAAGAAAAAGAACTCAAGTCTCCTGTCATGCAATCAAAAAAATTCCTTTTTTCTCCACCAAAAAATTCTAGCAAGCTGAAAATTACTTCACTTTTAATCAACCCAGTTATTTTTGAAGTTAAAAATTTAAACTCCATTGAAAGATATAAGATTTTGACTTATTCAGTTGTGGAAATATCCATCAGTCCCTGTCCTACCACACCCTGGAAAAAGCCCTTCCAAGTGTTTCCTAGCAAGAACTTCAGATATTTTAACTAATGCACATAACTTGGTTATGCTGACCAATGCCATTCAAAACATTTAGGCATAGAAATTATGTGAATCTCTTCTGTTATTTAGGAAGTGCACATCAGTGCACATTTTTATCACACTGCTTTTACATGCCACTTCCTAATAATGAGGTCCATATTCTTTCACAGGATTTAAGAATACTCTTTTGGATCTAAGTTCAAAATGTCGTACATATTCATATTAGAGCCTTTGACTTGGCTGGAGCCATCCAGCTGCTTAAAATATTAGAACAAGAGAGTGGCAAGTAGCAACTGGGTTACATACGTCACATGATATAAAAACCCAATAAAAATGCAGAGTGCCTCAGAGGTCTCAAAAATACAGAGGAAATGAACACTCATCATGAATCTAAATGCTTGGCTCCAGCAGAGGACCCCTACACAGGCTTCATTTCCCTGTATATTTCACCTTTAATTACTTCCACCAAATATGCTTCTTATTGCCTGGTATTTAAAATTTTGGTTTATATTTGATGGCATATCACGTAGGCATCAATATTCTCATCGAATTGTCGGTTTTCTGGACAAGGAAAATTTCCATATTCCAATTAACTGACCTATGGTTGATCTGTTTTTGCCAACTAGCCAGCAGTGGTAGCTGAAGAGTGACAGTATGCTGATGAAGAACATGGCTGCCACAAAGAAAAGGAATAGTACGTGGAACTTTGCGTGGGTATCTGGCAATTCATTCTGGGGAGAAAGAGAGAAAGAGATTAATATGTTAACACTTGCAAGCAAGTAAACACACTATTGTCGCTGAACACTTTCTGCCACACCCACTCTCCTACAGGTCTTTCACCTCACTTTTCAAATAGAAAAAAAACCAAAACAAGCCCAGCTTTCTTCTCATGTCATGTTAAACTGGTGTACAAGAGCATTTCAATCTCATGGGTACTCCTTCCCCTCGAGTTCAGTAGCACAAGTGTGTATGTTCATCTGTGCTTTTTAAATGCGCAGTAAGGGGCAAGGCAAAACATTTCCTATACCAAACAATGTTAACTGTGCAGCCACAGCCACAGAGACATGGGAAAAATATTTCCAAAATCACTTTCTTTGAAGGAAAAAAAAAAAAGGGCAAAACCACCATCCAAACCTTTTACTGGCAAGGTAATAATACTGGACCTAATTCCGAACTGGTGTAATGAATGTAAAAAGGAAATGGTTGCCATGTTGTGTTTCTAAGACTGAACAAGTCCTAGACAAGACATGGAATAGATCTTCAATTTTTTATGACCTCTGCGGTTTAAGCAACAACCAGCATGCACGTAGTGAAACAAATTTGCCATGTCTGACCAGGCAGAAGTGATTCACCAGAGATCTATGTAAAAACCAAGAATTTCAGTACAATCACTATAGAAAAAAACTCACACCCACATCAGATAGTCAATTCCACCCCCACCTATTTTTAGGCTTCCGCTTTCAGAAGGCCTTTGGGATTTGCAACAATACTATTCCAGTTCTATAGCCTCAAAATCACAATACTTTAAAGCAGTTAACCTTTAACAGCACTATGAAAGCAGAGAGGCTATTTTTATTCAACTGTTTGGTTAGCATTATTGCCATTACTTTTTCCATTACTGCATTCACTATACCCATTTATCTAAGGCTGACTTTCTTTTTAGACTAAAATACATTTCAATTAAGATCAAGTGCACATAGGTATATCCATATCCCTGTACACTGCCTGTAATCACAGGCAACAGATTACAAGTCTCCTTCCGTCTGTGATGGTGTAAATAGCTACCATTAATGACTGGACTAGAAAAATTATAGTAGGAACAGCATTTAAATAATTACAGCAATATTGGATTTTACCTTTGGACAATTCTCTGCAGCTTTCCTGTGGCAAAGCTTTGCGCAAACAAAGACAATTTATTAAACACTAGTATTATGTTAAGATGAAGCGTTTGAAAACAGCACAGGCTTTGATAAGAACAAAATGGTTGGTGTGCAAATGTGCTCTTGGACGTGCCGAGTTCCAACGCCCATCAGCAGCTTTAGCCCCTGTTCTCCAAGAGAATGGAGGAGAGAGTACGTAAGAGCACACTACTAACTTCAAAGGCATGAATTTTTCTACTGAAGCACAGAAGTACTGTTATTCAGATTGTAACTGGATCACTTTCACATGGTTCCTCAGCTTGAACAGCGTGACTACACCAAGTGCCTTCTTTGATAGTTGTTTCCATCACAAGTAAGATTTATGTGAATATTCTGTAGGATGAAACCATTCGTAAAGGTCTGAAAAGCTCAGAATACTCCTGAGGTATAAAGTAATGGTTTATTAATTACAAAGTTTTTCTGACTTCAGAACGTATCTATTACCATTAGATGTAACTTCTGCCAAAACCATAAAAAATAAATTGCCATTCTTTGCACATATTTCTTTGTTTGAAAAAGAACCCATAGCACAGAACAGTTTTATTTCTTCCCAGTTTCCTTCAATACGGAGATGTTTTTAGGATGTATCTTTAGTGTAACATTTGAAATTGAACCAATACTTAAGAAAATAAAGGAAGAAACAGGAAAAGTTAGTTTAAATTTGTTTCTAAATTCCAAATTTTACACCTAAAGAGTGGTAGCCATCTTAGCTAAGATGCTAGCACTTAGCAAATCTGTTGTAGGCAAGATATATCGCTTTTAAACTACATTAATGTGTGTAGAAAGCCTAGGGAGAACCCAGGGATCTACCTTTGAGTCTGGCAGATATACAGTGTTTTCAAAAATGCTGGCTACAGTCAGATCATGCTACATAAACAAATGATAAGCAGAGTCCAGCTCTCCAAACTGCCATCTGAATTCAGTTTCCTTATTTACTGCCTGTTGCATTACTTATTTACTGATAATTTGGCTTCCCCCTGCATTAGGGATATATTGCATTATGTGATACCCTGAAATTGAGGCTAGCAAAATACTCCAATTACTGCTTATTCCTAAACTTCATGTTGAAGCGATAATGACTTTTCCCACCTCAGAGCACACTGTGAGTTTCCTCAATTTCCTAATTGATTTTTGTAACTTCTATTTCTATGACTCTTTTGGAATTGCATATTTAACCAAAGTAGTTCTCTACAAAGAATTCTCAGGCTAGTTGATTTTCAAGCTTGAAGAGCAGCAGCAGCAGCAGCTTAGTCTTTGTGTTTTCTGTGGGCCAGAAAATCTAAGTTTATTTCAGTTGCATCTTCCTAATTCAGTAGCTCTATAAACCTGGAGAAGGGTTTTTTGCATCATGCGTGATTGATCTGCATGATTCCCAGGGAGCCATCTACCTCTTCTGACTACCCAGTTTCAGCCACTGGTTGTAAGTTCTTAAATGACAGTTGCAGAACTGAAGCATCTTTGAAAAAAGGCCAGTTTTTTCCTGGAGAGAAGCCTGCAGTCTTTGAGTATGTGTAACAGGCTTATTCACAGTGGTGTTCTAGTAGCGGTCCACATGTCCCAGCATGTGAAAAGAGAGTGAAACTTCACACATTGGTTATTTAAAGTCGTTATGCTCGGCAGCAGCACAGAAGCACAGACTTACAGGTGAGAGAGCTGTAGAGCTTACAAAAGGAAGCAATTTTCACAATAAAATTTGAACTACTTAGCACACATAATAGACTGAAGCCGGTCCCTATTGTAAAGAGTTCCCTACAAAACCGTTCACAACAACAGAGTCATTTGAGCATGTGTCAGGTCACAAAACCCCCCAAACAAAAAAGTGCTGTCTGAGCTTGACTAGACCCTTAGATGTGGTCTATGTCCTTAGTGTATGTGCAAGAGGAATGGGGTTTTTTTTGTGCTGCTCTTAATACAATCGAAGTTTTGCAGAAGCATGTGCTATCCACCCGGAATACATATCACATCCTTGGATTAGCTATACTCAGGATTGCAAATTAATTTGGAGGACAATGAAAAACACTGAAAACAACTGGAAAATATAACAGTTTTAAGGACGAGGGAGTGCAGAAAGAATATGAGTAGATACAAATATAAGCTGGAAAGCACCACCATGCACTATGTAAACAAGGCATCAAGGACTGGGCGTTCAGCCAGTGCTGGTGTTTGTGTCAAATACATTTGGCTAAACTGACATGTTATCTGCTCATCTTTAACAATTTCCTAGGTAGAAATAAAAATTACCTGAGTATAGAAAAAGTAGTTATGAGTATAAATAAAGAAATCAGTCACGTTTCCTTGATCTACAAAACAGATTTTAACAGCAGCATCAGGGTGCGAGCTGTGGTGAACACTTCCAGCCAGTGTGGTTGCTGCACCACTGTATGAACAGCATCAAGAACTTTCTTCAGCACTTCTGCATAGAACATGAAGGGTGCTATGTAAAAGTCTTGTATGTGCAAGTTGGGAAACACACAGACTTTCTTCAATAGAAGAGTTCAGTAAGTGTGTACGTCTCACGATATTTCCAAGTATCTGCGTATGCACATCATGTCTCCATGTAAATATTATCAACAGTACAAAATAATGGATTGCTAAATTTTTGTACTTAGCACATACACCTCCACAACCTCATTACAAGTTCTGAAGTGACCAAGGCTACACTCCTCAAGAAGCAGTCCATATTCCTTCCCAACAATAAATATATCCAGCAGTTTGTTGCACAGTCTCTGTAAAGCATCTGTGAGGAAGCAAAAAATAAGCACTACCTTCTGAAGTTATACCATTTCTGATACTCAAGTTTTGTGGGGAAGAAACAACATCTAGAGAGCCTCAACAGCAGAAGTCCAAACAGCAATCTGTCTGATGCTGCAGCAGACAAAGCTGAGCACTAGCAATATATTGAAGCAGTCTACAGACAGCATATATCAGCAGCATTCTGCTTTGGTTTGGATACAGACTTAGAGAGAAGCTCCCAGAACTCTATTCTGTAGTCAACAGCACTTGCCTAAAAGCTTACATACAAGACATATAGAACATTTTGCAAATCTACATGATTATGGTGCTGCCGTCTCTTTCTGGATATATAGTTTTATCAGGCAATTATAAGATCAGAGGAATATTGTCTTTATGGACTGAATGACTTAATATGAATAAAGTGAGTCAGAGATCTACTCTAATGGTAAGATCAGGGCATCAACAGATTCTGTATTGCAAATATCCGGAACTGAAAGCAAGAAGTACAAGCATCCAACTATGTTGTCTATTGTTACATTTCAGAAGTAGCCCATTCTTGCAGGAAGCATTTCTAACAGCTAAATCAATAATAAAAAAATAATCCCTCTTAAGTTTACTTCCTCTGCTCAAGAGTCCACTTCAATGTTGTGTCCGATGGGCTTTGGAAGAGTCTTGTTGCAAATGCCGGTATTAAATGTTCTTTGTAGTCAGTTGTCCTGTGAACTTTAGTTGCACTAACACTTACAAAGTAAGATGAGAAGGCACTGACTGGTAAATATGTAAGAGCGCATCTATGGTTTCACTAGAAATTGCATACAAAGCACTGGAAAGCAGCCAGGCAGATGTTTGGGAACAGCACATTCACAAATTAAAAATTTAACTATTTATAGTCAAGCAAGACTGAACAGCAGAATCTGTCAAGCCACAGCATAGACTGAGAAATACATTTATGGCTTTCATCTCACAGTACTGACAGCTCAGTGCTCACATAACTCCTTGCTCTCCAGTGACAGGCCTCTGTAAAGAACTGACAGACTAATAAAAACACAGTAGTTTGGCAGATCAGACCCACAGGCTTAGATGAACACAAATATACTTTTTTGCACCATTTATCTTACCTAATGCCAACTGTCTCAAAGTACAGCTATCCTGAATATGATCAAGCTTCTCTTAACCTGACACAACAGCAACATTTTGCTGCAATAAAGATTATGTCTACTGCTGCAGATAATGACTGCTTTTCCCAGTTACTCTGACAGCAAACAGCATCTAAGAAATACGTGCTGTTATTTATTGAGAAAGATGTGATGGAGACCCTTCCACTAAGAGTAATTTTTCATGTGCTACTTAATGGAAACAGATTAAGGGAATTGCGACACTAATACTGCAGCCTAGAGATAGGAAGGCACAGTACAAATTTTTGTAGATGAAAAGGAACAAGTACAGAAGACGCTGTTCAGCCAGCGATGTGACTGGAACAAAACTGATAGGAGGAAAATAAGACTGACATACAAGTTGCCCTTGACATAAATGTTATTAAATCTACTAAGATGCATGTATGTGTATCAATCATTTGATAACTGATAATAGCTGCAAGGAAGATGTATAGCATTCACACTGTACAGATCTTAGCATTCTACCCATATCAGATCAATAAAAGCTACTAAAATGAAGTTCAGACATGCCTACGTAGGGACTTCAAAACAGAGCTCAGTCAATTCCCAAGAAATTAGCCTGCCTTATCTGGCAGCAGATTGTCCATAGACAAGTCTAGGAAGATACAAAATTGTTACTTATATTTCACATTTGTCACTATTTTTATATATAGATGTATACACATATACACACACGTTATTGTTTGACATGGCCAGTTCTTTATCTACATATCTATATTCCATAGTCTCAAAAAAACCCAAGCTGTGCCACTCAATTTTGACAGAGCAGAGAAATTACACAGTGTCCTCATCCAAACTTCCTCCCCCAGTTAACTTATCCTGGGCAGTGTAATACATTTAATTCATTAATATTCAGAAGGTTCTTCTGCTTCAGTCACTTTGATTGATGTTGTTAATGATAATGAACCACAGAACAGAGTAAATGGTGAGTGACAACATGCTGATACAGCCTCCAATAACACATGCAGGATTAAACAAATGAACAACAAACAAAAAAAGCCTTAGAACTTACTGTCCAAAACTTTATGAAGTACTGCAAGACTGTAGCAGCAACAAACAGACAGTACAGTAAGGAATACATTAAAAACAGGAGGAAGAATTTGTAGTTAGAAAATCCCACACAATTATTCACCCTAGAAGGAGGGGAAAGAGAAAGAGGTTACTAAAATATACCAAAAAATCAAACAAACAAAAACCCCACAATACATTCAGCTTTTGCAGAGCATAATGTATATGATGTCAAGCGGTATGTCTGAAACATTCTGGCACTAGTGTTTCAGAAGCATTTTAAGCCACTATTTTGAAGGAAATCTCTTTCCTCCAGCAAAATGATCTGGGCCCCTCACATAGATTTTGCTCCCATGATTCTACAGGACAGGACACGAGCTGGCAAAGCGTTATGATACATACAGTCTGTATAGGAAGCATCTCACACTAACTGCAGTCATTGTGGAAGGCAAAATAAACCTCTCCATCACTTTCAGCAAATGTTGCTTTGGTTACAAACCCATCTCTACGTCAACTACTGTATTTTTCATAGTGATAGCAGACAATATTTTTAGTGTCAACCAGTGAATACAAACTGCAGAAGAGTAACTGGCAGAGTGGGTCATATGTATCATCTACAATCGAGAACTGATTTTCACATTGTAGAGGGTATCTCCTCTCCTGGTAAAAATACCAGAGCAAATAAAAGAAATAAATGCCTTTTCTCATAGGGCTCGTAATGCCAAGGTTTCTCTTACATAAGAAGAAACTGCATGATTTGGACTAGTGGGCTTACAACTCTACACTGCCACACACATTAGGAACAAGATTTATTTTCACATATTAAAGAAGTTTTGTGAAAATCAAGTTTTACTTCAGAGTTGCATTTTTGAAGCAGCATCTAATTCATTATTATTATACTGAGTTTTTGGTTTTAAAAGTAAACTTACCATGGACAGTGGTGGTCCATTTTTAGTACACATCTGAAAGAGATAATTTCCAGCAAGTTAAAGCAAAAACCACATTTTGTTTCTAAGACACATAATTTTAGCTTCTACAGGTTTGGGGGTTAGTTTTTTTTAAAGTATTTTGCCCCATTGCATCTTTTTCAAGTCCTTCTCAATCATGCCAATTCTCTATTTAGAGCAGCCATTCTTTCACCCAAAAAGACCAACTGAGATTCAGAAGAGTTATGAAGAGAGTTTCTTAAATTAGCATGGGGAGCATTACTGAGCAACACCACGTACTGGTTCATTAAGCCACACTAATTTTATGTGCAGACTGATAGGAAACAAATCCGAAGGACCTTTCAGTGCTGTGTGAATAGGTATGTTATGCCTGGCATTCACTTCAACTAAGTCTATCTTAGGGCTACATTTACTACCTTTTTTTTGTTTGTTTGTTTGCTGCTTGCTAGGTTTTTTTTTTAAAGCTAATTGAGGAAAAGAGCAGGACAGTGGATAATTTGAATAGTCCACATGCCATTTTAATCCAGTTATAGTGTAAGGACAGATATGAGACATTTCAGACACATATTTGCTAATAAACTTGATTTTAGCCAAAAGATGTGCATTATGCTCCTCAGTTAACTAGATTTCCTCAAGTTCAGCCTACTGAAGTCTCATGCAGAGCCTCAGTTTTCAGTGCTTGTACAGATTTCTCTGATGATTCAGAATGAAAATAGGGAATAGCAGTGATGTCTTTGGAATGGTTAAGGCATGTGATTCCACTGTCAGTCTTTAAGATTTTTAGTGTTATTAGTAGCACACATCTATTTCAAGATTTCAGAAGCAAGATAAAATAAAAGAGTTGGATAATAAGCATTTGCTGGGGCTGGTACCTCAAAACTACCTTTCTTTAGTTTCAGTCTACACTTTTTTACTTTTGAGTTTCTTTTTTATTCTAATATAAGCTCTGTTTTACAAAGCTGCAAGCAGGATTCTCAAAAAGTTGTACCATTCTAGACAATGATGCTGCACTGTAATATTCCACCAACAGAAGGAACTTCGCTCTTTCATGAAATCCAAGTATTGAGGGTTTGAGAGAGAACAAAAAGTAACTGTTATGCAAGGGCTGACACACTGAAGACATGAACACACTGAAGTGATGACTGCAGGAGAGGGAAAGTCCATAATTTCAGGTTCAGTAACTTACACGTCGCATGCAGAACAGTGGTGGCAGCGGTCAGGTTTGATTAGCTGGCATCGATCGCAGTATCTGATTGCTGCATTCAAGTGCAAGGCGTGAGTCATTAGAACTGATTCAATTTAACAAAAGTTTTCCCCCTCAACATGAATTGAATCTTAAAGAGCTTCCTGCCCTCCCTTGCCACACCTGCTTTCAAAGACTGTCATGTGCCTACTCTCATATGTAGTTTTGATTTTTTTTTTTTAAGAAATATAAGATTAAAAAGTATTTAAAACAAACTATGACTACTCAGTACTGAGCCCATTTTCATTTACTCTTTGATTCCCAAGTACTCCCATCCTTCATCCTCTGGCACTGATCCCCTTTCACTTCTGCACAAGATACTCAGGTATCCCATTGTGAAACAACATTCATTCAGCAAGACAACTTTCCGAATGGCTTTCTCTATCCTCTTTACCAAACTGCAATCTAGCAGACTGTTCAGTAAATCAGTTCTTCATCTTTACTGTATATTTTTAAACAAGACTTCAGGCTTTTCTCAGTGGAAATAAGACACCAGCACAGGCAGTTTGAAAGGAGGAGGAAAGCCAACACCTACAGCTGAACAGTATTGATAAGAGCTGGCAACAGCTTCCCAGACCACTCCAGGAACTTAAAACTGGGATTCCCTTAAAGGGAGGCTTGTATTGAAAAGAGCCAGGTGTCCTTAGGCTTTGTTTGGAAAAGCCACAGTAAATTTCGGTAATAGTTATTCGAGTAGTTTGTGCTTTTGGAAATTCTACAGGGTTGCTAGTTTCAGGAAAGAGAAAAAGATAGATATATATATATACTTATATGTGTGCGTGTGTATGAAAAAGCTACAGATTTTCAAAGAATATACATATGTATAAGACAGCACTTTTCACAGATATTCATATGTAAGTTGGAATAAAAATACCTATATGTATTAAAGGCAAATACAGAAGTAGCCCATAACTAACTGTGCACTGAATTAAAGATGGGAGTGAAATAACATTTATTCGTTTGTAAATTGTAAAAGTATGTTAAGATCTTCAGTACATTTCTCCTCCTGCTGAACCAGAACAACTCAGAAAGTGAAATTTAAAGTGGCGACAAAAGCGATTATAAAATTGAGCAATAAGTTTAATTTTCCCTATTGCTAACTGTGTTAGCTATATTTCTTTGCTGCCTTTATTTTTAATAGCCACAACTAGAGATAAATGTCCTCACTAGCTTGCTAGAAGGTGATTTTTTTTTTAAATTCCAAATAGTGGCTTTACATTGAGATCCCCAGAAAAATGACTGCAGCTTCTCTTGGGGGAACTAAACACCAGCCCAAACAAATAACAAAACAAGGTCATGATGTTTGCGACATGTTCATTCAGTGACATCAAATGAATTTCACTGAATTAAAACTAGCAACTTCAGGAGTATAGAATGATCTTCATATCTCACCTCTCGATGCTGTTGTCGTATAGATAGGCAAGTCTTTAGCAGCTCTTCTCAAAATCTCCTGCTGGGATTCTGGCCTCTCTTCTCTTTCATATTGCTCTTTGTCAGCTTTTGACAAGCAGAACTAGAAGGGATGGAGAAAATGGAATGGAGGGAAGAGATCAATTATTACCTTGTGTTCCAAGGAGAAGACCTTTCAGATGCCCTCTCCCACTAATCAAAAAGTGCCACATAAAGAAAAAAAGACTGCTGCAAGAATTACAGGAGATCCTTAAAACTCTGTGAATGATGTTCCTGGATGTATTTTAAAGAAAATAATCTTTATCTCTGTTCCATTATCTATAGCATTTTCTCTGCAACACAAGGGATGGCAAAGACTCAGAGTGAGTTTTGAGGTGCAAACTTTCCTTTAGCTCCTGACAAGCATGAATTAAGTGATCTGTGAACACGAGGAAGGCTGAACAGTCCCTTGCTTCTACAAAGCATTGAAGTTCTCTTATCCCACTTCCTCTCTAACGCTGAGAGGGCTACAAATCAGATGGGGGGAAAAAAGGCAGGTAGAGGGGTTGTGGTGGGTTTCATTGCTTCAGCATAGAAGCTGAGAGTTTAACTAAAACTTTACCCTAAGAGTAGTCAAGACTAGTCTCAAAATTCATGAGTTGCATTGAAAGCAACTTCAGCAAAGCCCATACAGCTTGAGAGTGAGTTACAATTCTGTGTAAAGCCTGACACGCATTCTTGCTGAAACCTCACTGAAATGTAAGCCTTTACCAGAAGAACCTGGAGACTTTTTTACTCATTTGTGAAACACTTAGTTTGGTATCTGCTGAAATAATATTTACCAATAAGCCCCACAAAACCCAGTGTGCTGACAAGACCCTTTGTGGTGGGCGCTGAACTCATTATTTCCTTTGGTATTTTTCTGTTTCAAAGAACTTCTAAAGTCTGAGCTTTCTGCATGGACTATGAGAGCCCTTTTTATGAGCACACACAGACAAAGTATTCATGGTAATGAGTGGAAAATGTTATGTGTATAGCTGGAACAAAAACTGTCTCAGTGTGATTTAATATGACTGTATTGTCCTACCAAAAACATGTGCATGATTAGTTCACATGGATTCTCCTCGCATGCTGTACTTTTTCCTCTTTTGGATTACACTCAGCTGGCAAGTAACAATGAAGACTCCACTTACAGAAAGGAGGAAGCAGTAAGACATTGCTGCAATTCCTCTGTGCTATTTCCCAACCCAGAACGCAAACAAGCTGCCTCATAGCTCACAGAATCTAGTTAAGCCTCCTGTCACACATAGCATCACCCCAGTTATTGAACCTACCCACCCTTCAAGGGTGAAACATGAAACATGTTTAAATAATGCCCTTTTAAATAATTGGACACTAGAATTAATCTATGCAAAGGGTGAAATTAAAGTTTAACATTTCAGTCATCACCAAGAGCTTGACCTCATTATTCAGTCTTAATCACTCAGATAGATATTTATTCAAGTATGAAAACTGGACATGGTCACATCAAAAGTTTAAGACAGATGTAAAGCATTACAGCAAACAGTGGTGTGATATGCCCTCATCCCTACTACCCATGTGAGTCTGACAGCTGCCCGTCTCTATGACCTGCAATCAAGCAGAGGTTGCAGGAAACATGAGTACTACTTCTAGATGACATTTCCATGGCAAATCCTTAATGCAAAGAAAAGGAACCAAAACACAAGATTTAAAAATTTTTAAAACTTATTCAAGTAACATCATAATATTACTCCGAAAATCCTGCATAGGATTTTAGTTTTCCAAAAAGCTACATTTCTGTTTTAGTTTCAGAAATTAATAGGGCCATGAGACCACAGTCTCTTTGGACAATGGCAGGATAGGTTCAAAGACATCAAAAGTTGTCTGTTACCACATAGCAAACAGAATTTCCAATGAGGTTCCAGCAGTTCTTATTGAAAACAGAAAGAATCCCTTTGTTTCCTTCCTCTTTCTGGACCTTGTGTAATGTTGATTGTTCTTTCTTATGACAAATGTATAGGGATTACACCAAGACAACAGCAGCTGCATAATCTTTTTTTAGTTCAATAGTAAGATCACAGGATGCTATTTGTTTTGCAAGAATGGCTAATTTGAATGACTAAAAATATATACGTTGACATTCTCACACAATGGAGAGATTCTGAAGTCTGGCTTTGTTTTTAAGTATAACCAGCATAAATTACTCACTGGTACATGAACAGAAGGGATTTGCCCAGACACAGAAAAAGTGGTGCTAGGTTTTTAATTTGGTTGGGTTTTGTGCTTTTTTAAAAAAAACTTTGTGTGTGCTTTTTTTTTGTTGTTGTTGTAGTTATGGTGGAATTTTTTTTGTTCTCCTTTTTTCCGTTTAAAGCCAGTTGTAGAAGAAAATTGTATTAAATCTGATCTACCCCCACAGCTGATATACAAAAAAAGTCATCACATGCCATATGCCCAAACCATCCCTTTCACTTGCTGAATATGAAAAGCTTGCCACAACATTACTGTAACTACAGGCTAAGTACTGTCAGAAGAAGTTTTCTATTAATGAAGAATCCAAGCAGACAGTAAAAGTTACTAAGCATTAGCTTTATGAGCAACTCTAGCTCATAAAGCTTTATACAAAGTGGAGTAACACAGTTCCAACCACATTTTGATTAGCTAACATACTTAACTTTGTAATTTTCTTGCAGAACCATCCCAGATAAAGCAAAAACAATCACCCTGAAGACAAGTAAGTCCCTTTGAATTTTTAGGTTTAGCAATTCATGGAATCATTTAGGTTGGAAAAGACCTCTAAGATCATTGAGTCCAGCCGTTAACCCAGTACTGCCAAGTCCACCACTAAACCATGTCCCCAAATGCCACATCTGCACGTCTTAAAAGACCTCCAGAGATGGGGACTCAACTACTTCTCTGGGCAGCTCTTGCAATGCTTCACAACAAGCCCTTCAGTGAAGAAATACTTACTAATATCCAATCTAAGCCTCACCTGACACTACTTGAGGCCATTTCCTCTTGTCCTGTCACTTGTTACCTTGGAGAAGAGACCAACCCCCACCCTACTACAATCTCATTTCAGGTAGTAGTAGAGAGTGATAAGGTCCTCCTTGCGCCTCCTTTTCTCTGGGCTAAACAACCCCAGATCCCTCAGATGCTCCCCATTGGACTGTGCTCCAGATCCTTCAACAGCTTTGTTTACTTTTATTGCTTAGCTTAATAGAAGAATAATGTTTAGCTTTTTTACGCTTTATATTCTGTAGCTTTAACATGCAGAAGATCTTAAAGCTATAATTAAACACTGCAGAGCAGTGTTTGCTTTTCCTTGGAAGCACGGGTTTAACTCTTCTCAAAAATGTTTCAGGTTGACATTAGCACTAAACATCAGTCTTGCCAAAAACAGATTAAAAATTCAACCCCCACAGAGCAACCAAAGCCTCAAACAGTCAAGCCAGTTTAAAAGCTTTCTAAAAACAAGGAAGAGAAGGGAAGTATTTTAAATTTGGTGCCAGTATTTAATCCTTACAAACACACACACTAAAGAAAACACAAAACAAGGTAATCCATCTCAGACTTATTGCAATTAATACAGTTCTTTTTCAAAACAAAACTTCTTACAGTCATCATGCATTCTTCTGCTATTATATAAACCTTCTTTATGTAGTCACTTCTCAATTGTCCCTAAGTCTTAACCCCTGACTTACTAATACATGGGTTCAGTACTCCAGGTCATGAGTATACACTGCATTACTACTTTCTTACCCAAACAATGGTCAAAACTGCCTATAAATATAACAACACTGTTGCTGTATTTATCAGTTTTAAAAATTCCAGGTTTTGAGCAAGCTATTTCATAGCAAATCACTGTACATGACTGCCAAATTTGTGACGATTTAAACCCACATTTCATATAAGGAAATGTCATGACACCAAGCACAAGGTATTTTAAGAGTAACTTGATAATTTTCATTCATGATGCACTGTCATGCTGTTCTATTTTAGATAATGACTAGTGAAAGGTGAATCATGCAGTACTGCCAACAAGTTTCATCACTGAAAACAGTTCAGCTATTTATAAAAAAGGCATTGACATTTTTCTAACATATTTACCTCGTTAGAGGGGGTTGCAGGAGATGTGAAAATTGTCTTCCCATAGGACCATATAAACATGACAAATGACAGATGAAAAACCACAAGGTAGACAACTGCAATAAAATACAAGTAAGAGTTTGGTGAATATAGATGAAAAGAACAAGAAATAAACCCCCTGATATCTTTGAGGAGGGCTAAATTACTACACTACGAATCACCCGATACAATTAGGTTAATCCCTTTTCCCTGGGTAGACTTAGCAATCTAGGACTGCTCACTTAAAAAAATCCAAAACAACAGCAACAACAAAAAAAAACCCAACTCATCAAATGTGATGGTTGCCATTCCTCAAGAAAATAGTATGTTTTTATTACAGAATCACAGAATGACCTTTAACAGTTCCAGGGATGGGGCACCCACAACTTTTACAGACAACCTGTGGCAGTGCCTCACCACTCTCACAGTGGAGAATTTCTTCCTAGTATCTAATCTAAACCTGCCCTCTGTCAGTTTGAAGCCAAGTTCCCTTCCCAAGTCTCTTGTAGACTCCCTTTAGGTACTGGAAGGTGCTATACGGTCTCCCCAGAGCCTTCTGTTTTCCAGGCTGAACAACCCCAGCTTTCTCAGCATGTCTTCATAGGAGAGATGCTCCACATCTCTGATCATCTTCATGGCCTCCTCTGGACTAGCTCCAACAGGTCGATGTCCTTCCAGTGCTGGGGACCCCAGAGCTGGATGCAGCACTCCACATGGGGTCTCACCAGAGCGGAGTAGAGGGGCAGAATCACCTCCCTCAACCCGCTGGCCACGCTGCTTTTGATGCAGCCCAGGATACAGCTGGATTTCTGAGCTGCAAGTGCACGTTGTTGAGCCACGCTGGGCTTCTCATCAACCAACACTCCCATGTCTTTCTCCTCAGGGCTGCTCTCAATCCATTCTCTGCCCAGCCTGTATCTGTGTGGGGGATTATCTCGACTCACGTGCATCCCCCAAAACTCCCTCCAGAACTGAACACAGCTTCACCTGTGGCATGTAAGTGACTAACCTTTTTGGATAAAAATGATGATGCTGTAATTCTGTTCTAGATTATAAATTTGATTACTGGCCTACGTAATTCAGTTTAATTTCTACTTCTAATAGAAACAGCACACTATTGTGATACTACAGAAGGCACTGGTCATCAATGACAGGAAAAGTTCCCAAACAGGGATTTGAAGAGGACTGCACTTCAGTCGTGCTAGCTGGGAGTTAAAAATTGTGTTATTATATTCCTTCAAATCATCTGAGGAATACAATACAGCCTGGAAATGTCCTATTATAGTCACAGTGGCAACAAAACGTAGGTGGTTTTAATAGGGAACTCAACCAATTTACTAATGGATTTGTGTGATATGGTTGCCTCAAAGACCAGAGATCCAGACTTTATGACTCAGGAAGCCTCTTCTAATCTTGTTTCCTCTAGCAGTTTCTTTTACCACTTGTCAAGAGGAAACAGATCAGTTGTGCCAGAAGAGCAACTCTTAGAAAAGTCGTATCGTATTTACATTATTTTCACCTATATTATTTTCAGTTGCAGGAAGAAGGAAATTTGGCCTAGTTTCCTGTGCAGATGAAGAGAGTCCTTTAAGAAGATGTATGACGTATTTTATGGATGGCAGAACTTGGGTCTGCCAAACTTTCTTCCAAACTTTGGAAACCTCCAACGGCTCAGAAAATCCTTGTACACAGCCACAGAAGATGTGGTCTTAATAAATTATCTTTCAGGATTTTCACAGGGCTTATTGCAATGAAAACAATTTGAGATTTCTTCAGAGAATTATGCTTTTTCCCTTTGCCTACAACTTCTACAACCTTACAGAGAGATTTGGCAAATTTTCAGCTGTGGAGCAGACTGAAAATGTAAGAAGAAAAACCTTTTTCTAAAACCATCCTAAAACTGTCATCCTGATAGGAAAGAACTTGTGCATTACTCTACTAGGCACTGCATAATTAGAGATTGTCTTTTATTAATAACAATCTACATTCAAACACTATGTGGTTAAGCAACTAAAGCATGAGAAAATGGTTTGGAAGAGAGGAGAAAAGGACATAGAACTAGAGTGGAATCAGTGGCACAGATCAGAACTTTGGTGTAGAAAAGGGTGAGAGGAATTGAACAGAAGGAAAGAGGAAATGAGATACAGGGCAGAGCAGGGCACAGCAACACTAACTTCCACAGTAAACAGTTCTATTCTGTCCATAAAAATCACCCACAGAATTCAGATTCTTTTGAAGGATTATTTTTAGTGCACACACAATACCTCAAACAGCAGAGCCTCAGTCTTGTCACAGACTGTAATTGCCCCAACACAAAACCAGGCATCATCATATCTGGCTGCAGCAAGGGTACAGATCTGTGCCAGTGTGACCAGAATTTACTAGAAAGAGGCAGCTGTTGAAGTGCCCTTGCACTTTTCGTGTAGCTGAGATCTTGCAATCTGTCACCATCATTAAAAGCCAAGGGCCTGACTTCAGTAGCCAGGGAAAGACCCTGCAATTGGGAGTCCATACTGGCCCCACTCTGAATAAATTCTTGCTTCTTTTCCCACTCCCATGCTGCCATTCCTCCTGCGATTACAAGTCACAGTCAGTGCTCCCCAAGAAATGAGAGGGAGGCAAGAGACCATTTCTGACAGCTTTACTTTAGCAGTCCATCTACCCTCCACTTTGGGTAGCAGCATCTCCTCTGCAAGCTCCTCCCCGAAGCATCTTGTATCTGTTTCCTGTACAAGGAAAAACCAGGCTCATTTCTAGTGAGCTCATTTTCTTGTAATTACAAGCTAGATGGAAAATACAACTAAAACCTCAAACCTCAATATCTGCCAGTTTAGCCAGACTCAGTCATGAGGAAGTCCTGGCTAAGCTAAGGCAAACCAGGATTCTTGGTTCTATGTTGTGACTGAGAGAAGTCAATTCTTTTTAAAGGCACTGATGCATACTAGACTGTAATTTATGGCCTCAGGAAGACAATGCCTTAAGTCATGTTCTCAGAATCCTCCTAAAATATGCTAAACCCCTCCTAAGATTTGCCCTTAACATCCTTTTCTGAATCATTCTTAATATTACTTCCAAGATAAAGTCAGATTACAGAGAAGTAATAATATAACAGTAGTATATTATACTTTTAAGAGAGATTCAGAGTCACCTTTATTCCCCTATCCTAACAGATATAAATCCAGACAAGAATATAAAATTACGAAGAAAAAATTAGCCTTAATTGGGTGAAGAAATCACAGCTAATTTAATCAAAAGTTGCAATTATGCATCAGGGTAAAAGGATTTGAATGTAGTACACTGAAATATGGAGCAAAATACACTTGCTAAGATGCACATTATTGATTTACACAGCAATGTTGCTGGCACTGGCGTTTTGACTCTTCTGATGTTGATTCCTGGCTGTTGGGAGTTCGCTTATAAGAATTTTACCAATCTTACACTAGCTCTTTTTTCAAATGAAAAGAGACTTCACACCTCATTTAAAAATCAACCATCATAGCTGAGAAATCCAAGCATACAGGATGCCTATGACATGATTCAGAACTGGAGGTGCAAGAAGCACGCAGGTGACAGCTATTAAAAGCCTAACAGTCAGGTTCCAATGATACTGTCACTCTCACTAATTAATCTAGCATTTTAATTCTGTGGTAGATATAGAAGCACCTGGCTCAGTGAGACAGGCACTGGGTTTGTAATAAAGCCAGAGATCTGACTACATAACACCAACATCATTGCTCTGCCAGGCTTCTTTAACTGAGGCATGGATTTTGCTTTTCCACAAGAAACTAGCAAGTAAAACTTATTTGTATACAGGTCAGCAGTAAGCACAGCAGCAACTTGCAGAATTTTGTGAAGTCTAGGTAAAGCCCAGCAGTGAAATGCGATGTAAAAATCCAGGGTAAGACAAGCTCACATCTTGAATGGCTTACAGTTCACACTTTGAAGGTTTTCCCACTTTTTGAGCTCTTCATTAGAAGATGAAAGAGGACAAATTCTGCCAAGGTTCCCTCATTTTACAGTGTTCTTGTAGCTGTTTCCCACCAGGCAGAAAACTGCTAGATTAGCCTCAAATTCTGTGCTGTTTCGGAAAATACCTAAGAGGTGAGAACCTCTTACCAGTCTGAAACAGCCCTCTGTGGGTAGTCAAGGTGCAAATCTATGCTTAATCTACTACTCATGTCCCCCCAAAAGCTGAAATGAAGTCCTGAACAAATATCCCATCAATAACACACTAGAACTTTTTTTGGTCAGTT
The DNA here is from genome assembly GCA_036023395.1 of Myiotriccus ornatus. Taxonomy (NCBI): domain Eukaryota; kingdom Metazoa; phylum Chordata; class Aves; order Passeriformes; family Tyrannidae; genus Myiotriccus; species Myiotriccus ornatus. The sequence goes on from JAYRBT010000001.1 coordinate 44,298,149, forward strand.
TATATCTCTGTAAGTAGGACCCACCGTGGCATATTATTTGCCAAAGCCAACATGAAGATTAAAGTAACATTTGTCAAAACAAGGCCTTAACCATTTGACCTGGACATTTAAAATTATAATGTGTAGCCACTTTTGAAATGGTTGTGTTTTACGCATTTCTAACTAGTCCTAAAGAATGGGGTTCTGTGGAACTTGGTAAGCTGTTTGGAAAACAGCAAGTAGTACAGCAACAAGTCATCCTCTTCCAGAAGTCTTTCATGTCACTTGACTAAACAGAAAATGGACTTGTAGATCTGCTGCAGTTCCTTCTCTCCTCTCCTTTTTCTGTTCTTACAAGGTACCCATTTAAAAATATTTGCAAACCTAAATCATAGCTGCCTTACTTGCATTAGTCACAGGTCTTGTCATCATCCCAAGTTTGTGATATTAGAAGCTAAACAGACTCAACTGTACAATATTTACCCTGTTTCTTAGCACTAATCTACTCACTATACAGAGCTTATAAATAAAGGAGTACATTTAAATTCTATGTCCCTTAGGACTTGTGTGCAAAGCAGCTATTCACATCTTCAAAAAAAAAAAAATTAAAAATTACCTTTTTCTGCAGTTGAAGAAATAGTAACTGGAAGAGAGAGAGAAAAAAAAGTGTTAAGTAAATCTGAATTGAATTGAGTGTTTGGCAAAAAGCAAGATATATGAGGCAGTCAACTTGCTCCAGAGCATACCCTGGGTGTTAGTAGAGCCTCCCTGCCCAACACTGGCGTAAACCAGGAGTTAGTATTCCTCCTGTGAGCCCTTGATGCTTGGTGAGTTAGAGGAAGAGCTGAAGGGATACAGTTCCCTGCACTAATGAAGCAAACGCATTCCACAGACAACAATTAGATTAATTTTATGCATATCCCCCTTCAGATATATATCTAGCTCATTTTTCTGAGTCAACAGCTAGGCCAACAGGTGTACCACCGAAAAACAGAAAATTAAAAAGTTTTTACAGAAATCCCACTCAAACTGTTACAAGTTACCTACTTCTTCTCTTAGTTTTTCCCATCACTTCTCTCCTACTGTTGCATACTATTTTTACCTTTTTTCCCCCCTGACCTGAATTCTTCAGGCATAAAAACCTTTCTACTTTCCTATCTTCTACAGCCTCATCTCCTTTCATGCCAACAGCAAATTCTATTGTTCAAATCTTCCTTGTATACTGCCTGACTACATCCTCCTGCCCCCAGGCTTCTCCAAAACCTTCACACTTAGTTCATCAGTTCATGTACAACGCTGAACAGAGAGCTGCTGTACTCACTGGGTTGCTTTGCTCATATCAATTCCCTTGCTGGATCTCTTCCTTGCACACTGAATTACTGAAATTTTAGGAGGAAAGGATTTTTTCCCGACTCTTCATCTTACACAGAAAATAAAAGCTTCTGGTAAATGGCATGACTGAAAGGTTAACAGAGCACACCCTGGCTACTGTAGTTTACCTCGCTCCACACTGTCTGCCTTCTCTCGGCTCTGACATTTTCACTGTCATTAGCCTGAGTGCCCCAGTTCAAAAGAACTTTTACCTGGTGCACACTAGAGCCTTTAATCTGCAGAGCTTCAGTGTGTATTGCAGACTTCCTTCTGAAGGGTTACTTTGGTTACAGAGGTGGAATGTGTCTCACTTACCTGTAGATACCTACAGTTAAAGGATCTGCAACTATATTATGCAACTGTGCCTCATTTTATAGCAAGAGACATAATGTGGTGATATCTCAATTTATAGATGACCTCTTTTTGTTCAAGATATGTTTTGGGTTTTTTTCTTCTTTTTCCCCTGCTCTCCCCTGCCCCCCTTTTCTCCCTTCTCCCTCTTTTATTTAATATCCACACTCTCTCTGTCTATGGAAGCCTCTATGAAGTTAATGGAAAAGGTTTTGGTTCCTTACACCTAAGGAAGGAAGAAATTACCATTTAGAACAGAACATGGTTGGCTTCAAACTCAAGGAGGTCAATCCTAAAGAACAGCTTACTTTCACATTAGTTATGTACACTTGTACAGCCTCCTCCCATATTTCTGTCACATTCCACTTCATGCTACAGAAGTCTTAATTATTTCTAAAGAAAATACTGAGTGTTTTTGCTTGAAATTTTACTGATGTGTTATTTCTCCAGTTAAAACTTTTTCAACAATGCAAGGAGAACATAAAAATAATTGAAAACGTGAAAATTAAAATAAACTCACCCAGTATGGTTGTTTGCTCAACTTAAGAAAATACTAAAAGTACTTTAGATTAAGCATTGTCTTTGACTCCTCATATCTAAAGTAAACACCTTTGCACACAGCTGGATAAACACGCATTTCCTTAGACAAGAAATATAAAAAAGTTCTTTATTATCCTCTAATGGGATGGGAGAACATCATTATACTTTTTAAAAGTAATTCTGGTTAAAGCACTTCTTAGTCTGTAGCCTCACTTCTGCTCTCAGCACAAAACAAAACTGTGAGCCAAATTTGATGTTTGAAGACTCAAAATAAGGAGCAGGCTTTACAAGTAAAAACAAAACATTGTTAAGCTTAATATTGTATCACCTGTGAGACCTAATCAAAATGGTCCCAAAAAAACTTTCATAAAAATTAATTAAAGCTTCACAGCACCGGAAGATAATTTCTCTTTCATACTTAGGTCCCTTAGGTCCGAATGCAGTTATTAGACTGTGTAGAACAATTTTCGTTCAACAAACTCCTGCGGTTTGAGGTAAAAGCCAACCCTGAAACATTTGCGATTTTCATCCTGCCTTATCATCCTCAAATGAAATAAAAGATGTCCAGTTCTCTTCTGTCTCAGAAGTTCTCTTTCTGTTTCTATTCTTTTCACTGTTGTTATGCCCACTGTCAGGTAGATTAAATGAACAGCAACCCTACTACACTTGTCCAAATGCACTCAGCAAACAGCACATGAACAGTTTTACAAGATCATTATACTACAACGCAAAGCCTTCCTTCATGTAAGTTAATATCCAATCTTTATGCAAGAAAAACCCCTTTAAATATTAGCTGGGCTGGCCATTTAACAGGCAGCTTTACACCATCAAGAAATCAATTCTAGCTTTTGAACTCTGGTTCAGGGGAAAAAAACCCACATAAGACATTGTCGTTGTGGTTCGCCATCCCTGGCGTTTAAATTACCGTAGTTTAAATTACATCCCTGTAGTTTAAATTACAAGCTTAGCTCTCTATCACTTTTCTCCCTAATAGTTTTCTTCTAACTATTAAGATACTGCTGCCAGCTTCCACTAATTTAGTACCACCTTCACTTCTAAAACATGGTTTCTTGTTTGGGGTGTGGGAAAAATCAGCACTGTCTTTTTGCTTACTGATTTTTTTTTTGAACAAAATAAACACTGCATCTGATTTAGATGTTAACTGCAGAGTGCAACAGCACTTTGCACTAGATATCTGTGTCAGCACAAGTTACTGCCTTCAGCATTGCAGTCAACACAAACCTGTCCATGTTTCAGAAACATAAGTACAGCAAAACAGCTGATCTTTGAGGATTTTAAAATATATGGCCATATCAGTCTCCTGCTCATCCAGAAAAGGAAAAATATTCTTTGGATTGGTTTCTTAATATTAAGTGTATATTGTTTTGCAAGAAGACTTATGAAATTCTAGAAAGGTATGCTAGGGAAGGATAAAACAGGACTAGACAGTGAAAGCTGCAGTTTACTTCCATGCAAAGAGCTCAGAAGCATGCCCTCAGGGGCTCAGGCACACAAAGTTTTCACTACGGCCTCAGATTTCAAAGGGTTTAACACCTCAGAATTACAGCATCAAGCAAGTCAAACAAAGTGAACAAGCCATGTAGGTCTGACTGCATCCAGAGCTTTACCTTGGCTACCTCAAGGTTTCCAAAATCAACCTGACTGAGGAAGGAGCTCAGCAAAGCCGGTCTCTCTTTACGCGAGGTAAACAGGCCTACACTGAATGAACTTCATGCTGCTGCAGCTTGTCTAGGGATGTACAACACACTCTGTCAGTTGGTCCTGTACCACTGAGCAGCTCACACACCGGAAACTCCCAATGCTTTGGGGTCACTGAAACATGAAGCACACAATACGAAGTATGTGGGTTCCCTTTCTACAGAACAAATACACCATTACAGCCTTTTATTAGGCTGAATTCAAATGTACTTAATAACTCAGTTCACTTAAGAGGATAAGCAGAAATTGCAGTTCTGACTTTAACAGAGGAAACAGTTGCCTTAGTTTTGATTTAGAGACCTAGCATAACCCCTGGCAGCAAAACCACTTTTTTTCTTCATGATCCCAGTCGCTGGTTACACCTTTCAAGATGCTCTTCCTTACATTGTTGCCCTTATCTCTCATCTCACCTATGTCACAAGAATGAAAGAGCAGACCCCTGAGATTATCACCGGAAACAATCCTGCAGACATAGGGCCATCATTAGCTGAATAATAAATTAAAGTAGGGGAAAATGTCATTTGTTGGAAGCATTCTTCTTGGAGTACAAACTAATAAAGGTGTCAACTTCAGAAAGCTTTGGAGAATTATTTAAGCTGCTTCAAGGAAACCTCTCAGAACATCTTGAAAGAACAACTATGTTTAGGGAGCTGGTTAGCTTTTACTTTCAGGCTTATTTTCAGGATTGCTATGAAGTGTTCAAGCACCTTCCAAATTATTGCATAATAGGAGAAAGCCAAATCTCTCTATTGTGAGACAAAGAGGTGCAATGATCTGCCAAGACCTTTTAAGAGGCATGCTAAAAGATGAGACATTTCACTTCAACCTTGAAGGAAAAGAACCCCCACATCACATCTTCCTACTCCCCTAAACGGCCTGTTCCAACCAAAGCCAGATATTCTTTCTGTAGAGCAAAAAATTTAACTGCAACTAATATATAAGTATAGGAAAGGACAAGAACTGATCTTGTTACTGAAGTGCTATGCTTATTTCCCCATCCCCTCCCACGATGGCTCCCAACAGGAGTCACACTTCGGTTATTACAGCCTTTCCATGAATTTCAAGAGTAGCATTCACATTCTGGCTGACATTCCTCATGGGTGGGAAGAAGGAGTGATAAATGCGCAATTGCATCCCTTCACCAGATGTACAGCCTTAACTTTTCTCAGCTTTTAAGTAAAAGGGTTAAAAATATTAACAAAAATAATATATATCCATCTGTGTATATATATATACACACACACACATGCATACACACATGACATGTATTTCCAGAAGCTACCAGTACTGAAGTCAAGGCAAACTCCCCACAGGCACTGTCCTGTCTGCAAAGGCAAGCCCCACTGACATCATCTCAAGATTTTCATTCGTTCAGAAAATGGCCTTTTGGTATATAAACAAGAATATAACTTCCAAATGGTTACTGGAAGTATAACTTAGGTCTACGGATACATAATTCCCATTTGCAAACGCAGACCTTAATCACCCACAAGAATATGCTAGAAACAGTACTTACTGACGCAAGTGGGACAGACAGCAAGTGAATTTCCTTGAGCAAACACTCATTTGGCTTCTGCTACAGGGCAGTGTCAGCGCATGAAGACCTTACCACTTCTCCACTATTCTCTAAAAGCCTAAATTCTGTGACCTTTCCACACTGAGCTATTTCTCATTTCCCAACTGGCAGGCACCCACTAGGTGCTTTCCTCCCTAAGCAGCAGGGAGTTGTTTTTAGACAAATGACTCAAGATGACTGAGTTGACAGCATCATGTAGCCAAAAGCCAACGCAGGAAGAAGATGCTGCCAGGTTCCTGCTGAAAGGCTATGGGGGCCCAGGAACTACACACACATCCCCCATCAGCCAGAATGAACGTCTTCGGCAGGAATTTGAGCCGTACAAGCCTAGAATTCTTTTATCTTCATGTGGTGCTGGACTGATACATTTTTTTTAAACTCCAGAGATCCAGGAATAGGATACAGGTATCCCCCCTCCCAGTGCACTGCCAAGTGATTCAGAAAGCCACATTTTATAGAACGGTGATGCAGGAGATGGGGCTCCACAGGCCTTCTTGTTGTGCTGGCATGAGGAGTCAAGCACTGCCACACTGTGTGCCTCAGCACTGCCTGGGGCTGGTCTGCAGCACAGGGGCACCATCGCCCAGGTCTAACACAACGCCTTTCTCAGAGGCATGACTTGTGGTGGACAACTCTTGCTGCAGGGGTGTATGCAGTTACTCCTCTCAACCATCTACCCTCTCCCCTGTGTCAGACAAACACAACAAAAGTGAGCACTTGCTTTCCCAGACACTTCAGGACAGGTCTGAACTGCCAATGAAGGCAAGTTGACGACAAACAGCAGGGAACTGCAGTGAAAAAGGGTGAACGGCAGTGAATGACCTCTCGTTGTCCTGGGTTGTGCACAGTCAGTCATGAGAGGGAAAAGAAGCCCTGTCAGGGCTGCCGATGCCTTAAAAGCAGTGCAGCTGTTTCCACAAGCACACGAGCTGAAGCCTGAACTCCTCACACACACCATGCACAGCAAGAGCACTTGAGTGAGCTACCTTGTGACTTCAAGTGATCACAAGATGATGCTTCAAAGGCACTGCAGGTAATGTGTGTGTGTGAGAAATGTGGGATGGGAGGAGAAAGGAGGAAGAAAATGCAGCCGGAGAAGAGACACCTTGGTGCAAAGGGGGATGCTCTGTGTTTTATAACCACCAAATTTTCCATGTCCTCAAAGGCCATACCCATTGCTACAGGATTCAGAGAAGCATTATCACAGGGATAGGTAAAATGAAATCGTATTTCACATAAGGCAGTTCAAGCTGCACTGCAGAATGTTTCTGTTACTTGTTACCAGCCATCGTTACAATTTGTTGCATGGTTAAAACAATATTAACACAATTCTTTCACTATAACAAGTAATTTAGAGTAGCCAGCGGCTTGCTGCCCAGAAAACATTCTCTTACCACAATAACAGGACTTCTGATTTAGCCAAGGTCTTTTCAGTCTCAATGCAGAGAATATGTGCATAAATACAAACAGGCTACAGCAGAAATTAGCATAATCAAGGCAAGATACTTCATTGCTAAATGAGCTACATTTAGCAATGAATTTAGCTATGACAACTGAAAAGATTTCTGCCATATATTCTGGGAACAGTAAAGTCTGTGCTACCACTTACACAGTTCAAAAACACAGCTACAAAGGCATCTGACTTCTGGAACTCACAAAATCCTACAGATGGCTACTTGTCTCTGCATCTACAAAATATTCTTGAAAGTTATACCAAAAGTCTCCCAGTGGTCTTCTCAGCAAGAGTGCCTGCACGTTTTAAATGACTTCAAAACCAAGAGTTACAGTTGGTTAATACGCAGGAGGAAGTGTTGCCAGGTCTTAACCTCACAGTCTCACACTTGTGTCCGCACCAACTATAACATGCTAAGAGATCTATCAGCCCAAGTAACTAAAGGCTTTTTCTGCAAGTGAAGTTAGCATTTATCTCCAGCAATGTACCAGGTTTGTCCCTGAAAACACTATTCCCTGGGAAGCACTATTCACTTTCAGTTTACCATAATTGCTCAAAAAACCCCTAATGTAACTTGATTTTCTTCAGCTATTTAATCACTATTGCCACTGCTCATTCTATTTGCATTTTGATGGATTTTAAACCCTAGCATTGCTTCTACACACTTTTCCTCAGCTGCTTACTCCAATTACTGAACTTTCTTCATTCAATTCTTTATGAAAAATTCTGCTTTATCGTAACAGTAACAGCTTTATTGCTCAGTAGTTTGGAAGTGCTGTGCATAAATTGCTTCCAATATTGCCTTTAAGCTATCAGACCCAGCCAAAAGAAAGCCTGGTTTCTTCTCAAAAGACAAAGAGAGCTCTTACTTGCACCAGTCAGTGGCACATTGGGGAATAGGAAAAAACAGAATCGGCAGAAGCTCAGAAGCATGTGAGTGGAGCTAGCTTATGTCCACGCCACAAATTAATTACGTTTACATTTGAAGGGGGCGTTATTTATACTCAGGCTGGCCAGATCAAACTCATAGTAACACTACACTCAAGTATCTGCATATGTGAAAATGCCTTCTGTGTTAGGAATAACTCCAGTGGGTCTGTAGTTGACACTACTAGGACATCTGCGAGAGACAGGAGTGACAAAGAGGATAATCAGCTGGTGTTGACAGACTGCTAGTTACCATTATGTTGGACAGAGTTGTTGTACACACCCTGCACAGCATTAGGTGTTCTGCAGGTGATACTAGAAACTGTCAGTGTATTTAAAGTAAAAAACCAAAACAAACAAAAACCCTCACCCAACCAGACACAGCTGCTGTGACCTGCAGATGTGGACCCTCACCGCACATTAGGGACATGCTTTGCTCACCAGGTGTCCTTCTTCACATTTGGCTTCAGATTGTTCCAAAATCAGTTGTCTCCTTACTTACTTACTGGTCTGGCTTGCAACAAGTGTTTCATCAAATACTGGGATAAAATCTCTTGCAAAACTCTGTGGACAAAAATCTCCTTGTAAATCTCCTTACAAAGTATTAAGCACTCTGTTTTCTCAGAGAAGGATTTTGTTGTCACCAAATTCACTGAGTAATGGAACAAATCAAACTGCTCAGTGAGCTTTCATGCATTAGGTCACTGGATTCCCCAAATTAAGTTTTAACTTTGTAACACTGGTCAGGTTTGATTGGTATTTGTCACTTGAGATTAAATATAGAATATACCTATAAGAGCTAATTTTCAGCCAGCAACACATTAACAACAGAGCAGCCAGTAATGTAATTTACATGAACTCCCATCAAGATACTAATAAACCAAGCTTTTGAATACAGCCCTTTAAGGAAGTTGTTTTGAAAAACATGTAATTTATAAACATGTATATTAGTTGTGGGAAAGTTTAGTTATGGGGAACTCCTGCCTTCAACATACTGGACATGTAAATTCTAATAAATATTTAGTATTTTATTGCTCTTGCTCTGATTGACAGGAAGCTGAACATGAGCCAGCAGTGTGCCCAGGTGGCCAAGAAGGCCAATGGCATCCTGGCCTATATCAGGAACAGTGTGGCCAGCAGGAGCAGGGAAGTGATTCTGCCCCCATACTCGGCACTGCTGAGGCCACACCTTGAGTCCTGTGTCCAGTTCTGGGCCCCTCAGTTTAGGAAGGACATTGAGGTGCTGGAGGGTGTCCAAAGTAGGGCAATGAGGCTGGTGAAGGGACGGGAGCACAAGTCCTATGAGGAGAGGCTGAGGGAGCTGAGGTTGCTTAGCCTGGAGGAGGCTCAGGGGAGACCGCATTACTCTCTACATACCTGAAAGGAGGTCTTAGCCAGGTGGGGGTCAGTCTCTTCTCCCAGGCAATCAGCAGTAGGACAAGAGGGCACAGTCTTAAGTCTTAAGGGAGCTTCAGGTTAGACATTACAAAGTTCTTTGCAAAGAGAGTGACCGGACATTGGAGTGGGTTGCCCAGGGAGGTGGTGGAGTCACCACCCCTGCAAGTATTTAAGAAGAGACTGGATGTGACACTTAGTGCCATTGCCTGATAGACCAGGTGGTGTTGGGCCATGGGTTGGACTCGATGTCAGAGATCTTTTCCAACCCAGCTGCTTCTGTGATTCTGTGACTCCAAGGTCAGCTGAAATCTACAAATCCTAATGCAGTGTGCCAAGGGAAGAAACAGTGCTGCCCACTACACCTCAGAGATGCATTGGGCTTCCATGGCAAAGCACTGGATGTAACACAGCAGGACTGGCAAAGTGCCTAGCAAAAAACAAGCAGGGTTTGATGCATGAATGACACCTATTAAGAGAATTAACTTTTTCTGTCATCTTCCTAGGCTACCACATGCAGTCGCAGGAAGATCTATAGCTGCAGGTGAAGTACTGGAGTGTGCTGCCCTAGTGGGAAATTATGTCTGTGAAGAACAAGAAATGATTACCGCTGGCTTAGGATGTTAAGTTGGCAACCACATTGAGTTATGGGAACATCAGGAGAGTGATTACTCATAAACATCTATGACTAGGTGTGAGTTGACTCAGACCCTTAAACCTGTTATCTCCTGAGAAGCTACACAGAAACAAAAACTGGGATGGGATCAGGGGTGCATCCACTTCACTGAACACTCCAGAGAAGCCATGCAGCAAGAGGAGAGCACTACCACACAGTAGTAGACTATCACAAAACCATGCAGCTGAGGAAAGGAAGCACAGCTCCTGAAGCCCTGTATGTGCCTAACAGCTCTCCAGACCATCATTTCTGCTCACAGATCCCTGTTTCCAATCCCAACAGCTCCTTGGCAGTAGGGCTTCCCAAGTGGGTCTGCAAGAGTGGGAAGTAGAGACAAACAGGATATTTACAAATTTGAGAATATTAACAGGAAAAAAAAGGCCACACAAAAGAGAAAAAATGCTTGAATCTAGTGCTCAATGGTTTTTAAGCTTTACATTGTCAAAATTCAAAATCTGTCTAAATTATGAACTATTAGAAAAGTTCAAGCCTACTCCCTGCACCAGTTGCTGCTTTAGCTTTATCTCAGCAGGTAGCAACCACGAGACACAGCAAGTAACATCTCTGTATGCAATTACTACGCTGAACTCAAGCTTTTTAAAAAATACAATTATATAACACCCCCCCAACATGAAACTTAAGGAGTAGCAGATTAAACAGATTTAAAAATATACATACACACAACATTCCCACAAAAATCCTATGCATAAATTGCATCCTTTTTCAGATACTGTAAAAAACTAACTTGAATGTTAGTAACATAGGGTTTTTCAAAACAGAAGAGAAACCAAATTTTGCTGCAAGTTTTGGGCTCCTTTGCAACGTTTGAGTAAATCTGCATGTCAAAAAACAAAGAGATGAAAGTCTTTAGGTACAGTCAATCGCAGCATTGTGGAAATACACTTCACTTCTCTGTTTTTTTAAACCAAACTTGACAAAGCTAAAAGCAATGACTACTTGTCAACAGGAATGGTACAATAACAGGTTCTCTGCACTCACTCTAAGACAAGGCAGTAGCTGAGGCACTTAACATAAGTTTTAAGTCTACCACAGACAACTGCAAAACAGCTTATACAATAAGTATCTGTTTAGGTCTCTTCAAACACAATATCTGTTCCTCTCAAGATCAGATTTAATCTATATTTTGTTTCATTCTCTCTGCAGTGGCAGCTTGCCTAATTCCAGATGAATTATTACTTCCACCTCTAAATTATTTTCATCACAAAAGGCTTAAAAAGAGAGAACCCCTCACCCAAAAAAACCAAGCCAGCTTTCCATGCTTAGCACTTCACAACAGACACATAAAAATTAACCTGTCTGCAGACAAACACACATCAAGATGCACAAGTGAAATACCACAAACAAAAAAAACCCTCACTGCATTAAAACCCTCACTTGATCTCTCTGTAAATCATATGATTAAAATGGTTCCGTGCTTCACATTTGAGACAATGCTGCACCATATATAGCATCAGAGAGACTGCTGCAGACACTGCAGAGGCAAAGCTGCTGCTCTTGTGATCCAGTTCTCTTCGCCCATCTTGTAAGACAATTTTGATAGTCAAAAGGGAACGTGAATAAGGAATGGATGAGGCATTTGGTCTTTTGGAAAAAAAAAAGGAAAAGCAGAAGCCTGAAATGCTGCAGAGGAGGAACTTGATTTTTAGCACAGATAAGAGAAGACAGTCACAGGTTAGGTAGGAGGCACTCCACTGAGGATTGGGGTGGGAGTGGGGGGGAGGAGAAAAGGGTGAAAAATCTGTGACCCGGAACAGGAGAAGTTAAGCACATCCCACAGAAAACAAGTTAGTGACAGCACGACGAGGTAATATTGGGGAAGTGGCTAAAAGAACAAATGTATTTGTTACATTCTGATTATCTCTTTTATACATGATTCACACGTGGGTGGAGATTCAGCTTACACCAAAAAAGTGGTCTGTGCTTACTTCTCAAATGTTTCTAATAAATTTCAAACATACTAATGAGAGAAAAGTGGATACTCATCCTGTTACAGGAAGATTACGCACCAGCTGAGAAGGAGTAAACAACTGAATTGAAGACTCCATAAAAGCTGTTTCAGGCACCTATAGTTTATAACACTTGTAAGGAAAGTACATGTTAAGCATAGACTCTTACAGTCGTAGGATGCTGTTGAACAAACACTGATGTATTGAATGAATAAAAAATGAACAGGCACAACTTTAGACAGACAATTAGAATCTGTCCTACTCCCATTTTCCATCACAGGCAGTCTTGAGTTCCAAAAGTAGGTACAGTGCCTGTGTTACGTGTCACAGGTGTACAAGAACTCAGCTCAGATATCCATCTTTTAACACTGAAAATTCTTATAAGAAAGGCATGTCTACATTAACTCATAAAAATATGAGTCACTAGAGAACAAAGTTTTAATTATTGAAATTTTGACAGAACCTGAAGTTCACAGTATACAGAGGGTCAGTGACCTCAAAGTAATGTCTACTGAAAGCATACACTTGAAATTCTGGTCCTTTTATCCACAGCATCTGGTAGGAAAACAGTCTCAGAAGTGACCAAGTAACGTAAAACCCCTGATTAAAAATGAAAGTGACTTTTAGACCACTGTTGTAACTCAAGGAATACACAAACCTCCTACTGTTGTTACCAGAGAAAAATTTGAGAGAACCTACTTTCCATAATCTTAAATACTCATACTATCTAAGCCCTTCGAAAGCAAGAAGAAAAGCTTTACAGTCCACACCTAAAAGGCAATCAGAAAGTGCTGCAGCAATGAGTGATCACAGCTACAAGAAAGTAAAATCACAGGAAGCCTTCCTGCTTCAGCTCAGACACTTATTCAGCTCCTTGCTTTCCCTAAGCTCCTTCTCTCCCCTACTCCAAAGCCATCCTGCCCATGGACCAGTTTCAGACAAGTGCTGAGGCTCAGTGGAGGTCTCACACTAAGTATATGCCAGTAAGTTTCACCAAAGCTGTTGGATGGGTAGAAGAGACAAGCCCACGCTCCCTGTTAGCAAACAGCTGCTCTGAGCTCAGATGGCTCATTCTCTGCCTCGTCCCCTGGGCCAGCCAAGCAACACCAAACTGGCCACTGCATCACACTTCTTTTTAACCAAATGGTAACCAGGGATCAAGGAAAGATGCCAACTACTGCAGAGCTGTCAGGAATGGTTTAGCAGATGCAGGGGACAACTGACAACAGAGGGCTGGGGCAGGCACTGCAAACAGAAGGCTGGGAGAAAAGTGAGGGATGGAGTCCTGATGGCAGAAGAGCTAACACAAGACAACTCCTCAAGAAACTAGGCTGACTAGTTCTGTTGCACTTGGAACAATTTTTTCATTAGAGGACTGGCAAGAGAGCAAATTTCATGCCATACAAAAGGCACATGCCCACCTGTTCCTATAAACTAGAATGACCAGTACAATGCCAACCACCACACAAGAAGATAATCTCTCTACTCAAGCTGAGCACTTCGTTTTCCAGTAATCTGTATCCAGTCTGAGCACCTCAACAGGAATTCTACTTATTTATAGTTACAGAAAAGGTTCTCATTTAAGATGATAATATTCATGCTTACATCGAGACATTACACCACCACTAACTGTACGCCGAGTGGTTCAAATTCCTGAGAGGCACATTAACATAGTTAAACGTAACTAATGATCTAACCTGTTTAATTTGCTTTCCTTTTCTTGCAAAGGTAGCCCTCTTTTCCTACGGGAATGCTTTTTACATGCTTAACATGCAAATGTTGTATTTCAGTGCTGATACTTCAGTGTTTTCTGTAGTCTGAAATCAGAAGTTACTGACACTCTGCTGTTAGTATCACCTTGCCATTGCTTGGGAGATACTGCATTAGCATTTTCAGTAGAGATTTCTTCTGGAGGAGGCAGATGGAGTCACCTTCTCTCTGTTTATGCAACAGACTCCTCAGATGGAAGCATTACAACGGATCACCATGTGCTTCTCATATGGATTGTGCTTTGGGGAAATCAGAGCTATCTCCCTACTGACAAGAGCTATTGCAGTCTCCTGGAACAGCAAGGAGTATAAATTGAGCTATTAACATGAAGTTATGCATTCTAAATTACAAACTGCTTTGTTTGCTGGGATTTTAGACACATTAGACATTACCCTGTATTAACAAAAAAAAAAAGCAAACACTTCTGCAATGAGATGCTGTGAAAAGAATGCACAATTAGTTACTCCCGTAGCTTTTAAAGTCACATTTTTCCATACTTAGCAGAGCTTGATGCATGAAAACAGTCATACATTCTCAAGCCTCACAAATAGGTAAAACAAGTCACTGTCCTTAAAACTCTTGCCCCAGGAGAAGAGTATGTGTTTTTCAGAAAATATAGTTCTCACTACAGAAGTAAAAACCTAACCTGAACAAGAGTTTTAGTTATTACCCTTTTTAAAAAAAAAACAAACAACAAAACTAAAACAACCAGAACAGCCAATACACTTTAGTTAAGAACTGGATACTATTCAGTCAAAGTTAACTTTTCTTTTTCGCAGTGCAGAATGCATTACCAACGTCTGCTAGTGTTTTAGCAAAAGGGTAAGAAACAGGCTTCATCCACAAACTCTGACTACGTATGTCAAAACAGTGTCTTCTGACCACTCTCTAGCCAGTCTGCATTAGAGCCCCTCACCTACAAAAACAATAGATGGGATAGATAATAAAATACAAGTCAGCCATAAGTGAAAACGCACCACAAGAGAAGCGCTCAACTCTCTCTGGGCATCTGAGAGATGTGGTAACCACACACAATCAGTCCAATTCAACAACAGCACAGCATAGCCATTGTTCACAAAAGTGATGTTAAAAGGAAAACATGTTTTGATGACAAGAAAGAACACATGAAATAGTTTTAAACTAACAAAAAAGCTATTTTACAACATCCTTTATGTATTGCTAGGTGTGCTTTCTTGCAAACAAAGCTCTGGGCAAGTTATGCATGAAAAGAAGAAATAATCTAATAAAAAAGTGTTCATGTTTTTCTACTTCAAAGCACTTAAACCTCTGAATGAGATGCTGCCTTGAGCCTTTTGCAGTTCCTTCAGTGTTACACATGTTCACAGATTTTTATACTCTGCTGACATTTCCTCAACTTACACACATTTGGCTGTTTTCACCTTTCCAATTAGCTTAATAGCTTATTTACCTGATTCATCACAACCACACAGCAACAGTGGTCTAAATAAGCCAGTGTTCAACAGCTTCAGAGATATAACGATGCTGGAAGTTTCCAAGGGAGGAAAACAACAGACGAGCTCATGAGTCTCCTTTCATCTTATCCATACCAGTTCATAGCCAGTATGTAAGTAATATAATTTAGGGTTATAGAAGAGGCCTAATGAAGTAAGTACATACTGGCAGTGAATTACAGAGTAAGACTGATTCCATCAGACACCAAAAGAAAGACATTGAGCAATATGTGAGCATCCCAGCATAGGAGGGTGGGGCAAGCAGCACAGACAAGCTAAACGGAAAGGGAAAAGGGGGATGTGATCAAAGCAGCAGGATCAAGTTTACCATCTTTTACTTTACTAGGAATACTTCATGACACTACACTAAGCTCAGCTTCCCACTTGATTTACTAACTGCATACATATGCTTAACCTTTAATAAATGAGCAAGGACTCCAAGGAAGAAAAAAAAACAAGAAGAAGAAACAGTTGAGGAAATAAAGGCTTTCTCTCTTCCTGTTACCTTGTAAGCCTCACATCTTAACATTCACCTAATCTTTAAGTATAACTTTTGAAAAAGCACTGGTGTCTGTGGGGGTTTCAATTTCTCTTTCAGTATTTACTTGAAATTTTCTATTATTTCTTCTCTTTTCTAAAGCTTCCCTTCCTCCATCTCTCTTTCTTCACCAGGCACACATCAGCTTTTACCACAAGCCCCGTTTAGTTCTGCACCCGCCCTATGTGACCATCTGCAGAGACCAGCATCAGCTCACTCATTAGCTGTGTGCTGAAGGCACATGCTTGCTCTTCTTCATAGTACATAGTGCAGTAGTTCTCAGAACAAACAGAACATAAGGAACACTGGGAGAAAGTAGACATACCTGCCAAGAGAAACAGAAAATCCCATATTCCGCTGTAAATCCTCTTTATGCTACCTTGAACTCAACTGCAGTGGAAAAGCACACAAAGGAAAAAAACCCACAACACCAAAAAGACTACACAAAATAGTAAACCTCCTCTCCCTTGATGACATGACTTTTTATCAAGATCATAAATAAAATTCAACGGACTAAAAACAAATAAAAAACCAACAAAACCCTCCAAACTCACAACAGAAAAAACTCCCAGAAAAATAAAATCCTTGGTCATCAAGTATGATTTAGACAAGTAACAACTGTAAAATTCAGTGACAGTAACAGAAGCCATTAAGCAATTTCTTATTAAATTATACCTTTTCTTAATGATCTGTATGTGCAGACATTAATAAAGCTGATTTGTGTGAAAAAAGCACCAGATGTCTAGAAACCAGATCTATAGATGCAAAAGTTCTCACATGAACAGGAGCCAACCCTTTCAATAATTTTCACACAAATGAAACTCTAACGAACTCAGAAGGGCTCTTTGCAGCTTCTCTATGCTTGCAAAGGAGAAATCATCCACCAGCACCTGGTCCTGACCCACTCTGTGATCAAAACACAAAGCTAGGACTTCAGGAGCTTGAGGTTCTGCTCCCAGTTCAGCCAGAGACCACTTGTGCAACCCTAGGCAAGTCTCTTAATCTCTCCGTTTTTGTTCTTTGCTTAAGAGAAAAAATGAATAGCCCTAATCTGCCTTTTGTCATGCTGATCAGACTGTAACAGTACAGAAAACCTGGAAAATGTGAGTCTATAACCTAATACAGCCCCTTTCAGGACTACTTCGACAACAACCCATACCTCCAGTACTGAAGATTGTCTTAAACTTGGTTCCAAGTGTTTATAGTTTTAAGCATGATTTTTCAATACACAGACGTATTTACAACTATCTCTTATCAACATTTCACGGAGTATCTCAACAAGCATTATTTTACAACTATATCTCTACTATTTAAAGTCCAAGTAACTTTTTGCCTGTGGTTCATGCTCCAGTCCTCATCTCTAAACACAAAAGGCTGTGAAATAACATAAGCATTTAGAAAAAGTATCAAAAACACTCCTTGCAGAAAAAGAAAAGTAACTGATTACTTCTAATTATCCAGATATAAAGTATATGCAAATCTTTTATTTCTAGATAGACATATCAAAGCACATAGTTTACACAAATAGCAAGTACAAGGACTTACAGATACTACGCATACCTATCTGTAGCTTAAAATAGTTCTTCGTACTTTTGATATTTTTTTTCATTTCAGCTTCCTTAAACATGCCAAATGCTCAGTAATGCATTCCTTAGTTTTCCTATGCTGCTTCCAAGTTTTACCAAGCCTGACGAATACTGCACATCACAGTTCCACTCCATTTATGCTGCCCAGAGAAAGCCAACATCCTCCCGAACTGAAGTTTCCTCCTGAAGGCAGTAAAGGGTAAATATCACCCTGACCAGCACCGGCTGCAAGTCAGATTTATATAAGGACAAGACCTCGTCCAGAAAGCCTGGACACAGCCTGACAAAACCCCATAAGCCCTAAATCCTCTCCCTAGCCCGCTTAAGTTGGATGTTTCCAACCTCATTACGCTTCAATGACACTGGGTATCTTAATTAAAGCAGGGAAGGGGAGGGAGGGATGACTCCTATACACCCATAAGGAAGTTATTTGATACATCAGCAAAAAGGATAAACAACATAGAGAGGGGAAACCCCTCCCGGGGAGACACCCTCGGCTGAGCCCTCGAGAGGTGCCTGTCCCCAGAGGAAGCGCCCCGGACCGCCCGCCTGGGCCTCCTTCTCTCCCCCGTTCCCGTCCCTCGCTCCTCCACAGGCGGCCCCGGGCCGGGACCCCGCCGCCATGAGGCGCCTGAGGGCGGGAGGACAACAGGTAAACCCGTCCCCGGAGGGAGGGAACGCCCGAGGCAGGGGTCTCCTCCCGCCTGCCTCGCAGGAGAGCCCGGGGCGGGCGCAGAAGGAAGCCAGCCCGCCAGGGCGCAGCGGAGGAGGCGGGCGGCGGAGGGTCCTGCCCGCCACCCTCCCGGTGCACTCACACACACACAGCTCCACCACGTAGGCGTAGTAGGACCAGGCCACGACCAGGGCGATGAAGGCCACGGGCACCCAGGCCAGCACCCTCTGGCAGCACTTGAGGACGTGGGACGGCGCCATCTTCCCTGCCGGGCACCGCGGCAGCGCCGGCGCTGCGACGGGCGGGCGGCGGCGGCTGCAGCTCCGGCCGCCGCTGCGGAGCCGGCCCCGGGCGGGCCCTGGGCGGGCCGCAGTGGGCGGGAGAGGGGCGGCCCCAGCGCCCGCCACCGCCTCTTTCCCCGGGCCGCCGGAGCGTCTCGGCAGGAGCCGGCACAATCGTTAGGGTTGGAAGGGAGCTCTGGAGATCATCCAGTCGAACCCCACTGCCAAGGCAGGGTCACCTGGAGCAGGTGACAGAGGAATGGATCCAGGTGAGTTTTGAATGTCTCTAGAGGGGGGTACTCCACGCCCTCCCCGGGCAGCCTGTTCCGCTGCTCTGCCACCCTTAATGTAAAGAAGTTCTTCCTCATGTTGAGGTGAAACTTTTTGTGTTTTAGTTTATGGCCACTGCTCTTCGTTCTGGGCACCACCAAGAAGAGTCTGGCATCTTGACACCTGCCTGGCATCTGCCTCTTGGCAACTGTCTTTGAGATATTTATCTGCATTAATGAGACCCCTTCTCAGTCTTCTCTGGACTAAACAGGCCCAGCTCCCACAGTCTCTCCTCATAAGACAGATGCTCCAGTCCCTTTATCATCCGTGTGGTCGTCCACTGGACCCTCTCCAGTAGCCACTGCTCTTGTACTGAGGAGCCCAGAACTGGACACAGCACTCCAGACGTGGCCTCACTCGGGCCGAGCAGAGGGACGGGATCACCTCCCTCGACCCGCTCGCCACACACTTCCCGATGCACTTCGGGCTCCCGCCACCTCCCGCCCCCCATTCTCACACGAGGGGTGTTCGCACCGGCCCGGCCGCTTCGGGGCGGGATCCTCCCCCAGCCATAACTGCTGGTCTTAAAGCTCACTTTTGCTCCTTTCCGCGGTCCTGGCCGGGCGGGCGGGTCGGTGTCGGGCACCAAGGTGGGGACGGATCCGGGCAGTCGTGCCCGGGCGCTGCCGGGCTGCTGCGTCTCCCCGCTCGCCGAGCACGTACAGCGCTCGAACAGCCTGTTGTGTGCCTCAAAATGATATTTATTTATAAATAACTTACTGCTATTTGTTTTATTGTCTGCTTTCCGAACGTCGGTGAGCGCCTGACGGCCGCGGGCACGCCGCCACCTCGGCGGGCACCGCCACCGGCGCTGCCTTGCGGGGCTCAGCCTCTCGAGCGCG
Source organism: Myiotriccus ornatus (assembly GCA_036023395.1). Classification (NCBI taxonomy): domain Eukaryota; kingdom Metazoa; phylum Chordata; class Aves; order Passeriformes; family Tyrannidae; genus Myiotriccus; species Myiotriccus ornatus. Next base: position 44,317,595 of record JAYRBT010000001.1, read on the forward strand.
GGCGTTTCCAACGCCTGAAATCTTTAGATTCACTCTGGCATTGCTGCCGGCGGGATCCCGGGATCGGGACGGCTCCCGCCGTGACCGAAGTCCCCGCTTCCCTGCCGGACCAAGGGGTTCCCGTGCCGGCACTGCCGCCCCGGCCCCGGCGCCGCTCCCGCTCCCGCGGCGCTCTGGCGCCACCTGGCGGCTGCGAGAGGGGCCGCGCGGGGCCGAGCCGGGGCTGCCCTGCCCGGGGGAGCGGACCCATCCACAGGGCTGCAGGTGATCCATAGGGCTACAGACCCGTCCACAGGGCTGCAGGTGATCCATAGGGCTGCAGAGCCGTCCGCAGGGCTGCAGGTGATCCATAGGGCTGCAGAGCCGTCCGCAGGGCTACAGACCCGTCCGCAGGGCTGAAGGTGATCCATAGGGCTACAGCCCCGTCCACAGGGCTGCAGGTGATCCATAGGGCTACAGACCCGTCCACAGGGCTACAGATCGGTTCACAGGGCTACAGACCCGTCCACAAGGCAAAGGGTGAGGTTGGAACCGCCCAGAGGTGCGCCCTGAAAGGAGAAGGCTTGGACAGAAGGGGAGAGGGAGGCTGGTGGGGGTGGGCAGGATCCAGGCGGTGTGGCCCGTGGTCCCTGTGAGCAATGGGAGGTGGTGTGCGGAGGGTGTGGTGGGATTGCCTTGGCAGGGTCAAGGAGAGGGGAAGTTGTTTCAGCCTTGCTTGTTCGCAGAATCAGAGACTCATCAAGGTTGGGAGGGACCTCAAGATCATGGAGTCCAAGTGTCAACCCAGCACCACCATTATCATTCCTAATCTCTCCTAATCACTCCATAATCACACATATCCCCAAGTGCCACATCCACTTGAACACTTTCAGAGATGGTGAATCCCCCCCCATTCCTGGGCAATTTATTCCAGTGGCTAACCACTCTTTCAGTGAAAAAAGTATTTGTTCTAATATCTAATCTGAACCTCCCCATGCACAATTTAAGGCCATTTTATCTCGTCCTCACCTGTTGATGAGTTGATAGAACAAATACTAAGAGGAGCAATCAGGAATTCAAAAGCCTGTGAGCTTTTTTCAGCTCCATCTCTGGAGGTGTTCAAAACTAGGTTGGATGGGGCCAGAGCAGCCTGGTCTAATGAATGGTACCCCTGAAGGTGGCATGGAGGTTTGAAACTAGATGGTCTTAAAGGTCACTTCCAACCCAGCCCATTCTGCGATCATCTGATCATGATGATGCTCACAGGCAGGAGACACGCCAGCCAAATGGCCAAGCAGCAGCCTCTGTATGTGTGTGAATGTGTGTGTGTGTTCGTCTGGGTATCAGAGCAGAGGAATGAAGTGGCAGCCTCTGACCCTGAGATGTACAGAATTACTCAGAGTAGGGAGATGTTCCCAGGGACCATGGAAAGATGGAGATCAGTCTGGGATCAACTCTCAGTGTATGGGCATACTTGATGCATGGGAACAGGATCTGGACAGTATGGAAAGGGATTACAAAATTGTATGTGGGGCTGTTAAAGAAAGGGATTGCAGGAGAGGGAGAGAGCTGATGGAACAACTTGGGCTGTTCTGGTGGAAGAGCCCATTCCCAATGGAGAGTAGTATTGTGAGGGAGGAGCAACTGGCTACACAGACAACATCTTGGTTATGGGGCCTAGTCACTCTCGGGAAGTACTGACAAGGGTAGAGCAGTCTGGATTTTAATGTGAACTATGATGGTCTGATGTGCTGGTTAGCACATCAGGGATATTGTTAAAGTATTCCAGTTCCTCTAATCTTCATTAATTGTGGCACCTGGGGACATGGTTTAGTGTTGAAGATGGCACTGCCGGGGTTATGATTGGACTTGATGAACTTAGAGGTCTTTTCCAATGTAAATGATTCCATGATTCTGTTTCTTAAAGGTGCCAAAACATGCCACAGCTGTTGGCATGTGTTTTACCTCAAGATCTCATGGGACTTCTAACATTTAGCCTCAAGACAATGGGAAGAGATTTAAAAGCTTGGAGTCCAAATAATGAATACTTGTTAATAGTCCTTTTAGAAGTAACTGGCTTTACCTTACTTTGATACTTGTGGATATTTGTGCATTTAATCATTTAATCGCTGTGTTAGTTTCTTTGTAGTGTATTTGGTGAATAAACATTGTACTCCCCAGACTGCAATCTAAAGGGAAGGGAGCTGGACCTGGGAAGTAAGCTTACAAAGTGCTTTTACCAAGTGTGTGCTGTGTGTGGGTGGCTGTTACTGTGCACAGACCCTCCTCTTGGCCCTGCTCCCACCAGCTTTCCTGACAAAATCCCATGACCCTTCACAATAAGCACAATTCCTAACATGAAGACTAAACAGTGCAGTCATGAATAAAAACAAGCTTAGCTAGCAAATGGTTCACCATGCTAGGGAAGACGAGGTGATCCAACATGGTGCTCCCTATCCCAGTCTTCCTTGCTGATGCCAATTCCAGTTTCACCCCCAGGGGCATCAGCGGAGCCATGTGCACATTGACATTACCCCCTTTTAGCATGTGTCCATACTGAGCTGCAGGAACAGCCACCGTGTGTGGTTTGGGTGGAGTCTGACGCTGGCAAAGCTGGAAGCCATGACATGGCCAGGATTTCTGTTCTGGGTCAGACAGATGCCTTGGGTAGGACAGAAAGCCAGTGATAGCTGCATAAACCTAGGACAGGACAGACTATTTTTCACCAGCTATTATCCAGTAACATTTCTGTGCATTTTTTCCATAATGACAGGAACTGAAGCGAAACTGAATTAAACAAGGGCAACATCAAGGTCGTGAGGTGGCAGAGAGGGATTATTTTTCCCCAGACAGTCCCCCCCCTGTTGAGGAGTTAATGCTGCATGAGGAGCCTTGGCACAGCTGTCAGGAACTAATATCTTCCACTTCTGAAAGCCACCTGGGATGTCTCTACAAGGACCTCTTGAGAAGAAAACATCTCCTTGGATAAAAGCCAAGCAGGATGAAGGAAACTCTGCTAGAAATCACCAAGGGCCTGTCTGGCTTCAAACGGCTGCAGTGCAGCTTGTGCAAACTCTGCCGCCTCAGATGTGGGGAGGGACAAACGATGACATCTGCAGAAAACTGTGGGAAGCTGAACAGCAACTGAGAATGCCGTATGGGAATTGTCGCGGCTTTGGTCGGGGAAAGGACCAGACCAGCGACGGGGGTTCTTGGCTCTAGCCTCTGAGTGTAGAATCTCC
>JAYRBT010000001.1:44326057-44349177 GCA_036023395.1 Myiotriccus ornatus
ATTTCTAAGAAGCAAGTAATTAGTAAACAAAGGAAACCACAAAACCACTAACAAACATCATAAACCTATTAACTTCACACAGACTAAAATGTTGAAGAATAATCTCCATTCCAAAGTAATAGTGATTTGCCAAAATATTAACAGCAACAAATAAAAGGCAGCCTTTCATTAAAGTCAGAGCTTGCACAAAGCACACTTTGGGGGAACACACACACACACACACACACACACACAGAGTTGTGAAGTTCTTTCTCAGTTGTGTCATATTTTTGATTATTTGGTGCTGAACAGCTGGCTGCGGTGCTGTGGTGTCAGTGCCCCTGCCCCAGCTTTGCTCCCATTAGCTACCTCTTAGTCTTAGTTCCCATCATCAGAAGCCTTCAAGCAACTTCCAAACACACAAAGTAAACCAGCCATCTGAGATCTTATCACCCACAGAGCGCTACATGAGTTCAGTTTGAGAGGAGGAGGCTGAGGTGTAGCAGTAGCATTTGGATTGTTTCCAAATTGTTTATTTCATTTGGATTGTTTCCTGGGGGAAAAGGGATCCTTGGTGGTCACTGGTGCCTGATCTTCTAGCCAGTCTCAGTATGCCCCCACAGGCATGCTCTCGTTGTGGGTCCATGTCCAAAGATGACAGGAATACAAGCATTTTCCCTTTAACGCTATTTAAATTAAAGCTCCAAGCTGAGGCTGTGGACGGAAGAGGTGCTTTGCTGGCTTCTTGCTCCGCTTCTTTGGAGACCACCATGCTGAGGCTCACACAGCAGAGCTTCTCCTCAGCACAAAGCTGCCTGACAGCTACCAAGACACCAAACACACTCTCTGTAATCTCAGTGCACCTTAGGTGGGATCTTTTCGGCATCCCAGTGCATCCTCTCCTGTCCCTCCTCTGAGCGAAGGCTGCTCTGATGTCTTATCTGTCGTAGAAGTTTCCCCTTTTTTCAAGACTCACCCCACCAAAATCCAAAGAAATCACAAAACACCTCCTCTTGATCTTATTTACAACTTTGAGAACAACATATGCAAAAAAGGAATGGATACTTCCTTGCTGACTGGTGAGATTTCTTGGCTGTTTCTCGTGAGACATTTCCCTAGTTCACCTTTTGAGTCTATTATCTCTGTTATCACAAACCTGTCTTGAAGATTAAGCTCTCACCCCAGCCAAGACAACTCAGACAACTGAGAGGTGGAAAGAGGAAGAACCTTTACAGATAAGTCTATCTCCCATACACAGTAGGCAACCAGGAAGAGTGATTTGGACCTGGGACTTTCAGCTCCTGAAACCTTAAGAAAAACAAAACATGTAACATACACACCTGTGTACACAGAGATGCACATTACATTATAGCTAAAAAATGTTCATCTGTAATTGCTAAATGTTAGTTTTGATTTGTTCCTTGTTTTGCTGTTTAAGATCTTAGGTCTAACTTTGCATTTGGAGTAATAAACACTTGTATTTACTTTTTTCATTGGACTCATTATTCCCCCAACACTTGTTTATTATAACCTTGAATTCCTGAGATACTGCAGCATTCCCTGTCACAACCTTTAGTAAGATAAAGCAACTATTCGTTACACATTCATCTTCCACAATATAATTAGAGTAAAATAGTTATGAGTCAAATTGTAGCTACCACACTCTAGGATAGAATGAGGATTTTTGCTTCTCATTTTTAGTATTTGTTGAAGAGGCCTGAGAGAGTCGATGCACATTCACCGATCAACGTACAACTTTTAAAACCTGCGCCAACAGTCTTGTATTTCCAGTTTAATCATCATGATTAATCATCATGAAGGTAGACAAACCAGACATCCACACAGGACCTGGTGGGATCAGGCACCAGGAACCTGCACGTGAACAGATCACAATAATGAGAGAACGAACCATATGAATTTTCCTTTTTCATACAGGATAACTTGAATTCAAACGTATTGTGTTAGTGATTTTGCCTTTTGGACCTCTGCCCTTGCCAGAGAAGGAGAACTGCTGTGCTAGTGGCTAACTGAGATGACGTTCACTCCTTCAACAGGAGATGATACTACTGCTGTGATGTTCCTGCCTGGGGCCACTATTAAATCCTGTGTATTCTGTGCCCTACAGTGCAGGGTCAGAGTCCACAGAGCAGTAAATGGCATTATTCCCTAGAACAAGAGTGCTTCCGTATGGAGGTCAAAAGTGATAACAGTTCTGTAAACCAACTGATTGCACTGGAACTGGATAATAAGATTATTGCATTAGAGTCTGGGTTGATTAAACTTTATGGTTAAAAAAAGAGTATTTTTGATTCAGCTATTATGTAAACAGGACAGACAAACTCCCCTAAATAACAACACTTATAACAAAAGAACAATGGACTGCTTTAAAAAGGACTTTTCCCAGTTTGCTTCCACACTTCTTTGGCGCCTTTAATGCTTTCTCTTTTCACACACTTCCAGTAACCTTGAATGCCTTGCTGGTGCGGTACCTGTTAATAAAGTTAAAGTGTGTTTAGCATTTACACAAAAAAGGCTCCTATTCCCAGATTATGTAAATACAAAATGTAATGCTGTGCTGCTGCTTCCGTAGTTCACATGTGTAATAACAAGTTCTTGGTGGCAGCACTCCTCCCAGATTCATATGCAGTAAGGAATATCCAGTTTAAAATACATTTTTTTTCCTATTCATTAACTCTACTTCTGTTTCTACAAGCGTTTACAAGATAGTTGTAGCAATTGTCTGTGGTATTTAAAAACAATTAAGTCAGCTTGTTACCCTCAAACCTCGATGAATTCGGTTCCTCAGGACTCCAAGAAACTCGCTGTGGCTGAGGCAGTCATCTCCATCAAGATCAAAAATCTTGAAGATGGTATCCAGAACATTATCTGAGAGTTCTTGTCCTGTTGCCACCTTCACTGCTCTCTTGAACTCAGCTAGTAAAGACATAATATTACATCATAGGTGACTGTGAACTTGTAAAGAAAATGAAAAGCACATTATTTACAATATATAAATTTGCAATGTCTCATGGGTATCCTAAGTGGACAATTTGGGATGTATGAACTACTAAGCTATTAGGAGGTCTCAGTTCACGTGTTCTTGAGCTTGCTTCATCTTCTGTAACACTACCTTTATTAATTTTATGATAAACTTTTGACGTGCACTACTTCTCAAGCAACAGTAAGAGCAATATTTTTTTTCTAGAAATAGCTGCATGCTAAAAACTTTTGGCTGCTACCTGTGCATAGGGATGATAAGTGTTTGCCGTGCTATGATCTCATTAAAAACCCTTCCATTTTATCTCAAACCAGTTTCATGCCAACTCATTCTGCAAGAAAACTCTTCTCCTCAGAGAGCAGTATTTTATGAGATGCTTCACCTCACCCAAAACTCTCCTCAGCAACTCTGTAGAAACACAGACCATCAAATGGTTCAACATGCTTCTTACAGCACGTGGCTTTATATACCTGCAGTTCTGGTTTTTAAAGAAGTAGGCTACCTTCTCTTTAAGGATGGTTGAAGAGTTTATGGGGATTTGTGGCAGAAAAAGCCATCACACCTCTCTGAAGATCTACTTTTGTCTTCAGCTTTTTTGCCTCTCTCTTTACGCTGCCATGTGCCCTACAAAAATAACCCACTATCCCCACTTTTGGTGTACAGAATTTGGAGTTTTGACTAAAGGAAGATGAGGAAATATGGGGTTGCTGTGAAACAGCAGATTGTAAGAGTGAAAGGATTGTTGTTTATTATAGTAAGCACAATCCCAACATATGAACTGGCTGCATTTCTGAAGGCATCATGGAAGTGTGAATTTCAAGAAGGGACTGGAGGTTATTGAAGTACAGCAGTATTGTAGATTATTACAGAAAGTTGTCCAATGAAGTCATAAATATAGTATTAACAGGGTTCTGCTTTCAGAAACAAGTGCTTTTTATAGATAGTGCTATAAATATGATTAGTTCTGAAGCTTACTAAAGGAAATAGCATTCCTAACTTAGCTCTCATCTTTGTCTCTTTCAACAATTCCTAATGCAATAAATGTAGAATTTACAGTTGCTTTAAATAAAATTTAATTGAAAATCCTTTTGCAAGAGAATATACCACAATTTGAAAAGGACATGACATACTGGATGATCATAGCAGTCTTAATTTTGTCTTTCAAAACATGTTAACTGTTTCATTTCTTGATGCTAAAGTTAAATCCAGACATAGCAATGTACTTTTTTGAATATAACAAGAAATAAAAAAAGGAGAAAAATCTACAACAGTGAAGTATAATAATCTTTAAACCAAGAAGAGCCACCTTATCTGGGAGAAAAGGTAAGTTGTGAACTCAGAAGAAAACGAAGTCCAGAATAAAAAAGAAGGACTAAATCACTGCCTTATTTCTATTCAGTATTCATATGTGTGTGAATACACACATGTACCCACATGCAAACAGCAAGACAAAGAACTTAGTGAGATTCAGGAAAGAATTAGACATGTAGAGATGTAACATCTGTGAGTTACCTCAGCATCTGACTGCTTTTGATCACAATGTGGTTCAGTGCATAGTGTCACTTGTTGGTTGGGAATGAGTTTTTACAGGGAAAAACTTTTAGAGTCTACACCAGCTGATGGCCTCATTATCCTTTGGCACTTAAAAATGGGATACTTAGCAGGGTAGTGAGTTGCATCTCACTTATGACTATTATTTCACCATTAATTCACCCTCTTTCCTCTCCACTCTTTGTATGCCTTGTGCAAATAAAATCTGTCTACCACCACAGAAGAAAAATGTTGTTAAACCAGACTGAGGAGAACCATGAATTCAGCTGGGAACAGAAGCACATGATGAAAGAAAAGAAGCTGAGGGAGCTGGGAAGACCAGAAAGTGTAAGGGGGGAATCTTGCTCCAGCCTTCAACTGCCTAAAAGGGGTTATAGAGTAGACAGTGCCCCATTTTCTCAAAGGTGCACAGAGGTAAGACACAATCACTGTAAGTTGCAGCAAGGGTTTGACACAGAAGGGGAAAATCTCCATGATGAGAGTGGTTAAGCACTAGAACAGTCATCCAGAGAGACCACAGAAATGAAACTCCTCCTAAAGGCTGGACTAACTAGTGATGAAAGACAAAAGTTGTAAATCCCACAGTTTTGGCCTTTTTTGGTTCAAATTCCATCCAAATACCTCTCTCTCAAGAATATGTAATTCTCTTGTCGCCTTCTGGTATCTCTCTCACCTTTTTTCACATGAGCCCACCAAATATTAATTCCATAAAAAAATGCATTTTTTTTAAAAAACCCAAACCAAAGGTGTACAGCACTTACCCCGTTTCACAGGACGATTTGCTACAGTAAACATCTGCATGGCGATGGAAAAGTCTTCCAGGTTATTTGTAAACTTGCAGAAAGTCTTGAATTCTTCCAAGCTGATGTTCTAGAGTATCACAGAATTCAGTTGATATATAATGAATAATACATTCAAATCCCAATAATTCTATTTCATTGAATCAGGTGGGTGTTAGTGTTTAGGTGCGATTGCCTACTCATTGTCAGTACTTGCATTTCTCAGCTGGCAAATTATCAGTTCCTATTTGCATAAAATTCAAGGGCTGCAATAACTCATTTGTTAACTAGTTACCTTATTAGATACTCACATTCAAATGAAAACATGTACATACAAAGAAGGAAGCAAAGCAAAGCAGAGCAAGCTTTGGGTACCAACCTCTCCCGCCTCAATTCTGTCTTTCACATTCTGCCAGTAAATTTCATTGTCTTCCTCATCAGTGAAGTACAGCAACCACGCCGCAAAGTCTTCTTTTCTCATGACGTTCAAACCCTTTGAAAACTTTATGAATTCCATTTCTTGGACTTCTGTTTGCAGATTTTCCATGAACCTGTAAGTGTAAGCAGATATCATCCAACAGTTTATACTCGCATCACTGTATCACTACACTTCCCTGGCTACTAAATGCAGTAGACAGTAACTCTGAACTAGAGACGCACCAACACCGTTGCTTAAAACACCACTGCTCTGACTTTACCGGCGCGTGTGGATTAATTCCCAGGGCTGCATTTCCACAGCGGCACCAGCAGGGCACGCTCTCGGCCCGCACAGGTGGCTGCCACCAGGAGAACTTGCCGATGTCATCTAGTTTTTACCAATGTTTAAAAACGCACTGATAAGGAGATACAATAACTGGTAAGGCAGCAGCATAATGAATGGATGAAAAGGGACATGGTAACTAAAGGCCTGACACATGATTTATGAGATTTCATATTAATAGGAGAGGAATGACAAGGTTGGAAAGTGCCTAGAAAGATGAGGCCCTAATAATCACCAAGGTGAAAGAAAAGAGGAAACTTGAAATCATCATTGCAGGAGAAAATGACTGAAAGCCTCAAAGATTATAACTGCGTACAGAGGTTTGGCAAATCAATTCTGCACTCACTAGAGGATGGATTAGAGAGGATTATAATTCACATGTACAGAGTTTAGAAGAGCAGGGAAAATGAAGGAAGGTAAGAAGAGAACTGGTTGAAAAAGGAAAGGGTGAACATCAAGGTTTTTTGGAGATACCCATTCATTTGGGAAGAAAAGAAGAAGTATCACAAGAAGCAAATAACAACCTGCAGGTACAGAGCTGGAACTGTAAGGAGAGTTAGAGCTTTGAGTTTCCCCAGTTTGGTCTAAGTGGCCATTAATTATTCCCATTAATTTATTCTGGCTAATATTAATTTTGAAAAAGCAAAAACCAATACTGTGTGATCCATTTGACAACTTCCACGTCAGAAATGGGGCAGTCCAAAAACAAGTGATGTTTTTTAAATAAAGGCTAAAAACAGTGGTACTTGCCAGAATACTTTTAGTATTTTAAAAGAACCCTGCTTTATTGAGTTGCAGAAATTATTGACAGGAGGGAACGAAATACTCCTACATTGGGATGAAGCAATTAGTTGGAGAAGAGGACAGCTAAGGGTCTATGTAGCCAATATCAGCAGAGCCTCATTTGCTCATCAGTGTTTGCATGGCCTCACTGGGTTTGAATTCTTTCCCTTGAAATTACGGCATTTTAGTCCACACAGCTATCTTTAGTTCTTTAATGAGATCACTTGGCCAATTAGTAGCTGGAAGCTCTGTGAAGTCTGTAAGGGCTTAGCTGAAGACTGCTGTTGTGGCATAAGCTCTCTCTTGTATTTTTTCTTCTAATAGGTAGAGCTGCATGTGCAAATGAAGGGCAAACAAATGCTTCACAGCTCAGGACATGCAGGTAAAATGAAAGCCTTATAGCGGAGATGATTTTAAGTTTCAGGCTAGAGTTTAATTAGGGTAATACTGAGGAGGGGTACAATATGCTCTCGCATTTTTCTGGTCTAGTAAAGGGGGTTACAAGACTCTCACAGTATAGTCAAACACTAAGCTATACTCCTCCAGAGTCAACCTTAAGACCTGACACACTTTCAGCTCCCCTGACTCTCTCCCTCACAAGGAGATGAAACACCAGAGGACCAGTTAGTGCCACTAGTGTGACCATGCAGCCCCTTGTCTTGCAGACCAGTGAGAGCTGACTTCCACAGCTGGCACTCTTCTCTTTTCAAACCCAGCTCCTCTCTTTGTAACTCATGAGGACACTGCCTCTGGCCAGCACTGCAGTTAGACTGTGCCGGGGAGACCAGCCCGGCTGCGAGTGTTGGCACAAGTGGCCCTGCTGCACCCACAGCTTGCAACTAGCCCCTCCAGGTCCTGGGAAGGGAGGATGAGGTGCAGGGGGAGAGAACAGCATGGACCTGGCATGTGGACCAGGCATGGAGTCAGTCCAGTAGAGACTGACTAGGACCACTTGGCTGCATTTTGAGAGTGGCCATCACGGGTAAGGAATAGGTGGTATCTGGGATGTGTGGCTTGTACTAAGCTGGAAGTCACTGTGCTGAACAGTATCTTTGAGTGTAGTTTCTAAGCCTTGTAATGCCTGGTCTGGGGGAAAAGAACTGCTGAAAATTAGGTCACTTACACAAATATGCCTAAAACTTGCATAGAGGGAAACAAGACACTATGTTTTATTTTCTTGGATTTTAATCTATGAAAGGTAGATATATTTTGCAACAGACTCAAGGTCTCGAGTCTTGAGCTATTTATCCTGGGGAGCTAACTCTCACTCATTTGCTTCACTGCTCAGTAGCCACAGCTGATGACACAGAAACATACTCTTCCACCTTTTCTGAATATTGCATTTCCTTAAGTGGAAAAGCCTTGGTGACCTGCCCTCTAGCCAGACCCAATAAAGGCAGGAGAGCTAAAAGATCAATCACTTCTACAAGACAAGGAAGGAGCAGGTGGCCCAGCAAGCTGCACACATCAGCCAGCTGAAAGGGGCAGCAAAGCCAGAGCAGAAAGTGAAGATTTTGGCTGTGGCATTTTTAACATGCTCTTGGTTCTTCACCCTCTTCTAATTGGAGTTCATTTCAACTTGTAGGCTTGCTCCTGGCAAGCCAGAGTGGGAAGATTTCCTGCTGTATCAAATGCTACTCGGAGTACCAGCTGAAATGTGCAATTTTAAATTCATGTGATAGTTCCCCATATTAAAAAAATTAAAGTACTGTGAATCATCACATCAGCATTCTAGGTCACTCTTATTCCCAGATGTGAGAGTTAAAAATCCTAATGAGGTTTTTTTTCAAGTGAAAGTTATTATAAGTTATTAAAAATAACTTTCTGGTTAGGAAGTAAAACTTGATACATAAATGTCAAGACACCACTAGGGATACTTGCTTTTATATCTTCTGGATCACAGTGCAATGAGTTTCAGCTGGAAAATCCTCAAAAATTTATCCAGATATTAGGAAAAACAAGCACATAAATGAAATTCCTGTGCTCCCAAAGTCAGTGGGAACTTGACTGGGAACATTGAAGGGAGTCAGAATTCAACTACAAGAACAGGATTCTGATTGTAGATCTGCTCTACAATTAAAAAATAATTACACTGGGAATACTCTTACGTTAGTTGAAAATAAAAGCAAACCCTAAGTTTCCAAATAAAACGGAAAGGCAAACAATAAATTTATAAGATGGGGAAAAGGCTGAGAACAGACAGTACTTTCTTTAAGATAACCCGTTTTATGCACACTCTCTAAAACACCCACATTGAAGGCCAATGGCCAAATTCCTTATCGTGCTACAACAGCATCCAGAAACCTTATCAGGACTTATCCCTCATTTTGGAATGTGCTCTACTATAGAAAGAGGGAGTCTCTCAAGACTTTTTGGCAACTCAGCTTTAATGGTGTTAAAGCACCGCAAATAGAAGTGAAAACGTAATAAAAGCAGGGAGACCTCAGGAACGCAGCTATTCCCCCTCCAGCCAGAGAAGTGCTAGCATTGTATTCTTTACAGAACACAAAATAGTAGAACGACACACTAGAGGAAATGTTTCCACCTCTTGACCTGAACAGTCTGTGCAGAGCTTTAGCACTCTAATACAGATCTGACCAGTTCTTGTTGCGCTGATTTGTAGGAAGGAAACTTAACAACAGAGATGGTGGTGCATATAACACCACTGCATTTATACCCTGCTTTGGCTCCTCTTTTGGTATTGAAGTCCTTTTGAAGAATTGGTAACCCCCTCTGCACCAAAAGGCTGTTGCAAAACAGCTGAGAGTTGCCTTTTTGCTATCTGACTCAAACAACAATACAGAAAATATCATAAAGGCTTGACATTAACCTTCAGAGAACATTTAGATCTGTGCTTGTAAATTCAGTTTTGCAAGCATTAAGACAGTTAATCAATCTCACAATTTTCAGAATTACAGACAAAGCCCTCTGATTTACTATCATAAGTATTTCTAAACCAAACCAAACCCCTCACTTTCATTTATAAGCACTGTGTAGAAACTAATCAAGCTATTCTTTTGCTAAGTATATAGGAAAGGAAGAAATAGACTTTTCTCGACCTCTTTCCTAAGTATTTGGGAGATATTCAAATTGAGTTATGATAGGAATATCATGAAGCCAGATTTTGTTGCCGTCTCCACCTCCTCAGTGCCCGATCTTGGTTGCACTAGATGTAATCTTTAAGTGTATTAGGGCTCTCTCTCCATATGCACACACGTAGATAAAAGTGTAGGCACAGAGACAAATAAGAGGGCAATCATACTCTGTTTCTGCAAAGTAATTCCAAATCCCCGGATGAAAAACACTGAAAATGTACAAGCTATAATCACAGCTAAAGCACTGCTGGCTGATGATGCTGCCTGAAACAGATCCTGCATCCATGCATTGGCACACACACAGAACAGCCCCCCAAAAACGTCAGTACTCGCAGTGGGGTTTAGCCTGGATCATTCCGCTTTCTTAAATTAAAGGTTTCAAATGAAATTTACCAAGGAATTTAAACTACTGAAGGAAAGAAAGAGGGCAGGTAGGGAAAAGGCATGATTTGTGCATGGTTATACAATTTGTGACCTTCAAGCTACAGCAGAAATAAAAAAGGGTCCACTATTAAAAAATATTTCTGGTGCAAAATTCTATTAACCAATGAAAAGTTTGGAAGCAACAAATCCGGTAAAAAAATGCCATAAACCGGATTTGAAATGTTACATTTCCTTACATGATTAAAAGATGCCCATTATTTAGCCATACCAGGAAGTACTTTTTTGTAAGACATCGCAGGAAAAAAATACAGCTATCAGAGAGTTTTTTGAATATCCTTTCCACACGTTCTGCACTTTTTTTTCCCCTTCAAGAAGACTGTGAGAGATTTAAGCTTGCTTGGGGACGGATTACAGGAACAAATCACAGCAGTCGTAAACTGTTTAGGGAGTGAAATATTGTCTCCTCTTTTATTTGGGATTAAACATACTTAAATAAGATCAGTAGGAGACAAAGGGACTTTTTTCAGGGGAAAAAATAGCGTTTGTCAGGAAGAAATATTTGCTATATCTAGAATACTAAATAGTTTTCTACTCAGAATGAAAAATAGTACATATAGTATAGCTGGAAATTAAAGCACAAATGAATTACTTTTTGGAAGGAAAAGACCAAAAATTATTTCTGTATCAAAAATGGGGGGAAATCCATACAAAACAATAAAAAACCTGGAATTCTGGGGAACTTCTGGTTCATGTTTGAAATCTGACATTCTCTAAGACAAGTCCTGGTTTTAGAAGATGACATTATTGCTGAGGTGTAAAACTGAGTGGTGGCAATCTGAAACAAAAACATGTTCAGATCTTCTTAGAATAAAGTCTCACCTGATTAGGGCCTTTTCTATTAAATCTACCTTTCTTTGTAGAAGGCAACACCTTTAGTAGTGATGTATATAAATATAATTTTACTCCAGAAATTTACATTTCCTAACCTTAGCCAGGGAAACAAGCTCTTGCTTTTGAAGTTGTAAATTCTTATTAATAATTACTGTATCGTCCTTATATTAAAGACAATAAAACTAGTAAGAAATGATCAAGAAGTCTGCAGCTGAACATGCGTTCCCTGAGTCCTACCTTTGGACTTTAAGATCTCAGAAACCACCTTGTTTACTACGGGAAACACATAGGATAATGTACATCTTGGATTGCTTTTACTGCTTCTAAGCAGTTCCAGTTGCAGAACAATATGGATGTCCCACCAATGCCGCTCAGCAGAGAATGAAGAGGAGCATTGGTTGCTGTTTTGACTATGTTCTGGAGACTAATGAAAAAGAGCTTTACTGGTGCCACAAAATAACTATGACAAGATTGTTTCTTTAGATTCATGGTCCCAGCAGCCCAAAAAAGGTTGAAAAGTGATCTGATATTATGTTTCATGGTCTCATTCTTTACACTTGGTATAATTAACTCATGTGTGTATCACAAACATATGATTTCCCAAGAACCATACAGCAACTGGAGATAGACGCTTAAGCCATTTTCCCTTCCTACACTCAGTGTGCCTCCTGTGTTCAGGGCAGTAGGAAGGGAGGCACAAGAGCTGGCTTATATCAGTCTCACCTTGCCTGAAGAGATGTAGACAGTTTCCATTTTCTTTGTGCCATTTGAATGCAAAGAAAGGAGAACAGGACAAATTAATTGCCTTGGTATATTGACTGTGGCTGCCTGACATTTTTTAAATGTTTGGACTGTGGGCTAAAAGGGTTGGACAACACTGGTGTACATGTAGATACAGATGGCTGCACACTTACAAAGGGATTTTTTAATCCAGCCAAACTGAAAAGGAGGAAGCATGAGGAAAATATATGTAAGTAATGAGATGAGAACACTAGTCTCAGCTTTCAGAATTCCCATGTAAGTACAGTGAAATTTCACAATGAGAGCATTCCTGATTTTTTTTTTTTTTTAAAGTTTCAAGGACTCTGCAGCACAGCAATATCTGTGTATTTACCTAATGTGACAAGTTTTAGTGTGTCCTAGTCAAACCTAATCACCTCTACTTTCTACTCGGTACTACACTGATCAATGGAAAAGCTTTCTAGGCAAGAACTTGGAAAATGATAAAAGCATTTACCATCATTATTTTCTGCTTTTGACAATGATCTATGTCTGTACAGCTCATCAGTCATCTCTTGTAAAAACAGCGTGGCACTTTGATCAAACAGCCAACAATAGCTTCCCGCATAAGGTAAAGTGTTATGAGAGGCCATCAGATAGAAATCACATTTTCTCTGAACAATAGGAAGCCAGAAATGATGTGCTTGATTTACTTGCAAATAAAATAATGTGAAAGGTGATATCTTCACAGAGGTTAAAAAGACAGTGATCCCTTTATTCACCTTTCTTCGTGTTAAACAAACTTCACTGTCATGTTGCAACTGAGATGGAGTGTCTATGCAGTGATAAAGAGGCACATTCCAGCTCTACGAAACATAACTGCCACTGTTGAAAAATTACCTGCATTAAACCTTACACTTATCCCACAAATTTTAAGAGCAAGATGTGGGAGTTTGATTTTGATTACAGGCCTCTATCTGTGTGGCGGGCAAAGGTCTTTAACCTATGCGTTCTGAATGTACTAGGTACATAGTTTCATCAATGTCATGCCTCATTGGGTCGATGTAGGATTTTATCTAAAACCCAAGGCTTTTCAGTTTACATTGTATATGCAAACACAACCTTTTACTGGTGCTCTCTGCCTTTTGTTTCACTGAGAAGATCTACAGTATTTATAGGAGAGGGAGCTGCAGACATCTTAAACTTATTTTACTCACTTAGATTCCTATTGAGCTGAGGTCTTCAAAAGAGAAAGACTGTTTATTTGAAGACTGGTATGTACCAGAGCCACTGGAGCCGAACACTTTTTAGTCTACTGATTGCAACAACGTTCATTTTTAAGAGGGCTGACACACATCCTCCATTTCTGAACATAAACTGAAGTAAAACACATTATTCTACTTTATTTTTGCAGTCTGTAAAGGACTGATAATTTTTGTAGAAAAGGTAATAGTGATGTAGATAATCTTCTCTTGATGTCATGCTAGGAGATGTGTGTCAAGATTCAAACAGGGATCTGCATAGTCCCATTGCAAAAGTAGTTCAAAGGGTGAAGGAAAAGGCACAGGTAAAGCTTCAACAGCAGCTGGAATTTGAAGCAAGTGGATAAGTTACCTACAACTTACCATGACAGCTGTAATAGGGAAGGAGTATCTCAGCTAGAAAATATTTTTTATTTGATTAGAAGTTACTTTTTTGATGATTTGGTCAAGAAAAATACTCATGAATCACATTGTTTTAAGGTATGCCACCATAGAACCGCCAAGGACTGGAGTCTCGACCCTCACAGCCTCCAGGCCCATTGCTGCTCTGGAGTTATGGTGCTCAGCTCCTGCAGACAGCAGACTCTAGGAGCTAAATGGGAAATTCAATCATGCAAAATCATGAAAAATCTCTACTTTGTTGCTTAATTTTCTGAATCAGCTCTGAATCTCTCAGTGAGATCAGATTAATGCCAGTGTTGGTGCAAAGCAGAGGGGATAGGAACAAGACTGGTTCCTGTTAGGCTTGTCTAGCTGAAAAAATACCTGAAAAACTCAGAATATCGAAGTTTTTGCTTTCCTTCCTTTCCAAAGAAATGCACCAGCAGCATAGTATTAATACCACAGTCTTCCAGTTCTGTTTCCTACAAAACAAAAAACCAGTATGATTGTTATGCATTGTATGATTAATACATACTCACCACATATTTAGAAATACTTATGTGAACTAGAATTTCACAAGAGATACTTGCAAATTAATTACTGTTCCCAAAGCTATCACACAAGATCTCAGAGTTGAACAACAGTTCCACATCAACTGCTAACGGTGTATTATAAGTTCTGTTTCTAAATATTCTGTACGAAAGATAAGGACAAATTCCAACTACTGTCAGTGTATTTTATTATTAAAATGGAGAAGGTTGTAAGTTAAATCTTTACAAATATTTACTCTTAGGTGAATAGAAGATTTAAATAAAGTTAGTATCTCTAAAAAAAATTTAGTTAGATATTTCTAATGTGTTACAGCCATTTTAAAACATACACAATAGTCTTATAAATGAATCTAGGAAAATACAAACATTGACAATGCTCTATTATAATATGGTCTTACAAAGCTTCTTGGAAGTTTTCAGTGTTAGAGATTTTTCTATGTATTTTAGAAAACCAAACAAGAAATTTTTGCAGAGAAGGGGTGCACATTGTTTCAACTCAACAGCATCTTTAACAAGCCTAAACCCACACATAATTCTTCTTTCAGCACTAGCACACTGGCATTTCTTTGAACACAACAAAACACTAAGCAACACGAAGAGAGATTTTTTTTTTTTTTAAGTCTGTGGGGATTTCAGCAAACTATTCTTATGACATCTAAATAGCCTCTGTGTCTTTTATCTTCTTGAAGAGGTAAGATGAAAGACAAGAGTCTATTCATAAGATTTAATACTAATGGTTATTTAGCTTTCAGCGTCATCAATAACAAGTCCCATTAGTCCACTGTGTTTCATGCTTACTGCATATGTGACACAGTTATTTCACAGTTAAAGCATTCCTCATTTCTACTGCAAGCTACAATTCACCAAATACCAGTGATATGAGTTATGTATGAGTGAACCTAGAAAAAAAACTCTTCAAGCCACATGCAAACTTTTATCATTTAATTGCAGGCAAAGAATATTTAAATACCCACAAGATCCATCCTTCTGAAGTTTAAACACTTCAGATTACTGTGAAGACTGATGCATAAACATTGGTATATGCTTTTTTGAAAGTCAAAAGTCAAACATTCATGTATGCCTATTTGAAATTCAAGTCCAAACTATTTATATCAGAATGCAAGGTTTTCTAAGAAGAAAGAGAGAAGAATCCACATATCCCTCAGTGCAGACAGATTCTAATGTGCTTTTTGCTTACATGTTTAAAGGAAACTTGAAAAATGCAAGAAATAAATTTGCTGACGTAATTTTAAAAAACTGAATTCATGATTATGCAATTTTATGCTTCCAGTTTAATTACTCCGTACTACAATCAGTGTTGCATTGAAAACAAACTGAAAAACTAGGTTTAAAATAAGCTTTTAAAAACTAAGTCTGTGACAGAAAGTTTTTTCTTCTATTTCTCTAGTTACAAGCTAGAAGAAGACATACAAACAACACTTACCTCATCTTATCTAAGATGACAAAGCCTATCCCTGAATTAATAACAAATATGCACCTACTTGTTGGCTACCTTCTTTATCAGTGAATTTCCACAGTGAAATTGGCAGATGTCCAAATACTATGTTAGTGAGAGTTAAATGTATTTTAAAACTACAAAATAGTACATCTCTTTAAAGCATAAAATGCAGTTGGAGACCACAGAGACTACAGCTTAAGGGTAAAATTTCAAAAAATTGCTTTTCCTAGCGTTAATGCTATTAAATTAAACAACATGTTAGTACATAATTCCTTTTTGTCCACAGAATCATTAGGAGCTTTTGCTGCTGAACTGTATAAATTAGTACCAACATGACAAATCTTTGTTAGAAGATAATGAGAGTTCTATTAATATTTCCAACACCTCACCCTCCTGAGCTTAGGTAAAGGATAACTTACCCTTGGAATGTCTTGGCAATGAGAATGAAATGGTAACCTAATCCTAGAGCTGCAAAGAGGACCAGACTAGGAGCTTAGAGTCACTATCTAAACTGAGTGAAAATTTGTATTCTGGTGTATCTGGTACCTTCAGCCCCGGGAGGGTGCACCATAGAACCCTTTTGAACTGTGCATTTTACAGAAAGCTGAGGCACAGAGTGGAGAAAGAATCGAGATGTTCTTAGTTTCATCCTGATAAAAGCAGAGAATGGGGCAGGGACATGTATCTCAACTGGGGAACTCAGACATGTTCCAGGGTCAGACAAAGAATCCCAAAGACCACACAATCTGATGCCACACAAGTGTGTGAACTAAGGAACACGTGTACGTATTACAAACATAGGGTAATTTTCCTAGAGTAATGTTAACGCCTCCTACACTTTTCAAAAGCACCATGAACTGCTGAATTATGCAATTATTCCTTTTTAAGCAAGATCAGATAACACAACAGTTATTTCCTTATTACATTACGCAGGCTGCTAACATAAGAGGCCTGATGCTGCACTGAGTCATGGGCACAGACCTACCTAACCCTGTAGCTCCCCACTGAGCTTTTGACGTTTAGGACCTGATACTGCAGCAAGTACCAACAAGTGCCACTGAGAAGAAACTTATCGCACAGGGAGACGGGATTTTCAGAATAATGTACCTAACTGATTTTCAAAACTCATCTGAAATGTTAATAGACTTACTGTCTCTAGATTCTTACCACCTTTCCTTGCAGAATTTGCCTGAGGCATGACTGGGAAGCATTCATCATGATTAAAATCTGCAATTCGTTTCTTGTTCTCGTGCTTGCTTCCTGGGAGATGGTATTTACTGTGCAATGCCTTGTTTCAATAAAAATTGTAAAATTAATACATATTTTGGATTGAATTTTTTTTAATCTAAAACACAGAGCGAGTAGATGGAAGAAGAGGGAGTAAAGTGAGGTCAGGCAAGGAGAACATTATCTTAGTTCCTGTCTGCTAATGATATCCCAAATTTTTCCAAAGGTAAGACTAAATAATTGCAAATTTTTCTGAGTCTACTTCTCTGAAATGCTCTTTGTTTTTAAGCTGCTAGCTCAGTCAGTTCATCATACCAGACTTCTATCCCAGTCTACCCTCATACACTGCTCAAGAGAATTAAAACTTTCTATGATTTTGAGAGTCTCCAAGATGTTGGGATATATCCTACTACTCAGTTCTGGGAAGAAGGTTTAAAGAAGTATCCATTATGAAATTAATCCTACCAGTTACAGCCAGTCAAAGGAACTGTAAAGAGGCAAACTAGTGGGACCAGGAGACCAGATCTCCAAAAGCAGTCCTTTTCGGTGAAATCCAGACAGTCTCAGCTGGGCCCCAGAATGAAACAACATATTTCATGATGAATCAACTTTCATCATGATTTAAATCCATACTAAAGCTTTTTAATGTTTTGCAACACACTTTCTTACCAGGTAGAATTCAAGGTCTGATGCAGAAGGGCTAAAATGTGCACAACTGTTTCTACAGAGGATATAACAGATAACATCCGAGAAGTCTGATGGAACAGTTTCTAAACGATAAACAACTTGTATCCAGCATTCAATTCCCATTATTGGTGGGATGAGTTGTTTTTCAATGACAGCTAAGGCCACGGAATCTCTCTGCTGTACCCTTAGTGCCCTTAGTAACGAATAATGTGCAACTTCATGGATATCCTTAGGTTTCAGCATGTCACCCCAAGTTCTGCATTTGTGAAGAGATGCAGAATAAAAATGGCTTCCAGCCAAAGGGGCTACAGCTAATTTGGGAGTAGATGCTGTAAGAGATACTTTATGCCACAAATAGAAATAGGTTGAAACTAGTTTTATTGCGAGCAGGTTGACTGTGTCAAGCAGTCAGGGAATGGCACTGTTGCACTGCAAAGCCTGAGGCTGCCTGAGGGGTGCACTGCTGGCAGCCTGTGAAAGCAGCTCCTATGCACAGCTGGCACAGCTGGGGACAGCTCCTCACAAGAATTCAGGCCCTGCCTCTCTGTCATGGCATTACTTTAAAAGTATTCCTTTCCCCTAGAAGTAGAGATTCCATAACAAGGACCCCCCTCAGCAGGTGTGATGTGCTTTGAACTACGCTGTTTTGATCAGTGGGGACTTGGCCTTGAAGACCAAGCATATCCATGCTCAGCATGTGCAAACCTCCTTGCCCCCGGTGCTGAAACTGACTCAGGTGGACTGTGACCAACTCTCCCAGCCCGCTTTCCAAACACAACCACAGGTAGTCCACGTTCAGGCTGCCATCACAAGTTTCAGTTACTCCAAAATGCCAACTCAGCAAAGTGCACCATTTCCAGTTTATTCCAACGAATTTTACAAGCAAATACACTAGGTGGCCTTCAGAGATGATGACCAGATTCTTAGTGTTTTGAATCAAAGACTAGAGCTGTTAGTGCAAGGCCAAATCACGTGTCTTCCCTGGGCTATCAGGAGCCCATGCTGCTATCTGGCTTGTCTGCATAATTTAAAGCGCTTCAGAGTAGGTTAAATAGCAGAGACTAAAAAGGTGGTCTTGTCTGACACATCTTTGCAATAGAAAGCAGTGCTACTGTGACCATGACAGACTTCCAGATGAATTCCTTGAGGGAGAGGCTTTTGTTATTTAAGCCAAATTCAATGTACTTGCAGAATAGGTACCTAGAAAGACGTCAGAAAGCATATTTCTTTCTCTCTCTTGAGGTTATAATGTCATCAGCTCATATTTTATATTTAATTTAATTTAATTTTCCTTGTCCATGAGGAAAAAAAATGACCCCACAGTTTTTTAATATCCTAATACTTTGGTGTCAGATGTCTTGATTCTTTAGAGAGTTCACCTGTCTGGAGAGCTTTCTTTAAAGCATGCAGGAGCATCACAGTGTTCCTTGGTTTAAAGTATCCAAAAGCTTTTCAACAGAATCCAATGTTAAACTGCTGATACAAAACATACATATTTATGTTGGAGAAGATAGGTCAAGAAAAAATGTGCATTCCAGCTGAAATGAGAGGTTACAAGATTAATGACAGACTCTTTCGGGGAGGGATATTAATTTTAGTCTTGGACTAGAGTCTTGCAAAATTTGATGTGTTGCACTGTTGTTACAGAGTACTACTGCACTAGAAGAGCACAGTTCTCAACCATCACCTTCCTCCCTCCAGTTTCAGGCAGTGTTTAGTTACACTGGGCCCAGGGTTATCCAGAGTTTGAAGGTCTGGGTGGAAAACTTTAAACTAATTAGAGATTCTAGGGAGCAGATGGGCAAGTTATGATGACCTGCACAGTCCCTGTGGCTGAGGAGATGCATCACAATGCTGCAGTGTCTGAAGGTCCAAGCGTAAAACCTTGTCCTTACCAGCTAAGCAGTGATAAATGTGTGAAAGACTAATCTCATTTACCTCTTCTAGAACCACAAGGAAAAAAAAAAAGAGAAGTAGACAGGTTAAAACAACTGATACACAAATAATAGGATATTATTCATATGTGGGTCTAAAAATACACCACGTATAGTCAGGTTCACTTTTAGTTCAAAGGTTTTCTGTTTAAAAGAGATTAATAGCTGTGTCCCCAGTTACTAATTAAATGTTGAAAAACTCCCCAACCACACTTTTCACACTTTGTATGAAAATGTGTTCATTATGAAATCCAGAAGAATATGCCTAATCATTTGGAAATGAGACAGTGCATGTATTTCCCAACATTAATTTCATTTCAAGAACAAATATAGAACATTCTGTATCATCATTCCTTTTCTAACAACAGCTAAAATTAGCTTATAAGTTTACCCATTACATAAAGCATATTACATGAGAGGTATTGAAAGTACTTGATAACTCATTAATCTAAATTGAAGGGCCTGAGAGCAAAGTCCCTGATCTAGACAACTGGGCTGTACAGGAGATATCTGCAGCCATTAGCACTGTTTTCACTACCAGAACACTAAAGCACCATACACAGTTGGAGCAGCCTTTCAAGGAACTCAGGTCAGTAACACAAATGGGTGTTGGTCACCTTTTCAAAATACACCAAAATCTTCTAGCTCATGCACTTTCCTGTTATAATCTAGACCACTTCCAGGCAGGGAGTTTGGTTCTCCTCTTCCATGAACCAAAGTAACATGTTCAGCTGGATGTTTCATATGAAGAACAGTTCTGCTAGGAAGCCAGATGGAGCATTTCCTTTAGCCTGTGGGGAAGGTGGGTGAGGTCACTGCCTCTGTTGATTTCTGTGCCATTTTCTCTGATCTAATTCGAAAGAACCAGGTTCCAGTTTTGTAAGCCTGCCTGCAGCTCTCCTTCACTGTGTGTGCACCCCTGCTACGAGTAAAACAGATTGCATGCTCTGCAAAACTCAGCATGGAACTTCCCAAAAGATGGGGCCAGTTAAGGCTGGGCAGACTTTTTGGCTTTTCTTCCAGCATCAATTATAGTACCGGAAAAAGAAAAACCCTCAATTGAAATATATATGTATCTGGATAGCCAAGTCCACTGCAATCCCATTCAAGGGCCATTACAGGTGAAAATTTGAATTTTAGGCGTGTAAGTCATAGTTTCAGTAAAAAAGGCAGAGATACAAGCGCCTGGGAGCACAGCAAACTGCTTTCTCTTTTGCTAATACAGTAACTCAATGAGTTTTAAATGGTATCTCCACATAGTTAATAAACGACTGGGATCTTTGTTTACACTCTAACAGGAACACACCCGGATACACCCGCTGGTTAAATAAAGTTGCAAACAACTGTATTTTCCTAAGTTGGTGACTTCTTCCATCTGGTGTCAGAGACTGGATTTACTCTGAAAATCCAGTAGACTCATATGCAAATTGTGAAAGTGTTGTGGAAATGAAGATCTATCCCAAACACCAAAATTCCATTGCAGTATCTCAACTTACAGAAAACACAGTCAACTTAAACCCTATATTTTTATGTTTCATCTGCTTTGCTTAAAAGGAATACTCTGACTGCCATAACTATTAAAAAGAAAGAGTAAAAACATACCCACTGACTAGATTGTATAGTCATATTCAATGCTTACAAATATAATCAACTTCTTTCATGGGAGACTGAGATAGGAAAGAAAATAAAAATTAGAAGAAATGTGATAATCTGGATTTTGCCAAGTAGAATTATAGAGATCAGAAGAATTTCAAGTTAGCTGTAGTCTCCACAGCTATTTAATTCTTCTTTTGTACCGTAATTCCATTGATAATCTTTTAAGAAACTGTACTAAATAATATTTTTGGCTGCAATAACTTCAGATTTTTCTGAATGAAGAATTCTGAAGACAAAATTTGAAGCAAGACAAAAACAAAGGAGAGATGTTCCGGCTCAGGTATTTAATTAGCTCACAATAACCTTATGTGTTTATAACTAATCTGTCCAACTGTATCAAAGTTTTTTGGAAATTTTATACTATATCTGTGCATTCATGCAGAATAAAGATCCTTTTTCTTTCACTGTCATGGCAGTTAAGTCTCAATTGAAATCGGTTTTGAGGAACAGACAACCCTATTAATCCTAGCTATCTTAATCTGGCGACTGATGAAAAGGTTTAAGAAAAGCAATGGTTGTTAGTCAAACAATTTTAAACTGAACTTTGAATACACACTAAGGGAGGAAAATTTTTGTGCACCAGAAGACACTTTATGCCTAATAAATATTAAAGGTGTTGGCAATACTGCCACTTTCTCTTTTTCCCCAGGCAGGTGAAAAAGTTAACATGAGCAACTCTTTGAAGAAACTGCTGATGTATGATAGGTTTACAAAGCAGAGCCCTGTATAAATTCCTTATTGAATGCTTTCAACATGAGCAGTTGCTGCCTCATGCCTAATGTAAACTGAAAGTTTACAACTGAAGGCAACTCTTTGGTGAGAAAAATATCCTTCAGCTACACCATCCAATTTAAGCAAGAAAGAAAAGTTGGGCTGCTGATGTAAGCAGCATCTTATAGTAATAGATGGAGATAATCCATCTGTACTCTCCCCCTCCTTAGAATCATGGAATAATTTAGATTAGAAAAAACCTCTAAGATCATCAAGTCCACCCATTAACTGAGCACTGCCAAGTCCACCAACTAAATTATGACTCTAAGCACCACAGCTGCACATTTTTTAAACACTTTCAGGGACAGTGATTCCACCGCTTCCCTGGGCAGCCTCTTTTAATGCTTGATCACCCTTTCAGTGAAAAGTATTTTCCTAATATCCAATCTAATCCTCCCCCGACGCAACCTGGGGCCACTTCCCCTTATGCTATTGCACGTAATGTGGTTCATCAGCTTCTTCAGAGGTGTTTTCAGCATGCTCAGGACTTCCTCTCTCTGTTTTCAGTCTCACTCAGTCTCACCCAGGATACAGAATATCTTGTCTCTCTGCTGACCACAGAATGAAGAAGAGATGGCAGCTTGCAAAGACTCTCCCTGGGAAGAAGGGAGGTTGCAGGTGGCTGGCTTCAGGGGAAAACAGACAGAAGGGAGCAGGAATTCATTGAAGAGATGTATTCACCGTTTGCTAAAGGTCTGCAAAACAACGTAACTTCTTTCCCAGTTGGAAGATCACACTCTAAAATTGTTTTTTCTGGTCTGCATCTACGCCATCTCTTTCTGAAAGTGGACTTAACTAAAGTAATCCTTACCTTTGTCACCTCAGTGGCACCTCAGTAATCACATTTCAAACCAACTCAGAATAAGCTGATATTCCTGCAACAGCAGCACTTGGGTAAGTTTAAGCTATCAATTTCTATTTGAAAAGCCTTCTACTCACATATGGCAATACAGAGTTTTTTCTTAGTTTTTCATAAACAGAAGAGAGTTACTTTGAAACAGAGGCTTATGGAAACTAAATAACCATTCCCTTTCATTTAATTAAAGCACTAATACTTGAGCTTATATACTTATATAAAAACTCTGAAAAAATAACAGAATTCATGAGAAATACGAAAATGTTTTTGTAAAGAAAACTTTACTTCGTACCTGAAGTACTGTTTCATCTCCAGCTGCTTTCAAATCATCTTCCTTCCCAATAATTTTCTGTAGCTGTATTTGTTGAGAAAAGAATAAGAAAATTACAAATGTGA
>JAYRBT010000001.1:44349277-44424789 GCA_036023395.1 Myiotriccus ornatus
TTTCAAATCATCTTCCTTCCCAATAATTTTCTGTAGCTGTATTTGTTGAGAAAAGAATAAGAAAATTACAAATGTGACCTTACAAGAGTCTTCTTTTTCAGAAACGTGCTGTAATTGCACCTTCTCTTAATTATACATTTCTGCAAGGTTCTCTAGTCATGACAAAATATTTGCAAATCCTTAGGGATATCTTGCTAGTCAGACACACTTTTTCCCAGGAATGTCTTATCTACCATGGTTAATACAGCCAAGCAGAACATGAATCTAGCTCTTGCAATCCAGTGCTTACGCTATTTTTAGAGGAGATTTTCTAGCACCAGAAGCTTAGCATTCACTTCATAAGATTTTGAAACTCAATGGTATAACATCAAGGATCATTTGGGAAATAAAAGTTATTCCAATTTTCATGCTGTCCTTCTAGATAGCTTTACATAGTTCTGCTGCAGACACGATCTTCTACACATGAAAAACATACGTGTTCAAATTAAATACTATATAACCAACAAAGAATAATTTCATTAAATAAGAAAACATTTTTTTCCCAGAATTGGCACTAGGCAGAATGTGTTTTGAGTTTCCCCTCCACCCCAGAAAAAAATTAATCTTGAATGTATTAGCAAAGAAGATTTTTAGAATTACTGAAATGACTCACATCTAAAAACATAACTTGTCCCAAATAGAGCTTTAAGGTAATATAGAAAGTGCATTAATTTGCAGTACTTCCAGTATATCTGAGCTGCAAGGTTTCTTTGAATATCTTTCAGCTTGGAAGGTCAAAACTGCCACAAGAACAAGTGATTTAAGACAGCACAAAGTATACCTACCTTTCAGACACTTGAATGAATCCTCAAAAGGACAGCAAAAATGAAAGAACAAGGGACTTAATAAATTTCAGGTATAGATATGGTCTTACACCTATCACTATGGATTTGGAGACTTTAGGATAAAGATGCGTTTAAAGCTCAGGGTTTTCAAAGCTGCTGGTTTGCTTCTCAAACATTTCTGAGTGATTCCTCAACCTGCCCACTAAAACTGGGAAAAAATCCATTACCAAATTTGCATAGTCATATAGCCATTATTTTGAAATGTTTTCAAATCTCTCCTTAGGGCTTGTTTTTCATTTGTTTGTTTGCTTGATGTTGTGGAGTTTTTGTTTGTTTTGTGTGATTGTTCAGAGAAGCAATACAGATTTGTGAATACTGAGTAAGAAAAAAACCACGAACTGTTCATGTTGCCAAAGGTTTTTCCTTGACCTTCAGATTTGGACTAATTTTTTTGTTTTTTTTTTTTTATAACCTCAGCTTTTTAGTTTCTCAGGATAGTTACTTTCTAAGTTTTGAATGCCATGTCTTGATAGTATCTATCAAAAGAAATACCGTAAACAAGGCAATTAAACAATACTTGTTCTTCCAAGTTTCTCCAAATTATTTTTTTTTATAATTTACAAAACAATTGACTAGTACAGTAAAAATATTATTAATTTCTTCATAGCAAAATAGTATTACAGAGCTTCTGAATAAAAACACAACTGCTTGTCAATATGCTCCACCTTTTTTCTTACCTGAAAAATTGATCTTTTGCTCACACATAACAAATAAAACTGCAAATACTTTCCAAACCACAGAAAATACCATCTTTTTTCTTTTGGATTTTATTTTTAAAGGAGCTATTAAAAAAATCTGCAGAGACTACTTAAGAGTACAGAAACCCAATGTAATTTTTTTCACAAGCATTCTAAAGATTTAGTTTATTGTTTTCTTACACTATATGTAAATCCTTATAGTGCTTGAAACTATTTCCAGAAGTTTCTTTCCAGCCCAATACAGCAACTACTCACAGAGGGAGAAGAATTGTGCCTCAAGAAATGGACTCCTCCATGTAACATTTATTGTATTTAATATTTATATCTGTTTATCACTCAAGACACTAATGGCTAATTTAAAGATAATGAGACCTATTATGAAGCTAAAGACATACTAAGAAGTAATCTGTTCTGAACAAGACAACATCTGGCAGAAAGGCTATGTCAGTCTTATAAAAGGAGGCGATTTTGCATCTTCCAGTTGTTTGAGAGAGATCAGTGCTTGTGGATGCTCTAGGACTATAGAAGCGCTCTGTACCAAACCACCATGAAGCTCTAAAAGTTTTCTGTGGTACCTGTGCTCCAGGACAAGCGTGCAAGACAGTCTGTTTAGAAAGTTTAAATCACACAGTCTTGCATGTGCCATCAGAACCACCCTATCTCCATTCCCAACAGTTTTGAACTGTCATTAATTTTACTGAGACATCTTTAATCAGGACAGAGTTAGGGAAATTCCTCACTTGCTGGGGATTTTGGGAACTCTAGTAGCCCTATTCTTGGTGGGAGGTCCCACATTAATGTGCATGGGTTATTACGTGTCTGGAAATCCCCCTCACTGAATCTCAAGTAAATGTCTTGAAGTGCAGAGTTCACGGAAGTATCTTACTGTCCTCACAAAGAGGCAGATAATATGGCTCTGAGAAATGATTCTGCACTCTGGCAGGGACTGACGAAAGCATGGCAACCAGCATCTGTGAACATGCCACTTCTACCTTGTCTTCTTCACCCTTGAGTTGCAGGGCAAAGCACTAGAACGTTGTGGGCCCTAATACTGCAATGTCTCTTGTGACTGTGTACCACTGTAACATGAATAAAGCAGAAATACACTGGCTTGAATACAAAGAAATAGGGAGGAGAGAGAATAAGAGTGTCCCTGTGAAGGGACAGACTTTTACTGGAAATGGGGAGAATGTGCTCAGAAATGGAAAGGCTATGGAGGACAAGATAAAGTCTTATTGAAAACATGGGATTGCACTGAAGATCTCCTTTCCCGAACATCCATTTATGTTAGCAAAGAACACTGGGAAATTCTGCGTCTCACACTTCTTCAGTGTCTGATCCCCACAGGTTTGAATAGCCTATATCCATCATGTACTGCAGGCACTAAGGACTTGGATTGTAGCTTCTGCTTGCCACCCTTCTCAACTTTCCTGAATGATCCACTTGACATATCTTGCGCCTCTCCATCCAGTAACATGTGAGAATTGAGACATACACAATTCAAAGAAGACGGACATTTTGCAAACAAAAAGGCATGTTCTTACCTCAAAGAATTTACAGTCCAAATCAAGAGATAACATAGGCATACATAGATGTCTAACTAGTAGATAACGGATGGGAAGTTGGGAGAAGAAGAGGTCACAAAGCATGAGAATGAAGCAGCACTGAAATTTCTTTTCCCATTGTATGCTGTTTACAGACACTGAGTCCTAATTACCGCTTCTTCACTATGCTTTTCCACTGCCCTTTCCTTACATATGTTTCCTGACATTATTGTCAAATATAGTGTGGAAATAACTATAGAATAGTTCAGATGTATTTTCCTAAGATGCCAACTGGGACAAGACAAACGACAGACTAGCCCACATAATTTACTAACTTATTAGCTACCCAGAAATCTTCTGCGATGCATGCAGAAATAGAGTATACAGGTTAACACACAGACATTTTTCCAGATTCTTACATTCCAAAAATTTTATTTTTAAACCTACTCTATAAAAATAAAATTTTGCTTGAAAGTAGTCACCTCTATAAATGCTACGTAAATGGTCATGAGAGCTCATCTTCTGACTAACTTGCATCCTGTGGGACTTTGAATTTAATGATAGTTGCAAGTTGACAGAATAATTTATATGGGTTGTTTTTTACACTCCATATTAATTTATCAGTCCAGCTCATAAAGGAAATGCAAAGCAACAATCTATCTAACCAGAATAATTTTCATTTAACCTGATTGCTGCCACAGAAATCAAATTATTTTCAATGATTTGTATGATGTTTTCACCTCTACATTTGATGACTTTCTGTTGTTCACACTGGCTGATTCAATTAGAATTACCTGAAATGGATAATGGACATTAAATAAATGATATACTGCACATCTCCCCAAGAGAGCTGTGCAGTGTTTCTGTAAGAATCTCCTCATTTGTTTAACTGACACAGTACCTGTTTAAAGGGAGCACTGCTAACATGACATTTTGGTGCAGAGGTACTACAAGCTGAACATGTTCACGCGTGTTCATGGAGTTACTTTCACCTGTAACATATTGTTTTGTACATGAATAATACGGCCATAACATACATGTTTTGGTGATCAGGGCACTGGTAGCCTAATAACAATTTATTAGGATTGCACCAGGTTTAGTAGGTTAAAAATATAAGGTTTCCTAGATTTTTTTTTTTTATTAGCAGAATAACTAACATTTTAACAGAGCAAATGCTTCAAAATGAAAATATTTTGCATAGCAACAAATGAGTGTAGGGTTGTGCTGGTTTTGGCTGGGGTAGGGCTAATTTTCTTCACAGTGGCTGGTGTGGGACTGTGTTTCGGATTTGTGCTGAAACACAGGAGCTGATAATATAGAGATGATTTTGTTATGGCTGAGCAGGGCTTCCACAGAGCCAAGCCCTTTTCTGCTTTTCCTACTGCCACGCTGGTGAGGAAGCTGGGGATACATGGAAGGCTGGGGGGAGACACAGCTGGGACAGGTGACCCCAACTGACCAAAGGGATATTCCAGACCATATGACATCATGCTCCGTATACAAAGTCGGGAGAGGAAGGAGGGGACATTTGGAATGATGGCATTTGTCTTCCTAAGTCACCATAATGCACGATGGGGCCCTGCTCCCCTGGAGATGGCCGAGCACCTGCCTGCCCATGGGAAGCAGTGAATTAATTACTTGTTTTGTTTTGCTTGTATGTGTGGCTTCTGCTTTCTCTATTAAAATGTCTTTATCTAAATCCATGAGTTTTCTGCCTTTTGCCTTTCTGATTCTCTCCCCGATCCTGCTGGTGGAGGAGTGAAGGAAAGGCTCTGTGGGCCTTGGTTGCTGGCTGGGGTTAATCCACGACAAGTGTATCTGCAGGCTCAGTTAGGGGCTTCTGGGAACAGTGCCTTGGAAAATGATCTAATTTCAAGCATTATTTTCTAACAGTCCTACTAAATCTAAAAGTATTTTTACAACATTTTATAAAATCTTCAAAGTATGACTCATCAATCAACCTTGCTAAGAGGCAATTCACCGAAAAAATGGTGATCAGTGCAAAACACATGCCAGCAGCTATTGTATCATTAATTCAGAGTTTAAGGCTATGAAAGTACACTTACATAAGTTTTAGCCAATTTTTCTATCAACAGGTGCATCTCTGTAAGTTTTAGATTCTATGGTTCTCTAGAGTTGTGCATTAATGGTCACGTTTAACTGTATCCGGGTGACAGAAAATAATTTGAATGGTAGTAGCCATGTCAGCTTCTTATAAAACTCTGTCCAGTTACCTCCCATATTAATGAAGGATCTAAATTAAGCTGAGGGAGTCTATTAAAAATTATGTTTGTTAATTCTGCATTCAACTTTTGACAAGAAGTACTTAGCTAACAGTCTTCTGTTAAATATTAAAAGTTGAATAAGCTATGCAATTAAGCCTATTCTTCTTTAAAAGAAGAGAGCAAAGTTTTCTGTGTTTTTTAAGCATCTGCTTTTCTCCCTCATAGTTCATATAAAACATGGGAAAATGCCTGCCCTTCTGCAGCACCAAACAAAATTAATAAAAAACAAGGGAGTATGATGTATTAAAGAAATTATTCAACATATTTAGAAAACAAAAGACTCTTCCAGATGATTATTTAAATTAGCTTATGGGATTAAGGGATGTACACCAAACTTCCTAGTAGCAGATTTTTAGATACAACTCAAAGGCAACATTTATAAAAGTGGATTCAAATTCAAGTACTTCTATAGCAATACTTTGGTATGTGCTTCTTGCATACAAAATATTTAAATAAGTATGTGAACATAGATTGGACTGAAAATAAGCTTTATGATTTTAATGAATCTTCATTTAGCAAATATAACCCATGGATCTATTTAAATGCTTTCAAATTAATGTGCATATAAATATACCTACCTTAAAGAATTCTTTCTTTTCAACTCGCTCATTGCCATCTGTATCCAACATTTTAAAGGCAATCTGAAGTCCAGTCTGGGGTTCTGCAATGAATTGCAAAATAACTTTACTGAAAATATACACACAGATGCTTACACTAGCACTTACATAATGATGACAAAATTAATAATGACTGCAAAATGAATATTGTCTATGGTTCAGTTCTCCACTGTTACAAAAAGGCATGGTATTTCCAGTGAACCACACATACCTCTCCCAATACAAGGAAACTTTTTAAACACCTTCTTACTGTAATTTCAAGGGAAAGTTAATGCAATGGGAAAGTAAGAAATGCCAGCACTGCCCAAGTACAGCCATGAATGTCCATCTGATCTCCACAACAATATTGTATCTCTTACTGTCCTGGTCTTAAGATACTCTCTACGGATGTCTCCCTGATCCCACGTCACTTCTGCAGTCTAGCTCCTTTTCAGGTTAGATGAGTGGAAATTGCCTTCAGAAACCAATAATTATTCCCAAACTGGATGAAAGAGCTAGTGTACTCCTCAGGTGCTTCTTGCATGGGTGACTGTATGTCAGTATTTGCAGTCCTCCCCAGCAGACAGAGTGATGCTGTTAACAGTGGCCAGCTCTCTTGTCTCCTGCTCCTGCTGTGGTTAGCCCCAGGCCTTTTTTTAACTTCCCTTCTCCTTCTTCCCTAAACAAGGTACTCAAATATTACTGAGATGTAATAAACTACTCTTTCCGGTCTTTTTTGACAAAAGCATGTTTTGTATGAGTCCCATCAAGTTGATTTTTCTCAAGAATTTTACACAATTTCACTCTGCATTTCCTTCACTGAGTGGATTTTTTTTCAACACAAAAATGTAATGAGCTCTGAATCTTGCTATAAAAACACAGGGTGTTTTGAGCTCCTTCCCATGATTTCCTGGTCTTACTTTGCTTACAGGAGGTGGCCTCGCTCATTAGCGAGCCCACACAGGAGCAGCATGCTCCTGAAAATGTACTTACAGTTCATTGCAGTAGCAAGCCCTTACCCCAGTAATTTCTGGAGCAGATGAATTAATCCACAATCCACTCAAGTCAGGCATTAATATGAAAGCCATGGATTTATCGTCTCTGGAATATATTCATGTTTCCAAGAACAGTGTTGGACCTATGAGGGCAGTGAAGCAATACCAGAAAAACTCTAATGCTTTCAGAGTTTTCCTTTGAGGAATATGTTCTTCTAGTTCCATTCTGAAAAGTTTTAAGTCGTCTTTTTTTTTTTTTTTAAAGAATCTTTCTGCAAAAGGAACAAGCTGAAGGAATATCCCATTCCTTTTAAGTCATAACAAGATCGTTAAAGAAAGTACTATTTTTACATTTTAAAAATAACTACATCTTTCAGCAGTCAACTAACATTCTATGTGAAGCAATCTTGTGATGCAGGGATATTTTATAAATACCATTGCAATATGCACAGCAGAGCCCTTCCCCAGCAACTGGGCTCTAATAATCAAAACTGGCTTCCTTTCCATGGAAATGGCACACGCTAAATTCGTGTTACTAGTACAAAAGCAAGAAAAGGCTATCCTATAACATATTTAGAGAATAAAAGTAATTGATGTATTTAATAGTAATTCATACCATCTGTGTTCCAATTTTCAGATAAGAGAGCTGTTACTGAAAATACGGGACCTAAAGCTGCTTATATAGAGCTGACATACTTATCTGATATGATGTAACCCCAAAGGTATGTGTTCGTAAAATAAGCATAGTTCAAAGACTACCACAGATATATTTGTATTTAATTAGAATCAGGCAAAAATCAAGCTTCATCTTGGCTGTGAGTGCAGGTGAGACCAAGGTGCTTCCTATCTAACTATTCCTATGTTGATCAAGCTGTCAATTTATGTGACTGGCTAACTGAAACAAAGCTTTGAGTAAAGGTGACAACTTCAATTCCTGGACTTTACCAGGCAGGGCTCCATTAACCTATTGCTAGAAATTCAATACAGCACTGGAAGAAAAAAAGATAGTGATGATACAAGGCACACAGAGAAGAGAAAAGAAGGTCACAGGGGCAAAAAAATAAAACCTTTGTCTGACACAAAATTACATGCTTAAGTTCAGTGTTGTTACAGGCACTGCTTTTGTACGACAGGCAGCATGCTCTGGTCAGCAGGGTCCTGGAACTGGGAGTCTGGTGACTGTTTTTGTGTTTCCCAATTTTTCTGTTGGTGACTTTGAAGAAGTAATTTAAATATGAATGCCTGCTTTAAGAAATCTCATATTAATTCTCAGTAGCAAGAGAGACAGGTTGTGTAACTTGGAGCTGACTGGCATGGGATACTTGTTAGGCAAAGACAGAGGCACTAACACTTGTTGACATTTGCTTTCAAACTGATCGGTATGATAACCCTCTGTGTAACCAAAGCAGCAACACTAGCACTGCATTTTTATCCTGCATCAAAAGGTGCCTTTGTTTCTGCAGTTCAATACATTCTTATAGAAATTCTGTGAAAAATAATGTTACTTGATTGTTTGGAGAAGTGGAACAACTTGCTCTGATACTGCTTCAATTTTCTAATTGTTTCAGCCAATAATTCAGCATGAACTCACAGCTGCCATAAATTTTTAAAGAAATAGAATCTTCAGCACTTATTACTGCAACTTTAAGGTATTCTTCTGAAGTTACAATTTGTCTGTCATAGTTATCCTTTTTCAACATAAATCTGTAATTTTTGACTTGCAAAAAATATATTAAAATCAATATCCTAACTGGGCTAAACTCTTCTGATTTTAAAACCACTTGAACACATGGTATAACTCAGGTTCAAGCAGCGTGTAGCACAAGACAGTCACCACTGCTGAAGCAGTGTATTTGTCTGCTAAATAGGTTATCTTAATGCATATATATATATATATTATTTATTATTGTGTACTAGCTGAAGTTCCCTAAGAGATTATCCCCCCTTCATGCTGTGTAGTAAGAGCTAATGTAGTTCTGCTAGAAATGAGGTAAGCTGCAAAAGGGGTACCTAAACTGTGCAAGAGGTGTATAGTGATGGCTATTATCAGGAAGGCTGGACATACTCTCTCCACTCTCTGGAGACCAACATTTGCTATTTGTTCATACTACACCATGAGAAGGTGCATTTCCAGTGCAATGAAAGTTTGTCAGTTCGTTTAAGCCTTGCCTGTGGAAGTGATGAGGGTCAAGCATCTACAGTCCATCAGGCAAAAGCGACTGCTTCCTTCTGTCCTTTCCCCATCCACTGATATCACCAATCTAGTATGCCTCGTTTTGTCCCTTGCTGAAAATGTTAGACCTGTGTAAGTCAGGCAAACAAGACTGCACATGTGGACTATTCCGTGGACATGCACATGAACTACTTCACAGCTAGTCTGTGGGTCTCACTATGTGATGTTCATTATACATGTCTCCCATCTTGGTATTTTTCAGCATTGCCTACACTTTCATCAGAACAAAATGGATGGGTGGCAAGCACGACACAGAGTAATTACTGTAGGGGTGAGGAAATCTAGAAAATCTGAGATCACTTGCATGTACAACAAAAAATGCCTACTGTTTGTAGATAAACCAAAAGGTCCAACAGAGAAAAAGGAAGGAAGCAAAGGAGGGAGGGCAGAAATACATGTAATATACTTGGAGAAAATAAAAGGAACAGAGGATAAAAAAAAGGGATTAAAAAAGCCAACCATAAAGACTGTAGAATTCTGCTGGTTATGTATTGCATTCATTGTAGATCTGAACACAAGAATAACAGGGAACAACCTCTGAGATGCCACAACAGCTTTTTATTCCACTTCATGAGCTACAATGTTAATGTCTCATTTCCAAAATAACTAAAACTACTATCCAGAAGACAAATTATTTATCTTTTCTTCCTATTCCTCCTCCCCTTATTATGTGGTTCTGTAACCAATGTCTGCCCTCTCTCAAAGTCTTTCGAAAAGCTTTTCTGATCCCAATGGCAGCGATTACCATGATTTTTGAAATATTGCCACGGACCAATGATGCCACTACAGAAGTAAGTTCCAATCAATTAAAGTTATATCCATTTATATTAATGCATTATCACTCTTTATATAGGCGTTTTTTACATTTTACAAAAATGAAGAAAATTAGCAGCTAAAAATTTCAGGAAAAAGTGGCTGGACAGTTGTTAGTAGCTGAGTATTTATGCCAATGTATTTTAAATACACAATACTTACTCGTAAGGATCGTCAGCAAAAAGAGGTACTCTGCATAAGATATCAACCCTGAAATGAAAGAGTTAAAAAATTACTTGCAAAAAACCCCCCAAAAACTCATAGCAAGACTAGAAACATCAAATCCTATAAATATAAAAACTGTAGTTTGACATAGTATTAAATAAATTTATTAAAGTAAGCCAATTTATTATTTAATAAAGTTTTTACTTCTGTTTTTAGTGCTCTGAAGGTAAAATTCCCTAACCAGAGACTCATCAAAGTTCAAGTCTAATCCAGAAAGTAAGGTTTATTTGGTATTAACAAAAGGCCTACACTAAATCTTTGGATTCTCCCTGAAAACATTCAATGTTTATATAAAAGGCAAATAAATTAAATGTGCTTTGTCACATTTAGTACCTGGGAGGAGAGCTACTCTAACATTACCCTGAAGGATCAAAGTCCTCCATCCTTTGGCAGGCTCGCAAAGGCGGAGAAAAGCTTCCCTCTAATTCTCAAGGGGAACGTGGCAACACGCAAAGCTGCCAAGCTGCTAGATTGTGCTGATAGTACTGCTGGGCCAAGAGCCAAGAGGAGGCTTCTTTTTTTTTTTTCTTTTATTTTTTAAATAGGAGCATGTCCTTTCTACAAGGTGAAAGTATTTCCCCCGCCTTCTGAAGGAAAATTCCAGTGTTTTCTTTTGAAATACCACCTTAAGTGAAAAGCCTGAACAAACACAAAGATGTGATAGCGTCAAAATGGAGTGTACAAGCTAAAGATAGAGAGCGCATAATGAGGGTGGTTAAACAACAGAATTTGAACCATCTGCCCCACAATAATGTTTGGAGAGAAAATGTAAAGGGCTTTTTTATAAATCACTTTTCAAAATAACTGAGCTACTTTTAACTTGTGAGTGAAACATTGTATAATGCTGCAGCTGCTTAAAATAATGAAGTTCAAACACGCCTATCTGTGCAAAGATAAACTATTTTTATAATTAATATTTAGTTAATTGATAGATAAGGAATACACTTAAGCTTCAGTGATAAGCAATTAACTTCTGATAAATTACTATGCACAGACAGCAGCATTTGTACTTGACCTCAGATAGTGACTTAACACTTCTCAGTACCAGTTCAGAAATATGAAATTGGTAAACGCAAGAGTCTGAAAATTGGAGAACAGATCTTAGCTAAAGGGAGGTCTAATGTTGACCCTGTTGCCAACTCAATCTGGTTCCATATCTCAGCTTTCCTCTCCATCAAAATGGGGCTATTCACCGTATTATCCAACATGCATCATGTGTACATCAGCACAGTACTACAATAATAAAAACAATGTGGAAATAAAAACCACTTTCACCTCAAAAACTTAATTTTGCTTAGAAGTTCTAGCATTTCTGCCATTACAAGAATACAAGTTATCATTTGTATTGCTGTAAAACTTGGAGTTGTGTTCCTAGATAAAACATGGAGGTTTTCTACAAATTCAAACCCAAATAAACAGAGAAAGAACTCCTACCCCAAATTTTTAGCTTTTATGCTTAAGACAAGATTAAAAAAAAAAAAAAGAAACAGAGAGGGAGTGATAAGAAATCAAGCCATTAGTGTGATTGGCAGCGATCAAGATTCCTAATTTCGTTTTGTCTGTGACACAGCAAAAGAATGTTTAAGGAAATTCGATAAAGGAAGTCAATGAGGCAACTTCACAGGTCAGTACAGAAAACACCTCCCAGTCATGGACTGCAGTGGTGTCAGCACAAAGATCCCTGACTGAAAATTTAACCACCAAGCAATGAAGGAGAGCATCACCGGCCAAGGAGAAGTGGGAATGCCTCTCAGCTGTCTTGAGGTGCGCTGTACAGGGATAGTCTAAGGAAGGCCCGGAAACTGAAGACAAACAGCTTATGATAGATAAAACAGAACAATGAGAGCCCAGTGTTGGGATACAAAATAAGAGACCATACACTCAAAGGAGTTGTGAAAGAAAAACATATTCATCAAAGCATTCGAAAGGATATTAATATGGCAGATTATATTTGCTAAAGTCATAGAAAAAAAAAAAGTTGTGATAATTGATATACAAAATACTGAGCCCCTGGAGAGCTTTAGCTATATAGCTAGCCAGGGATCATTATACATCATAAAATTTTGCAGAAAGAATCTGCAAAATTTTTACAGAGATGGTAGGATGTGAAGAAAAGATCAGTCTAAAGACAACACCCTGCTCGCTGGCTCAAGGGAAAAGCATTTGAATTGCAGAGGTCTGGAAAGAGGACGCTTGAAAAGTCACTATAGTCAAATTGGTAAAAAGGTAAATATAATAAAAATATATAAAAATATTCTTTAAAACCTGACTCAGTGCTTTAAAGCAAAACCACAGCCTGCCTGATATTTTCTGGAAGACTGATTATACTAAAATAATTTGTAATACAATTTTTTTAACTTGTGGACTAATTTCCATTAAAAATCTTATTTTAATTTTATTTTCTTTTTACTACTTTAGTGAATGGTCAATTTAACTCATTCATCAAGTAAATTTTCTTTTTAATTCTATAGTAATCATTACAAAGTTACTCTAATTAAAATATATAATGCGGTAAATTTAAAAAAAAACCCGAAATAAAACAGCCCACTGAAAATTATATTCCTATCGAAGTAAAATTTAAAAGATAAAAGCCTCACATACTGTTGAATGACTCAGCACACTTGCAGCCAAGTATTTGCAGTTAGCATTGGCAAAATACTGTCATTTTCTATTGCTAAAGGAACTCTCTCTGTCCCTCCCTAGAAATCTGTATCCTCAAACTTTATAGCAAATGCTGACAGTACAATATTCTTAGTGCTGAATAAATCACAAAACCCACAAAACATGACACGAATTTTAAAACTGCCCACTAGAAGGCAGAATTCCCTAGCATTATGTTTTACAAACTGGACTGATGACAGTTTTTCCTCTCCTTGACATTTAAATAACAATTTGAAGGTAGTTAAAATAACCTCAGCTAAACAGTGGGACGGGGTAGATTCATTATTCTGGTACTTGTAAAAGAATAAATGTTTTAATTTTTAAACTGTGATAATAATGCATCTCAAAACAAAAGCATCAAAGTCACTAAACAGACATCATGATCAAAAACTGTAAAAATTCTATGGGTTGTGGGGACATATGGATGACTGCACTGAATGTTCCTGCATCATCTCAAACTCCTACGTGACCTTTGAAGGACAGAAGATACGGACACACAGTGCTAAGCACGGGGAGATCTTGGCCAGAATGCAAAAGATGCCAGGCTGAGCATATCACTGAGCCCACTTTGTGCCAAGCACTCAGCTGGGAGAGGTGCAGTAAAAGGAGGCTGTGCTGATTTGCTATGTTTGCAATTTCTCTTGGTGGATTCCCAGTTTTAACAGGCAGTGCGCTCTGGGGTTTTGCAGTGTCCCTCAGGAGAAATAGAAAGGCTCTAAAAAAGAAGGTATAAAGAGAGAACATCCAAGAATTAAAGACTGGGAATACTTTAAACCTAATTCTGGGAAAGCATGTGATGATTAGTAATTTGAAAAGGCAAGGAATCAATTCAGTGCAAAATCCAGCCTTCCCTAGGATAGGAAAAAAATGTTCAGCTTGTTTGGAGATGGTTCAGGGTTGCTGGGGTATGCTGGGGCTTTCAGGAGCGGACTGACAAGCAAGGCATTCAGCTGGAGCCCCCTCTACTTCTGCACAAGGATGCAAGCAATGAACTACAGGCAGAAGGGGCCACGAGGCTGAAGGGTAGGTGAAATGCTGCAGGCTGAGATTGAGGGCTCCTCTGCTGGGACAAGCTGCCAGCCCTGTCTGGGGATTTGCTATGCATGGAGAGTGTGGCTCATGCCTGCCAAGGAACTGCAGCAGTGCAACGGCAGCTTCCAGAAACGTCCATGAGATAAGGGATTCAGGCTGAACTGTAGGATACAGAAAGTTTGTGAATAGGCACTGTCAGTCTTTCTCATTAGTTTGGGGATTTTGGTCTTTGTTACTGGTGAAATGGTTAATTACTCATCTATTTGGTTTCCTTGATCCTCTTGTTTGTTTTCTCCCTTCAATTAGTTTACCCTAATGAGATGTTTATTTGGTGTTCTTTAATTCCTTGTTGTTATACAAACAATATCCCAGCTCTCAGAGTTTTCCAGTATAAGGTGGAAATGCTGGGTGAAAAAAAAATCAAAGCACATCAGCGCTGCAAAGGGTCACAGAGCTCCTGAAGAGGGAGAAGTTCAACTGCTCTTGGAATCAGGGATGCTGCTTTACGTAATTAGATACAAATTTTATTTTTATTCTTAGTTTCCATGCATTCAAGTTACACAGTGAAACAGCAGCTTATTAACAAGTCTTAAAAGTCCATTTTGTGCTGAAGTTATCCTTTTCAGCCTCTTTCTCTTCTCCAAGCAGGCTTTTCAGTTTCTTTCATGTCTCCTCCTGCACCTCTGAAGGCTTTCAATTCCCAGCCCTGCCTATTCAGTCTCTTGCATAACTGAGAGACTTGCCAAGGAGGCAGCTACTGGCTAGATGGGTATGAAGTCAAATCTATGAAAATGTCTTTAAAAATACATACAACTCATACCATATAACGAGAGAAAAAGCAAGATGTATTTTTCAGTATCAAAAGTGCTCATTACCTTTATCACCAAGGTCTCTAAAAAAGGTCGGTCCTGGTTTAGCTTTGGCAACATACAGCAGTGCAGCATCTACCTCCTTCAGAGACACAAACAAGAAAATATAAAGCCAGTTTTGAAAGAGATTTAATCACTTCAGTAACAGAAAGAATGCAAGTTCTTTTGAAGAAGGAAAGGAACATTTTGCTTACCTTTTTTGTCAGTTTCTTGGCTGAGGCTTTGCCTATAATTAAAAAAAAAAAATCATCATTATTCAATAACAAACTGACTTTAAACTTTGATCAGGTCCTGTCGCATTTCTTCAGATTTTTATGGGAAAATGCTAAGTAATATGAAACAGAATATTTTGCAACAGGCAGTTTGTTTCTAATTCCCATAATGATCATGAAAGGACATGATTCAAAAGCAATATGAGCAGTCTGTTTAAATGTTCTCTCAACCTAGATGAAACCACAGCCCACTTCAGTATCTACAACCGCCTTACTAGTGTAACTTTGCATACTGTGGGCTACAAATGTAGCAGAGATTTCAAAGCAAGACTACACAGTAAGAAACAACTGTAGTATTTGGGGATTTGCATGCACACATAATAATCCTTGAAGTGCAGGTTGTGCTTGTGAAAGCTAAGAAATACTAAAAAAAAAAGAAAAAAGTATAAAAATGTTGATGTTTCTATTAAGCAGAAGTAAACTGAACAACTGCCTTCTGAAAGAGCATCAGATGAAAATCATGCAAACTCCTAAGGGTTTCTTTGTAGGTCAAGTTTATGCACTCAAATTTATACACTCGAGGCACCGGCAATAGTATAGGTTGTATTCCTATGTAAATCAACCGTTTGAAGAGGTGGATGTATCATCAATGGAACATTCCAGCTGGTTAGGCAGGGATCACAGAAACCCTGTGGTCGTGGACCAGCAGGAGTTGCGCTCCATCCCTTCTCTGTCTATCTGCCCTGTCACACTGATCTGCCTCCTCAGCATTTCTCCTCATACAGTTCTCAAAACCCAGTTGTCCTTCACTCTAACCACTCTCAGCCCGTCACTCTCTTCCTACATCACCAGTTCCTCTGGATTCCAGCCAACCATTCTCTCCTATTTATTCACACTGTGTAAGCACAAGCTGAGCTACTTGGATTTGCTCTGTGGACTGGTGCCTCTGTGTGCAGCAGCCTGGCATGCTCCACGCTCAGACTCCAAGGCTACTCTGCTGCTTCACGGGCACCTTGCATCCAAAGGGTCACCAGCACAACACTGCTATTTGGAAATGGACATGATGGAGGCAGCCTGGTGGGCAGCTGTCAACAAAGATTTACCGAGCATTTTCTCAGGCCCATAATTTAGCCAGACAGAGGAGCATTCTCAGTAAAACAGCAAATTTCCATATAGCTGGCAACTGGCATGCCCAGCTGCAGGGGGTCTCCACTGGCAACCTTTTTGCTTTGGACAAGGGAAGCTGCTGGAACATCTCAACCAGCAATAGCTCATTTTTCAGCACAAGCAAACCAGTGTGCCCTGGCCTCTGCTCTTTGAACTGGCAGTAACAGTTTTGCTAAAAAATTCCTCTCCCCACACCCCCTCCCCCAAATTCAGCCTAAGGCAGACACCTGGCACATAACATTTCAACACAAATGTTTAAGTTTGACAAAAGTTATAAGCAACTAAAATTAGGGGTTTAATACTGGAGCGTTGAGTGACCCCAGCAACAGGTGTTGCCAGTACCACCTGTTACTGTGGATGAATACATTTTTGTGCACTGCCTGTGCATATATTTACACCCATATACACACACATATATAAAGCTACATAGGTAGATACCCTCTAACTCAAACAATGTATGTAAGTCCTCTACTTCG
Source organism: Myiotriccus ornatus (assembly GCA_036023395.1). Lineage (NCBI taxonomy): Eukaryota > Metazoa > Chordata > Aves > Passeriformes > Tyrannidae > Myiotriccus > Myiotriccus ornatus. The sequence goes on from JAYRBT010000001.1 coordinate 44,365,968, forward strand.
CCTCATTTGAGACAAGAGAAGTCAGACCAATAACAGAGCTGGAGAACAAGCAACAATCACTATATCCAGTGAGTCCTGAGCAGTATAATGTAACACCACAGTTACATCTAACACTGTTCACTGCTGCAGAGCATTTTAAACAATGGTTATTTAGCAAATTAACTCATTTAGATTTCAGCTTTGAAATGTCGCTGCTTCTGTACAGCACATTTCAATGTGGAACTAAACTACAGCTGTTCCTTCGGCTCTGGGAGACCCAGATAGTGACCAGCCTTATAGGAGGGAATGAATCGGGCTGTAGATCTGCAAAAAACACCATCTGAAAGAAAAAAAGGAAAACATCCCTGCAATGTTTTTCACTGTACGTGCTCTTTTTACTCACTGTCTGTATTAAGCCAGCCATACACCCTTATTTGGTTAAGAGCAGCTCCACTCATTTCATTCTCCTGGTGACCCTAAGAGCATTACATCTGGGATGGCACCTGCTACCAGGGCAATGTACTGGGGAGTAGCCTTTAGCCAGCATCCAGGAGGATAACAAAGGGAGACAAGCTGAACTCGGCGAGCTGGAACAGCAGAGGTATGGATAATTGATGCAAGGTAAGGAGAAAGCACTAGGACCTACAGCTGAGACCCTAGTTAGCCAAGTTTGTGAGGCTTTACATTTGGTAAATTTGTGTTTCTCTTCTCTTCTTTGTGTTGTATTCAGCACAATAACTCTGAAACTCTTCTGCTACCCAGTTACTGGGGAACAACATATTCTCAATGAGAATTACTATATCTTGATAAAAATGAAGCAACGGAAGCAAAATCTGTTGTAGACATATGGACTCTCTTTTCACCAGCCAGCAGTCACAAATGCAACTGCCTAGAGCTCATATAAATGGCTGTGGCAGCCATCAACATCTGTCCTCTTACATCCAACCAGTCACCTCCAGAGGATGTTTCGGATGCTGATATGTTGACTGACCTCTTTCAGAAGTGAAAAGACAGTAACAACAATACAGAGGTGCTTGTGCTACTGTTGCATGGGTGAAAAGAATACGGAGGAAAGTCAGCCTTTGCTCAGTGTCAGAAGAGGGAGAGGACAGTCATATCATCCCAGGAGATGGTGAGAGGTAGAACAAGGTGGGTCAGTCGGTCCCTGCCACGACTGACTGGACAAGGGGCAGCTGCTACAATAAGAGAGGAAAAAAGGCAGGATGGAAAGGGACAGATTGAGAGACAAACAAAGACATTTCTACTTTTCAAAGCAGTAAATACATCAGAGTAATAAATGTGGAGTCTTTTAATGTTGCTCTTCTCACATGGGCTTCAAAATCAAAATATTTAATAGCCTAGTCAAATGAAAACGGCATACAAATGTCAGCATGCATGTGTACTGCTAGGCTAGGAATTTTTTGGAAAAAACACCCTGACACTTGGGACAGTACTATTATTTTTCATATTGCCATTGGTCTAAAGTATTAGAATACACTCTCATAATAATGCAATAATTTACACCGTAGAATAAGTTTCCAGCAATAATTATTTGAATATTTTCTAAGAATTAAATCCAGTTATATTTTATTGATACCGTCACCAAATAAAATCATCTGTGAAGACTCAAAATCTCAGTTTTCATTTGGAAACATCAGCTGCTTTTATTGTAGCACTCATTATATTCCTTGAATACTAATTTAGCTCTTGGTGATTACTCTATTTATTTACTTCCTAACAGTGAGATCTCTTTAAACACCAACAAGCAAAGCTCTATTAATATCAAATGTGCAGCCCTCTGAGGAATCAGGTCTCTTAAGGCATTGTCTACGATAATTAGGAAAAGGTTAACTTCTCTTTGCAGAAAATGCACCGCAAAGGCATTAACAGTTTTCTTAGCCAGTCTGTACACTGAACGACAGAAGTGCCTCTTCTTTTCTATGAATTAAATCTTGGTGCTGTCATTCCTCGCAAATGACAAAATACATCAGGATCTAAGTGTCTCTCTGAGGAATACAGACAATAGATATAATTATTAGGAACTATTTAATCTATTAAGTAAAAGATCTGTACGATGCAATTTTCTATAGCTTTATTCTTTGACATGAATAGATTCTTACTAATAGGTAAATTAATGACATATTAGAAAACTTGTTTGTAAAGTAACAGTCTCATTTAGGTACCAAAATAAGAAACTCGGATTTTTTTGTTTTTAATTTTAATGAATGATAAGAAAAACAACCTCCCCCCCCCCCCCCCCCAGAACTGCCACGATTAAAATGGAATTCTGGTTTAAAGGATATTGAGTATTTTCAAGGGTCTCTACATATTTTACAGATGCCATCATCTAACTTTCACCATTTATAGCATATCCATGAAACAATGAGGTACAGACACACCTTTCATGAACAAAAAGGCATTTTAGCTTTTTAAGTTGAATGAATACCAAGTCTACTTAGAAGCGCACAAATTCTGTGCTGTTTGCCAAGAAAGTTAGTTGACAACTGTAATTAAGAAAACACCACGAAGAGCATATCCGTCAGCCTTAATTTGCCCTTGGCAAACCTGGATATTTTGTCACATGCGTTTCTTACAATAGAAGCATTTCCATCATCTATCACTTTTTTACACTGAGATGTAGAATGGACCTGACATCAGTGTTAGGATTAATGTTAGGAAAGAGCTGAATTAAACAAGTACCCACTTGCACTCAGTAACACCCATTTACACCTGTACAGCTAAGGAAAGGCTTAGCTCTGACAAAAGACATTTAGATTCAAAGAATGAACAAAATCACTAAGATCAACAATTATAACAACAATAATCAAATGCCAAAGCAAAAGTAGTTACTACCACCTGCAAGAAAACATACTTTTACATGTCTGCAAGATTCCTTTATTTTTGTATATAGAAATTAAAATTTGAATCAGTCTTTCTCCATAGCCTCAACTTCAAATGAGAACAGTATAAAACAGGTACGTTTTCCTTGGAGGACAACAAACTCCTAACCCTTTTATCAGCCGTCACTGATACGGTTTGACCAGGATCTCGTTTTAGCTCCATTTCAAACAGACACAATGACAAACAAACAAAAACTAAAACCAAAAAAACTTCCCAGCTTTTTAATTTTAGATGGCAATTGTTGCTACCTTTACTGAAGTTCGGCAAGTTCAAGGTCATACTGGAGTAGTATAAAACCATTTGCTTTTCCATGAAAAATTATGAGAATAACATTAAGTATATTTACAATTCAGACAAACTCTCATTCTGCAAAATGATGAGTGAAACGAACCTTTTAAGCCGGATGGGATTTCAGCACAGTCGTAATCTGAGGACCAGGGCATTTTAAAACCCAAACCCACTGTGTACAGCTCACGCTGTGGCCTTCACAGCAGAGCCCACCCTGCAGCCTTGCCTGCCATGGGAACAAGAATTTGTATTTCTTCGTTTTAACTGGCTGCCAGCTTTCATGCAAGCTGAACTCTGAGAATCCTGCACCACTGAGCTGGGTGAGATAAGAATTGCGTCTGTTGATTTCCTTGGGGAGGTGCCATTAAAATTTTTGTTCAAATTAGCCTGAAATTCAATAGCTTGTATTTCATTCTCAGCTCTCTCTCTCAGATAATTTTAATGATACTGGACAAGTACCTTATATTAACAAGGTGTCCTTTTTTTATCCACCTTATTTTCATTCTAATTCTTTAAAGCTCTTCTATGCATTTGTAAAGTACTTAGTGCTAATGAAACCAATAAAGGGCAAAAATTCAAGCTAGTAATTAATTCTTTAAGGCCTCCTTTTGAAATATAAGTGATATCAGAGATAAATCAAGGATAACAAAAAAAATTAAGGCTTTTTGAAAGCATGACAAACCAAGTGGTCAGATTGCTATGATAGCTCCTGGCAAACCAGTATATGAATAATAAATGAGCATGCAATTTAAATGAATTAAGAATCCACTTCAGCTAGAAAGCTTTTACCGAACTAGTGCATTGCTCCATTGCAAGATAATTGATAAAAGTCATTTCAATTACATGAATTAGTGAATTGAACCACCTGAATTACAGTTCAAGTATGCCCAGTGGAAAAGGCAATTTGCAGTAATAGAAGCTTCTGATATGCTTTACAAAACAAGCTTTGCATCTGTCCTTCTTTATTTAAAGCAATCATTCCTCTGAGGAAACAAGAAATACACAGTGCTGGGCCGAGGCCAGCGCTGGCAAATCTCTATTTCAGAAGAGCAGTTGCATCAGAGTAAGTCAATACCAGGAGGTTTCTCAGTGAGTCAGGCAGCCCCGGGTAAAAAGGGTGGGATGCTGATGCAGGGAAAAAACATCAAAGGATGACACAGTCTTTTAGGAAACTGAAACAGACTAAAAAATTAAGATAAGCAAGTTTTCAAAACCTGTTAAAGAGACCGTGGCACCGAGTCACCAGCAGTGCAAGGAGTTCCCAAAATAACCAAAGGCTCCAGGGTAAAAGCAGATGCTGTGGTGCCCACTACAGAGCTTGTGAGCAGCTCAGTCCTCATTGGAACTGTGGCAGGAGTCTGTGGGGATGGCAGGGAGAGCAGGGGAGCAACTTCTCCTTAGGTATGATGGAGAGAAAGTGACATACCCCCAGATCTGCTCTCTTTGTCATATCCAAACTGCAGATAAGGAAAAGCTGAGAAAGTGTTCAAACTTCCAACCCTACCACAAGACTTTTACTGCAGTGATATACAGCATAGAGAAAGTTACTTCTTCCAAACGACTGGGAAAGTCTAATAGGCGTGTAATGGCAGCCCTTGGCTGCACAAAGAGCATGTGGTGCGAGTTAAGACTTCATGTGTAACACACAAGCAGCAAGAAGCCAAGCACAGAGCTCAGCTGTATATGAGCATCTCCCCAGCAGGAGAGGCTGCCAGTCCTCTAGGCTAGTGCACAGCCCGTGATAGGAGGAAGCACCTCGAGGAAGAATGTGTCATGTGAAATCATGTCCTCAAGCTCCCAAATAAGCACCTCATGCTTGGTTCCTCTGGCTTCATTTAGATGTCTAAAAATTAGATGCCTAAATCTGAGTTAGTGATCTCTATGGTGCTTTGCTGTAACTATGATGCTGTAAGGACATACGCAGAAAAGGATTTATAATTAACTTTGAAATCTGCTGCTCCTATTTCAGACCTGAGGAAGAGCTCATATGCCCAAAAGCTTGTCTAATTTTTCCAGCTTAGAGTAACTGGTCTAATAAAAGATCTCTCTCTACAAACCTCACCCTGACTAATGACCACAGGCCCCTTTAATACTCAAGGGAGTGAAACTGACAGAGCAGAAGAACAATTTATTCCAGGTTGAAACAGGTCTCCAATCCAGGCCTTGGACTTACTTGTTTCCTTTCATTATCTTTAAAGAAATAATACAATCCTCTGCTCTGACCCGACATTCAGCTTTTATATATCTCAATTGAGTACGTGAGTCCTTCTGCATGCAACCAGATAACTCATATTGCTTTCTGTATTTGTTCTTTCTGAAATCTGTTTTTTCCAACCTCCTACCTATCTGCCTGATGCTAAGGCATGTATTCTCTTTTAATAAGAACTTAATCAGACACAAGAGCAAAGTTTACTACAGTGAAAGAGGGAAAGTGGCTGCATAACTGGAGCAATAAAGTCTTCTAAAGGACAATTAAGATTACCTGGAAGTAACTGTATTCATAAAACACGTTTCTGAGACCAGAAGGGTGGAGAACAATTCCTGCCAATTTACAGAGAACATTATGCAGTTCAAACTTTCGGGATAGATGGCATTTCCTGAATCTGCACAGCAGGCAGGCAGAGCCTCAACCCAAGAAAGAATTCCTGTTATTAGGTTTGAGTCGGTCTCATCAAGCAAAGAGTAGGCTATGCCTTCAAGAAGACTCCTACTCTAAAATAAAGAAGCTATGATTTCTGTAGCATCCCTCTGCTTTAAGTCATCATCTTCTATTGCTAACAAAGACTATTTTTTTAAATACTACAGCGTAGCAGCACATGCTAGGTTAAGGTACTAACAACTGATAAACGTAAACTATTACGATAGCCTCATAGCACTAGAAGTGTAATTCAGTTCCTTTACTAGGCAGTGTTAGAAGTCAGGATCCCTGGCCTAAGGGTTCTATAATCTACTTTATGGTTAGGGAAGATGAGTATAGAAGAACAAATAAAGTAGGATAAGAACACAAACAATGAAACGACACAGTTAAAAATCTGACTGCAGACACAACTTGAGAAAATTGCATCTTAATTGTAAGCAGAGATTAATTTGGATTCAGAATGAAATTGTGTGCAAATCAATCATCCCACAATCAAAACGAAGAAAGAAAAGGTCAGCATCTTAACAGAGCCAGAAATTCTTACCTCACTGTATAAAACTTGATTTATGTGCTCAATATAAAGCCACCATAGCCACTGTAGCAACTATTCCTATAGTCTCATTCAGCTACTTCCTTTATAATTTGAATTCTGAAGATCTTCCCTGTCATGACAAACTTTTACTTTTCACATGCATCTTACAAAATGCAAAGAAATTCCCCCAAATCAGTTAAGGTCTAAGCACAAGAATATTAAACATCGCTTATTACAAATTGGGCTCTTGCTCGCACACATAACTGAGGTGCCAGGTGAAGAATTCATCCTCTGTGTGGGAATTTATCATTAGCATAAAGCTACCCTTACTGACCCTGGAATAAGAAAAAAGAGGGCATGTGCCTTTTTCACAGTTTTGCTTTGATGCAATTTATCCCCTAAGCAGGAACTGCAAATCATTTCAAACTGTGTCAAAATATACAAAGCAACTGTATGGTTTATTGTTCTTTGATATGCAATGAATGCTCCAACATGCAAGAATTATGGATAACAATGCCAAAAATAATCACGTGGGTCAACTACTTTGTCCAATTGCTCCCAACAGACTTTTGCTCATGCATTACCTCATCAGTTTATGTGCACACAAATACATGTTCACACATTTGAAAGACAGTGTTAATATTAAACTATATTTTGGAAAATGGCCTCAAGTTACAGCAGGGGAGGTTTAGATTGCATATTAGGAAAAATTTCTTCACTGAAATGGTGGTCAGGCATTGGAACAGGCTGTCCGGGGAAGTGGTGGAGTCACCATCCCCGTAGGTATTTAAAAGACATGTAGATGTGTTGCTTAGGAACATGGTTTAGTGGTGAACTTGGCAGTATTAGGATAATGGCTGGACTTTATGATTTTAAAATTCTTTTCTAACCTAAATGATTCTATGATTCTGTAATTTGGGTTCAAAAAACAATAGAATCACTAAGGTCGGAAAACACCTCTAAGATCGTCGAGTTCAGCCATTAACACAGCACTGCCAAGTGCACCACTAAACTATATCCCCAAGTGCCACATTCATATGCCTTTTGAACAATTCCAGGGATGGTGATTTCACCACTTCCCCAGGCACACTGTTCCAATGTCTGACCACCCTTTCAGTGAAGAATTTTTTCCTAATATCCAATCTAAACCTCCCCAGTTGCAACTTGAGGCCATTTCCTTTTGTCCTGTCACTTGTAACCTGGGAGAAAAGACCAACCTCCACCCTTTTGGTAGCTGTAGAGCATGATAAGGTCCCCTCTGAACCTCCTTTCCTTCAGGCTAAACAACCCCAGTTCCCTCAGCTGCTCCCTGTAAGACTTACGTTCCACATACTTTCCCAGTTTCCTTGCCCTTCTCTAGTCACATTGCAGCACCTCAATGTCTTCCTCGAAGTGAGGGGCCCAAAACTGAACATAGCACTCGAGGTGTGGCCTCACCAGTGCCGAGTGCAGGGGGACAATCACTGCGATAACCCTGCTGGCCACACTATTGCTGATACAGGCCAGGATGTCACTGTCCTTCAGCCACTTGTGTTGACCAGCACACCAGATCCTTTCCACCGGGCAGCTTTCCAGCCACTCCTTCCCCAACCTGTAGCACTTCATGGGGTTGTTGTGACACAAGTGTGGGATCCAGCATTGTTGGACCTCATACAATTGTCCTTGGCCCATGGATCCAGCCTGTCCAGATCCCTCTGCAGAGCCTTCCTGCCCTCCGAAAGACCAACACTCCAACCCAACTTGACATCATCTGCACACTGATGGAGACCACACTCAATCCTGTCGTCCAGATCATCAATAAAGATATTAATCAGGACTGGCCCAAACACTGAGCCCTGGGGAATACCACTAGTGACTGGCTGCCAGCTGACAGAACATTCACCACCACTCTCAGGGTCATCCAGACAGCTTTTTACCCAGAGAACAGTGCACCCACCCAAGCTATGAGCAGCCAGTTTCTCCAGGAGAATGCTGAGGGAAGTGCTGTCAAAAGATTTACTAAAGTCCAGGTAGACAACATCCACAGCTTTTCATCCACTAGGCAGGTCACCTTAGCGACATTATTTCAACTGTTTTGTTTATGAAATAGTTTGCTTCTTCTTAAACTTAGTCATCCAAGTACAGACTTCAGGATACCGTTGATACCACTTATTTCTAGTGGCAAAGAAAAAACCTCCAAAATTTAATATTTTTATATATTTTAAAAATTAATACTGGAAATATTTTGTGAAAAAATTGAATTTATTAGTGGTATCAGCAAGAAAAATGAAGTGCCATTACTGCAATAACCTTCAGATATTGGACATTTATAGTAGTTGTGTCCAAGCAGTAAATAGCTGTCATATTAGTGCATCTAGGCAATTTAAGTGACTGCAGTGGGTAAGTAACCAGGACCACTGACATTTCACATAAATTGAGTTGATTCTCAAGAGTGATGTAAATATAAATAGCTACTTAGATCCAGTTTATATAGTAGTTCACTTTTTTCCTGTTTCATCCCATCACATATCAAAATTATTTACACCATAATTAATACTTTCTTTTTTGTTCTGTTTTGTATTTTTTTAAAAAAGATTAATTTACTTCCACTACAGCAACATACAGTAAAAAGTCTTAAAAAAATGGCAAAAAGTGTTCAAAGAGGTGATAGGTGATTGGAAAAGTACAATGGAATTTTGTGAGAAATACCAATTTTGGAAACTTTCATTCATCATACCCCAGCAATGCCTAGTCTGACCTGTGGAAGAAAAAAAATAGAGAGAGGGAGGTAGAGGTGACTGATGTCCTTCTCTATTGCTATTGAGAAATCTGGAAATCTCAACAGCAGGATGCCTGATTTCTATTGCTGCACTATTCTAATGATGGTGATAATCACGTTTCATTCTCCTAGTGCCTTGTCCTTTCATCAAACATCTAGAATTTGTGTCCTTCAGGACTGCCCTTCATCCTCCACAGAGTAAACACATGCTTTCCAACGTTTTGTTGCTCTCATTTCCTCCCCAGTGGTAACATTCTAGGGAATACAACACAAACAGCACCTTTTTGGTGATTGTGAAAGATGGTCTTGGGAGTTTCAGAGAAGCTTGTGTGAAGACCCATGAAGTGGGGCTCCCCCATGGTTAAGGTAAATTATCTCATTCACAGAATACTGGAAAGTTGGAATGGAGCTCTGGAGGTTATCGCGGTGATTAGAATGTCCTTATCTTCTTGTGATGACAACAGGAAGAAGCACAAAGCAAGGCTAGTTAGGGTAGTTTGCCCAAGATCATGTTCATTTGGATTTGCAGACATTTGTTTCTAGAAGGCTTATAAATAAAAGACATCTCTCTAATCTGATACAGTGACCTGACCAATCTTTCCAGTAGGAAAATATCAATCTATGTGCTTTTGTAACACACACTCACACCAAATACATGCAGTAGTTAGTAGGTTTTTCATGGAGCTTTAGGATTTTCCTCCCTTGCTTATATCAAAGGCAACAACATTCTTATGTAGTTGAAGGCTGTACCCTGGCTTCAATTCTCACTGAAAACCTATGAAAGATAAGACAGCATTTTTGCATTATTTATCAAGATATGAGATCACTAAGTACTGGATTTAACAGTGAATTGAGGCATTTTACTGAAAGGAAACAATTCTATCTTGGTAATTTAATTAATGAGAGTTGTGTGTTTAAGCTCAAGGTTTGGGACATTTTGTCTTGCTGTCCAGAGCACAATAAACACCAAAACCTAACTATGCTTCTCTTCCACAACGTAAGACCCATTCATAAACGTGCAATTTACAGTGACTAGTTGTCTGAGCGCATTGCTTTTGATTTTACAGAACAAATTCTTTGTAAATTATAACCAGTATTCTGCTTAGGAATTAAAGGATTAAGTGAACACCCACTAGATGGTGTTCAATTACTGCACGGGGTGACCAGGATAGTTGCAACACTAGCTCTTATTCACCTCTGCTTTTGCAGCAGACAACAAATACATTAGTATTAGAGGACAAAAAAGGGATGAAATCATTCTCCTAACTAGAAATTTGGAAATGCTTTAGTAAATTATTTAGCATGTGTTGAAGGTGGGTAAGTGGAACTTCTAAAACATATGATAAATATAAACAAAAGAAAGTACACGAGGTTGTTTCGGATCCACTTGCTATTAGTCCTTAGTTTTACTCCAAAATCTTGTATTTTTGCAATTGATGAAATTATCCATCTGTTCTTCACCTTCACTAACTCTGCTGGTATCATCCATTGAAAGAAAAGGGTTAATAAACACTTACCAAAGGAAAAATATCCATTTTGCAATTAGTTTTATTAAAAGGATGAACTGAATTATCAGATGCCTAGTCCAGCAGAACCTAATGCATCACTTTCTTTTTCAGCAGAATATTAATAATTGTAACTTAATTCCCATTAGTGATAATGAATCAGAGTAAGAAAGTAAAGAAAAAAGAAAAAATAATAAAGGTGCTATTTTAAGGGAAGAGAATTTTGGCATAGATGCAGTATTGTAGCACTTAATTTCAGGTATTTTAGATTCCTGGGGATTACAACGATGACTAGTGATAAAGGGAATTGCTGTTCAGAGTTGAATTAAGCTAATACTGTCATGTTAGAATTTCCAGAAGGAACCTTTTCCCTTTATTAGGCTCTGAAATTCAACCTTGCATGAAAATTTTAGGAGGGCCATTTTAATGCAGATGACACCCCAGTGATGACATTACTTTTTCCAACTGTCATCATGCGAAGATATGGACATTCCAATAACCATGTTTGGGAATTTTCCTACAGAAGACTCTGTGTACTGCTTCGGGCATTTACTCATCCTGCACACTCGTACTTAATTTTCTGTAACTCTCCAGGTTGAAGCATTATCCCAATCTCTAGTTTTTCATTCCTTCTTCCTTCTCTTTTATTCAGAGTGCCTTTCAGTGGCTGACTTGCTTTCCTTCAGTTGATGGTCCACGTCATTCTCACTTTTATCTTTAAATGAGCCAGGAGTTTCTTTCCACTTCTAAGATTAGCTCATTCTGTTATTAGCACATGCAGAAGCTCTGAACAAACCAGTAACAGCCCCTGCAGAGTCTGACTTGTTTATACATCATTAACATCTGCCACCTAGCAATTAACAGATGTTTGGGAATTTTTCCTATAGCAGGGGCTCCAAGGGTGCGTAAATGGTAACAGGATGCTCCTGTTTTTTAAGCTAAGAAAGGTTTAACCTTTTTTTTGCCACACACAAAGCTTAATGAAGAGATCTAGTTTTGGTTGATTTCTGAGACCACCGTAATGAAGACTGTTGCATGAAATTAATTTGAAACACTGTCTTTATTCATTAGATAAGGTGGTAACGGGAAGAGGAGCAGGGTCTTAAGACTGGCAAGAACCCAAGTAAACAGAAATCATAGAAGAGCTTAAAAACAGATGTTAATCATGCCTTACTGCAGTGGCCAAGAAAGTTTGGACAGTTTGTAACTTAGAGAAAAACAAATGCTGCTAATAGTACATTTAAAAATAAATTACAGATAACACGATGTCCATCAGCCTTCCATAGTAGTAGGAAAGAAAGTTTGTCCACCAACTAGAACACCTCCTTTACTCTAAGGAGTGAACTTTGGAGACTGAATAAGATAAGCCATCACTTGACCCTTTGACTTCAAACTCCTCACATAATGAAGAAAAAAATCTATCAGAAAGAAAAAAAAATCTAGACAAAGAAGATCAAGAGTTTCTTTCAAAAAAACCCCAAGTTATTGTTTTCTGGAATTGTCTTGTTTCATTAGAAAAAAACCCTTTCTCCCCTGAATTCAAATAATCTGATGAAGCAAACCTAAGAAAGACATTTGGCTTTACCCTGGCTTTTATTTTACATTCTAATTTTCTGAAGAACTCTGAACTTTTTAAGCACCAGAGGAAACACTGTAATAGGTCAAGACAGAAATAGAACAGAAATATTTATTCAGTAAATGTAATGAAGAAGGCAAATCCAAGTGCAGAAATACATTTCACATCAAAATTCCCACTAATGCCTTTTTTAACTTGTAGCAGCCTTCAGTTGTACTGTGCTTCTGTGTCCACTGCCTCCAATTATTTCTTGTGCTGTCTACTTTCTGCCATCCTCATCTTCTCTGACAAAACTGCTCCTTCAAGAGCAAGAGCAGACTGAAAAAATGAACAATTTTTCCTGTTCCCCTGCAAAGGTGTGCATTACCAGGGGGCATCAGGCCCTTGGCTGTACATAACCTTCTAAAAGGCCATTCTTTGCCAGATCTCTCTTTTACTGTTTTAATCACAGTACCATGATTATGTAAAAAATGTCCTCACCTAAGAACACAGAAAATCCTTTGCTCTACCCCAGTACCCTCAGCCTGGCAGACACATGGAGGTACAAATGAAGACCAAAGCACCTGTGGTGCCAGAAGCTGTTCTGCACATAGTGACAGTGAGTGGAGCACAGGAGACATGCATTTCAGCATTTTGCTCTAGTGAGCATTGCTTTGTACCATTTTTCCCCTTGACTGAAGCTGCAGTTTGACATTCAGATGTTTCAGCAACACAGTATTAATTTAAGAAGTTCCTGACTTCAATCCTTGTTCCACCCCTTAGCCACAGTGATTGCTAGTGGATTGTGCTGTGATCCAGGGAATGATGCCGGCTTCACAAAGAGAAATTAGACTCAGAAAAGCATGGAATAAAGATACCTAAATGCAGCTGTGGAATGGATGGCCTCACCCAGCCAGAGGAGATAAAAATAAACTCAGGTTTGCTTAACTTAACGTGACCAGTGCTGAGTGGTAAATTAATTACCTATAATGTATCACAGGGCTAAGGTTCCAAAGAAAAAAAAACCCACTATTTTAGGTAAGCGGAAATGTTAGCACAGGAGCAAGAGGGTTTGAACAGACAGTGATTAATTTGAGGTTTGATGTCAGAAGAGTTTTTAAGCAACAGCAGAGATGTTGTGTCAATGTCTTCCAATATAATTAGTGGTTAAAAATTATTTTAAATCGAGTATGAAAAATGTGTAAGAGGTCTATATTTTAAGTTTATAAGCTGCTAAAATAAGAGCTGATTTTTTAGAATATATATGATAAATTCTGACACACTGTGAAATGCTAAAGACAAGTCCTAAGCCATGAAGTATCTCCCTAGTAGAGGATACAAATCCATAAAAATATATTACAAGATATTACATGTTAACTCAGGTGAGCTGTGGCAATAAATCCGAGTGTTCCTCTAGTGGTACAACCAAGCAGATATCTTTTTTCCTCCTTACAGCAATACTGGACATAAGCAACAGCAATTGTCTTCTTGAAATGAGCATTTATTTTAGCTGCAGAGGAAAGATATTGAAATGAAATGTGAATCAGATTTTAGTTAGGCTTTTTACAATTCTCAAAGTTGGTGCAATGAAAAACAAACAATAGAGATCTTTCTTCTATTGAAAGTGTAGAGTCATTTATGTTGCCCACTGTACTTTTAAAATGACCATACTGGTTTAAAAGCCCCTCTTACTTTTTTTAGCAGCAGAGACTGCCTTTACCACCATACACATCACAAAAAATGTTTCTCTTTAGACAACTTGAAGAAAGCCAGAGAAGCAGATGAAATTTTTGAGCATTAAGTCCTCTATTTTCTCCCAAGAAAGTGACAGTGAAACAGAAGAAAGCTCTCACGTTCTCTATCACCAACAAATCCACAGAGAAGAAATAATTGCTATTGTCAGGGTGTGGGTGACGCACACACATATGCGCACCCCGTCCCCAGGAGAAACAAAAACGAAAGAAAAAAACATCTGTAAAGGAACAAAAAAAGAGAAAAGTCCTCTGTTTTTTGGAAGGGCAGTTTCTCTGGTGGGATATGTGGCTTACTAAGCACTTGCCAGTACCAACGCAGCAGCACGATTTCACTGTCTCAGTCATTCCAGTAGTACCACAGGTATTGGCACAAAGGGCACACACTCAAGACTTGAAAAGAGGGCTGACCTCTGGGAAAAAGAGCTGTATCATTCTGAAGACTTCAAACACCAGCTCTTCTGAAAAACAACCGAAATAGGCTTAACAACAGCAAAAGGTAGCTGCCTTGGCAATGTGTTCTATCTAAATGCCATGCAAGAAGCCTATTTCTAAATTTTTATTAAGCCAGGTAAGGTCGCAGGTCTTGGTGATCAAAGTCCCTGGACACTGGCATTTTATGTACACTGATCAGCTGAAAAAAGCAGCTAGAAAAACCAAGAATGGCCAAGTAGGATGCATTTGGATCTAGTAGAAAAGCTGAACTGCTTTTTGTCTGGTAAGCACCAAGGCAGGATTTGTTGGAAAACGCTGCATCTTCCCTTAGCTATGTCTGAAAAATCCTCATACTTTCAGCCTTTTCCAGGTCTGAGAGGAAAGATATTTAATAAAAGACATAGCCAGCAGAATGACCAGGTGCTTGCCAGCATTATGAATGGTGTGTGAGGACTCAAGCTCTCTGATGGACCAGGCAGCTCTGGAAGATTGATTTGATTACTAACAGTTGGCTCTCATCTGTATTCTCCTCTGCAATAACGAAGCTGGTAAACCCAAGGGAGGGCACTGCCATATAAGCAGGTGGCTCTACAAGAGCAACCCCTGTGTTTTACACATGGAAAAAAGTCTTTGAACTCACTATTTGCTTTTGTTTCACAGCAAATGAGAAAGGCTACTGAGCACAATCTGTGCTATAACCCATTGCAGGTGCAAGGCTGTGGAGCGAAAAACAGAGCATAACCTGGCTAGTTTCTCCCTTAGGGAATCGATGCCTGTGTTTTCCAAACAGGGAGCAATGGAACTTCTCAAAGGTGCCCCTGGAGACCCCAGCTGTTTGGCAAGGAAGGACAGCTCCTCTTACCTACCAAAGCAGGCTGCACACCTTGCCTGCTGCTATTGCCTAGAAGGAAAGTGATTGATACTCCATGGTTCTACCTTAGACATTTTTTAAAAACTCACAATGTAACATTTCTTATGAGAAGAAACAGGGGCAAAAATAGCCTATATCAAGATTGCTTAAACAAGGATAAATCATATGACTAATATAATAAAAATTCAGCATTGGCCTAAGGAAAAGCCCAGAACCATCAGTACCAAAATAATTACAAACAACTGGAAATGTGAGGCTAGAACTCATGCTACATTTTGGCAGAAACCCGACCTGCACTCCTGGCACCTGCTATCCTCCACCGACGCTCCGCCAGATCCTCATCAGTTCTTAAATATCTGAATACAACCCAAGGAATTTTAAAACCAGATTGTACTTCTTTGGTACAAACCAATACCTGTCTGTGTTAAGAACATATGTTGCAAGAAATTAAAATACATTTAAGAGTGAAAAAAATCCACTGAGTCTGATTTTCACGCTATATCTGTTAAGACTTAATTGTCAGCTAAGCAGGATGTTTCAGAACTGATTAAGTTCCACTGAATTTATTTTAAAAAAAAATACTGAAATAATCTGTCAAAAGGAATTCAGAACCCATGGCAAAACAAATCCCAGAGATATTTTCTATGATATGTTGACAGAATGTTATAAAAGGAGTTGAAACAGTGTGTGAAGCTCTACAAAATACAAACATCTTTACAAATAGGGAAAATATTCAGAGATCAAGAATGATTGTACGGACTCTTGAAATTTGCCCATATGTATAAAAAAGTCACTTCTCTGCTAGGTATTTTAAATATCATAGTTGCATGTCACAAAACTGAAATACTTCACTAAGGCAGAAAGTGTTGCAAGACTTCTGAAATTCTAAGGCAGATGATGTTTATACAAAAGCAGACTCCTGTCATTAATAACCAGATCTTTCCATTACTTGCACTACAAGTATTCTGTATGTGCACAATACATTTTCGTTCACTTCAAGGAACCTGTTTTCCATTCAGATGCCATTAAATAACCAATAACTAAATCCTTCAAGATGTGCAGTGAGACCACTTGACTCTTGCTCTCAACTCTGCTGAAGCCTGATTAGTTTTACTATCAGTACTATTTTTGGGGTGAGTTTTTAAAAATGGGTTTCGTTCATTGAGAAGCTGTAATATATCTTCTCATTGACAACTGTTTTTCAGAAAGCTAAATAGCTAGTAATGTACTTTCAAAACAGAGCATTTTGCCAAAGCTTTTATGTAATCAGTATGCACTGCAGTCAATCGAGATAAGAACTCTGATTCTGCATCACTCTTCAGCCAGTCAGCAATGCCACAAAGGGAAAAATAGGAATCAGTCACAACAATGCAACAAGGTTATTGTAACCTTACTGTTGTCTCACACTGACATAACCACAAAAATGAGAATGAAATTAATAAAATGTCAGTATAATTTTAAGAATCAAAAATGCATTCTCCTATTTGACCGTACAAGGAATGTATCTCAGGGCACCTTCATCACTGTCTCGCAACATGGCTGAAGCCATGGAAATGGAACTGGAGAAAAAAAAGGACATCTTTTCCCTGTGCAATGATATGCTAAAACATGCTGCTTCTTAAATGTTTTTCTCCATGGTTCCCCTTTCCACTGAGCACCAGTGCTCAATCCTTCCTCCTGCTCTCCCAGCGGACCATGCACTCCTCCTTGCTGGTGCAGCTGCAGGGGCTATGGCGCTGGAAGGCAGCTCTTGCCTAACACCTCTGCTCTCAGGGCAGCTCCTCTTGCAGCTCTTTATCGTCTGATATTTTTCTCAACCTAATAAATTTTTCTGAGAAATGCAAGCAAACAAGTAAGTTGGTGAGTGGCCAGTGGTTAATACACCAAAAAAGCAGCCTGGCTTCAATGCTGTGGTGAGCAAGACTCCTTTTCCCCTCAAGAATCCTGTCTCTGATTCTGTTACATAGTACCTTGTGATGCAACCACTATGAAAATTCCTCACATAAATGCACATTATAAGATTATAGGATTTTCTGACATATTTCTAGATAAAAAACTGTTTACTGTCAAATTTATTTTTAGATAAACCAGTCTCATGAAGATCATCAGTGTTGCATCACACAGCCTGTGTAACTAAGTTATCAGTTTTAACGTATTATTGCTGAGGACAAAAGAAGAAACAAAGAAAATCTTATTTAGCTTATCTATCTAACAACAATTGTCTGAGGTACAACATTTTATCTAGATTATCGATTTTAATGTTGTATTTGGCCACTTAAGGGGAAGTGAAAGGTCAAATGTATACAATATGTTAATTGGAAGACTTTCATAGGGTTGTGATAGAAATGCTATTTGGGTGATGAAGGATAGTTGAAGATGAAAAATTCACAGTATGGAATGGTTACAAGCAGACATCTTCAGTGATCAATGTTTATCGTTGCTTGTCTGCAAATCCCTTAACAGAAACATTATTTTCCTTCACTCATAACACCACTTTAAGAAATGAGTAAACAGTGATGACTAAGAAGCTTTGGCTAGAAATGGCTGATTTTGTTTCATTTGCTAAAATTCAGAAGAGATTCATATAATGACCTTAAACCACCATGTTGCTTCTTTGGCTTGGCTTCACTTCACCTTCCATCTAGCACTAGGCAAGGGGACATCTCCATCCTGCATACCCCAGCTTGCAGAGTTCTCTACTGTGTCTGGAGGATTCGTGCAACAACATATCTACTAAAAAAACACTAACTGCAGAAAGGGAGAGAAAACAATTTCTTTGTTTGCGTATTAGAAATTCGAGAGGATTGAATTCAGTTCCCAGCAGTATCAATGGCTCACTGTACAACATTTCAATGCTCATTTCCCATATGGAGCTTCACCACTTAGACAAGCTTAAATTTTATTCTTTGACTCCAAATCCTAGATTTTAGATCTGACACTGATGCACAGCCTGATTAGTTATTATATATAGGCATCTAAACTCCCACTAGAAGCAAAAAATTCAAGATCCAGAAATAAAAAGACTGACTCAGCTTGTTCTGAAATGCTAATCTACTGATTGGTCCCTCTTGGCTCTCCGAACACCACCAACTGCACCAGCATTGTCCTCAGCTAAGGACAATGGAGAACTCAGTTTTCTAGCCACTGCAGCCTTGCACTATATCCTTTCCTCAGATTCACTCAGTCGTGACCATGCTGATGCTGTGACAACATGAAGCCACACATCACATCAGGCCTGCACACATACTACAACTTTGCACCAGCCATGTTTTCACAGAAAGCTTAACCAACTTGAGCAACTTCTCCCAGCAAACTTGCAACACACTAATACTCACTGACAGTTAGGACTCTGCCATGGAAATACTGCCTCTGGCACCCTGGTGCTGTAGAACACAGGAAAATCTGTTTTACTGCAGCTGAATAAGTGAAGATGCTGTGATACATTAAATCTGGACTAAGTTTATACAGACAGAACAAGATCTTTATTTACGAGGTATCAGTTGTTATCAGGCGAGCTAATCTGAAGGTTTGTCTTCTACTTGGGAAAAGAATAATCTTCTCCAGAATAAAATGAACATAACACCGTTCAGATTCAACGTACTGCAAAATCTTCAGTTTCTGAAAGACTCTTGAACTTGTAGTCCTTTTCAAAAATTAATACAGATTTTCTTATATATTCTACAGCAACAGCACATCAGACATGGTATTTCCATGGAGAAGTTCTAACACTAGCTGTCTAATCTGGAATATGAGCCTAAGTATGCACAGCTGCTTAAGACACAAGTTTTACATGAATGGTCTCTCAAAAGTACTCCTGCATTGCAATGAAAATTCAGCTGAGTTTTATCCTTCCAATACCTGTTATCTCAAAAATGGTAGAATTTCTGATGCAACACAAGTTCATAGCATTCTTATTAGATATTACTAGACTTTGTGAAGTATTTTTACATCACAATAAGAAGAGTAACAGAGAACACTTTTACATTAAATTATCTTTGCATCAGGTTTGATGGTTTACATGAACATCCCACAGATCATCCAGAAGAACTTGGCTGGTTTTTGCAATGGTTTGCCCCACATCCCTGTGGTAACATTGTTTTAACACAAGATTACATGGCATATAGCCATGAATCCGAAAATCCCGATGGTGCATTTAGAATGGACTGCACTAACTAGTACAAAATGCTGTTGTAGGTGTTTGGTACTGGCACAAATGCTGTGCCACGCTACCACATCTCATTTACTGTTTGCCACAGTTTATAAAGAGGTGGCTGCTTCCTTCCATGAAACAACTAACAGCAATAGAATTAGTCAAATATTTAGAAAGTAACTCAGTGTGAAACACTGCCTCTAAAAGCAAGCAGATTTTTTGGACAGCGTCTTTACTCCTTTATACTCTTTGTCAATATGCAGAACAAAATAAGTCTGTCAGGAAACTGCATTGGTTATCAGCTCATTCTCCTTAGATGGCAGTACTGTAAATATTTTTCTTCATTATCACCATGTCAGTAAATAACTTTGAAGGTGTGATTTAATCAGGAGGAATGTCAATATTTCACAACTTTTGGCCTACCTTAAAGCAAATGAGTAATAGAGAAACCCATGCACCAGGAAACAAATGAGCAGAGGTAGTGGACCAAGGTCTATCAAAAAGGGTTCAAGATCACTTCGTTTGAATGACAGTTGATATATTTGCAGTACAGTTCATCTGTTTTCTTATCTGGTAAAGCATTCTATAATGAATCAAAATTTATTGCATGTTTTGCAACCTTGTCAAAAGGCACGCCTAAGATTTTTGCTTCAGAAATAAATTCCACCCAACTGTGTACAGGAATTCACTTGACAATTTGGACATAGCTAAAATATTTTTGTATTTTCTAATGCCAGCACTTTTGATCTAGCACCAGCAACTCATCTGGTTTGCACACCACCACGTTTACTTTCTACTAAATTCAATTATGTTTAAAAACTAACAGGAGATTTCAAAGTAATTCTCTAATGACAACTACCATGAGCAAAAAACCCCCAAGGCTGTTGGACAAGAACCCCTGTTCTCAACCCATAACTGGTTCTCATACCCCTTTTTGCTTGCTTTTTTCCCTTTTGTCTTTTTCCCTGTTTATCTCTGAACAGGAAAAAAGCAACAGAATGTCGTGATCAACCTCAGTAATATTTCTGGGTGTACACAACTAAATTGCTCGTGAGGCTGGTCATATGTTTCTGCATATTGTCTGTAAAAAAAGACAGCAGAAACAAAACTTTAGAACAGCCCCAGTCTCTTCACATTACTATAAACGGCATCCAATTGGCAAACTCCAAGTAAGTATTAATGAAGCTGAATGGTTACAGCCAAAGTGCTTCAAATTTTTCTGAGAATTTTTTTTTTACTTACTAGCAATTAATCAAAAGTAGGTAGAGAATAACCAAATCATTACAGCTTGATGTTTATCGTTACAAGACTCACCATTTGTGTGCAGGATCACATGTTAAAATTGCATCTAAGTAAGCAGTAAGTGAAGGGCTTTCTAGGATAAGTGGTGGCATGCCTGTTTTCCTTTCTACAGGCACTGTTCAGGGTGAAAGAAAATGATTTCTATCATATAAGCAGAAAGTTTCCAAAAATAATGGCTGCTTCACTATGAAGTTCACTATCTTAATCTACTCTGAATATACCAGGACAGACACTTGAGACAGGTTTTTTTTATTATCCTCATATGAAACTCTTCCAAACACAACGAACAAAGCACTGCCTTTAAAATACTGCTAATGCAATTTTCCTCTGCTATCAAATTCTATGTCTGTTTGCAGCTACGTGAAAACCTGAAATCCCAAGCAATATGACTTCAAGAGAATTGCCTACCATTGTGTTTATGCTGCTGGCCAAAGAATCAACACCAACGATGTTTAAAAAAATGTTTAGGAGCATTAGATACAAGTATTAACACTTTTGTATTGGTCATCTATGATGCTATTGCTATAAGCCTGACCTCAATTTGAAATGCTAAATATGCACTACTGCAAAGACTTTTCTCCTTGTCATTATTTATGTCATTATTCTGTTTAATGCTGTTTCCTACTCATATTAGCAAAGCAACTGAAAAGAACTGGGCTGCATTACAAACAAACATTACCACATACTACTTTATTAAAAAATTGGATGTGCGCTATTATAGTTGGAGTAAGCAGTTAATATGTATGAACTGCTAAGACTGGAAAACACTTATTTCTCCAACCTTGTTTTCAGAGACAACTGTCTGAAATCTACACCTTCAAAACTAAAAATTTCTCTATTCACTGTCTTTTATATTGGAAAACCTAAGATAAAATCCCTCCTAGATTTTTAACTTCACGATTTAAATTTTGAAGGGGACAGAACTCTAACATCATACATTAAAAAATACAGTATTTTGAAAATCTTCATGACTCTCAAGGTCATAAAGTCCTTCTAAGGATTTATATTCAGCTTTGTGTAATATTAGAAGCTGTGTGTCAGCAGTGAATCCATGTATCCTTATCACCTATAGATTTTTGGCAGACAAGGGGAAACTTCTTTTATTACAGATACTTGTGTCCTGTTCTTTGACCACTTGCAGCTCAGCAAACTTTGTTTTGTCGTAGGTTTTTCATATGCTTGACTCAGAGTACATTCAGGTCTCCTTCCTTCTCCCCATCTCTCAGGCCTTTCCACAGTGCCTTGAATTCCCTTCTGCATTTCCTGTTCAATACCCCCAAGTCACTATGACATTTGCTGGTAGGTGGCCAGAGCATCCCATGGTATGAACGGCTTTTGTTAGAAAACCTGCTCTCTGGTTGGTATGTGCAGATTGCAGCAAACAATTACTAAAGCTGAGATTTCTCCCTCTTTCCCTCAGCAAATTCACTAATAGAATATTTGTCCTCTAAGTGACAATCCCCTCTGGAAACTGGAGAACTTAACCTTTCAAAACAAACAAACAAACAAAAATATCTTGGAAAAACTGTAAAACACAAATTTTTTGAGGAGAAGAAACTCCCCATATAAAATTTTTAAAAAACTATTTTAACATGGAAATAACAGAAAATGATAAAAAGGTGAAAGAAGCTTAAGGAATGGGGCAGACTTAAGGAGGACAGAAAATCAGGAGAAAAGGAGGATAATAACATGTACACTTTTTATTCGTGTGCTGTTCCTATCTTTCCAGAAAGCATGCTTTTAAGAGTACTTTTTAAAAAACATGCATGCAATTTTGATTTGTTCTTAACCAGGTTTTGTATAAACCAAAGGAGATTTGAAACCAAAAACCTAGAACTGAACTGTGTGCTTCATTACTCTCATTCAACTCACTCCCATCACTGCCTCTTCTAAGAAAAAAGGTCACAGAGTGGCCTTTTCATAGTACTGGTGAAGTGGATAGACAGATAACTCATTCTATCTTCTGTGGCATGTAAGTAACTGAGGAACTACATACTGATCAGACACGAAATTTATGTAGAAATGTCATCATCAAGTCACCAGATTTCTAAATCATCAGCCTCACTTTTCTCGTGAAAAGGGTAGTGATGTCTATGAGAATCCATACGGGCAACATTCATAAATTGGCTTCTGCTGATTTCTGTAAGATACAGGACCTTATCCCAGTGATTTGCAAATTAAATCTCCGAGGGGACCTGCAAGTTTCTTTTCCTTCACAAATACAATGATAAGAAAACAACTTACGTTCAACTTGATCAAACATTACTGAGAACAAGAAATCTCTCGGTGTCATGTAATATTCTCCTTCATATTCCAGTGATGCAAAATGCATGAAGCGATGCTTTCGAAGAGACAGTCTTTCATCAATTTCTGCATGAATGACATCTTGCTTCTGAAAAAAGAAAAAAAAAAAATCCATGGAGAAAGATTGTTGCATTTGTAGACCAACTCTGTGAATAGAAAGAATACTATACCCAATCTTGATTAAACTCAGTATTTTGTGGGTAGCCACAAAAAAAGCCTACCAGGAATTAAAGCTTTTATGACACACTCTTAATGAATGGCATGCTTATGTGACATACAAAGTATTTTTTGGCTTCACTGAGAGCATGCTTTAACAACACAGCTGAGCCAAATTAATGGCTTGCTGTCACCAAAGGCTCCCCCTGCTTCCCAATCCCCTGCTCTTGGCTCTATGGTCCCGTTCCTCCTTGTTTGCCAGCTCTGCTACTTGGACTCTTGCTGAGACAAATTCAGCTCACTAACTCAGCTAAAAAACTAAACCCACCAAACAGCAAATAGTATTTTTCCAGGTTAGTGACTGGCTCAGCAAAGGCTGAAATGTGCTCTGTACCTGTGCAAATGACCCACTCCTGGAGTTAATTATCAAGTTGTGGAGCAACTCCTAAGACAGGAGAATAATAATGTTCTAATTTAAATATGGACCTGTCTTTGAGAGAAGTCAGAAAAATGGAAAAAGCAATGAAAACACCAACAAAAGAGCCAAAGATCGTATCACCAAACCCAAAGATTCAACTAGTCAAGCAAACAGAAACCTTCCAACTCCACCCTTAAATATGGAGAGACTCAGGATCAAAATCATTCAAGTTGACAGCTCCACAAGTAGTAACAACACTTTCTGGCAGCAAGAGAGGACACAGACACAGTGAAACAGATGTTTACATTTTAGTATTTCAGAGATAATAACTAACAACAGGAAACAGGAAAACGAGAAACTCTAAAATTCAGAACACACACTGTGTGTATTTGAACATTAATCATGGAACAACAACTATCATAATATATTATATTATACTTAAGTATAATTCTATGAAGGTTGCAATTTCCCATTTAATCCCATGCCTGGCATTCCTTTGTTAGCATTAAAGACTTGCCAAAACACTGCATGATAGGATACAGGCACCTCGTGATAGTCAATTTTAGTTTCCCCTTGTAGCGTGTTTATTTCCCTCAAACCTTGGGTTTCAGTGAAGGGGGAGAGGGAACCAATAACAAGAAAAACCCCCAAATACTCACAGTTTAGATTTAAAACTGTCATATTCTGATACACAAGGAAAATGAGGGCTACTTCTAAGTATCTGAAGCCAAGATTTCCTTTGGTTTAGATAGAACCATTTTGTACCACTATCACTGCCTTAAGTTTCTTACACAGTATGGAGCTTCATCATGGCCTAGAACACAAGCGCATTGCTGCTGTTCAGACCTGTCGGTTCTGGAAAACTCTGCTTAAAAGTAAGTCTAATGTAGCAGGAACTTTATATTTATTCTTTTAAAAACTTTAGGGGACAAGTGACTCTGTAATTGCTTAGTTAACAAGACTTAACAAACGCTGCAAATATCAAATGAATAGTCCATAGCTGCTGGGTATTAACATGCAGTATTCTTATTAAAATCATCTCCTTCTCACTGTAACATGAGCAATTTTTGCCTGACGGCAAATTTAAAAAGAAAATGGAAAATTGCTTCACAGTTGTCCTTTAACTAAAATTACGGAATGAAAAGCTATCTTTCTGCACAAATACAAAACAAAAAAGTTCAGACAAGAAGTAAAAAGCTAATCCTACAACATCTTCAAACCAACTGGGTTTTCAAGTTTTTTAAGTCTCTCAGCAATTGTCTGAATACTGTCTAAAGCTAAACTTCTCACTGATATCAAAGCACTGAACTTCAGCAATCCACAATTTTAACTGAAATCGACAGGTACAAATTCATGTATTAACTTTGAAGAGTTTCTTGTATTTGGAAAAGAATGTACTCCCATCAGAATTACAATACCATGTAACTATGGATTCATCAAACCCTTTCTTTTTGTGATTTGCAAAACAGCCTTGGGTAGCTTCCTATGAAAGTCAGCTTCAAATACTAGCACAAATAAGATAAGAAAACGTTACAGGATGAAATGCGTCAGCTGTGCCATCTCCTACTTTGTTTTAAAAGGTCTTGCAAAATTCCTGACATCCCGCTGCTGTGTGAGAAACTCGTCATCTGCAAAGAGCACTCTGACCCCTCTGGACATGAGCACAAGCTCAGCTAGAGCAGCTACAAGCTCTTTTAAAAGCTGTATCCCTCCCTCTCCTCATCGTTGTTTTCTTCACTGATACATATGTCTCCAAGGCTTCAGCAAGCAGGGATGCCACATCCACCGAAGACAGCTGGTAAATGACGGAAATACATGGGAAGAAGAAGGGAGCTCTAAATTTTTGAAAAAAGATTAGAAGCAAACCCCCCATTTGTTCCGAGATAAATGAGTGAATAACTATTCTAATCACTATTCCAAACACCTAAACAAAGATTAAATAAAAATTGCGTTTTGAAGAAAAGGCTGATTCAATCACATAAAATTAAGATCGATCTTCTTTTGAAGTACTAATCTAAAGTGTGTATAGAGGAGCAAGCTCTCTCAACAGTTCAGTATCCTTCCCACTTCAGCAAAATCCTGACTAATTTCCAAGTACTTTTTCCTGAGTCATCCAAAGAATCTTTCAAAATAAAAAATATTTGACATTCCTGACATTTCTAAAAACACTGTCAAAGCTCATTTTGCTCATAAAAATGCATGTATTGGGCAAAAAGCAGAGTTTTCCTCTCTAATTGTATTCCACAAAATGAGTTTCAAGTAAAGACAAGTATACTGTAGGAAACAATTACGTATTTAAGGCTGAACTTCACATATTAAGGTATCTGTAATCTAACATCTCAGCAGTTTCCAACAGTGGAAATTCAAAGCAAGCTGGATACAAAAATCCAAATTTCAGAGAGGCAATGGGTGAGAAGAATCTATTACTATTGCTCCCACAAGATTCTTGTAAGCATAATTTAAAATAACTCTGAGATTGACTTGGGCTTACTTCTGTCTTTAACAGTGCCATATAAGAAGAAATCAAACCACAAAGGGCTGTGTGGCATTAACGGTAAGGCTTGGGCTGAAATTCCATTCTTAACTTGTTCTACTGTGTGTGGGTCCAACTGGGGCTCCAAATGCTGGGTGTTCCCACATGCTCCACAGTATCCCCACAGCCATGTGAACTGAGAATGACGTTTCAGCTTTAACTTGGAATTTAGTTGCCTTTGTGGTTTTATGTGAAGCCTCTAATGCCAATTTCAGAATGTCCATGGTAAAGCTATGATAGTTGAGGGTAAATTAGAATTGAATTACATAAAAAGGGCTCCAGAAAGATCCAAGTGTTTTGCTCTGCAGTCGACATGGCATGGAATCAGTGGCTGACCAGACACTGGCGTCTACAAGCATTACCAAAGACTGTGGTTTCCTTCTTGGCTTCCTGCACCGAGAAGTGCCTAAGGGCAACAACAATACTTCACAGAATTAATTTTCTGGTTGATATAATTAACCTGTTTATCAGTCTCTTAATTTAAGATGCTGTTAAAGAATTCATGTTATTCAATCTTTGGCTTTGATTTTCTTGGCACGAAAAATAGCAAGCTTAAGTCAAATAAAACTCTTACGTTTATTGTAACTTTGATCTTCTTAAAAAAATTCATTACATAAAAATGAAGAGTGACATAAATAAAACCTCAGTAACCCTTACCTATGGTTTCAGTAACACTGCTGATCAATGTGATGGCTGATTTTTGGTAACACTAATTCTTCAGCCACTAAAAATCTAAGTCCTTGTGTACAAACTCAAATATTTACTGCTGATTATTAGTCTGAAATGACTTAAAACAGCATATACACTTATCTCTCCCTTCAATTTCAAATTTTGTCTTCCCCTTTCATTCATTTTCCTTTTTCTCTCTCTGCATAGAATTTGGTGTTTTGATATGCCTGTGGCTGCCATGTTTTCCATCTTATTTTTTTCTGCTTTTTTCCAGTTAATTTTTTCCAGTATAATTTTTCTTTCTTCACTCTACTCCTTTTCATATAATCTATTTATTTTGCCTCTTTGTATCCTTCCTTCTATCATCTATACACCTTCTTTCACTTTCCCTTTCTCTTGGGAAAAATTAAAATTAAGCTATTTAATTTTTTTTTCCCCTTGTCTGGAAAGAGGATCAATGTTTTTTCTTTCTTCCTTCCTTTAATCTGGAAGAATTAACTTCTACCACTCATTTTACCTGCTACAAGAACAACTAAACCAATGTGTGGGATGTAATTAAAATCCAGTTGGTGCCAGCAGGCTCCCTGGGAGCCTTAGGATTGGATCCATTAATTCACACTAGATCTACAGAAGAATTTGGAAACTCTATATCAAATTTCTGTAAGACCGATGAAAACTTTACAGTTAACTAGTGTCATTATTGTATCTCAATTTCAACTCAATCCAATTCAAAATGATCAAAATAACAGAAAATGCAACCCGACCTCAAACCCCCCTGCACATGTTAACGTGCCCAGCACGCTGAATGCACAGAGGATAATGCTCAGAGTTCAAGGTCGGAAAGCTTCGTGTGATAGAAGAATTGAGAGATAAAAAAGACTTTTGACAAGAAATCCATTTGACAGAAATATGTGACTTACAGAAAGCTAACATTTAAGATTGTAACATTTAAGAAAGCTTGTATAAGTACGTGCAAAAGTGGTTTGTGCTTTCACAATAAAAAAGTGAGACTTGTATTATGCCCAATCTTGATCAAATGCACCGGACAAAACCACCATCACGTTAAAGACATAATATCAGAACCAAAATGTTCTCATGAACTGAATTGATCTGTACTATATATTTTTCAATGCTGTATTTTCTGACCTTGCAGACCAAACTGCTAGCCTGGAAAAAAAAGCACTGAACTTACACAAATCACTTATTTCTTTGGAAGTAAGTTCTAAGTATTTGAATGACTGTTTAGACTGTTTATTTAACTCAATAAACAACAACATGACTGAAAGTTCTAACAGTCTTGAAATGCCTAAATCTGAAAAGGGTAAAAACTTAAATACCTTCTCAGGAGCTACTTCTGAGACAGAGAAGAGACTGCCAAAATAAGGAGAAGAGGAGAATGAGAATGCAAAAGTCTTGTATCTGGCTGCTCTTAACATTGCTGATATAAACACTCAAAAATTAGATGAAGCCCTTTCTATGCACTAACAGGTGCCACTTCTTTCTTTCAAATAGCCGCTCAGTCAGTTCTGCTGTGCTGGTACTAATTAGTAAGGGTTATGTTTGAAACAGCAGCTGAACAGTTTACTTGTATCTAAACCCCTGACATTTTTGGGTTTAATTTTTCTCTCCCACTCTTTGTATTTCACTGAGTTCTGACTAAACTGTGCATACAGAGCAGATCTTCTACTGTTATGAGAACCCACACCAAATGGAGAATTAACTCAAATGTGAGGATAATACAGAAAGCAATCTCAGTTTATAAGTGTTTTTAATTTCAGCATTTAATTATAGAAATTTCATCCTTGGCACAGCTTGTTTTTAAACATAAGCTTAAAACGAAGTAGAAGACTACCACATTTCCCATAACAGAACATAACAAAGGAAGATAAGGTGCCTAAGCTGTAATAAGCCAGGGAATCAGTTAATTTAACAAACCATACATTTTCACATCTACTTGCAAGTTATCACACCGCCCTACTTACACATTCGCCTACTGAGGCTGATACAGCACTCGAACACACCGGTGCAGAAGTACTAAATACATACAGAATGGCAGGGGGATCACACTGATGCCTCACAGGCACACACCCGTAAATGTGTTTGAACGGCTTTCTGGGAAAGCTCATCACACTGCTATTGTATTTGACTGTCAGTGGACTCAAGTGAAAAATGTGTTATACCTACTTCTCACCGATCTTTTTCAGTCAATCACTGCACATCAAAGCGCAGTTAAAATGTGAAGACACAAATACATTTATGTCTAGAATTAAGAGGAGCTAGATATTTTTGAAAGATATTGAATTATAGAACAGATTGGGTTGGAAGGGACCTTAAACATCATCTAGTTTCAAACCCCCTGCCAAATAGAACCAGGTTGCTCAGAGCTCCATCCAACCTGGCCTTGAACACCTCCAGGGATGGAGCACCCACAACTTACAGGCAACATGTGCCAGTGCCTCACCACCCTCACAGTAAAGAACTTCTTCCTAATACCTAATCTAAACCTGCCCACTTTCACTTTGAAACTACTAACCCTTGTCACATGCCCCTTTAAAAAAATTCCTCTCCAGCTTTTGTGTAGCCCCCTTTAGGTACTGGAAGGCTGCTTCATAGGAGAATTTCTCCAGCGCACGGATCATCTTTGTGGCCTTCCACTGGAGTCGCTCCTGCAGGTCCATATATGTTGGGGGCCCCAGAGCTGGGTGCAGTACTCCAGGAGGGGTCTCACGAGAGGAATAGAGGAGCAGAAACCACTTCCCTGAATGTGCTGGTCAAGCTTGTTTTGAAAAGCCGTATCTTTATTTTATCTTCTCATTCTCAATTCAAATGATGAATGGAGTGTCTTTCAGCACACCTTCTCAGGAGGAGCTGGGAAAGGCTGTAAGCCATCTGATTTTGTTTACCCTGAGCTTGCAGATCTTTAGGATTTTCAAGTTAATAGGAGTTTACCCCTTAAGCATACTTGTGCTGTAGAAGGAAACCATATGCCCTTTCAAATAACTTCTTGCTTTGTTTGAGTAACTCAGATAGTAGCTCTACTTCAACTGTTCTGAACTGCCTCAAGAGATAACCCATTTATGACATGGGGTTCAGTTTTAACTGCAGGCCCTTCAAAATAGGACTGTATTTGCCTGAGTTTGAGAAGTGCAGCTTTAAACTGTGGGAATTTTTGCAGTCTGACTCATGCCAACTGCATGGTGCCACATATTTACCTGATGCTTTATAGTTTTAAAAGGTTTTTACTGTCATAGTGCTTGGTCCTATAAGAACTGGATAGACAGGGAAAAATGTTAACAGCTTTAATAGCAAGTGATTTAATGCTAGATCAGTTTTTGTTCTGAACAAGAAGACAAATTAATTCTGGACTCACTGTTTATATGGAAGGTTTTAAACGAGAAAATAAACTGTTTAATGCTAGACGTAGTAAACTGATCTAAGTAGAAGAACGTGGAGTAATGCATGTTCAAAGCTGAGACTGGGAGAAGATGATAAAACGAGGAAGTGACTTTCCAATAGGCAAAGTAAGCAGAACAGGCTCAAAAGAAATTTAAAGTGATGAAACACTGAGGGATAAGGGAGCTAGACTCGATGCAGCAGTATGAAAGACAGCCAAGGTACATAATAAACCCCAAAGTGGTTAAGTTTTCAAGATTTCATTCTCTTTTGTAATTAAACAGATGTATCCTGTTAGCATTTAATAGTTGTGTATATTTAAATATATCCATGTCCATGTATGAATAACAGAGACTAGAAAGAAGACGGCTAATCTAATCTATTTAAGGGCTGAGCAAGAAGTGGTAAATACAATGGAATGGGAATTAAGATAGTAGGGAGTTTGGTGATAACTGAAGGAGAAAAACGAAAGAAAGAAAGAAAGAAACAAAAAAATACCAGAATTTTTCTCACAAGCTTTTTAAAACAGCCTCTGTCAATGATTACATACAATTTCAATAGTTCTGTACACCCTATGATTGCAACAATGTGCCAAAAGCATTCCTCAAAAGCCATTACATGAGCACCATATTTTACAGACAACGTATCATATGCTTCAAGGGAAACACTGGGAAAGAAACTGCCTCTCTACCATCAGAGAAGATTGCCACTGGCATGATTCCGAAACAACGCTTCAGAATACCAATCTTGGTTATCCTATTCTTAACATGTTTGCACATCCAAAAATGTTTCAAACAGTGGCTGAAGGCACAGTGCCATCCATTAGGGTAGATGTAGAAGAGCCTTAGATTGCTTTTCTCTGCCTGAAGTATACAGTGTGCCAAATCAATTAAAATGCAAATCCCATTAATTTTTAACCAAGGTACTTTGGACTTGCCTTGCCAGAGAATTTTCATAACAACAGTGGGACAGCATTACAAGAAAAAACCCAGTGCTGCAGTTGCCAACCAGGCAAACACAGCAGCACAACCTGTGGACTTAAAACTACTTCTCTACCAAAGACAAGCACCCCCAAAGCAGATATGTCCTGTGACTTCATCATCCTGGGCTAAGAACTATGTTTCTGTATAGAAAGTATAGAGTAACTACAACTCAAACCAGACACCTCCATAAGGCTTAAAAATGCTTATATGACACTATCAAGAGAATTGAAAAAAAAAAATCTTAAATATGCAAGAATCATGTTTGCTAATTGACACCAATTTCTGTAAATGAGTGCTTCTAGTTAGTCAGTCTGCAAATACTTTAAAAGAAACTTGTAGTTGTTCTTAATTTATCCAAATGTCAGTGTTTCCCTTTTGGAAGGCTCTGACATACAAAAAACTCAGTACAAAAATGCAATGACTGCTGGAAGAAAGTTCTGTTGGCCATTGCTCAGCTGAGACAGGAGCCCTTAATTTATTCTTTTTGAAATGCAAGATCTTCAAGGTGATGCTTTAAGGCTCTTGTTTTAATTCACACACGTATTTAAAAGTGTTACAGGTCACAGTACATTATACCAGTGAACACACCAGTTGCAGTGTTAAAGTGGCTTTACAGAGCAAAGTGGCATAAAAACATTTATTAGTAAAGGAATTAGAATTTTACAGTTTGTGGTTTTTCAAAATAAAAAAAAAAAACAATCAAACAAAAATAGCCAAACCCACAATAAAAATTAAATGAAAACACAACAAAATAGAAGAGGCCGTGCAATCACACAAGCATTTGTTACAAATATTCTGAAATTAAAAACAAACAAAAAAATCACTGTTCAAAATAAAGAAGTGCCCAAATAGTAAGCAATATTCAAAACAGACTATTCCCTTAAAGAAAAAAAAATAAATCTAAGAATCCTAGATGTGGCAGATTGCTGGAAAGACAGGAAAACAATGTTCAGAAAGTGGCAGAATTACTTTGTGTGATAATGTGACCATTACAAAGCTAATCACATTGCTGTTGCCCCAGAAGCTTGAAAACTTCCTGGAAGTGGGGAAATAAAAAAACTAAAACGAAACAAACCACCACCACCACCACCAAAATTAAAAAAGGTTTTCTAAGCTTTTCTCTAGCCCTTTCACAACAAAATTTTCTAAGATAAAGATACAAACAAACTGGAAAAAAAAAAAAAAAGAGAAAAAGACATATGCTCCAGGTTCCAAACAAGTTGAAAACAAAAGAAATACTTAACTGAATGCCAAGGTATACTTTTTACTCTACAAAAAGTCTGTCAGATTTTAATCCCCATTATTAGCTATGTTACACCAAGATATTTTCTCAGTTCTCAGAGAGCCTGGTACTTAAAAAGGTGCCATAAGTGATGGGGAGTTAACTGATTAGGTTGCCATAGAAAAGACTACCACCACCAACCCTCCCAAAGCATTCAACAGCATCTGGGAGGTGTGAAATTCTTCACTTTATTTCAGTGAACTAACACTATTAGTTAAAACTTTCACAGTGGCAAATTAATCAGAGAATAACAACATAGAAAAGAAAAGAAACTAGAACAGCTAGGAAAGAAAATAGAACAGCTTTAAAGCTTTCCCTTCTGTCCTTTTTTTTTTCTTTGCTCTTTATTTATTAAATGGTTCATCACAGAAATGAAAAATGGCTAACAAGTTAAGCTCTTCAGAAGAGTGGTCAGAGCTATGCTCTGAGGATTTAGCAAGTCCCAGGAGGTACCCAAACAAATATCCATATGTCCTGTAAGATTAATACAACAATAACAACAAAGTCACTGGAACCACAGGAAATGTTTATACTGTAATTAAGTTGTAAAATTATATTTATTTCTCCATAAAGCTGCTGACTTCCCTTCTAAACAAATGATTTGTTTTCTGTAGGAGTTACTGATCTGGTGACAATGTCATGTGTAAAACCCGAATGTCTTAAAACACACTATATTTTCCAAAGACCAGGCATATTTTTCACAGACTTGCTTATTTTTTTAAACTTTCTACCTATGTCGAATTTTTCTTCTAAAGCATTTCCATTTGACACAGAAATTACACATGGAAAGACTGGACGAAAAGAAACAGCTTAAACAGTCCTAGTGTAGCAGTTGTTCAGAAAAGCAGAAACCACAGTGAAAGTTTTATCTAAATTCTGATGTTCCCATTTACTAATTAAACCTTTTCATCAACATTAGTTTCTAAAAATTTCACAATTCAAAATATTTGAAGCAAGAATTCAGAAGTCTAGAATTTTCCTTAATCAAATGTCTTACTAACTCTAAATGGGACATCAAGGAGATGACTGTTCAGAATGTTAGATTTACATCAGAGAAATTCAAAAGATCTCTTTTCCATTCAGTGTGTTCAGTAAGAGGTATTCTAAAAGTTGAATTCAGTATGAAACTCAGTGAATAAAGTAACACTGACAAATATTTTAACTGAAGCCATTAGAGAGTGTAAAAACAGTGTATTCCTGATTACAGCAGAGTTGTAATGACCATTTTTTACCAGTGTTTATAAATTCCATTCTCTAATTTTGAACTTTTCTTCTATAATGAAAGTTCAAGTATGTTTTCTCAATCCTCCCTTCAAAGCCCATCACTGCTGCACCTTCAGTGAGACTGCAAGGTCACAACAGAGCACTACAGTTTTCTTCTCTGCAGCATCTGAACCCAAGAAAACCCCGTACCTGGTAGGTCATCCACTTCTCTGTGCTACATTCCTCTGTACCAGAGATAAAGTTGTTTTCAGCCATCCTGGCTGCACCTTAAACAGCTTTTGCAGAGGTTGTAGTACCATTTAAGCAGGTCATCAAGCATCTGCTGATTTTCTTCTTCAAGACCTCGATGGTTATCAGTGTTGCTTCATTTATCAAATCTGTCATATTCTTGGAAGCAGACTGTGCTATTAGCACAAACCGTAACATTTCTTTGGGAGGTTTAAAACTCCATCTCTTCTCCTCCTCTTCAAAGTTTTTAAGACTATCTTTATCTCAGACCTCTTTTGTGAAATAGTTTGACTATGGCATTTAATTCAAGAAGGATGAAAACGTGTAAAACCCAGACTGAGTCAAATTAATGCTTTGTCCAACCCTTTTCTCTCAACAAATGAATGACTTCTCAGACATCTTAAGACCTCAGGCACGTGTACATCTTTCAAAGACAGACTGCCTATTTGTAAAAGTTTACAGTAGTAACTAAAAATAATGCAAGTTAGTTTTCCCTTGCCCTGCTGGAGAAGAGTCCCTAGCCACCACTATAATACAATGGTCTGAAAGCACAAGTTGATGACTTCATTTCTAGCTAGTACTAATCATCAACCACAAAAAACTGATTCATTCTGGATCTGTAGAACTGAGGTCAGTAGAGAGCAGAAACTAGTTGCACGGTTGTTCTCACTGTGCTTAGGAAACATCTTGTTTATTTTGAAAGTCAATGAAAGAGAAATGCACACTCTACTGCATCTAGGACATGGGCTCCATAAAGCTCAAGTTCTCCTTGTTTTCATGTGTGTTTAGGCAGGAAGCCTTTGGGGAACATCTGCAGTGATAAATGCGTTCCAGGGCACCCCTTACTGCAAAGAGACATATTCATTTAAAGTAGTGACACAAACACTCTGTTTCTAACTGCAGAAAAGGTGTCCTAGTACCCCTTTGTCCAAGAAATCTGTAGTGCTCCATAGTCTTGACTTGCCAGCAGATCTACAGATTTCAAAAGCACTTCCATTCAGAAAAACAATTAAATGCACATGTAGACTGTAATACTTAAGCTCATGCTCAGAGCTGAACTCATGCATGTGTCTAGTCCTATCTTGAAAGTATTTAGAAAACATTTAAATATCTTCCTGAATTAGGTCAGAGGTGGTCTCAGAAGAATGGAGAAATAACTGTGCTGGGTCAGACCAAAGGTCCACCTCATCCAACATTCTTTCTCTTTCCTTTTGGTCTGTGGCTGCAAGGTTAGAGCAGCTGAATGTGTCAGACACTGTACTTAAAATCTAACAGCAATGTGTCTGCACCAATTCAAGCACTGGTCATAAGCAAATGCTTAGGAAGGAATAAAA
Organism: Myiotriccus ornatus; assembly: GCA_036023395.1. Lineage (NCBI taxonomy): Eukaryota > Metazoa > Chordata > Aves > Passeriformes > Tyrannidae > Myiotriccus > Myiotriccus ornatus. Next base: position 44,401,157 of record JAYRBT010000001.1, read on the forward strand.
ATATTCTCTCAGTATTAATCTATTTTGAGTTCAGGGACATCCTGAGCTGGATGTGATTTCTATGTATTTAACAACCCTTGCTTATATCACTTTCTGGCACTTATCCAACATCTCCATGAAAACTTCTAGTTACTTTAATGACTTTTGGCATGGAGTTTCACACATCTATTGCCTATTCTGAAGAATTGCACAATGGATAATAGACCCTGGGAATGTCAAGGTCATGTCAAATTATACGCTAGTTTTGTGACTGAGGCAAACTTAAATATAATTGATTATTTCTCTCACCAGCATAATGTTTAACACACATCAGTCTCACAGTAGAGGTGAAAAAAGTTCCTAAGTGCAGTTTCCATATCAGTTCATAAACTGCACTAAATAATGAGATGACATCACCATAATCTTTTTCATTAATGACTTATCCAGGGACATAAAACTTAACTTTTAGGAGAAAATGCTATTTCTTTATTCCACTAACCAGTCCTTTAAAAATTCTTTTACAGGCTACTTCTTAAGTAGTTTCTTATCCGTTTTAATAAACATTACTTAATAGCTCTGCACACTGCCAAAATCCATTATCTTAAGCTGTAAATTGATATCTGGAAAAAATGCTTTAACTTCAACCTGAATATAAGCATTGTGCTTGCTATACATTTTGTTTTCTGCAAAAATGCAGCTGCACATTTCAAATTAAACTGTACATAGTTTTATTCATAACTGATAAAGTTTCTCACACTTCATTGATCTCATTGATCCAGACAGAGCAGTTTTAGGATTGCCAAACTGTTTTTAAGGTAATATCTGAAGCTCTTCAAACCGGAGTATAATGATTATGTATGCCACTCTTCACTAGCTCCTGGAAACAATCTGAAGTCATGCTAGCAAAAGTGGGTCAAAAGCAATATGGCTGAAAATCAGGTTTTATTTTATTCAGGTTTTATTATCAAAGATTAACCTTTTATTATCAAAGACTAACCTTTTAAAATACATCTTTGGGACAGATTTTTTTTTTCCCGCCCCAGAATTCAAACACGAATTGTGAGGGGTGTTAATAACAGAATGTATTTCTGGTATCTAAACCGTAGGGATCCTCAGCAGGAGACTACTTCTTCCCACTGACTCCAGTATGACCTAAAGAAAGGTTCCTCAGTTAGGTATATAAAGACATGTAAATGGAGATGAGTAAAGTTGCATGAATCTCTCACACAGTACCATTTTATGGCAAACTTCTCCAAGGTTTTGACTGCCCTGCGGACTATCAGGACACATTTCCCAGGGTAACTCTATCTAAAGAAGCAGTTGTAACTCGGCATTGAGCCTGCAACAGCACAAATAGAATAGTATGTTCCCAAAAGGGCTCAAATCTTCATGTAGGCCAAAGATGTTTTTAATTGTGGTTAGAGCAGTGCCAAAGGGCCTGGGTATGGCGTTTTGGATAGACCTTCCTTGAGACTGAGCAGGAAAGAAGCAAAGCTTGCTGAAAGACTTGCAAAGTCTTTCAGTCATCAAGTTTGCTGAAAGCAAGGACCCATTTGCAAGGACTCAGAAGGCAAAGGAGACCTGTATATAAATATCTTTGTTTTGCCACTCCTAGGTGCTTGAATTCTCTCTGTTTAAATTTTAAAAAAAGCTTTTAATCAAATAAAGTCAGTTTGTTCTTCTTGTGGAGTCTCCTACAGGAGATGTTGCAGACATTTCCCTCTCAGACCATGCTTGACTTGCTTTCCCTTCATTACATACCTTTAAAAATATTAAGTAATTAAAAAAAGTATCACTGGCTTGACTCTGCTTCTGGCAATTCACAGTGTTTTTAATGACCTGCTTTAAAGTGATTCTGCCTATATTTAGAAAACCATACTGTAAAAGCTGCTAAAAAGTTTAAAAAATGAGGAAAAAAAAAGTAAGAGGAAATTTGTTTATATTACTGTATTATCAATCCTAAAATCAAACAGGTATATATACAAAGCTACTGCAAATATGATCTGGTTGCTGAGACTGTCTTAAATATGCAGTACCAAGTTTTTCCCATCGACGAACTATTTTACTGACAGTTCCAGTTCAGCTGACTAAAGGCAGATTTCTGACATGGCAGAGGAACATCTCTGGGAAGCAAACTGCTCAGCCTTTGGCAAAGTCATAACCAGCTTTTTACAGCAAAAGTGACACCTTGGTTATGATACAGATGACAACATCACAGAGAACCTTCTTCATGAGGTATACAGTCACAAAGACAGTCTGTATCTGTGGCAGCATTACGTACACAAAGGCAGTATCTTTGGGGTTATCTCTGAGGACTGAACCGGCAGTTTAGAAGCCATCACACAAGTGCCCTAAACCCTGTTCTAACCAATAGTTTTATTAGCGACTTGGATGATGAAAACGGAAAAGGAAGTAAAACTGAAAGTGACAGGTATGTCTAGAAGCCATGATCTATGAGGAAAAACTAAGAGAAGACCTATATACTGAAGATAGCAACTTGCTATTTAATTTTGAAGTCTTTCACATTCTGCTTCTGCATGCTGTCAGGAGCCCCCTAAATGCTTTGCCATAAGCAAACCAGTGTCTGTTCTATGTCATTTCACCCCAGCTGAGATGAGTGAAGAGACACTGGCACACCCTGGTTAGATTTTTGCTGACACACAAGCCCTCCTAAGGTCTCTTTTAACATGCACAGCCATACTCCTACCTACTAGATTCTGGTGATCTCAAGTCACTGGGAGCTGACAAGAAAGAGTTGTCTGCCCTTCAAACAAATCCGGTACTATAAAGCACTTGGTGACTGGCTTTAACGAGAAGCTGCCTTCCAACTTGCACTAACTTGCCATTCAAGGTAACAGCAGAAGCAGCACTGCCATTCACACTGGTTTCATTCTGCTGTCTACAAAGCTCCTGGGCTTCATAACTCTCCTTTGAGCTCCTCCACTCCCTCAGTAATGTATATGGAATGTATATGGAATCTGGGCACCTGCCTGGGAGGTAGTCTATTCCAGGCTCATGAGTATCTACCTAAAAAGTAGAATCACACCACCAAATACTGAGTTCTGGGCTCTGCTGCATACCTCCACAGAAGTCTTGAGAAAGAAATTACCCCAGCACATCAAATATAAAGACTACAGCAGAAGACTCATGACCTCAACTGTGTGACAACAGAGAAGAAGCAGCTGGGACCAAGTAGCTCCAGAATTTTTAAAACAGGGTATCAAAATAGAAAAGGTTTCCTGGAGAAGTTAACAAATTACCCCAAGTTTGACAACTTGCTTTCTGAAATTTCAGTCCAGTGACCCACTGTATTTGCTTAAATCCAAAGATGCAGATAGCCAAGTTCAAATCTGTGGAGCAATTTTCTCTACAGGACTGAAGTCTAGGGAGTTCTCTCATTTATTCACATGCTGTCTTACTGCTCCTGCAACAGCTAGGCATTAAGAGCTAAGCATCCCACCCAGCCAAATGCTGAATTCTGAAAAAATAGGAGTTTTATTACTTAAAGCAGTTAATTGCTTTAGCATATTTTTCATGTTAACTATAATTTTACTTATATAAACCCTAAATGCCATATTCTTTAATATGCTAGGCTTTCTCTCCCCAGTTCTTTTAATGGAAGAACCAGCACTGACAAAACAGCAAATGCTCTAAAACATTTCCAAACCTGTGGCAAACTGTGCAAGTGCATCATTATCCTGAAATGGCATTACAGAAGCACTAAAGAGGCTGCCTTAACTTCTAGTTGCAGAACTCTGAAATACAAAAAGCACTGGTAGAATGAACACAGCACTCCTAAAACACAGCATGAAGAATTTGAGTGCTCCCCAATGTACTTAAAACCAGTCTTAGCGGACAAAGAAGCATAATTTATAGATAAAAACTATGTGCCCCTGCTTTGCCTCCCCAGTTACAGGCCATAATAAGTCTGGAAGCTATGGTTATCCGTGCTGCAAACCTTTAAGAGGAGAGGGAAGTGAAACAGCTTAACCTGCCTGCCTTCAAATTTAAAAACCTTAATCACAGGTTTATCTCTGTTTATCATTCCCTTTAATTCTCTTCATGAAGTCTATAGAATTTATGTATATTTCGTATTCCAACAGACTTTCTAAAACAATAATGTATTCCAGATCCTTATCACTTTCAATATGCAGTTCTAAGTTGCCTATTTCTGTTTCCCCATATTTAAGATTACTCCCAATTTTTAATCTTGCACAGAGAAAAGAACATATATATGTTTTACTAGATGATCTTCCTTAATCTTTCACACATAAAATATTCATCTTTGTTACTGCTTTTGCACTCTTTCCCAGACAATATATTCCTTGTGTGGCATGGTGACCAATACTATATACAGTATTCCAGATGGAGCCTAACACTCCTGTAACTGTATCACCTCTTATTTTCTATTTTATCCCTCTGATACAACCTAGTAACTTACTTTCTTGCAGCTGTGCATAAGCCTCATGGTTTCAATGATTTTTCCACAATAACCTTCAAATCCTTTTCCTAGTCAGTGCGCTGAATGATTGTTCCATTGCTGCACACACTGCGTTTCCTTTAGTTTCTTGCTCCCAGACTAATTATTTTACATTTTTCCACAGTGAACTGCATTTGCCAGCTGCTGGCCCAGTCACCTAAACAGTTCTAAATCCTTTTATATCTGATTGTATTGTTCCTAATTCACTGTTCTGAATTTTACTACAAAAAGCGTGGTGGGGAGGATAAATCTCTGCGCACAAATATACATGACTTATATGGGGGCCATATGCATGTGATCAGTATAATTAATCATATGGTTTTGCAATCTATCAGGCAGCTTTGCCCACCTCACCTGCATTTTTCCAATAATCCATCTCTGCTGGGACTACTTCTATCACTCCACACTTCTGAGCAGCTTCATACAGCCGACATGAAAAAAATCTGCCACAAAAGCCCCTTTTACTTTCCCAAATGTAATCCTGCCACTTCAAATTACACTTACCTGAAGTTCAATATTCAGTTTTGAATAGCCAGCAATGTTATGTCTGGGATCTGGGACAAGTTCATGGCTTCTTTCTTTCTCTGAATCCTTGAGGATGGAGGTGGGAACTAGGTTCACCAAACATTCACAAACTCCACCTAAGCATACAGCAAGCAGCTGTTTCCAGATTCTATTTGCAAGAAAACTATCAGTACTTCAAATAACACCACTGTGTGTGACAACACAATTTTTAGCAGTATTTAAAATATTTTAATTTTCCTTCCTAATCATACTACTAATGTAATGTTAGAGTTTCTGCTCATCTCACGTCAACAGCAACTCAGAACACTGACGACTCAGCGTGCATATTAGAGGAGGGCAGATAAACCATAAATTGCTACCACTCACAGAGTTTGGTCTTTCTGTACATTTTTTCCTTCTTTAAAAGAAGTCCTAAATTGCCACTTTCTCATGAATTTTTAAACTCTGGAAGCTTGATGTAGAATTTTGCATTGTATTAGTGCAACAAATATTTCCATTTCAAAGCCTGTGGAGTTACAACTCATAGCTTAAAAGACACCCTACCACCTTCTACCTCAATGACCAAATTACTGAATTCTCCAGTAGCTGAAAGCCTCCAGCATCGCTATCTAATCATGCTTTCCTTTCAATGTGAAAGAACAAATTTGAAGCACTTCCTACTCTTCAGGCTATTGAGTCAGTGAACATTCTAGCAGTCCTATAGCATCTGCTTCTCTCTGTGCTAAGCTGAGAGGAAAGCTTTAATAGAACTTGAAGTTTTCCATGATTTCTTCCATGCAATCCTCATTCTCTGCCTTTAATTCCTCTTTTGTAAAACAATATCACTGTTGAGACTATTGAAGAACCATAAATTGTATGTCTGCAATGCCATTCTTATGGCATTAATAGAAAGTTATTTTAAAAGAATAAGTACTAGGTAAATCTAAAACCTGATATAAACTTTTACTGATTTGCTGACAAAAACATTGTGGGACATGAACTAGCTTTGAAAACTGCATGCAGTGGAGCATCAGCGTTTGTCAACGTGCTGGTCCTACCCACACTACAGAAATGATGCAGAATAATCATCAACTCCCAAACTAAATGCGCTCTGTTTTTTATTTATAAAAATTTGAAATGACAACCCATGCTTAAACAGATTGAAATAAAATGACTCTAAGATTTTTAGTTTAATTATTACTTCTAGTTTCTGCCAGAAATCCATTAAGGCTACAAAATCTGACTATAACTCTTGTCAATTGTCTGATATTGATGAAGCAGTATTCTCCTGCATTTTTATTCATTTCAAGTAGGTTTTGGTTAGTTGGTTTTTGGGGAGAAGGTTGTGTGGTTTTTTCTGTTTTTTTTTTTGGTTTTTTTTTTGTTTGTTTGTTTGTTCTTGTTTTGGTTTTTTTGGGGTTTGGGTTTTTTTTTAAACACAGGAAAACACGAAACAACACTTCAATGTTTCGTTAGAAAACACTAAATATAAGTTATCTTCAAACAGAAGAAGATTCAAACAAGGAAAAGAGTTGTCCATTGACTGGTTGACTTCTCCTTTTCACTCACTCTCAGTTTACAAACTGCAAAGACCATTTCACCTGGCAGGGGCACTGAAGGGTTCCATTAGTGCCACTTTTTTCATTACTTATGGTGTTAAATTAAAGTGCAAGAATTCCCAAAAAGGAGTTAAAAGCCATACGGAGGCAGAAGTCCCACTAAAGAAAGATATAAACTCATTTCTCAGAAAATGAAACATAAGGAAAGGAGATACAGCAAGTAGCTTCTGGCCACTGCAGCAGACAAGAATAAAATAGTTTCTTTGAAATTAAATTTCTCTTTGCACACCAAACAAGATCTAAGCAAGGTGGTCTGGGAAGAAAGACAGGTCATTAGCTCAAAAGCCCCAGAAGGCTGTTCACAGCTCACATTGTCCACATGCTTGTGACTAATTCCCAGATCCAGGCCAAAAAGTGAGAACTCAGTTACCTTAGACTCCTCCTGGCTTCAGTAGAGAATGATGGATGTCTCACTCTTCCTACTATTTGGACACTTGACATTTGATTTATCCTCTAATAAATCTATGTCTTCCTTAACTCTTTCCTAACCAGGTGTAGTGAGAAATGAGACACAGCACAAAAGTTGGCAATAATAATCATAACGTATGGCTCACATGAGTAACTCAAATGGCCCAGAAAAGGCAGGAAATCCTCGTTGAGGAAAATAAAAATATCAAGCACTATTACATTGTTGCTGTAATTCAGGAAAAAGAATAGACAGCATCTACCACCCAGGTCACAGCAACCACAGCAGTTGTAGCACTGCACATAGGGAAGAAAATGGGAATGTCTATTCCAACCTGCTCCTGCATTAAAAACTAGTTTTGCTTTTCTCTATGGACATGTAAATTGAGGATGCATCCTAGAAGCAAGCACTAGTCAATTTTAGATAAATCTGGTTAAACCTGAAAGGAATTGCATCAGGAATTAACACTGTCCTCTAGTTTCTAATCTCGAGCTTACAAGCAAACACCAGAAAATCCTGAACTAACTCCTACTTTCATTATCCAGAGAAAAAGATTTTTCTTTTCTTTTTGTTTTAAACTTATTTTGAGGTCATGTACATGCTGTATTCTCTGAAAGTCTAATATAAATATATAAACCCACTGACAGATGGGTGGTACCACTGCTCACCATCCCACAAGAGTTATCCCTGCCTTAGCTGCAGCAGAACCCATGCATGCTCCAGACACTGGGCTGCACCAGCCCTCTCACACTGCCTTTTGTAACTATGAACAAAGGAGCAGTACAGACTTCCAGCTTCATGACTGACTGACTTAGGGGCTTTTTCAGGTCTGGCTGTTGGGCGAGAGTGCTCCAATGGTATCAACAAATACAATGAAAACATTCTGTTGTCACACCTATGTCACTATCAAAAGAGATGCACTTACAGCTCTTCTGGTAAAGAATCAACTGCTTTAAATAGGATGTTGTTGAAAGCAAAATAACTGGCTTTTAAACACCTCACTAGCTTCTATCAAGCCTCTGAAAGTATACCCACCTTCACTGGAGTATTGGAACATGTTCACTGGAGAATATGTATTGGGATGTACCATAATGACTATTGTGAATAGAGTATTTTGCATTTTAGCTCATCTTTGACAATGACAATGCATTTTCAATATCTGACAGACTGCATATTGCAGAAAGCATGCCTTCCTTCAAAGTCCCAAGGACCAAAGCTAAGACTGACATTCTCATCATCTTTAAATTCCTTTCTGTAGCCAGAAAACTGGATAGGAATTCCTTCTGTGTTTAGCATAATACTTCGCAAGCACACCTCTGTCTTAAAAAACAAAAACTCCATAAAAAGCCAAATGAGAACAGTTATATCAGATGGGGGTAGCAAGGGAGGAGGGGAGAGGAGTTATCTCCATATGTGTCTTTTCCACCTTCTGAAGCATTTCTAGCAAAAGCAGAAAAATAAGAAAAATTAAACAGTGGAGAGAAATAGAAAAACTAGGAACATTAATCAATAGGATTGGAAAGGACCTCTAAGGCCTTTGCTTATCTTTTTCATGAACTACTAGGTACATCTGAAGAGAACACAGGCAACAGGGTGAGTTTACATGTGTTCAAAGCACAATTATCTTGTCTGATCAAGACTAAGGCTCCTTAGGACTTCATAACAAAAAAATCATCTGAGTCATTATTGGACTTGCACTCTCTCTAGTTCCTTTGATCACCAGTCACACAGTTATCACCCACACTTATATGTTCAGCATTCAGCACTTAATTTAAATGACTAAAGAGACCACCCATTCTCGCAGATTTATGCTTTCAGAAAATCTAGAAAAAATAAAGATAAGGAGAGCATTGCTTATGTTTATATTTGGATACTTTTTTTTTACGTCATAGAAGATACAAATGAATTCCATAGAATTTCTGCATTATCTATGGAAAAGATGCTCTGACTCTTCAACTGAACAGACAGTGGTGGTGTCATACCACATCTTTTGCAATAAATTGCTACTTAAAATGTACAATAAACATTTCACTATTTGGGCACTTTAACAAGCCATGACACTATAGCTTTCAAACTTTATTTCAAAGAACTTTATATAGTGAAGTAAACAATACTTTACCAACACTAATAGTATCGGAACTTGAAAATAAATCTCAGATGACCCTCACAATAGGTAGTATAAGAAGTGATTGGGGTAAAACAAACACTGAGCGGGAAAGGCAGATAAACTACAGGAAGTGGTATTAGGGGATATTTTCAGACAGATGTGCTACAATAAGTCTCGATGCATCAACACGCAGCCTATGCCAATGCTAGAGAGTGAGACATTTTAACAGAAAAGGGTGAGCTGTATATTCTGAAATTGTTGGCATCAAGGTAGAACATTTAAATGTTGAATTAACTCAATTAACTTAGTACTGAAGGGCCCAACCTGACACATGTATACCACAAGTGGTAGTAGGACCATTTGAAGTGTGTAGCTGAAGGTTCTTCACACTGGCAGCTACAACCCATCAACAAATCAGGGTAAGTACAGGTGTATGAGTTTGTAGTTCTGAATTTGAAGGTTAGGATGCTGACAGGATGAAGTAACATGTCCCTCCTGCAGATGTCCACAGAGCAATCTAAAGCCAGAGACTCCTCCTAAAGCCCCTGGTATCTGAGTTTTCATTGGTATGAATTTTAGGGACCTTTCATGTGGTGAAATACATATTACAAGACACTGGCATTACCTCAATATTTCCATGCAGCAAAAAGGAAAGCAAACATTTCTCATACATAGCAACAACAAAGAATTTCACTCATGTAGGAGAAGGAACAACAGACCATTTGTGACAGATACAATATAAGCATGAGTGCCGAGAATGTGAAAATCAGTTTTGCTGAGTTTTGTGAACTGTACTTTGAGAGCATACAATATATCAGACATTGGAGAGATTCTGCTACATCCTCAGTTATATATTATGTCTATCTAAGAACAGTTTCTTTATTGTTATGCAACCAAAGCAAAACCGCATAAATTTTGTTAGCAAAGAGTTAAGTCTTCAAATACAAAACTGACAATGCAGTTACAATGCAGAAAGTCTGAAAAAAGCAAGCAAAATCTGGAAATAAATTTGAAGCCAATCTTTTCTCTGAGCATCTGCTAGCTGGAAGAGCTGAGATCCTGCCTCAAAAGGTGGTCCACTCTGGAAAAACAAGAAGAGCAAGGTCCCTTGTGACACAATTACACCCAGGCTTGTTGAAAAGGACTCGGGAAGAAGCAGCACATCTCACAGGCACTGTCTCCCCTAAATGAACTCAACACATTTTTAATTTCCTGCAAGGGGGAAAAAAAATTACTAAAAGGCCATTCTGATAGACACATAGCAATGGTCCTTGCCTCTAAAGACTACAGGAAACTAAGCTGAGTGAAGAACAATAGCTGTTTTTCACTATGAAAGGAAAACAGACAGGCAGATAAAGTCTCATCTTGTAAAATTAAAAACAAATTAAAAAAATCAGACTTATGTGCCCGACAGACATCACTGTGCTCCACCAGTTTAATATCCTTTCCTCCTTTCCTTGCAAATAATTTTGTACCTGGGAATTGTTAACACTGTTTTCACACTACTTAAAAGAATAATGTGAACACTATGCTCTAGCAGAATAAAAACTTACTAAACTACAGAACCTGGCAATTAAACAACCGCATATGTGATATATTCTTTGGTAAAACAGAAAAAAATATTTTGCTTGTCATCAACAGTAAAGTGAATTTCTACACTGATGAATCACTTCCCAACTTCAATATTGAAAGCTGGCTTTCTGAATGTCTGATAGGAGGTATTTAATTTAAATATTAAAGTGTAAACTTGACACTCCATTAACTTGAAAAAGAAAATGTGTCAACTTCAATGATATGGTACACTTCTAGAAATTAAAAATCTCTAAGAACTGGGACAAAATGCACCTCACCACAGCAGAAGCTATTTCATAATCTGACATTTCAGAACAGCAGCTTGTGAGAAGTGGATGCAAACGTTCTATAAACATAGCAACTCACTTAAAATGAACTAAAATAGGACACCAGTTAAAGTCCATTTCTTTAAGTATATTTGTGATTTAGTTCATCTTAGCAGGAATAATCTAAAGACCAGAATCCAACTGCAAGCCCACACAACTGGCTCTTGAAAGACAAATTTAAGGAAAAAGCCACTGATGTGTCTTTATAATTCCCTCAAATTACTAATGGGATATTGTAGCTTCCCTTGTTTTCAGTACCCTACAGCAACACAGATGCATTCAAAGAAGGTTTACTTAATTATTCTGAGTTACATGGCCAGTTAAAAACATACAAGATCCCTCTTCTAAGAGTAATTATTAAAATATCAAAGCACATTTTCAAACATGCACACTTTATTTTCGCAGACGAAGCTGCATGTCACATATCGCCTCCTTTCCCTCAGAAGCATTGTTCTCCAGCACAGACCCATCAACTCCTGAACAAACTGCAACCACAACATTTGTTTTTGGATAATGAAGGTGTGTGAGATTTCTCTCTGTGGTTCAGACAAGGAGAACTGGTTTTAATCTACAATATAAAAGATCCAAAATGCACGCTATATAAGCCTTTTACTTATAGTAACATTTATGTCTGTATCATGTTTTATTTTAAAATCGTGTCAGCGAAGTCCTTTGATCCTTCTGCTAGTAAGAGTTAAACTTTTGGGTTGGTGCCCTGCATACATTTCAAGCATGTTACAACTACTGTGCTATTGAACTACACAGGGATTATATGGGAATTATTAGAGGAAGTTTGATCTTTAAAGGAAAAGCAAATACTCAGTCACCTTTGTAGAACTGATTTTTAAGGTTCAGGTGGATTTCTTTTCTTTAGACAACTTTCAACATATTGATCTTGACTTAGATTTACGTAAATGATCTGGTAAAACAAACTTTTCTTAAAGTTAGTTAAGATTGAGGTACAGTGAAAGTGCACTGCAGACTTATCTACCAAACAAAAAATTATGCAGCATAACTAAAGGGAATATCAACATACAAATCTGTAAAATGAACGATTTTACATTTTGGCTTATAGTCACTATTACATTAGAAAATAAGCCCATTTTTTTTTGTTTATGAAGGAAGAGCAGATACAATGCACTACTTAACGTACTATTTATTCTGATTTTACAGTCTGTTGATGGTTCAGTTTCTGCTATGAGGTTGTAAATATTAGTGGAAGGAACATGAACGCTAGGTATTTATTTCACCTTTAAGACAATGTTAACCTAATTGTCACCTGTAACCAAAAAAAGAAAGAGTAATTAAAAAAAAAATAAAGACAAATACATTTAAATTCACTAATAACAAGGTTCCTTGATAACCACTCCTTGTATACTCCAGTCCAATTTACCAGGACTGGTTTATTGTAAATTTTTTTTTTGCAACTGTTGGTCAGTTACTCCATCCATGGCATTAACATATCTTAGAATGATAGGATTACGTAAAAGGAACCCTTGGCCCCAGCTAGAGATTAAGTAGTCATGTCATACTCTTTCTGTTCCGGCACCTTGAAAACTATTTCAAAGCCATTCTAAATCCATGCTAGAGTTTTAAATACAGAGTGCTTTCAAAAGCCATCTGCAGAAGAAAGAACGCTAGAAATAAGCCAGATAGCTATTTTAAAAATTTCTGTGATTAATCTTTAGACACTCACAAAAGGCTTCAGAAAAGCTCAACTCTAACAGTTATTTACAAAATAATTTTAAAAAAATCGAACTCAATCTAAAACCATAAGCACATATCCATTTTGATAGCTGAAAAAAAGTAAAATATCAGTTAACAATGTTCACCTGTTCTGAGTTTGTCAGTATTTATATGTTTATTAGGGGTTACTTCAGGGCTGAAACTATATGATAGCAGAACCAGTGCCTGTAATTTTGTTCAATACTGATTAACTGGAAAGCAATCCTAGAAGTAAATTAAGCCCTGCAACTTAACCCAACCTTCCCTGAATAGATGGGAAACAAAAGGTAGATCCTTAAATTAGTAAGAAAGGGATTATGCTAAAGATACTTCAAACAATAACAGAGTTTTTTATTTCAGATTTTAATAAAATGAACCAATTATGAACCAGTTTATCTCCATCAAGGCTCAGGAAATATGAGCTATTTTATGGTTTCCACTGCACTAGTACATGAGTGCAACTCATGGGTGGGAGTCACCTCAGACTTAACATCAAGCAGTTCTCCTCTTCTATTATCACATCTCTCAAAGTCAGTTGTCACACAACCTAAGGCATGGAAATCAGTTGTCCACAGATTAACAACTGTTTTTCTTCAAAACACAGGCCCCAGAACAAAACTGCAATACGTCATTTCTTGATGGACCACCTCAAGAATGCCTTTCTAGGTAACTGCAATAACAAAATTACACAGTAACCAGAACACAAAAAATTGCTTTCTCCATCATCTGAATGAAACCTACAAACTGCCTCACTGATTTCTACTGCAAGGGCAGCAACCTCCTCCCTTCACCAAACCGCTCCCTGATACAGTCCTGCTCTAAGATCAACTCCAGCAGATGTGCAAAATACATCACCTTGCTAGCACAAGCAAAGAGCCCACAGCCCAACACACTCAGCTACATAAACCCAGGAACTTTATCCCTTCTGTTCTGAGTAGAGACAGTCATCATATCCTAACCAGCCTAATAATACTGAAAACACTGCCAGTAGGAAAAGAACTCTTCCAAAAGGACACAGATATTGCACAGTAACTTCATGCAGTACAAGATTTTTGTCTCACATCCCTCCTGCAAATGTGTCAAACTGTCCCACAGTGAAAACCATACAAGGTAAAAAGCATCAAAGAACAACCAATACATACTTGGAAAAGGGAAAAATTGTAGATGTTTTCCAAATCCCACTCTTATGACTTTTTCAGCCTTACCTAACTCATTATCAGTAGCAAATCTCCAGCGGTTTGTGGAACAGAAGAAAATCTTACAAGAATTAACCATCTATGTCGCCACAATAATCACTATAAATGCCTCCCAAAACAGATTCATAGTTCTCATTTTCCACATGAGTACATACCAGATGCAAAAACCGATCTCATGGAGACCATAAAGTAAAACCACTAACAAATGCACAGCAGAACAAACTCATGAACTCACACGAATACAGAAAGAGTCAGCTGCCACCAGATCATTTCTCAAAACAAAACAAAAATCAGAACCCCTCTGACTCTGTCCTTCAAATAAGACTTACGAAATATTTCCAGTAACTGAGCTTGCAAACCAGGACTTAAAGTTTTACTATACATTAAATAGAACAATGTTGATATCCTCAGTGGTCATAAGAAGCTGTGTGAACTCACTCAAAGCTGTCCAATAACATTCTACTTGTCAACAGGTCCCTCTGCCGTGCAGGTACCAGCCACCCTTTTATCTTCATTTGTCAAACCAACATTTTAACATTACGTTCAGTGCAACTGCTCTTCAGCCACCCTTGGTTTTCATCAGATCTGAGGGACACCTGGTGTGATCAAGATGTTACATGACAAGGTGGAAGGAACACAGCTGCACTAACACCTAATGCACAGGTCAAGTACCTACTGTCACAGTCAGAAGGACATTTAGCAATAAAAATGGTAAAATCCTCCTCTGAAAGTTCTCTACTTGTCAACAGAAAAACTGATTGTCAATTGTGTTAACCATGTAGAGATGAAAACATTGCTGTAATGAAGAATTTATATCCCTAGTACAGAATATGCTCCTCAGTTCATGAGACGAAAGTAATCCTAAAGAAAATAAGTCAATCTACAATCTGCATGAAAAAGCAGCAAATGAGGCTGAGAAAAGTTTTCTTTTAGTGTAGCAGACCTAACCTACAACTTCTGCCTTAGGAACAAGAAGAATCAACAACTCAATGGAGTTGGTCACAGGCCTTTAACTGGAAGGACCAAATGACAGAACAGGGAACAAACTGAACTCATGACAGAGGAGAACAAAGGATTTGTAAGTATAGTATTGAACAACTGGAGTCTGTCTTCTCATTTGGTTTGGACATTTAGATCCTCTTAGGCAAGGATCTGATCATAGCCTGAAACTGCCTTTTGTCTAAAACAGCCTACCATGGAAAGTACAGGCTTGTAGTGGGATGCTTCAGTAAAAACTAGAAACAGAATGTAATTATCATAACAAAGTATTCTCAAAAGAGAAATGAAGGTTTTAATAGACTCGGTACTCTTTGGAGATATAAACCATATCCCAAAAGGAAGCAAAGATACACAACCAACTAAAAGGTGTTCTTAATTACATCTTAATGTGAAGCGGATTTTGTTCCTAAACACTTTCTGCCACACAATTATTTTCATATCAATGATGCATTAAAATTTTTGACAAGGCAGAATATTTTGGACAAGTGATAAAAAGCTACATATATACTGGCTGTTCTGTAAGCAAAGGTCAAATTGGGGAGCTTAGAAAAGTCTCAGAGTACGAGATGCCTTGCTCAGCGCTATCTGCAATGTTAGTTATAGAGAGCAGAATGGTGCCTGTAGCCTGCTTGATGAGGTCTGTCCAATATAGGCAAGGTGGACACTTCCCTGTCACTATCGAATTACCATGTCCCTACACTCATTTTTCAGTTAAATGTTTGAGCTACTTTTTGTCTATTGTGTCTTCAAATATCATGGTATACTGACGACGCATAAATTACCTTTCTGCCATTAACCTTGACTAATTCAATCCACAGCTCAGTCCTAATCTCTGATAGCCACTCTTGGGTGATTACCTACCTCCCTAGTGGTGAAAGGACTCAGACCTGTCTCCTTCTCTTTCTGCATGAATTCTGCTCCCTCCTTCATTCTTTGCACTGTTGTTATCAATCTCACTGGTAACATTTTAAAACAAGGAGTCATCCTCTAGATCCATCTTTCATGTAATGCAACTACTTTTGCTAATTCCTTTTTTCTTTCTACATAGATACACTTTAGAGAGGACTTCAACATTCAGATGCCCAACTTCCCTCCAGGAAAATGATAGCTAAAATGGTGATTGTGCTAAATGTTTTATTTAGTTTCATCTTCTCCTCAACGCTTCAGCTTTTTTTTTTTTCTTGCTTTTTAAAACCAAACAAACAAAACCAAAACTCCCCAAACCAAACAAAAATCCCCAAACAAACCCAAACCCCAAACAAACTCAATACAAAAAAACTATCTACCACAAATAATTCAAGCTTTGCTCTGAATTTCTAGTATCTGGGCTACTTCATGTTTTTACTCACTACATTTTATGCTGTAACTACACTAGTCTGCTGTGTTGAACATTAAAGCCACAAAATCAAGGACTTAAAAAACTGCCCTAATCATAACTACTGGTTTGGTCATAACTTAGCCTTCCTTCTTACATATAAAATGTAGTGATAAGACTCTATGTTTTTTTTTCAATTGTTTCAGCACTGTAAAATGCAACCTCTCCAAGTTCTGCTATATAGCACCATCCATACGCTAACTACACTTCTCACCATAACACGTGTCTCCACCATTTGAGCTGAGGGAGTAACTTGTACATTCAATAGGATCTTACCTTGATTGACTGAAGGGAATAAAACTGCATACCTCATATTTTACAGATAGCAAAGGAATATACCAAGACCAGACTTCCCAGAACACAGAGTTGGTGGAAACTGTCCTTCCCCCTGTTACTCCCCAGTCCCTCAGCTGTTCAGTTTCCCCTTGGCTAATCCCTTTACCAAACCTGCAGCTGGTTTTATCCTTCCATATCCTAATCCAAGTCTGCCTCATTTCTGTCTCCTGCACCTAAGACACTTCCCTGAAGGTGCCTGTACCTTCCATTTCATCTTCACTGAACAGCTCCATAAAAATCCAGCTAAGGCTGACTCCTGGTATGGAGAATTTCAGTGTAAGCAGTTAATGTTTTGACACCTGTGAACAACTGGAAACAGGCTTGTAAAGATAAAGGGTGAGTAACCTTATCCACCAACAAAGCCACTAGAGCTACCTGAAAGCATCTGTGGTGACCTCAGAAGCCCATTAACTTTAATGTTGCCCCATACAAGTGTCAGGGCATAAATGCTGCCAAAGCTCTCTTAAAAGTAGGCATATATGTGTGCATAAGTATCTGTCTGCATGCAGATACATAAATAAAATGTCACAATTTATTTGTCCTCTGTCCAGGTTAAATATTTATCTGCGAAAAAAGTACTTTACCACATTGTATCAAACCCAGAGTTTAACCACGGAGGCACTAAAGCACATACTATTCGCATTTATTTTGGGTGTGATATAAAGCAAAATCATCAAATCACCAGCAAATAGTTATTAGCAGATGATGATACAGAGCTTTTACAAACTAATGTGCTTCAGCAAAAACATGCCAGGGGGAAAACATTTCTCTGGTGGAGAGGTGCAAACATTATGGTGAATATTTCACGATGTGTTAAGAGTTGTCCACATGGACTCACCCTCATCATGTGTGTCTGCCAAGACACTAAGTGGTTGTAACAATCTCCTTCACAACTCCCTGAAGAGCACTGTAAGTATGATTTGAAAGTCCATTCAACACTTCCTATCTTTGCTACCTTACTCAATTTGTTGATAATACGACAAGTATTGCTAACAACTGCTTTATTAAATAATTTTGAGGGTTTCTTACAGAACAAAGCTCAGCAAAGACTGTGCCTTTCAGAAATATTTGCTTGCCCTTGCTGTTTCTTGGACTGCTGCTGTGCACACAGACAAGGCTGTTTCAGAAACATCAATGATAAAGAGGCAGTTTCAAAATAACACAAGGAAACACAATGTGTTTGCTCAGTCCAGCAAATAATGCAGGATACTGAAAATAAGCATGACTTTTACTCCTGCCTCTGAGGAGACTGTCTGTTTTGGGAGACTCCAGTTTTTTTGCAGTGACTCTAGTTTTGACAAGTGAAGGCTCTTCCACAAAAAGGTTTTCAAAATACCTCTTTTGCAGCAATACATAACATGCAATGACTCACCACTACCACAGGGTGTCACAAGTTTAATAATGTTTAACAGAATTCAAAATGTTGCAAGGCAAGACAGGGAGAATCAAATTACAGCTGAACAGGGGCTGTTACCTTGGTTAACTCATCAACAGCAGCTGGGAAATTTGTTATAAATTTTAATGATGAACAGCAGCTACAAGCAGGACTGGGGGGCAGTGAAATTACATTTCACAACACATATCCACTTGAATTAGTCACTTCTACTAAAATATTCTAAATCTCTTGGTCCTAACTCAACTTCTGTGCCTTTTGAGTCTAGGAAATGTTACCATTAAAAGTAAAAATAAATACTTCTGCAGAATAACCACGGTTTCTTACTTCCAAAGGACAAAAGTAAATAAGTAACTGATATATTCAACAAATTATTAATACTTTTGACAGCTATGTTACGTCTTCAAAGGAATCATCATTGGTTTCAATACTGGCCCTTTCTTGCACTAGATACACTTCATTTGTGACACTGAAGCATGAAAATACTGGGGGGGAAGAATGGGGAGAGAAGGAGGAGATTAAATGTACCCAGAAGGGTGAATTTGAACTATTGGAAGACAAAACCAAACATATCCAGTTTGGGATTTTCATATGTGTGTGTGTATATATACACAAACACATACACTCCAATACAAATATGCTGCATTTTACATATGTACATACACACAAACACACAGATAAGGAGAGAGGGGGAACATTCAATATAGGGTATCATTTTATCAGTTTAATATTTGAAGGAATAGTATGATTCACTTTAACTTCAAATTATTATAGTTTTTCAAGTTTATTGTGAATGTGCTCCCAACTCCATGCCAATCCTTCACCCAGTTTTTTCAAGCCAGTCAGTGAGACTCTTTGCTCACATCAAACTTCACCAACTACTCTTAACGCTTGTGCGCAATCACAGCTCCCTACATTTTCTTTTAGAAGAGTATTTAAATGTCAAAGAGGCTGAAAATGGATATTAAAATCTTTTATCTTCACTCAATAACTTATTTTGTACTTAGCTCTATAAATACTGATGCTTGATGATGACAATTCAGGTAAGAAGTCTTGAGGGCAGCAGTTTATAAGAATACCACACACTTCGCCAGGTTTCCGTTTCCGTTTTTTAATACTGCAAAGGCAGCTTACTGCTACAGACTGTGAAGAGAACAAAAGACCTTAAAGCCAAACACCTTTGACCCCGCAACTCTAACCTAACAGGCTGTGTTTCTGTTTGACTCAGGAATACAGGTGGGAGTGCTCAGTGCATCACGGCAGACAAAACTTGTTTAAGTCTCTTTCCGTTTGACAAAACATTTAAATCTGTGCTCAGTCTTAGAGATACACTTATGCTCGGTTAGTTTAACCAAAACTTATGTAGACAGGGATTAAGCACAATTTGAAGATCTCTTTTTCAAAAAAAGCCTTTTAGCCTGCTTTTTTAGCTGAACTGCTGTATCACATTTGAAAATTAAGTATAAAAATTATGATCTGTCTATATACACAGATTGGTCTCTCTACATGACATAGCCCAGAGAAATTCCTAGGCCATTTTTGCATTTTCCCCCTATTGTGCATTCCAAAGTTAGGTCAGGGAGCATGATTTCCCCACTCAGCTTTCTGCTTTTTTATATTTGATCTTCAAAGTGGCTGTAGGACATTTAAATTTTGTCCCACCTGCCTTCTCCCATTTTTCGCTAGCTAGTCTCTGCTCAGTTCTTCTCTTTAGTAAACCAGGTATAAATCAGAAAACTCAAATGAAGTCAGTGGATTTATCCTGATTACAGATCAGATAATCTATTTAATTTTTATTATTGTATAAAAAAAACTACAAGCCTGGCTTATTGTGGAGTAGTGCTCTGAGACTACTAAGCAACAGCCTTAGCTCCAACATAGTGATTTGGACAAGCAGTGATGCTTTCATTTTAATATATACATACGTAGGTACATACTATTAAGGGAAGGGAGAAAAATAATTCCAATAGTCTCAAAAAATGAACATGCGGTACATTATTTGCAGATTTTTAAATACATACTCTAAGTCACTATTTGAATTAACTTAAATAGCTACGACTGCACTAATGAATTATCATCCTAAATTATAAAGCTGTTTCTTCATTAATGCCAAAAAAATATGTAAGTAAGAAGTCGCAAGATTTTTCATAGCTTTTTGTCACTCTATCACAGCTTTCTGCTGATGAGGCAAACTATCTCACTCGGCAAACTTACAACTAAATCCTCTTCCTGTGGTGCAGTTTTGAAGAAGCCAGTGAAATGATCACGCTTGTGCTACTATGCTTTTCTTATAAAACACAAGAAGGTTTTCTTTTTTTGTTTAAAACAGATTTAGGACAAGTATTGTACATTCTTTGAACAAGAAAAACACTTGTTACCACGCCATAAAGTACTCTTCTACCCTTCAACATTAGGACTAAGAAAAGTAACACAATGTAAAGCTCCCTGAATGCTGAGAATATGTACCGGAGCTATGTGAAAAAAACTTCATGTCTGTAATGTCGGAAATGCTGGATCTCTGTCTTTTTTGTTTTAGTTCTCCAGAGGGGTTGAAAAATCATGATAGGGAAATGTTTCAACAAACCCTGTTCACAGCATAGTCCGAAGAGAATAGATTCCCTCTTCCCTAACAATAAATCCTCTCTTCCCCCAAATCATAACCCTAATCAAAATATTGGACTGACAGCTTTCACAAAGAAGGAAGAACAGATGCACAATAATGAATTTCTAATCTCCTAGGAAGCACAACACAACTGAAGAAAGCCAAAAATAGAAAGTCAGGCCACCAAGGTATCACCAGAGATGGTTATTGTTCACATTTACAGCGATCTTTACCCAGACTCTTTAAAGACCTGAAGTTAATGGAACACAAGGGAAAGGGTTTAGTGACTTGCATGGCCAATATAAGAGCATCATTTGGGGAAACTTATTTTTCTCCCCTTAAATTTACGCTTCCTAGAGGGAGTTTATTTTCTATAATGTTTCTAATTTTTTCTCAGCTTTAAGGCTGCAATTTTTCATGGCCACTGAAAAGCTTTCATATAACATGAACCACCTCCAGGCAGACATAGGAAGGCATATATTGGGACTTTTATTCCTTCCTTCTCTGAGAACTGCCACTTCTCCATGATGATGACAATGCAATTACACCATTGTAATTTTCTAATTAACATTATGGCACCTAAAGCTTTTAATAATCAAGCTGATACAGGAATGCTCAGAGAGAGGAAATAATTGCAGCCTCTACAGTCCATGAGAAACAGTAATATGATCATAAGTTCTGCTTCAAATCAGAAGAAAAGCTTTGGCATTCACTTAAAAAGAAAGCATAATAAATTGAAAAGTCCTCTCACTCCATTAGTTCATCTAAACAAAATACATTAAATTAAGATTGTGTATTAACTGTTCTTCTGAATTCAACGTTTACTTCAAACTGGAACCACATTCATGAAATGGCACAAACAATGCAATAATTGTTTACATGAAATTTTAATAGAGAAAGCCAAGGTATTAACAGTCTTTTATGACAGTAAGAATTTCAAGCAGTTCCTTTTAAGAAGTTTTTAAATAAAATAAAGCATAAATAAGAAAATCCTCACAAATAAACCACTGAGGAGATTTCAGCTCCCCACCCCAAAATATTCTTGCTGTCAAGTCAGACAGCATTTTACAGGGAAGATACAGAGCTTCCCTTTGAGTAAAAAGGAAAGAATGCCAATAATTAGCCACCCAGGAGGCATTTGTTTCACAATATTTTTGTTACTCCATGGCTTCCATTGTGATAGGATTTGTGAAGACTTAAAAGCAGTCTTGGAATATAGCTTCTAATTCAACAATGCTGGCTTGCCATAAGAAACCCTCATTTGTTTGTCAGAAATCATCAGGGTCGTTATGTTTTCCTTGACTCTTTCAGTGGGCACAGAAAAGCTAGGGTTTTATTTGTGGTACACTCCAAAAATTTGAGCTAAAAACAACAACAATTACATAATGCTGTTCTCACTTTCATTTAAAGGGACAAATTTGTTATTATTTTAAAAAGCAAAATAGAATACTTACGGCCCATTTAAAACTGGAAGATACAAGTAACAGAGTAAAATGAGAATTCTGAATGCTGATTTTAAAAGACCTAGATACCATAAGCCCAGATGCAAAAATGTCATGAGAACTCACCAGAATTCTACCTAAAGACACTGTAAGATATAAATAATATAAATACAGGAATAGGTGAAACAACAGAGATGAATAGACATGCTTTCTCTCTGAAATGGTGACAAAAAATTTCACATAACTACAAACACAAGGTTCTCCGAAAATTCTATTATCAGTATAGTATTCAGGGTCACAGTCTAGAAACAGAAAACACTTGACATAAAAGCATGAGAAAGCCAAGTTATAGCCATGGTGCAAGTGCCATACAAAAGTTTACATTTAAAAAACAGGGCAGGATTTTTATTTAAACAAAGAAAACCTAGCCCTTTTGTTAACAATCTCAATAGGAAAGGCAGAGATGGAGCAGGTAAGACAACCACACTGACCTATCCACAACCTTCATGGCACGTGTATTACTGGGACAAAACAGCCATGGGAAGTTTCTTCCCTTTTTTCTCACCAGTTTCAATGTGGAAGCACCATCATATATATACATACATGTAATGTGTATATATTTAAGTTTATTGATTATGCTGAATTGTCTATATAGTATTCAAACACTTTAGTGTTATGAATGTTCTGAAATAAATCCCATTGTGGTTTTGCAAAATTTCATTTCAAACCTCAAATTTTATTAAATAATATAAAAACTGCAACACATTTCAGAAGAATCCTTCACATAACCTGGAATTCTCCATTGTATCTGCTAGGTAGTTTCAACAATGCTTGTCTGCTCCAGAACAAGTATTTTGATTTTTTAGAAATCAGTACATTCAAAAAAAATCAAACTCTATCACAACTGTAAAATTCCCTACCTAGAACTTTAGAAGGGTCAAAGGAATCCTTACTCAAAATACACTTTTATTTCCCTTTCTCTACTACTACTTCATCTGTAATGCAAATGCACACACATAATTACAGAAAAGAAGATAAAGTGAGAAGAAAAAGCACATTAAATTATTCTAACAAAAAAGCACATTAAATTATTCTAACAAAAATTCAATTAGTATACATTACATTTTACTCAACAAATCTACAGCTATCTGAAGTGGTAAAAATAAGTTACTCTTGAGTCACAATTAGTAAGACAATCAAATTTCTTCAACTCCTGCTAGTCTCCTCAAGTGCACACCTTCCAATCTTGGGCTTAAAATAATTAAGACTTCCCTGGCAAAGAACAACTTCAGTCTTTCCACTGGCCCAGGGACTGCAGTCTCCATCTAACTGATATGATGTTCTAAGCAGATCTAATTTACAGCAATAATCATCTTTTGGAGGGAACTGATTTCTATGATAATTGAAGCCACTGGCCTAACTGCACTCTCAAAGTACCAGTTAGAACAAAAGTCATTATTTGGAGCAAAAGTGCTTTAAAAAGCACAAATCTGTCTTCATAGAATCATAGAATAGACTGGGTTGGAAAAGACCTCCAAGATCATCGAGTCCAACCCCTGATCCAACTCCAAT
>JAYRBT010000001.1:44424889-44436700 GCA_036023395.1 Myiotriccus ornatus
CACCAATGCAGAGTACAGGGGAAGGATCACTTCCCTGCTCCTGCTGGCCACACTGTTCTTGATGCAGGCCAGGATGCACTTCTGTCACTTCCAGTTGATAAGATCCCCATCTCAAAAAAAGATGTTGTTACAGTTTAAACAAATAGGAAGCTTTGAAATCCATCAAATTAATGACTCAAGCAAACAGATAAACAAAAAGAGGCAAAGAACTCCAGAACTGATACAGGCTCCAGAGAGAGAACAAGTAGAAAGAAAAATTCTCCTATCTATAAACCTAATGCAATTGCAGCTAAATATTTGAAAAAGGATAATTTATACACTATTCTAGCTTTAGTCAACATACACTTCTTCCAGTCATCATAAAAAAAAAATCTTTGCAATCACATACCTATATTAGTGTTACAATTATTAAAAATAAAAATTAATGTAAATTTCTAAGCAAAGCTACAATTCTGCACACAGGAAGTCCCATTCTTCCTTCACCTTAAGGCATCTTCCCAGTTCTCAACAACCAGCAGCACCTCATCACAGTAAGAGGACAATGGAAAGAAACAGTTTTAGTAGCGTATATTACTATGTGTTACTGTGTATAAACCAATTTAGGAAGAAATCACACAAAAATTTCACAGCTGTCAAACACCAGAAATCATATTAAAGTATGCTTCTCAATTCCTACTCCACAGCTTCATTTTTGAAAGAAAACAACTCTTTATTCAAAACTAATTATGTTTTCACTTGAAATGGCTTCACTCAAAAACAAGCAAAAAGTTCTGTTTTACACACTGGATTTGAAGAGAAATCCCACAAACTCATTCACTTCAGATTGAAAAATCAGAAAAAAGAATTTTCAGATTTTCTTTTTCCCACAACATAATGATTTCAGGCAATTGACAGGCAAATCAAATTCTCTACAGCTAGACTATTTGAAAGTCCCAAATGAATTATGAATAATTTCTCCACAATCACACAGACTTGCCGGGTCTGACTCAAGCAATTGTGGAGATATGGTGACTGGCTAGGAAGCCACACTCGGTGCACTTCTGTTCTGCAAACCAGATCATCTCGATACCAAGGTAGGAGCTGGCACAGCTGGAGGGGTCAGGCTTTGCTCAGGCTCAGAGAAGGTCCAGATACCGCCTCATGTTCCCACTGCTGTTGAGTGGTGTGGTAGATGGTTCAGGTGAAAACTGAACCCGGCTTAGAATAGTCCAGAGAGAGCAAGAACCTCCGTTCTGACAGATCTGAAAAGCTGAGAGTCATGAAAGAAGGTTATAAGGTTACAAGGGGGAAAGGCTAAGCAAAGGGGGAAAACAAATAATTATTAGAAAACACCGAGGGAAATATTGACATTAAGTTAGGATATACTTTTATGACTACAGACTGTGGACTTAAGAAAACTTGGAATTGACTTTTTTAACTAAACATGAGTTGTTATCTGGTTAGGAGTGAACAGCGTCAGCAGGACCGAAATTGTGATAACTTTCAACAAGTGCCAGCACTTCAAGAATAGCAACAATTCTGAGCAGATATTTGGGCCCAAGAAACAGGTTTAAGTAAGTCTGTCTGGGAAAGCTTAACTCACAATGTTAGCAGGAAAAAAACCAATCTGCTGAGCCATTACGGCTCTACCACTTGACTTCTACGAGAAGCACAGGTCACATCTTTTCATTCCACTGCAATTAGAAAATGCAGCTTAAAAGCTACAGATAAAATTAAACGGTAGATCTCAGCGAGAAGGAAACAGGGAAACAAAAAGTCTTTAGGAAACTGACCAATATGAACCACACTTAAACAATTCTTCTAGAGACCAATGTTTTCTAACTTCTGAGATTATATAAGAAATATACATTCATGTGTCACTAATAATATCACATTTACCAGAAAAGATACGCCAAATAATGATCAACACATATTTAAGAGGTTTTGCAGGTAAGGTAGAAAAATGTGCCTCTTTGGCACTTGTTGAACACATGCAGTATGCAGGGTTTCCTGAATTTCTCTTAAAGTTTTAGGGCTGCAGAAGTCCTATGCTGCTGTGGAAAACTAGTTTAAAACCTGACTACAGCCATCTACTTTTATAACTGCTAATCACAGGACTGCTACTGAATTTCTATTGAAAGTTCTGCTGTCATCACATCCCCCAGGGGCCCGAAATTCTACTGAATTGCACTTCTTGACAGAAAAGAAGAAAATACTTCAGTAGCATCTTATTCCTATACTATGATTCTTCACTTAAATCTTCTGAAGATATTTTAAAGTATTGGCAGCATGGGCAGAAGTTGAAATACTGTTTGAAGATTTAGTTTTTAAAAAAAAAATAATTATTTAAATACTATCCCACATAGGCATTCAGAAGTTTTAGCCAACCTATTTAGCTTACCAAAATGTGACCTCTGAAATGAAACACTTACATAACTGGTTTTATAACAATATGATTACTCCTTTAAGAGCAGAAGAAGCTCCTGGATTGCCAAATCCTTTTCTCCAGTATAGCCACAGCAGCTCCAGAGCAGAGCATGACATCAGGTAGTGGGTTGACCTTGGCTGGATGCCAGGTGCCCACCAAGCAGATCCATTACTCCCCTTTACAGCTGGACAGGAGAGAGAGAAGGTGGAAAACGACTTGCAGGTTGAGATAAGGCAGTTTACTAAAGCAAAAGCGAAAGTTCGCGCACACACAAGTGAAGAGGAAAATAACAAGGTTTATTCTCTACTTCCCATTAGTAAGCCATGCCTGCCCACTTCCCAGGAAGCAGGGCTTCAGGAACGCACAATGCTTTCTCAGCAGGCAGACACTGTAAACAATGAATGCCTCTACTTCCTCCTCCTTTCCTTAGCTTTTATATCTGAGCTGACATCATACGGTATGGAATATCCCTTTGGTTAGTTTGGGTCAGCTGGCCTACTTGTGTCCCCTCCCAGGATCTTGCCCTCAACGGGTCAGGGGGAAGGAATGTTGAGACAGTGCTGGGGCTGTGCCAGCACTGCTCAGCAGTAGCCAAAACACTGGTGTGTTATCGACACCTTTCTAGCTAACAATGTGAAGCACAGCACTGCAAAGGCTGCTACGGTGAAATGAACTGCATATCAGCCAGACCCAATACACATCAGGAGGAAGAGAGGCATACAACAGTATCAGAAGTGACACGGGTGGAAGGAAGGAATCCCTCAGCCTTGAATGAGCACAGAACCCCAGAAAGGGAATTTGCAGCCCCCTCCCTGGCCCAAACAGAAAGGAAACCTCTGAATCATCAGAGAGCCCTTTTCCCCACCAGGGAGTTTGTCCTTCAAGGTAGACTTATTGAAAAAAGCTTCATGAACTGGAAAAGCAATTAGAAAGAAAGGGGTAGATTTATGCATTGCAGGACAAGCAAATGCCCTTTCAGGGATGTATCAGAAGACAGAAGGATATCTGCAGGAGGCAGAGGGCCACCTCATGCCACCAGTGAACACTGCCATGCAACCATGCTGCAGCACCTACAGTAACCATTCGAGAACTTCTGAACATGTCAGATTTGAATTTCAAATAAAAAAGAAGACATGAAAAACAAAGAAAAAACATATTTAGGTCAAAACAGAGAGAAATCATACTATGTTTTTCATTTTGTTTCATGCATTTTCATGTATAAGAGAAATATAAGCTTCACAAAGTGGCTTTGCAGTGCAGGAGCAGTCAATTCTTGCACTGCATCTCAGGGATTTACAACATGTAACGCAGCTCAATGAAAGGTGCTCTGTGAGGGTATTTCACATCCCACCAAATGAGAGCTGTAAACTTCACATCAGAGAGATCAAAACCACACATCAGTATTAAACCCTGTAGCAATTTCATAAAGACAAAGAGAACCTAGCATGCCTAGAGTAATTATTTCCAAACAGAAAACTCTAAAAACCGATACCTGTACAGAAATATAGCCTTTAGTAAAATCTGTTTTCTCCTCAATCAATAGACTTTTTCTGTTTCTTGGCAACATAGAAAGTAGAAGAAAAGATTTATTCTAAATTTTCACAGTACATGGCAGGAGAGGCAGCAGAGTTGTAAAAGAGGTCTCAGCACTGAAAATCTGATGTCTCGTGCAGAGATACCATAAAACAAAGACAGGAATCAATTAAATTAAATTATTTAATTAATAGCAATGTTTTCTGAAACAGTTTTAAATATGGATGAGACAACCAATTACGCAGCTGCTAAATGGAACAACTCATTAAATAATTTAATTGGATTAATAATTTTCTAGTTTTGATGTAATTTACTTGTATGACATGTAAGCCTGGGATTTATACTCAAGGTAGAAATGAATTTTGTGATTTGGTTGCATTTTTTCTAAAATTATTACTTTGTTTCTAGCTGTGTTTTATAAACACTCAGCTTATGATTATTTTCAAGTACTAGGAAAGGCAAACCAGCTATAGTGTTCACAGAAGGGGATCAGCATGTATGCTGCTTTCAAATACTTATTGAAAAAAAAAAACAATCTAGGGAGGTTTTATGTGAGATGTGCCTGTACTGCAATTCTATTATACAGGGACAAGAAAACATAAGACAACCTCTCATTCATGCAGGACAAATAGCTGTGCCAAAAGCACAAATTACACCTAATTACAGGGTATAACTCTGTCATCTTTCTTTTTATAACCTAGCCATTTACACACTTTGATTTTTTACTTCCATTTGGGTTTATTAACATCAAAGCTTTGTCATCACTTATCTGTTTCTACAGACTTTTTTACCTGAGGCAATAAATAAAAACTTCTTTGCATTTCAGCTTTTCGGATGCGAGGAAGGTTTAGTCTACATTGTTCTTATGATGCTTCATGCTTATTAAACTTTCGTATGTTGTTGTAAAGTTTATTGCTCTAGGCATACCAATCTTAAATGTACTATAATTAAACCTACTCTCATTGCATATAATGCATTAGCACTATCCTATGATAAATTTTATTCTTACTGTTAAGGCTTTTTTTCATGTAATTACACTGTCTTGCATAAAAATGTAATGGACAATTTAGTCTAATGTATTGTTTAGCTTTCAGTCAAACAAAAATTGTCAATAAATTTTTAATTAAGCTATATGGGGCTTCTTCTCTATACAGATAACAGCAAAAAAGCCACATGCATGACCATTCTTGAAGAAATGGAGAAGGTAAAGTTAGTCTTAGAAGGCAAAAATAATCTGGGCAATCATGTTGAAGAGATACCTCTCAAATTCAGATCAGAGAAAGGTGAGGGACACATTTTTACCTGAAAGCTATGATTATTCAAACACAAATACATTGTTTAAAAGTTATCTGAAATAACAACTTCTAGAATTCAAATTCCTACTAGATCATAAATGGATATTTCAAAACAAATGTCTCTTGAATCAAATACAATATGTTTGAATCAAGAGAAGTGTTTATCAGTTTGACTGGCCAATATGAATAAGAATCTTCCTGACATAAAGAAATTTCTACAGTTTGAAGCAATCTTTTAATGTGCGTTTTTGTTGTTTTTTTTTTATTCCTACCCTTTCTCCCCCTGTTACAATGAGAAAAGGTTTCCTCACTTTCCTTCTCAAAGAAAGTGGATCAAGCAGGGGGCCATGTAAATGTAACTCCTGATGCTGTCTCACTTCAACTTGAATACTTCTGTTAAAGACAGTCATTCAGTCAGAAACTTTCAGAAAAATACAGGCTAAAGAAACAATTAAAGAAAAAAAAATATTTTCCACCTTACTCTCAAAAGTGGGAAATCTATAGCTACGATTTATCCTCGTACACAAAAGATAAATTCACCATGTACCATTAGCATATCTCTCTTTACTTGATCCAGTAATCCTAATTCTGTTTTCTTGACTTCGTGCTTGTGCCTATGGATATTGCAGATGTTTCAGGTCACTCCTCTTCCCTTTTTTTACACTGTTCCATCATCAATGATACATGCTAATACAGTCAATTTTGCATGAAGCTGGATAAGGAATGCTCACACAGTTTGGCTATGGGGAGAGCAATCACCAGTTGATCAGTGATGAAAAATTTAATAGAGGTGGTTGCATTTCCAACAAACTTAGTACAGAAGATAAAGTCTGCTCATAAAATAAATCTTACCTACTCATTGCTTTCTGCCATTTGTGTCCTACTCTAATCTCCTCCTTTACAGCTATATTCTCATTTGTTTTACCTCTTCCCCCATGGTACAAATACCAGGCAAAGAAACTTCTGTGTCATTCTCTCAAACTTTCAACTTCTCCCTTGGTCTTAGTTTATATTGGACCTTCTGTCCCAGAATTCAGAAGCAATTTGCCTCAGGCGTTTAGTTGGGATGCGTCCATTATGGGATGCATCCACTAAAGAGTTGCCTTTTTCCAACTGCTTTCCAGTAACTGAAGAACCCCAAGTCTCCATCACTATCACCAATGATCTCCTGATTATGTTGCATCTTTACCTTTCTATTCTAAGATGTAGAAGGAGGGCAGAAAGTCATCAGAACATTTGCCTCTGACTATTGTCCCCAACTTGCACTAACTTGCTTCATCGCTTCAGAAAAAATTTGGCACTGTCATCTGTCACCACAAAAGGTAACTCAGAGATTTTCACCTCCCACACATACCACAATGCTTCCACATATACTATTCGTATCCTGCACAAAAACTACACCTTTCTGACTTTAAGTTCATTCACTTCATATCACATGTTGAAAAATTTCCTTGGCTGGGATCTGACATTTTGATTCAGGGCTTACTGTGGATATTTTGCTGATTATAAATTCAAGATTTCTCTCAGCAGGAATTAAAGAAGAAAAATCCTTACTAAGAGTATAGATATCACATTGCCTTCCCACGTGAGGTCACGATACCACAAACACTTAAGTTTAATTTTGGAACTCATTAAGAAAAAAAAAAGCAGACAGCAGATAAGGTTCAAAGATGAGCTGCAAGAATGATTCAATCTTGTAAAACACATCCAGATCTGAATCTATTTCTTCCATCTAAAAAGAAGAGAAAGCAATTTATTTTAGTGCTATTCTTACCTAGAAAAATATTAAAACTTCTTTGTTTTGACATGCATAATCTTCAGGTATAACAAGACTAAACAACAAGAAGATGCGAGTTTCAGATTGGGAAGGGAGCATAAACAACAACAGTAAAATAGTGAACTGATGATATCTGTAAGATCAGCAATGAAGATGGCTTTCTTAGGCTCTACAACAAGCCAGTAAAAAACAACAAAGTATTTAAGCTGGAAATATATACCTGACTGCTCTTTCACACCTTGAAGAAATAATTTAAGACACGTAGCACTGGACAAGACCATCACCAGAACTGGATAAAGTGCTAGAATTCCTAGAAATCTAGAAGGCTAATGCACACTAGGTGCCCGGGACCAGGAGCCTGAAACATAAAACTTCATGCACATGAGCCTCCTGCCACACACACCCACGCACAGCTGGAACTACACCAGTCAGCAGCCTTAAGTCATGAACTACCTTACCCAGAAGCATGCCTCTCTCCCTCTCACACGCAGTGCACGTGAGATTTTTTTGTGATAAAAATCACGGTTATCTTGTTTTTGAGGACTTCAAAACAGTCAGAAACTCAGTGTCTGTGTGTGCACATGCACATACACAAGCACACTAACACAAAGAGCTATGTATTAACAGCTGTACACAGCATTTTGTTAACTGGAAAATAATGGCACTGGTATAGACAAGCAGCTTATGACGTACATAGTGTCAGGGATTTTTTGTGTGTATTTTTTTTTCCATATGATGGAAAATTAAACACCTGATATTTAGAAATATCTACCTGCTGCCTAACTATCCCTTGAACAAAAGCAGTAAAATTTTATTAGAAATAAAAATCGTAGAATGAAGTGCAGAAGGAGAGACACTGATACTATTGATAATATTGATAATACTGATACTATTTCTTTATAACTGACAGTTGGCAATACATCACTTGAGTTTTAAGTGGACTCTATATATATTGCTTTGGCATACATAGACAAGCAAATTGCATCTTTTTTTTTCATCCTTTTGTTCAAGGAAACCAGAAATGTCTTACTTCCAGACAATTTTTGTTTCAGAATATTTTAAACTTAGAACAGCAACATACCTCCAAGCACCAGCAAACACACAGTCCCACAGAAACCACTAACCTGGAGATCTCCCTATAGAATCTATCTGCACTGTCTTCTCTCTTCTGACTGTAGGACCAGGCAACATATATGTTAATTGCTACAAATGCCATAACCTTACATCCCAAACTAGATTTACATATCATTTTCTCCAAAGACACATACATTAAAAAGAGAAAACGTACAAGAAAATATATTCAAACCACTACTTTCACTGAGTCATTTGTTCACCACAGATGAAACAACCACAGTAACAATGCCAAACTAAATGTATAAAGAAAATAAAATATTAAATGAAGATACTAAACTGTATTTTCTTCTTTGATTTCTAACAATGGAAGTACACCTCCTCTTAAACTTATCCACTCTAATTTGATCAAACCACTGTCATGGTTGAGAGGGAGCTGCTGGAGCAAAGACTTAACAACAGCAGTTTCAATTCCAAAAGCTGTTAAGAAAGGCAGTAAATCAGACAAAATAGTACTAGAAAGGGAAGACAAATGTAAAGAATAGAAGTAACTGAGGTAAGAAATATGCCAAAATATGAGAACAGATCTTCAGAAACATTAGGACAGTTTTCGAAAGAAATAAAATGGGGAAATTAATTAATTAGACATCCAAAGTAATGCAAGTAATAGAAGTAAGTGAACAGTAAGATTCTATATAGATAGAAAACTAGTAGAGAAATGTGTGAACACGGGTACACATTTTTTCTGTAAAAATTTTAAACACAGTAGTTTCAAGAGACAAACAAAAACCTCAACTGCAACAAAACTTGTGCTGGTATGGCACAAGAGGGATACCAGAAAAAGAGAATAAATATGTAGTGGGTGACATTCATGGTTAAAAAGTGTGACCAGAGATGTAAATGTCTGACATTTCAAGGTCATAACACTTACCAGCAAGGTATGTTCAACCAGGTTCCTCAGCTCAGATAGTCCTGGCAAAAAACAAGCTCCACACTAGACGGAAGTCAGGACAAGGGAGTTTGAAAAACGAATTTTCTAATGCTCCCTACAAGGTAGGGCTAACTGCACAACAGCTGAAACCCAATGTAAAAAAGCTGAATGTAAACTAATCGAGGAGGATGGAGGGAAATCCTGCATAAAACCTGACAAAATTAAAAGTAGCAAAGAAAAAGAAATTATAAGTGATGTGAAAGAGCAAAGAGAAGGTTCACTAGTGGTCACAAATAATACAAATTGCTAAACAATGTATCAAAGGACTGATTCTAACTGAAAAATTTAATACAGGTAGAAAAGTCAATTCTCTTGTTTGCTCTTTTACGTAAAAAAAATTAGAGAAGTTGGATGCTGCCAACTATTCAGGATCCACAAAGATACACAATTCTCAAACTGAGTAAAACTACTGCAGCACAGCCATGCAGACCTCAAGAGCTGACCAAAAGACCCCCTAGCTGCAAAAAAACAATTATCCCAGGACATATCTGGTTTTGAAGAGCTTCAGGTTTTATTCACCAACAAACTGTAGCATAGCAGCAGCAGCCACATAACTGATATTCAACAAAATGGTGCAAGCAACAGCCTGCCTTTAAATACCACTGACAAAAGGAAAGTAAAAAAATCCAGGCAAATTAAAGGGAAGAAGAAATTGTACAGAATCATGCACAGACCTAGAGAGGTAAGTTTGAGTATATTTCCTTCACAAGTTATGAATTGGAAAGCAACTGATAATCAGCAAATGCCAGACCAGGGAGTGCCACTGAAAGGGGAACAAGAGCAAGGTAAAAAACATTCTTCAGAAAGGATGCTTTACAAAACAACAGAAATACTGCATTGGCTAAAATAGAAGAAAAAAACACGCATTCTGTGAAAGTATTAACTCTGTTGGATATCGAAATAATAGCAGATAAGTTTATAGGTGAGACTATAAACAATGGTAACTAAGTTCTTTCAGCAGAAAAACTATTTAAAGGCAGGGACTTTTTTTCATTAATATGACAGTTTTCTAGCTTACTGGTGACCCTAACCCCTATGAGTTCGGGGTTTTAAAAAAAGATGGTGACAAAATGGGAAAAAGTGGAAATTCTAGCAACAGAGTATCACTTTTAACATTAGAGAACATTCATTTCCTAGTAGAGAAACTGCTCACAGAAATTTACAGAGAAAA
Organism: Myiotriccus ornatus; assembly: GCA_036023395.1. NCBI lineage: Eukaryota > Metazoa > Chordata > Aves > Passeriformes > Tyrannidae > Myiotriccus > Myiotriccus ornatus. Next base: position 44,435,135 of record JAYRBT010000001.1, read on the forward strand.
AACCATTTATTCCACAAGATAAAACCATTACTGACATGAGAACTGACAGCTATTACCTACATAAGAACATTATATCCAACAGGAAAAGCTCCAGTTCTAAGACACTTAAGAATGTTACCTAATGCCCAGCACAGTTTGACAGGCTAAATCACCACACTCAGTGTAGTGTGCTCACTGCTGTTCCTTTTCCGAAGGACCCCTCAGAGGCAGGAAAGCAGCAGATTCTGGGCCACATACACTTTCTAAATAGGATTAGAATTTATAAGATATCTTTGTTCACCTGACAGTATGGAAATGATCATTTTTGCTTCCCTTATAGATGCAGATGTATTAGCAAGGCTACTGCTTAGCTGAGAAAGCTTACTGTTTAGGTTTGGTTAAGTTTACTTTAATAAAGGACTAGGTAAAATGTGCTCTTCTGCAGGTAACTGCAATCCTTCCTGGCTTTGAAATCTTCACCAAATTTAAGAATTATTTGAGCATTTCTGTTGAAGTTACAACAGAAATTAAGCACAGTACTTATGCTCTTAGAAACTACCAGAACCCTGGTGTTGCCTAAAATAGAAAAAGCCTAACTTAAAACTATTACCTGCTCTTAAAAAAAGTAACTTGCTGACTATTGTCCTTTTGACATTCACGGTGGGAACTAAAATTGGCAACAGCTGCCTGCAGTTTACAGATGGACAAAGGATCCTTTGACCCTTAAAGAAAGAGAAGAAAGTTCTTCAGCACAGCATACAGGACTTGCTAATTCCAATGCAGCTGTTTCTTCATTTGATAAATGCAATTAAAGACAATTCAGACTTTCTCCAAGTACATCTTCTGCTGAAAGTTTTCAGCTGTGGTGATAAACAGGCTACTGATTCTGGGCCACCAGCATGACAGTTTAAACATCACTTCTGCATCCCTTGATTAGTCTGCAGTTTTGGGATCACAAGGCAGACCAACCTCAAAAAAAATCCATCATTTTCTCTACACTGTGTAAAGAACAGAAGAAGTGCCCTTGTCTTGTGAAGGCAATTTGTGTTATTTCTTGCTCTAAGACGACTGCCAGAGCCAGGACAAAATGACATCATTATGTTCAACCAACCTGTATGGAACAAGTATATTCACAAACAGAAAGGAATGCTATGTAAATATCTGCTGCTACATATTTCCAGAATCACATGTGCTAGATTTCTGAAAGAGTTCTGTATTGACAATTCCATTATTTATTACAATTAGGCTTCGTTATGCAAGACAAAATTCTTGTTACAAAGAAGCCTTTAATTTAACTCTCTACTTGTTAATTATACACTTGAGATCCTTTGCACTGTATTGAATTGCAAATAACAGAATTTGGATGAAACATTACAGTCCATTTCTTATTTCTGTTTTGACTTAACCTGAAACATTAAAAAGAGGCAACTGTCTTGGATACCAAATGCTCAAAACCAATAGGAGACAGTTCCTGACACAATAATAATAATAATGGCCAGACTTCGCGAATGAAGAACCGGGAAGGTCTTTACACCTTCCAGCCTGCGCATTGGATTTTTTAGGTGAGTTACAGTGTGCGCGGAACTG
>JAYRBT010000001.1:44436800-44466433 GCA_036023395.1 Myiotriccus ornatus
TGGATTGCCTTATAGGGCTAACGGGCTCCATCTGCCTGGGGAGTGGCCCTGACCAGGAATCGAACCCGGGTCTCGGCAGTGACAGCGCCAGCTGTTAAATGCTGCCATTTTATGCTGCCTACACTAAAAGTTTTTGCATTCAGGCGAAATCTGGAGATGTTCATTGAGAAGAAAAAAAAACAAACCTGAAAGCCAGTAAATCCTGAGCTAAAGACGGTGTCTCCTTAGGCTGCCCCAACCTCAAGTGGCCAGCACACTAGAAAGAATGCCATATACACTTGCTCAATTCCTCAGTTCTTCCTTGGCTGAATCTGTATGACTGTTCTCATGTTTTTCTGGGAAAAGAATCACTTGTCAACTGTGAAATCAGAAATATGAGGGAGTACAGTTAGCAAAGCATAAATTAAAAAAAAGCTTTGGTACACTTGAGCTATATGAGTCACTTTCTTAAAATTATTGATAAAATACGTTTTACAGAGAATTTCAGGTGATACACTTTTGTTAAAGCAAGCAAGAACAACAGTGAAACCCATCTTTTTTATTCTAAGTTCAATGAAAGAGGGCTACAATTGAGTACAATTATCATCAGAGGTTAAGAGAGCTTCCTCAGGAGGCTCAATCATACAGTACTAAATTAAAATTGAAAAGTATCTTTGAGGATAACAGAAGAAATAATACTACCTGTACAAGTGAAAAACACTTCAGACAAAAGAAAGTTTCACTAATAATCTGAATAAAGTTTCTATATTACATGAAAAACTAAATATTATGTGATTTTCCACAACAAATAAAGGTAGGGCTTCTGTGTATTTGACGTCTCCAAGTTACTTTCTGAGATCTAATGATATTTTCCATCTCTCATTTATGCTTACACTTTTGCAAGTCTGGAAGTGCCTGAAAGGAATTGTTTTTACCTATACATATTTTCTGCTAAGATTGTTTTCATGTCTGTATTCATAACGCTCTTTCTAAAAGTGTTTTCTGAATAGTTCGAATATTAATGCTGAAATAATGACTGCCTGTGGATTCCATAATCCTACATGTTATTACTTTGCATCAAGACAGATAAGTTGCAAAAACCAAACCCAAAACCCACAGGACCAGACGCAGTCCAACAACACTATTAGACGGTTCATCGTAAACAGCATTCCAACTCAAGTGCTATGGAATGCAAATACCATCTAATTGGAACAGTATCAGCCCAAACCATTCCTAACTTTTTCCAGTACCCGTTCCTTTTATTTTAGGAAATACAATGTTAAAAGAATGTGAGAATTACCATGTCAATCAGTTCAAAGTTAGAGGCCAAAAATTCAACGTTAATGCAGGAGCAGTAAAATTCTGCTATGCATCTCTAACAATTTTATTTTAATTGATGCCCACTGTGTCTTCTCCTCTCCACCAATCATTACGGTCAAGTACCTGGCTCTACCTTCTTGATGATCTCCTCCTGGGCACTGGAAGGACGCTATCATGTCCTCTTGAAACTGCATCTTCTCCAGCTTTAACAAGACCAGACCCCTCATCCTCTCTTCACACAGCAAGTGTTCCAGCCCCCAACCATCTTGGTGGCTCTCCATCGAACTCACTCCAGCTTGTCAATACCTTACTGGTACTTGGGAGTTCAAGACTGGAAATGGTCTTGCACTACACATGGTCTAAAAAAGGCCAAATTAAGGGGGATAATCTTTTTTCCTCCCTAAATCTACTGTTAATACAACCCAGGATACTTTGCTCTCTTCACAGCCAGTGCACACTGCTAATTTATGTTGAGGTTGCTGTACAGCAAAACCATCAGATCCCTTTCTACAGAGCTGCTCCTCAAGACAGTAACGCTTCAAGGAATGGTTACTTTTCAGGCATAGAACTTTGCATTTGTTTTTAGAATTTCATGAAGTTCCTGTTGTCCCACTCCTCCAGCCTGTCTAGGTCTCTCCAAATGGCAGATCTGTGTATTAACTGGTTCTCTCCAATTTGGTGTTGTCTGCAAACTGTCGCAAGGGAACCCTGTCACCTCCTCTGTTCTTGGAAAAGATATTAAACAGGACCAGTACCAGGACAGACCCCTACAGCACTCTACTTTCACAGGTCTCAAGGCCAAGTATGACTCTTTGAACATTACCCTCTGAGGTTGATCATTCAACCATTTTTTTCATGCATCTTCTCCACCCATCCAGACTGTGATATCTTAATTTGGAGGCAAGAATATTGTGAGAGACAGTGCTGAAGGACTCACGAAAATTTGAATTGTTCTCCTTTTATCCACACATCCACAGGAAAGCCAAAAGGTCTGTACATACAGCATCCTCCAAACATAAAATTAAGAGCTGTACTATAAATCCTGTGAACAAAAGTTAATTTAACAGTATCCGCTGTTACATTTAATGAAAACTGCAGAAAACCAACTACTCAGTAACTGAAATCTCTCACTGTTAAGATAGGTAAATATGGCACAACTGTGAGAACTGTGGTATTTTAGACAGCATAAATTATTCCTTCTGTAAGCTGTCATAAAAATTAGAAGCAACTTCTGATGCAGGAGCACACAGTTCACAAAGCCTGTGAAGCCATCTTGAACCAAAGAGCTACTAATAGGAACTGTAATGTACTCATATTAAACCTGTTTGAATGTCAAAAAATATATCCATTCTTGTAAAGTTAGATTTCACAAAGGTAAGCTACATAAGAATGAAAAGTCCATTTAAAAGGAGTGCCTCAAAGTGTAAATGCTTGCACATGGCAGGGATCATCCATCAAAACCATCAAAATGGTTAGAAACACACAGCACTTATTAAAAACAAGCAGCAAGAATAACAAAAAAAGCCCTAGGAAAGCCAGCTTGATTAAAAACAACTTTGGATAATGTTATTTTAGGTAAAAAAACATCTTCTAAAAAGTGGATGTTGCTCCTAAACAGTGAAAACGGGGACAGGGAGGACTTGCCATAACCTTTGGCTGGTTAATTAGAAATTTTTAAAAAAAGGAAAGCAAAAATAAGTTTTAAAACCAATTTTTAAGTAACTCTCAATTCACAATTAAAACCTATTCCAAGAACAATCATGAGAAAGAATCAGTAGTGTAAATAAGTAAGTGAAATATAAGGGAAAGGCTCTAACAAAAGTACCGGAAGAGCTGAATTGATTTTTTTTTCCTCCCTAGTGTTCACTATAGAGGAACTGATGGAAGTTGCCACAACAGTCTTTCTTCAGACGGGTAGAACAGAGCATTTTAAGCAATTGACAGAAGATAATTCTGATACAATCAATCATTAAAAACAAGTCATCTAGATCACCAAATTTCATCAAGATTCACCCAAAATTTCCAAAGTAAAATATTAAACAGTTGATCTAACTGCTGTCATGTGAAATTTATTCCTTAAAAGTGCTCCAAAAGACAGCAGTGACAGAGCCAAATACCATATCATTTAAACAAAAAATTAGCTTTCTGGGAGCAGCCAGGGAAGTTTGGTACACATAAGCCAGGTCTGCATCAAAGCAAACCATTTAAACTATAAACAGTTTAAACTACAGTTTTAAACTATAGCAAAACCAGCAAGACTAAGCATATGGATAAATACATGGGAAAAGTCAACAACTTTTGTAGCAGGAAGGCACTACTACTACTACTACTACTACAATCTGTAGCTGACAGATTGATAAGCAGCTGCTTAAGTGTGATTTCAGTGACAGAACAGATCTGGATTCAAAGAGTTTGGACAGGTTACCTGAAAAAGGTAAGGAACCCTCCTAAACAAACTGTGCTAACACAGGACAAAAGGGAAGATCCTCACAGAACGAAACAAATAGTTAACACAATCACAAGCAACAGCAGAAATAAACAGTTTTTCATCTGAGAGATTTTGCCAGCAGAGTTCCTTAAGGGTCAATGTGATTCAGCACATCTAAGAGCTAGAAAGCTAGTTTAAAAAGCAAACAAAACCAAAAGTAACAAGGTTTACTAACCATATAAAATTATTTGGTGTAACCAAAAATAAATCTGATCAAAATGTATAAATGATTGAAGGATAAAATTTCACGTAAACAAAAAAAAAGCACACACAAAAAGAAATTACACATGATCATAGCATAGAATCATAAAATCATTAAGGTTGAAAAAGACCTCCAAGATCAAGTACAACCTTTGACCATGTCCACTAAACCAACCATATCATGAAGTGCCACATCTGCTAATTTTTTGAACATCTCCAAGGATGGAGACTCCACTACCTCCCTGGACAGCCTGTTCCAATGTTCAACCACTCTTTCAGTGCAGAAATTTTTCCTAATATCCAACCTGAACTTGAGGCCATTTCCCTTGTTCTATTGTTTGTTACCAGGAAGAAGAGACAAACCCCCAACTCGCCACAATCTCCTCTCAGGCAGTTTTAGAGAGTGAGAAGGTCCCCCTGAGCCTCCATTTCTCCAGGCTAAACAATCCCAGCTTCCTAAGACACTTCTCACAGGACTTATGTTCCAGACCCTCTACCAGCTCTATTACCCTTCTCTGGACATACTCCAGCACCTCAATGTCCTTCTTCTAGTGAAAGGCCCAAAACCCAGAACAGTACTCAAGGTGTGGCCTCACCTGTGCCCAGTACAGGGGGATGGTCACTGCCCTGGTGCTGCTGGCCACACTATTGCTGATACAACTGGCATTCCTGGACAGTAACACCAGTAGATGAATGATACCAATTCTGTACCTCGGGGGGCGGGATGGGGGAGATGTTAGGAAATGGAATCATCATACATGGTTCTCTGCTCAAATCCCAGTAGCGATCACAACAGATCACAAATCTAAGGCTAGGATTATCAGGAAATGATGAAAGAAAAACGAATTAAAAATGAAAGAAGAAGAAAATAACTGTACCATTACTGTGTCCATGTTTATGAATACTGTACACAATTCTCATAATTCTTCAATATCTGAAAAATGTGAATGCAACGCCAGAAAAGATACAGAGAAGCCAAAGACTATTACAGACAGGGGATAGCTTCTAGATACAGAACAAATAAACCAATCAGAGCAGCACAGCAGAAATATTTAAGTTAACTAAAAAATCAATAAACTTTTAAGAACCTCAGCCTCAAAACAAGAAACTTAACCTCTACTAATTACCAAAAGCAATTTAACTGGCGATGCTGAAAAAGAAATCAGTAGATTGGACATGTCTCCCAGTTCAGTGTTACAGCAAAACAGACTGGACTGATATGCTCAGAGAAAAGGTTAAAGTCCGCTAAGCAGAATGCCAGAAAAAGTGAACCCAGATCTCAGCGTACCCTCAAAGAACATGAGTGGCAGAAGGCAAGAAAAGCACAGTTTTCTTCTACTGGTGACATTACAACTTTCAGAAGTTTACAAACAAATACTTTCATTTATTTGATGTTTACTCAAGAGTTTTGCTGATGTATTTTACGAAAAGGCAGGGTCTGGTATATACCACGATGTTGCACTGCGTCCAATACATAATTATGTTGCACTGTAACACAATACATAGGTGTTCCACACCTCCTTGGAAGGCAAAACTGTAGAATGTTACTAACAAGAAAGTTTAATACATAACAGGCTCCAAACATAAGGAGTTGTCAGGCAGGACCATTATTTAATACAGATAACCTGAAAAAAAGTAATCTGAAAACTGATATTTAATAAAGATACAGAAGAAAAAGCACAGTTCTAATGAAAACAACATCACCAGGCAGCCAAGCAACTAATATGAGAAATTAAGTCTTCCATATTTTCTATTGCTTATATATTAATACATCTGAAAAACAGTTTTTTGCAGCTGGTATGTTGATATCTTTATTGCTACATGGCAAGGTACCAGTCTCTTGCAAAGGCAGACTTCTAGTAAATAGCTGTCAACAAGCCTATGCATGCCTGAAGTCAAATTACAAATAGTAAAGAAACAGGTTTTTGAACTTAATGCCAGAAAAATATCATGTATCTAATCCATGAAAGAATTACAGACCTTAAGTCTGCTATTATTTTATTATCCATATGATTTATTTTTTGTTCTCCTCCACAGCTCTGTTTAGACTCACTAATCAATGGTACTTAAATTGGTACTTTAACAGTAACATTTTCTACTTATATATAACAGGAAACATTTCTATTTTAAAATTATCTATGTATATTATTACATCTGTAAAAATTATAAATACCTAGAAATGTTACTAGCAAATTTAAACATGCTGTTAGTAGCAAGCAACTTGTTAAGTACTCTGAAATCACTGCATCTAATTTTTACAGTTGCTTATCAAATGCAGGACTTTTTTGTCAATGAGAAAAGATTTGAATGACTGAAACTGCTTCCTAAGAGAAAAATGAGAAGTAAAAGCCCTTACATTAAAAAACCCACAGCAAAACAAACCCAACCCCTGACACCACAGAGACATTAACTCATCCTCCCCTCCAATTCCACAACACAAGTACAACCCCTATTTCATATTCTACGCTCTGCATAAGAAAGGTCTTGCTGACTCCCAAGCACATACAACACAACATGACAGCATCAATGTTTCTGCTTGTCCTCTGGAATGTCATGTAACACTAATTTTGACCAGCTTTCTGCCAGACCAGTTTAAATCACTGTGATTTTATTCATAACCAAAATAAAACCACCTATATATTAATCTTTATTTAAACTACATAAGCTACCAACAGCTTAAGAAAACAAACTACACAGTTATTGAAAGGTACTGAAAGAGGCATGTGCTGCAATGAAAATTAATCCTTTCATAAATCTATTATTACAGAGAAAATAATTTATTGTCTTCTAACACAGTAAAAGGTATTCGATAAAGGAATAGCACAGAATCACAGTATTAACTAGATGATACTGTATTTATACGTAATTCTTCTGTATTTAGTCATAATCACAAATTACTTTTAATTTTTTTTCCATCCCATACTGATTTTGCATGGATGAAAAACGAACTTAGAAAAATTACAGATTCCAGTTAAATTCATTAACTGTTGCTAAGAGAGTGAAGAACAAGGGATTGTAAAAACAGTGTAGGTTTGGTGTTTTTTTAAAAAAATAAACCTGATAAGAACCATTGTACTTTGATACTAATTTTATAGGTAGTATCTGGAAACTCTGCAATTCTTTGTGAACTTATGTGAAAGACTAGAAAACAGACTTTGACAGTCTGGTCTAAAAAAACAATCAATTATTAAGATGAAAACCCAGATCAAGAGGAACCAAGAGTGCTGTGTTAATCCTCCCTGGGCATCACATTACTCACAAATTCCACATTCAGTATATTTAAATAGGGACTTCAAGTAAAGAATGATCACAGGCAAAAGATTTGACATAGAAGATTAATGATAAGCAATGAAGACTATGTGAATGGTCTATGAATGGCCCAGCATAACACAGGATTAGTGTGTCAGAGAACAGTATCTTCTCTCACAACTGCTACATGCCATCACATCACATAACAATGCTAATAAAATGTTAGTCATCATCTAGTCTTATCCTTTTCAAGATGCAGGCATCAAGTACTGACATATATGGACAAAGTAATTCAAGAAAAGCAAGAACTTTTAGTTTATTTCTGAAGTAAAAATATGAATGACATAGCAAAAACTTACCTATAGTTTAGAAGCATGACAATACTTAAAAGGTAAAAAAAACCCCTCTGGTAATTGACTGTACATTTATACACAGAAATTAAAAGCATTCTAAAATGAAGAAACTTCAAATGATCAGTACATCATTAGGGATGGGAAAGAAGTATGCCAAACAAACACTCAGGGCCCTGCCACACCCATCTATTCATGCCTTACAACCAAAGCACCTCACTTAGGTTGCACAAAACTTGCTTCACTGGTGAAACACCAGTGAGTGTGACAGCTCCTACTACACAATGTTGGCCATTACTAACCTGGGTCATAGTTTTGTTTCTTCTTTGATTAGAAGGAAGTATAGAAAGGAAAGCAATTAGCTGGGCTGAGCAGTACCCTGAGCAATTTACTGATAAAGTAAATTCTGATAAAGTACAGATTCTTATGTCTTTACCTGGGCTTTAGATAAAATAGTAATTTTGATTACAATCTGTATGTATAATAGCACCTGAAAGCATTATTTACATAAAGTTTAGCCCAGCCCTTTCACTGAAGTTTTGCAGTCTGGCATCTCTAACCTTACAAAGATCACATGTCAATTAAGCAACCACGTATTAAATCCATTTTTCTTGAAGTAATCTTCAATCAAGTTTTTCTAAGCTATTATTTTTTCCACTTCAAAAGATTTAACACCGGAGATCAGAAGCTTTGGGAGACCACTCCCACATCAGCCAGCAATGTCCATTTTTAATAAGGATTTGGAAGACCAAGAACTAAGTACAATTATGAATTTGGAGGAGTACCAAACTACAGAAAGTTAGGTACATTGTCTATGCTTATAATATGTGTTGTGCTTCTAGTTTTTCTCAGGTATGAATGTTATCAACTTAGTTCAATTCAAACACCAATGAAGTGTGCCAACCATGATGCAACTATAGGAAATTTTAAGTCCCAGTTAAAGGGCTTTTTTTCTCCCTTGACGAACTGGTTTTGGCACAAACCTGAACATGAAAGCCCATCTAAAAGCACTCTCTGTCCTTTCCTTTCTCCCCACCAATATACACTAAATATAATACAATACACAGGTATTTATTTCTTATAAAACCCAGCACATCCAATCACGAAACAAAATGAAATTTCAGAGGTTTTAAAATAAGCAATACCAAATGTGTTTTTTGAACCTCTAGTGTATCTGCTTAGAGAAAAGAATAAATTATTAATGCAGGGTTGATTTCAATTAAGTGTCAAATTAAATGGAGCCTACAAAGAAATTACAGCAACATTTTTCCATGTCCTGTTCATGAAATAAAACCAATTTAGCATTTTAATTAGAAAAAACCTTTAAAGAAAGCTTTAAAACTTGATATTAGGCAATGCAATTTACAGTCCTTGCAATATTATTTGTTAATTATTCTAAACCAGTTAATTACCCTCATAGCTAATGTTATGTCTAAATATTAATTCCTTAAAAGAAAATGGCTTCAAGCTAGTCGTTAAAGCTTCTACCGAGGGAAGTCCAAGCTATCTTTAATACAGTAGCTTAAAAACCCTAATGAATTATAGAAGACGACTAAACAAAATGCATGTAATTACTTTCGTGTCAACACAAAGTAACTCTTAAAAAATCACATTTCTTTCCAATTTATATTTTGTGCATTTTTTCATTATTTATATTTAACATTTTGTACCTATCTACTACGACACACACGTGCTCCTTATTCATTCTAACATAAAGTTTGTAGGTTGGGGTTCTGTATACTTAATTACATAAATCACATAATGCTACACTTTGGTTGGTACTGCAATACCTGTACAAATTAGGTGCAAGAATTTTAAAAAAGTTAATTGCTTTAGTTACTTGTGCATGGACAACTTGAAGCACATATTTCGTCTCTTTAAGCTATACTACTTTTCGTAGAAGGAAACCAATTCCATTGCCTACAACTCATTTTTCATAGCTAATTTTCAGTTTTGAAATAGGATACAACTCTTCATTCTTCCTCAAATAAATGCCTGCTTAATTCAAAATGCTCAGACTGGAATATTCAGAGTGGAAATAAAGTGGCTGAGAATGCTCTTTAGAAGCAAGAGGAAGATGACATAAAAGCAAACTTGAAGAAAGGTTTAGAAAATTCTTACCTAGGAAGAGAGAGCAGTAGGTCAGAAGTAGCAGTGGGCCATTTTCCCACACTACACTACACAAGAACATCAACATAAGATCTGGATATTTATTTTCTTATCTTTATTTTGATAGGATTATGGAATGAACAGATAACAGAGTTGAGAAAGAGATGATAAGCTATTTCTCAGTGTTAATTTTTTTTCTTTTAATGTAAACACTGCTGCCTTTGGTTTAGCTTCACTTTAATTCCTCCTTGGACACCCAACACACTAAATGCTTGGGAAAGCTCAGTAAAAGTTACTAAAAAAAAGTAGTTACACAGCTTGCACAGAGGAGTTCAGCTACAACTAAAAAAATGCCTCCTATCAGAATCAGAGAAAATTGAAAGAAAAAATGAAGCATGACTCTCCTGCTTGCACAACAGACTACCCAGTCTAAGGAATATTTGATACCATTTGACACTACTGTTGATGAATTACATCTAGTTGTTCTTAAAGATTCTTCGTCTTCTCAAGTGCGTATGGTTTCCCATATTTAACAGAGATGACCTTAATATCAGTTATCCTAAATGTGTGAAACATGGAACAGGGTTAGACAAGGGCTCTAACCAAGAGACACAGTGTTCATGAAATACTCTATCTAAAAGACATTTCTCCAGTGTGAGGGTGAGGAGCTATGACCATCACCAGGGTGTAAGCTGGGAGCAGCTGTGAACAGTTATTTAGGTCCCATGCGTAAATAACTTTGTTCCAGAACCATGGAGAATGTTAAATGACAGCATCAAATTAAGCACAAGTTTTTTGAACCTTGGACTCTTTTCGAGCAAGGCTGTGGAAATGGAGGAGGACAGACATTAATGCACTCCTTTTCAGTGCTAGAAAAGGAAAATGCCACCCCTTCCTTTGTACTTTCCACTGTCCACTATTTCTAGCTCCTTGTATCCACAACTATAAACAATATTATGTAGTACCTAAAGTAGGAAGATTTTCTAAGAAGGTAAGAGAAGTGAAAGGCAAATCAAACAGTTTAATTTAACAAGCTTAACTTATTATAGTACATCTTTGAAAAAGGATTAATTGCTATCAACACATCAGAAAAACAAGCCATTTTAAAAATAGCTTTTGGTCATTATGCTTTTAAAAAGCGAATATAAATACTCATGATATAAATGCAGGTCATTTTATATTTTCAAGGCATGGCACCTCAATTAAGTGCAGGTCACAGTTACCTTGGGTATATTAATATCCTTAGATTACCCTCAGCCCAACTTGACATTAAATATTTATCTGAAACTTCTTGTTACAAAACAGCTTTTCCGTAACAATGAAAAGTAATCATAGCTGTTGACATGAAAAGTTGAAATTAAAAGCTATAACAATATAAACATTTACATTTTGTTAAATGCTTTCGTAACATTTCTTTCTTGCAAGCAAATTGCACAAAATCAAACATACAAAGCTACAGTCTATACTTTCATTCCATAAAACAAGTGCCCAAATCCTGGTAGCCGAAGACAATCTTGGAGGAATTAATTCACAAAATGGTGTATGTTTGTCATCGAGAGATTTGAGGTAATCCTTCTCTCTAAGCATAGGAAGGAGAAGGAGGCCAACTCTGCAAAAATTCCTTAGTGTCTTTATACTTTAGGAGACAAAACATGGAGTTGTATGGCTAATTCATCTTGCTTTTAAATGGTCAAGAAAATGGGAAATGGTGGAAAATTATGCTGGTGGAGAAAATGGGAATGATAATGTCTCAAAGGTTGGACACCTTTAGGGACTGAGTTTTACTGCAGCACTTGATTACTTGTTGAAATTCACACTGATGGAGGATTCTGTTCTTCCTCTTTGTGTTCATAAAAATGCATCATACACTTTTTCCTCCAGTGTTGCTATAAAGTATCAAACAGCTGTAGTATCAGAGTAGGTCACTAACATTACAGAGAGTCTAAAAGGAACCCCCCCCACCACTTAATTCTGCAACTAACACCAACAGCACTAATGAATTAAAAAACATCGATTAAAAAGCCATCTTATTGTGACATCTTGCTTACAACCAGAAATTTAGAGCAGAGAAAAGGTTTAATACCCTATTAAAAGTAACAACAAGTTGAAAGATAGCTCCATTTGAATCTCCTATGCAGGCACTATCCATGTCCAAGCATTCAGAAGATAAACACTGCCCTGAACTGAAAAAGTCACTACCAAAAAGTTGCACCGGTAATGAAATTACCCACGCTGTATGCCTGGCCCCTGGCAGAGTGGACTGCAGGGAAGATGAATTACGAAGAGAGCTCAGCACTCTCAGGGAAGGGATTGCACTTAATGCCCCGGAATGTGCCTCGGCAGAATGCCCATGTCCGGCACCACTGGCTGGAATCCAAGCAGATCCATTACCTTCCCTTTATACATCAGCTTACCACATGCCTTGCTGACACCACAGATATGCCTTTCCTCCACTTCTTTATTTTTAACTGTAGTATCTTTAACACAACTGAGATGCATATTTCAGGCTATACCATTAAGGAGGATTTTAAACCCAGTTTAGCACTTGGCAAATTATTGCACTATCTTCCCAACTTTAATGTAATACTGTTTTAAAAACAGGCAAATTAAACTAATGATGCAGTTCTCACAGATGCTTACATGCATTACACTGATCCAACTGTACTTTGAATATCAAGTTACCTGCACATGAACTGTTTAAAGGTCCATAAAAACAATCATTTTAATTCATAAATAATTAGACTGTCTCAGGAAAAAAAAAAAAAAGTCCTTATCAGGAAGTTCTTAGTAAATAGAGGATAGAGAAAAGATATTGATACATTTCCTTTCAAAATTGATTTGCTTTTTCTTCAGCTGTGTGTATTTCCTGTACCCAGTTGTACGCAAATCTGGTTGAGAATCAGCATACCTTTGAAATTCTGTGCCTCTCCTTGTCTCTGGTCTCCAACGAATCATATTCCTATCACAGACTAACAATACCATAAGAATCTAAATATTTTTACTTGGAGGAAAAAAAGACAACTTACTGCAGAAAGCCTTTTGGTTTTGCCAGTTGAACTTTGTGTTTTGCTTTATCCAGATCACGGATATTTGAGCCTAAATATTTCGTATCCCAACCTTCAGACTCTCCTTATTCTTAAAAATTACTTCTCTATTCTTGTTGTAGGCAGTAGAAATCTCCCTAATATTGCCAAAACAGTCATATTCCTATCCATAGACTACAACCACCTGCTTTGTTTTCAGCGGGAAAAAACTAATTGAAAAAAAATTCTGCCAGTTCTCCAGGAAACTTACTACCACAGGACAACCTGAGGCTTTCTGTACACCAATGCAGATGCTCAGGACTTAATAGCAGTTATCATTATGCTGAGGTGCAGCCTTGTTGCTTTTAAAACAAGGCCGCTAAAACTCCATACACCAAACCTGGCATTATGAACACAGCTATTCATTTCCATGCTAATAAGGAGGAGGACTAGAAAAAAACAAATTGCAACACTACATCCCCACACTAAAAAAGGCGGGGAGCTTTAACTCCCACAGCAAAACTCAATCCAGGCCTCATAGCTCAGTAACATAAGCTTATATACGTTTTCTTGCAGTGCACAAGAACCCTGTCATTAACAATGATCTCAACATACAAGAGATTACAAAAACAACTGCCACAAACATAATCTAAGTTTATATTTGCTTGATAAATTACTTCCATGTAACAAAAATTCCCCTCCCCCCCCTTTTTTTTCCAGACTTAAAAATTTCACAGAACCATAGAATGAGCCAGGTTGGAAAGGACCTCTGAGATCATCAAGTCCAACCCCTGATCCAACACTGCCATGGTTATTAGACCATGGCACTAAGTGCCACATCAGTCTCAAGATGCTTCTGCGTGGGAAGTGATCCTCTTCCCCTTCTGAAGCCCTCAAAAAATCAAGAAAATAAGTCATACAGAGCAAACTCATACTATAAGGAAAGAAGTAGGATACAAAATGGATAACCAACTAGGAATTCCACAAGATTAAATCAGTCATCAGTTTTTACAGCCCTTTTTCCATTATTACAGACTTGTTTTTTGCTGTGGTGAGTAGTGTACCTAGGCACTTCAATAAAGTTTCTCCCCTTGTGATTTAACAAAAGCCACCAAAGAGCTCGTCAAGGCTCTTGCTACACTTGACGTTCTAGTCAGGGTTATAGAAGGGTATATATACACCAATCCTTCCACTTAGTTTCATCAGGGATAGCAGCAAAGCATTTGGTATCATTAAAGAGCATAGTTAAAGTGCAGCCCTGTGGAGAAGGACTTGGGGGTGATGGTTGATGAAAAACTCAAGATGAGCTGTCAAGTGTGTGCTCACAGTACAGAAAACCAACCAAATCCTGGGCTGCACCAAAAACAGCATGGCCAGCAGCTCAAAGGAGGTGATTCTCCTTCTCTACTTTGCTCTTGTGAAACCCCACCTGGAGTGCTGCATCCAGAGCTGGTGCTCCCAGCATAAGAAGGACATGGAACTGTTGGGACAAGTCCACAGGAGGGCCATGAAGTTGATAAGAGGATTGGACCACCTCCCCTATGAAGACAGGCTGAGAAAGTTGGGACTATTGAGCCTGGAGAAGGGAAGGTTGTGTAGAGACCTCACAGCAACCTTCTGGTGTCTGAAGGGGGCCTATAGGGAAGCCAGACAGAGAGACTGTCAGGAACTGTAGTGATAGGACAAGGATTAATGGGTACAAACTGAAAGAGAGGAAATTTAAGCTACATATTAGGGAGAAATTCTTTACTGTGAGGGTGGTGAGATACTGGAACAGATTGCCCAGGGAGGTTTTGGATGCCCCAGCCCTGGCAGTGTTCAAGGCCAGGTTGGATAAGGCCTTGAGTAACCTGGTCTAGTTGGAGGTATCCCTGCCCATTACAGGAGGGCTTGACCTAGGTGATATCTATGGTCCTTTCCAACCCTTAACATTCTATTACTCTATGAAAGTCACATTGTTGTTCACAATACTGAGAAAGTATCTTGGATTTCACTGAAAAGCTTCTAGCCCTTACAATTCAGATGTTTCAAGCCTGGAGGTTCAAAACCAATAAAAAGAATCCACATGACCTTAAATAAAAACATTACATTTTCAGACAGTTTAATTTAAAGGCTTGCTTTATGACTTCTAAACACTTTTGACCACTACATCACCTACCAAGAAGTTTCACTTACTCTCTTGTCAAAGCATTGTTTTACCATTAACAGGTTGGCTATCTGTTATGTAATTCCTCATAAATATATATAACACCGATTTAATTTCTTTTAATGTCTGACATAAGTCACTTATTTTATGAATAACAGAAAATGAATTATGCTATTGTATATACTTATTACATAAAGTAACATTTTTTGAGACAACTACAACGACACGGGGTGCTTTCCTCAGTGCCTTACGCATACAACAGTTCCAGAAATACAGTAGAGTAACCTCTGGAGAAGGATGGATCCACTTTTTCATTCCCTGCTTCCCCTACTATAAAAGTATCATGTTAAATAGGAATATTGCAAGACCAAAACTGAATAAAGGAAATTCTTCTTGCAAAAGCACAACAACTGTTTTTATGAACTGCCTATAGGGGAGGTTATATACACTCAGCAAAATTACTCAACATAAAAAATTACTCAGCTAATGCACAGCCATGCGTGTTGCTAGCATGTTAACTTCAAATTCTTATGAAAACTATTTATGGCCTCTGCTCTTTACAAATTATGGCCTTTAGGACCAATACCCTGTCCACAACTAAAAGCATATCACTACTGTCTCAACAGAACTGGATCATCATCAGTAACTCATCTGTCTATTTAAAGTTCACTGTCAGAGAAGACATGTTCTACAGCTTGGTGGGGTGAACAAGGGCTTGTGTAATCTTCCCAGTTACAGCAGCTGCTCAGACAAAGGATATTGGGTCTATCAACTTTGTTTTGTCAAATGCATTCACAGAGACACTAAATGAGCTAGAAGTGTCCCGCAAGCATATGGTGATGGGAAACTTAAAATCTCCAGGTCTGAAGTGGCAAGACAACAGCCCAATGTCGACCTCCAGAACGACCAGGAATAGAGTATGCATGAAGCTTTCCACACTTTAAAGAACTGCAAGCAACTTTTAAAACAACTTGCAGTGGTCTAGTCAGATCAACTGAATATTTCTGATGGCCAGCAGCAGATGTACATAATTTGAATTTATCAAGGTGAAACACAATCTCACACACACACACACACACGATGGAACCATATGGAAGGGTCTGATTCTACCATATTAATACCACATCCAGAATTGAATCCCTACACAGCCTGGCCCAGAGCCACTATGTCTACTTCCCATTACTCCCCACCTTCTAACTCTGCATTCAAAGCTGAGCCCAGTGCAGTCTGCTTGCTTCAGAAATGGGAGGAGCAGAAGCAAGCATTACTTCCTGCTGGCTTCCTGCAGAGCAGCCTGTCATGTGGAGCCTGCTGATCCTGGAAATGATGGAGGGAGAGTGACTTAACCCACAAGCTAAGTGAGGGAGAAAGTACCCAGGACCCTCTGGACAACATCCTGCAGAGCTCTGCAGGGAAGACTCACAGATGCCCTCAAGCAATTAGGAGAGGCAGAAGGAAGAAAGATGCCACATTACTTCCACATCTAGTCTCACAAATCCTTCCCACAAAGGATCCACCCATGTGATGATTCTCAGGACAATCACTTCTTTGCTGTCAGTACCAGTACTCTGCAATACTGGAAGTGGTACCTCCTACCACTGCCACAAAGAATGAGTGTACACTGCAAGGAAAAAGCCACCTGTACTACTCCTTTAAAAGTTTTACACCAAGGAATATGAGCCCATGATTTCTGACAATCATCACTTCAAGAAGCAGTACTGTCAAGAGACTTCCACATCACAGATTATAAACTGAGGTACCCATGATAAACATTTAAAACAGATGGCATATTAACAGGGAAACTGCATTAATTTTCATAGGAGCGTTAACATAAAGAATCCAGTATTTATTACTACACAAACTCTTCTCAATTAGTATATCCAACACTTCTGGTGCACCTAAACATTTAGATTTTTCTTTATATTTTTCAGTTTTGAGGCTGTAGAGAAGCAAAGACATAAATCTTAAAATTAAAGAATAACAATGCAACACTATTTGGCAATATGACATTGTCATTTTTTCCAAATTTAACAGCAGCTGGGAAAAAAGTATGTCAGCAATTTCCTACAATGTTTTTCTGGGAGATTGAGTAGGAACATTACATACAACAGGCATATTCAGAATAAAAGAAAACACTGTGTACTAGAAAAGTAATTTTATACCCTTTATACTACTTATAATTCATGATGGTTCTTCAGCTAAACTAAAATCTAAAGTTTTAACAGATTTAAAAAAAAAATCCAGAAACAAGAGACGTTCTTTAGTTTTTGCCATTTTTGTTTTCCATGTAGAGTCCTTGCCATAGGACACAGCCTAAATGCTGTTACTCATGACTTTTTAGGTCTTCAGTACTCTTTTTCAAAAAATTTCCTGGAGAGAGCTCAAAAACACAAGCACAAATATCTTTACAGTAGTGCTTAAGTACAACTCTATGTGAAAAAATTAACAATTGTTTTTCCCCAGAAGGAGAAATACAGCAGCAGAAACACACACACATGCAATAACAACCAAGCCATAAAAATGAACCCAAGCTCTGATACAATACAGAAATTGATTTACTTTGAATGACAAATGACAATACACATTTTAACTGTATATGACAAAATAGAGCATGTTTTGCTATTACAAATTAATTCCAACATATTTTAAGACTTTACTGAGAAGTTTTCATATGGGAAGGTCTGGCTACATCCAATTTCAATGAAAAGAGTTCACAGCACTTAAAAAATTCACACTTAAGAAAAAGGAGCAGTGTGCACTGCCAGATATTCTGGTGGAGGGTTAGAAGAAAATAATTACAGACAAAACAAGTCACAGCACAGGAAAAGCATCTGCACATTGCAGAGCTCACCCAACTGAGCACAGCATATTGTTTTAGTAGCTCTGTTTCCATCACTCACTTGTTTCTCACGTGCTTATAAAATATCCCCAGCCTAACCGCAAAATTTCTGTAGAATCAGAACATGAAAGATTACACTTCTCTGACTGCAAACTTACTAAACCATACCCATATTTTTCAATTAGCTGCTGTAACTGTACCATTGGAAAAAAAAAAGTATTCCATTAAATTACATTAGGGACGCAAAGATTTCAGGAAGACAAACCAGATCTTGCACTTGCATGAAGCATGGAAAAAAGGTTTTCTCTGATCTATGCATGTTAGTGCCAAAACTCTCTTTAAAAAAACCCAAAGAAACAAAAAACAAACCAACCAAACAAACAACTTCCCAGAATATTCTACTGTAGACACAACTGTGCTGGTTTTGGCTGGCATAGAGTTAATTTTTTTCATAGTAGCTGGTGTGGGACTATATTTTGGATTTGTGCTGGAAACAGTGTTGATAACACAGGGATGTTTTAGTTACTGCTGAGCAGGGCTTACACTGAGCCAAGGGCTTTTCTGCCTCTCACCCCACCCCATCAGTGAGTGGGCTGGGGGTGCACCAGGAATTGGGAGGGGACACAGCTGGGACACCTGACCCCAACTGATGAAAGGGATGATCCAGACTATATGGCCTCATGCTCAGTATATAAAACTGGGGGCAGATGGAGGAAGGGGGAGATATTTGGAGTGATGGCATTTGGAGTGATCTTCCCAAGTCATTATTATGTGTGATGGAGCCCTGCATTCCTGGAGGTGACCGAACACCTGCCTGCCCACGGTGAACAAACTCCTTGTTTTGCTTTGCTTGTGTGCACAGCTTCTGCCTTACCTATTACACTGTCTTTATCTCGACTCATGAGTTCTCATCTTTACTCTTTCAAATCTCACTCCTGTCCCACCAGGGGAGAGTGAGCAAGGGGCTGTGAGGTGCTTAGTTGCCAATTGGGATTAAACCACAATAACTTACTGAAAAGGTAGAAAAACCTAAGTGTAGATGGACCACATGAAGAACAGCTGAGAACCAGAAGTCCACCTCTTGTGAACAACTAAATCTGGCATCAATTATCCTCATTCGTTCCTTATTGAACAGTACAGATTTTATATTAATGCTTTACACTAGATAAAAGCATCTAAATTGATCTGGGAAAACCTGCGTTTAAATTGATGTATTGGGTTTTTTTATCTTCTGGAGATTACAATGTTTATTCCTGCTGTTTTCAGATCTTCATCTTACTTATTCCCAAATACAACAGTGATACTACTGTATTCCCTTATACCTAACACCATATTTCTCAGTACAAAAGGGTGCCAGATATTTTATCCCTCAGCTTTACCACACTTCTAGGTAAGAACCATGCACTCTTACGCCTTCCCCTCAAGTTAATGAGCAAGGGAAAACACTTCATTCCTCTGATTTTGCATTTCTTTTAAAAACACCAAATTACCAGACAAGTCCACAGTTGCTTCAAAAGCAAATTTAGAGAGAATTGGTCTAGAAGCTGTGCTGCAGCCCCAAACCAGTTCTTCTGTCAGTTATGCTATTAAGGTCTGTTATCTTCTAATTTTCAAAGTTTGGTAAAAGGAGAAGCAGACTATCAGATGTGGTCAATGCATAGCCATTAAGACTTCTCTACTGAAAAATAAGTTCATTTTGGCAACTTTCTGAGAGAACATAATACAATTACAAAGTCTATTTCACCATGGTAAGAAATACAGCATCACAGAACCTTCCACTTTTCTCCTTGACAAGGTTTCACAAGAGCATGCACATGCAGTCAAGTTCCAAACCCAGCCTGGCCCAGCAGCATGCAGCCCTCCGCCTCTTGGAGGGCCACCAAAAGAAGCCTTTCATGGAACTTCAAGCAGAATTCATCCTTGAAATTCTGAGAGTATGTGTCCATTTAGACTAGGAACTTCCAAAATACATCCCACAACTTCATCACTAACACACTTTTATATTTATTTTTTATTCCTGCATTCACACAGTCTGTAGTATAAATATGTTTTATACATATACATACATATCCTTACTGATAGATATGAAGTATAAATTTACACTAGAAATATGTAAGTCCATAGCTTTATATGCAGTTCAGTATACTTTAATATTACATTATAATTTCTTAATAGATTATTAATGTAAATAGCAGTATCTCCAATAAGAGGCACTATCCAAAAAAAAATGCCTACTTTACCAAAAAAAAAAAAAAAAAAAAAAAAAAGATTAAGAAGAAAAGTATTTCTGGAAACAATGATTTTCTTCATGTAACATTTTCATCTATGCTATGGTTTGTCGCTGCAGTTTTTGAAGGCAGACGAAGGAGTTTCTCTGATGACTTGGCAAAGGAGCAGGGAAGATATCAGCACTGATAAGATAATATTTGTGTGCTACATCTGCTAGAAGTGCTTTCTATAGACTACATCAGTGCAATACAGTCATTCCTGAAATTTCTCCCACCCTGAAAGGGACACAAACCCTGAAGAACTACTTTAAATGATGTCTGGTTTTTAAAGATGGCAGGAGTTCCTTCCCTTGTCTTTTAGTTCACAGTGTAATAAAAATCTTCATGAGTAGCAGTAGGGGGCTATGGCCTAGTACGTAGTACATCTCAATGAGTATTTCACACAGTTTTATGTCATTTATTTTGGACGATTATTTTAACTAGTGTCTTTCTGGAATATTATTCAAACAAAATTAAGCCTAGTTACATTAATAAACTTATTATAAGAACCACAGTAAAAACAAAATTACCTAACATTGTAATATGTCAAAATTCAGTGACCTAAAAGTACCCAATGGAGAAAACAGGCTCTATGCTATTGTCACATATATCACCAGTGAAGTCTATGTAACGTTCTCCACAGCACAAATTAAACTAGATTCTGATTTATTTCTTCCTTTTCTGGCTACATTATGTTTCCAAGATGCTGAGCTGCTTGTCAGGAATAACCACATTCAGTCAGCCACAACCTTACACAAAGCTCTGCAAGGAAATGTAATACAGAGCTCTCATGCTAAGCCAGCAAACACATTTGAAAACAGTAGCAATGGGAGTATAGTTGCTACTGCTTGTACAGAACAGATAAGTTGGGGTTTTTTTTAAAGGGCAAGTTATCACTATGTTCAAAGCTTTTAGAAAAAAAAGACAAACAAACAGAGCTTCCACCTAATAAAGCAAGTAAGAAGGAAGCTTTGTAATACCTATTCTGAAGCCATCTACAGAATTTACTGGAGGAAAAGTCTTATACCGCCAGTAAAGAAATGTTAGTTTCTTTATTAGGTTCTTGGTTAAAAATCAGAATACTATTTTGTGCAATTCTTTCTAATCAATCTACTTTTTGTTTTCAGGCAAGCTACTTTCTTATCTGTTTATGTTTGCCTACCAACATTAACAGCCAAAGACTCTCAAGTTTCTGCCTTTTATTACATTAGCTAAAAATGCAAAACCATGCAGCTTAACTCACCCCATCTGTCCACATGTATCAAAGTGCCTAGAAAGAATGTTAGATTTTATTTAATCACTGAAGTCATATAGCAAGAGTGAATTCAAGTAAAAGGTGACAGATCAGATGAAAGATAGTTAAATTTTAACCTTGACCCCCTGAGATTACATTTGACATCATGTTGTTTTAGTGTCAACGAAGACACCTGCACAAAGAATCTCTGTGCACACAGAGAAGGGAATAAATGTAAATATTTTCAAATCCAGTAACTTCAGGATAGAAGTATCTCACATTCAAAAAGCTGAAATGGATACCATATATTTAAAGTTGTGAAACAAATGCACACACATAAGTAATATTTAAGGGTATAATTAATTATAGCATCATAGTCCTACAGATTCCATACTCTCTATACCACATTCTATTTTAGGCACACAACATGACAACGTCTGTATGTCACTAATGCTGAGAATGATGTTTGTGATATATTTAATATCTCAGTTATTGATTTAGACTGCTTGGTGGATACCTGATACATACCGTATTTCCATAATACAGTGAAATAACAGAATTAAACAAGAGGTAGATAAGGTTACTCTCTTTGGCTACACAGAGGAACAGTTTCAGAAACACTGAAGTATATTTAAGGAAAAAAGATTAGGCTAAACTGAGCTAGCAATCTAATTGCAGGGGAGATGCATATTTATTGATGCGTAAAAACTGGAGGAATGTTGTTTAAAAATGCATTTTTTGAGCACATGCTATTTTCAGAATATTTTTGGGACTATTAACAACTCATTCATTCCAGATGAATTAGGAGGCAACAATGTTACCAAGGCATTTAAATACACAGAATCAAACCAATTATATTGAAGTCCTTCAGTTTACTTCTAGATGCACGGTAAACAAAAAATTTAGTAGGAATATATTCACACAACAGAGCAGAGTTAGAAGGCACATTCATGAATTGTGTTAAATTGTTTCTTTTACAGCCATAGATATCTCAGTCATTTAATAAAACATTGACTACCCATTTCCTATTCAATAAAAGGCAGTATTGAATGCATTTACCAACTAGGTTGACTGCCTTATTGTGATCTAAGACAACTTTTTTTTGTAATAATTATTGAGATAGTAGATATAGCAGTAAAGATACAGTGGAGAGTAAACCATGAAGCTGGCAGAGGGATGGATGCTACCACGTGCCGACAGGAGCGCTGCTTGCAGCTCACTACACCTCTGTAAGGAGCTTCTCTAGCACTGGACACTTCTGTAAAGAAACACCATGGGTTCAGAGCACCTTGAATCCAACTGCCCCCCGCTCCAAAGCCTGCCAGTTTTACAGATTCTTCAATGGGAAGAAGGTTTATGGGCACCATCTTGCAGATGATTCGAGGACCCAACCTGAAGATGCAGTGAGAATCCTCTAACACATTTCCAACCATGCTATCCAACCAGAACAGAAATCTAAGGCTGTGCAGGGAACCACTGCCTGGCTCTGTGTGCTGTGTTCCACTCCACTCTGAACAGAGTAAGACAGCAAGGAGAACAATAAGCAGGCAGCAAGGTAAGATGCAAAAAGACAGAAGGACAACATTTTAAGGAAGTTATCCCTTCCTTTAAAGAAGCTGTAAAGCAGGAAAAAGGTTTAAAAAACAAACCAACAAAAACCCCAGTCCTTACTTAAAGATGCTCCAACCCACAGCAGCAATGGTAGTTTTTACTATTTTTACATCATGCAGTTTTACTACATAGATTTTAAGCATTAATAATGTAACCATGTGGTCAGGTTTGCACCAGCTGAATTCAAATATGAGGCTTTTCTGAGGCCTGCAATCCATCACTGGGCAGCTTGTTTGATGTGGATTACAAACACTTGCATTAAGTTTCAAAAGCATATTGAAGCATTATGACGCAGACGTATTTTATAGATGCTTAACTTTGTGAGCACTCTAGTAATCTTCTATATGTGTTGCTACATCTGTATTATCAATTAATTTCTAATAGAATGAAGACTTGGAGATAAACACTTTAAAATACTATTTTGGAGAAAAAAAAATATTCCAGGATTTTTGCTCTGACAAAAGCAGGCAATTTATTTTTTTTTTAATGACAGAGTAAGCACAAGAATCTTCCTGTATGTTTCTCAGATTAGATTGCACATATTCTTTCTGGTTTTATTTTAGAACCACATTCCTCCCTCCAGGCGATTCCATACATCATTACAAATCCTTATGCAATTTTATCCCAGGTTCTATATTTATCAAGACACCTCATCTTAATAGCAATGTTCTTCCCTCAGCATGAACCAGGCTTTTAAAACAGATTGCAGAGATACCCCCACAAAAATTCGCATTCTAACAGGATTCATCAGTGTCTCACAGTTCAGACCATTTACATTAACTTTGTAGGAATCATTGTTTAATGTATACGAAATACGTGTTTTTTTTCTACTTGGTGACCAAATTCAAATGCCACATAGATACTTTCATCTGATCAAAAATCTTTCACATGCAGCTACTACACACAGCTTACCTTCCTAAACAACATTACCTATTACAAAAAACATATTCAGAAATGAGTGAGAAAGTGCGGCCTAAAATAGTCTAAGCGTAACTTCAGTCACAAAGTGGTCCTGGATACTAAGGATGTATAAAAAGCCCATCAAAATCCCAGAGCTATGAGAAGAGCTTCTTCCTTCCACTGCTCCGTAGAAGTTAATTCAAACGACTTAAACAGAATGCATGCAATTAATTACATTTGTTTTACATGTTTCTGCCAGACGTTACCGATCAAGTCAATACGCACTAAATGGGTAATATGCTTATAGCAGACAGCAAGTTGTCTATTATCTGCGTTGGAAATTTTACCTGAGAGAAAACCAAGCAAAATATGGAATTTGTCTAAAACAACTACAGCTCAGATCCATATCAACAATATCAGACTCATCTCTTTGGAGACACAGCACACACGTAAGAGTGTCACCAAAAAACACACCATTTCAGAACTTTTTTTAACCATTCTTATCAGCTTCCAAGTCTTGGAGTCTAGAGACTTTTACTAAACCCCTAATAAACTTAAGTTTTATTTAATATGAGCACTGTCCTTAGATTATCCCATGAGCTGTGGCACCATAGCCCTGTGATCTGCTTAGAGGTCCTCCAGGATACTATTTTGCCTTTCCATAGTGGCAGAACCAAAGGAATCTTTCCTGAACAAACTAGTGTTTGGAGAATCCTTTACAGTATTGTGGTTCCTTTAAACAGTGTAAGGCAAGAGTTTCAAAATAAATTTTTGTGGTGGGTACACATGTAGCCCAGAAAACTGATCTAAGCTCTAATTTTAATAATTTGAAGTATTTTACTCCTGGTTGCTCAGAATAACAGTTTTCATATCATAGTGACACACAAAATCACCACTGCCATGTGTGGCTATCTTGCTCCTCTTAAGAATTGCTAATACTGGAAAATGATGAAACATTCAAAGAAATTCAAAGTGAAATAAGAAAATTAATGCAGTCTAAAAAGAATTATTTCAATAAACACATTTTAAATCGAACAGGAATTTCAGACAATTAAAAATATCAAAACATCACAAATTGTCTGTTAACTATCATTATAAGTATTATCTTAGTATTTTCAGTATGATCAAATACAGCATATGATTTAAGGACACAAATTGAGCCTCTCCTTATCTGGAATAATTGAAGATTGCTGATGCAACAGAGCAGAAATATAAAAGGTAAGATAAAGAGAACCAATTAGACTACAATTATGTAACAGAAAGTATTAACAAAAACATACCCAAAAAATGCTGTTAGTAAAATGTGTTTTCTTCTTTACCTCAGGTAAGCAGTATCAAATATTTAAGTACCAACTAGTGCTCCCACAATCCTAGAAAAAGAATGCTGAAACACAGTAAAGTTTATCAGCAAACAGACAACACTTTGCACACATATAACTTCACATATGTGCTATTAACAACTAAGTCAGTCTTATTTGGAAAACAGTGACTTAGACTCAGCACAAATTGTGAGACGCTGCAGGGATGGCAACTTTTCAAGGGCAAATCAAATTATAAGCTTCTTTCTGAAGCTAGTGACTAACATGGCCATAAAAAACTCAGCAGGGGCAGGATATGCTGCCTCTGGCAGCCTGCTGCTTCTCAGAATTTTCTTATCATTTGCAGTTTGCATGCATACAAGATTGATCCTACAATCCAATGGGAGATTCCAAATTTAGTTGAAGTGGGGAGGCAGAAGTCATTGCCTCTCACAAAGTGCTACAACCTCCCAGCATGTGCCATTCCAAATCTCCTTGTGTGCTCTTTGACAATCACACACTTGATTCTTGACCCTAATAAAGGTAACCAACCTAACTGTGTGCAAAGCTGATTTGAGATGAGCAGCACACACTAATGACAGAATTCCAACAGTTCAAGGCCATATTAGTATGGCAAATTCCATACTCTGAGAGAATTAAGACACAGTAGACAATACTGCAAGTCTGATCAAGGTTACAAACTACATACCACTGTGTCACTTGAATTACACTACTGAAGAAGAAAAGCAGCCCTTATAGTATTACTGCAGTGTGAAGTGCAGTACTTGCATTTTTGACCTGGCTGTGTTGGTTAGGATAATAGAAGAAACACTTTTAGAGAATTCAACATAAATCCCCATTCTGAGACACACTGGTAGAACAAAAGCTCTTACCCTCTTCCCTTCTTTTTTTCCCCCTCTTGATACAAGCTGATTAGCTAATTTAATTTAAAAATAAAAATTTATTAAGCTTTTCCCAGCACAAGCTATATCTGGTCTAGGATATTGTCAATGTAGCTTCACTGGTAAATAACAAGTGGAGATAGAACTAAAACCTGGTAACTATAAAAAAAAATTTAAAAATTATGTTCACTTTGCTATAATAATCTTTGTAGAGTTTTACACTCAGCACTAAGGACTTCATAAATCAGCTATTGAAGCTGTATGAGAGATTACATCTGAGGTGATATTACATTAAATATAGAAAGTTTTATTATTATTATGCTAACCGCTTAATGTAAGCTGTAAGAATGGATAAGTGGCAGTGAAAATGGTGACCAAAAAACTGGGTTAAACAAAGTTTTAAAAAAAAAACAACCTGAAAATTTATTGTCAGAATAAACAATTACATTAAAACACAATAACCAAACATAAGCCACTACAAAATAAAACAGACACTATCCATACAACTCACAAAAAGAAAACATGTTATCTGACCCTGCAGGACCTTTGATTTTGCACAGACTCATACAAAGGGTGGATTTCATTCACTCTCAGCAGAAGTGCCAATAACCAACAGGAACAGAATTAAACCTACTCCAGCAGCAAGCAAGGACTGGAATTAAATAAATATTTAAGAAACTACATGCCAAAGCTATCAGCCTTTGATTTTAAAATAATCAAAAGCTTTAGATGAAAAAAAAATTATAAATACTGAATTTACAGAACTTTAGCTTTGACATGCTGTGTGCCAGCTTCAACATAAATTGTATGTCTGAAATTGCCTAGAAGAAGGTATAGCTGAAAAATGTCTGACTAATTTGATAAAGACTAGTTTTATTGAGAATAACAGAAAATCTAAATGGAGTTAGCAACTTCAACTACTTAACCTAAACAAACAACAAGTATTTACAAGGAAACTTTGTTTCAGCAACAAAGTTACTAATGGTTGTTAGATCTCACTTCAGACAAGAATGAGACTTTACCCCGTGGCTCAAATAATGCTTACACCAGAGTACCACACATAGGTAACACTGGTCTTCATGACAGCAATTTTAAAACATAAAGCGATGCTGCTGAAAAGTGTCACATAACTACACATAAAATCTTATGTTGTCTCTTTATTCTATGATGGCATGGAGATACATTTTTAGCTTCACTTTTTCAATTACAGTAAGTAATTACCACCTTTTGGAGCAATTCAATAGTAAAGACTATATTACCAAGGAAAACTGGGAAGCACTGGAATCTCACTGCATTCTCAAAAGCAAATGTTAGGCCTAGTTGATGAGATAGAAGGATAAACATTCCCATTATAATAAACATTTAATTTCAAATAATTGCCTTAATCTATAATATTTTACATACCTATGCTGCAAACATTCCCACTACATAGCACACATCAGCTGGAACAAACAGTTCAATAGTTTGCCAGCACAATTTCAAGAAAGGCTGCTTGAGATCAGTTACAATGAAAAGGAATAATAACAGAGAGTAAGGTTATCCTCTATTAATTAGAATGTGAAAAGCATTTCCATTTAACAGGATTCCACAAGCTCTGAACTGAAAGAAGACATCTTCAAAACATAAAATAAAGGCAACACACTTGTTTCAACACTCTGTTTTGCTTTTGACTATTTTCTATTTTTATCAACAAGTAGCATCTAAACTGCTTAAGAGACTTGCAGCATGCCTCTTTGGCTCTATCACTCTATTCCTCATTGCATTCACAATCCAGTTCCACTTTCAGCTTATCAGCCTTAATGTTATGCTCTGCATGGTCAATTCTTCAGTAGTTTTGAAAAGCTCAATAGATTAATTGCAGCAATATGGAATACAAGACATCTGGAGAACTAGCATCTCCAACAACCATTTTCCTGGAAAACTGAAAAGCTCAAATTGAATAAACTACTAAACATTTGCATAGTCCAGCAATTTACTGTCTCCAAAACCAAATCAATTAAATAAACCGGAACTTTTGGAGTTCCCTCCAAGAATTATTAAAAGTGTACTTGTAGGACTGTTCATGTGTTACATGGAGGCTACCGCAAGAGAACACAACAGCACCAGGACTAGATCACTTCACTCAATACCCTTTAAAAATGATTACTTCCCACATTTAATACCTTTTATGTATACCTTTTTATTATACATACACATCTACTTAAGCAAGAGTTCCATGCATATGTGAGATTGGTCTCAATGACAGGACTTTTTAAACATAATGCAATGCTGCTGAAAAATGTCACACAAAAACATAAAACCAACAAGGAGAGATGTTTCCAGTAGGATTTCTAGTGGAGTAATGGATGCTAGTCACTGTATAAAGAAAATTAAAGTTTTAACATGTGCTGTCCAAGGAACCAGGATTAATAAACTAATCTATTTAGAAAAAGGCTTATTCAATAAAAATTGAGTTTTCTGAGAAGATGCAGCTTAGAAATTCTCTACAATTAAGACTGCAACATTAAAAAAAAATTCTTTGTTCTCGACTCAAGAATAAAGGTTGGTCTCAAGAATAAAGGTTGCTATTTATCTGCCTGTAGTTCAGCCCGTTCAATCACTGTTAAGAGATAAGATATCACAGCATATAAACTGTTGAACTTCCAAAAATTGTTAGATATAAGTAGATGAATGGTACTGGGTACTGCAAGCATACACTGACCTCTTCCCCCCATCTCACCTAAACCCTTTGGCCTACAAAACATTTAGGTCTTTCAGCCTTCAAATAATGAACCAACTCCAACTGACAGTAACTTCTTATCTTAAGGAAGAACAGGAAAAAGCTCACTTCCTCTGTGAAAAGGATAAAATTGGGAAACATAGCTGTGTTTTGGAACTTGCAAAGATTATTTTGTAAATAATAACCATCCGTCCTTGACCACACCCTTCTGAGTGTGCACTGATGCTCCAAAGGAAAATATACTTTAGCACCCAACACACAGTTTGAACAGAGTTTGGACATTCTGCGTGATGCGTTTCAGACAAAGTATGAGTTATAAAAGCACTATTTTCGTGAAATATTTTTTCTTTTTAGAAGGAAAAAAGGTGCACGAGCGTCTAAGCGCACCTGACGTGCAGCCCGGGCACCGTGAAAGGAAGAAAGCTGCCTTTCACCTGAAAGTTACCAGCAAAGCGCGGCGCTCAGCACGGGCCGTGCGCTCGTTTGCAAACCACCCGGGTCCAGGGCTGTCAAGCGAACAGGGGAAGCGCTCGGTGCCGAGGCAAACCCTGCCTCCTCCCGCCGCGGCGAACGGCGGAGCTCCCGGCGGCGAGGTGCGGCGGGCTCGGCGCAGGTGACACGCTGCTGATGCCCCGCGGGCCGGGAACACGCGCGACCTGCCGGACCGCCGGGGCCCTGAGGGCTCCCGCGGGACGCGGTCTGACCACCGAGGACCCCGACAGGCCGCCCCTGGGCCGCGATTCCCCCTGCGCCGGCCCAGCCGTGCCCGTCAGCGGGAGCGGGGATGCTGATGCCGCCGCCGCTGCCGCCGCCTTACCTGAGCCAGGACCGTCGGGAGCACGCGCGACCGCAGGCTGTAGCACGCCGCCAGGCAGCCTCCCCCGAGCAGGAGGGCGGCCCCGCAGGCGGGCGGGCGGCGCTGGCCCCGCGGGGGCCGCATCCCGGCGAGCCGCCCCCGCAGCGGGGCGCGGGCCCCCGCCGCCAGCGCCGCTCTCCAC
>JAYRBT010000001.1:44466533-44569077 GCA_036023395.1 Myiotriccus ornatus
CGGCGCCGGGTCGGTCCCGCCGGGATCGCCGCGTCCCCGCGCCCCGTCCCCGCTCCGCCGGCGGGAGCGACGCCGCCCGCACCGCCGGAGGCGACGGAGCTGGCGGAGAGGTAACCTGGAAGGAGGTTGTAGCCAGCTGGGGGTCGGCCTCTCCCCCCAGACAGCTAGAGACAGGACGAGAGTACACATCTTCAGCTAAGCCAGGGGAGCTTTAGGTTGGACACGAGCAGGAATTTCCTCACGATTAGACGTTGGAATGGGCTGCCCAGGAAGGTGGTGGAGTCACCATCCCTGGAGGTGGTTGAGGAAAGACTGGGCGCGGCACTCAGTGCCGAGGTCTGGTTGACAAGGTAGTGTTCGGTGGCAGGATGGACTCGATGATCCCAGAGGTCTTTTCCAGCCTGAAGGGTTCCGTGATCCCGTAGCGCAGGCGGCGGTGCGCAGCAGTGACCGGCGCCACAAGGCCGCCGTCCCGCCTGGAGTCGCGCCCGCCCCTCGGCCCCGGTCCCGGGAGCCCCCACGGGCTGAGGGCTGGCCGCAGGGCCCAGCTCCCGGCCTTTCCCTGGAAACACCTCGAACGGAGCGGGCTGCCGGACCGGGGCCCCTCCCTGCGGGCTGCGGCTGCCCCTGGCCTTCCCCCGGGAAAGTGAGAGGGCCTGGCGAGAGAGACCTTCCTGGTGAAGGGGGAAGACGGTCGGGGCAGACCCAGGTGTTTGTCTGTGCCGGGGGAGGGAGCACCGCAGGCCTCCCTGTGGGATGGGGGGTGAAAAGTGGCGGCGCTTGCAGGGGCTCTCCGGCCCCGGGGTGAACCTGGCCACCCCCTGTGTCTCTCGCTGAGCTCACCTTATTCCCTGCTGTGGCTCTTCTCCCAGAGCTTTAAGCCAATGCTAAGTACATGAAGAGCAATGGTTCGTAAGCGGAGTTCAAAACCCTGCGGGAAGCCCGGTGTACTGAGAGAGGCAGCTTAGGTGACCTTCCTCAAGCAGGGCTGACCTGACACTGTGTGCTCTTCACTATGGGTTTTCTGGGTGTTGGAGATGTCACGTATGGGATGTGTTGCTTGGTGTATGACTCAGACGAGAAAAACTAAAAGCATGAGCAAGTTGAGAACATCCTTTTTAAGGGCAGAGTATAGACTTTCTCATGAAATACAGATGACAGGAGATGCTGTTTGCAGGAACTGTCATGGCAGAGGTGTTCACTGAAAAGCATTACAGAACGATTTGATTGGCAGGAATCACTTGTGTCAAAAGACAGCTATTCACTGTGCATGCCTCAGAGTGCTTTCTTCTCCCACTGCCATAGTTTTAACAAAGCTCTCTAGGTCTTGATTAGATTGAGTCAATTGCTCACAGTCAAACATCAGTTAGTTGATCACATTCAGAAATTGGGTCGTCCCAGAATTAATGCTAAGATCATGTGAAATAAAGCAGAGAGGAAGCTAAACAACATTTGTATGTTGGCAGTACAAGTATCCATGTTTCAGATCAGTTCACCTAGAGACTCCATGTGAATGTGGAAAAAGACTGGTGAGAGAATGACTGCATCAGTTTCCTATTGCTTTGGTCTTTGGAAGAAGGCCTTCAGAAAGTACTCAGTCTGTTTTAGCAAACTGTATCTTTCAGCTCTTTCTGATATGACAGCCAGTACTGTGTTGTCAACATTACAAATGCTGTGGTACAGGCTCTGAAACATGCAAATGCTTTTTTGCCCTTTATCCACTGATGAAAGGTGATAATCCATCAGTGCCACTAAAGTAATTTTGGAGTCACGAATTCAGTTTCACAGGTGGTAATTTCAGTCATTTAACTAATGGCATCTGAGATTTTATCCGGTCTTCCATTAGCATGTCTTGTCCACTGAGTGTCATTCTGTGAAGTGTTTGAGACATCTTCAGGAATCACAAGACCTGAGCCCTTCGTAGGATACGAATCCTTCAAAAACACCTTCTTTGGGGAACGCTGCTCATTGCAAAATCACCCAAAAGTGCAACATGTAGGGTGAATGGTTTCCATCTCCACATACTCATATACATTCCAAAATCTTTTTCCTTTTCACAGAGACCTAGAAGTTAACTCATATGGGAAAAATTTTTTTAATCCCCAGATACTGCAAAACATAGGCACAAAATCCCTCTGCCATTATGCACAAACACATACTGCAAAATCCTGCTTCTGCAGAGATGTAAAACTTGCAGCAAATTCCTATCCCCTACCCTATTTCTAATTCCCTCTAGACAGACAAAATATTTTTCATGCCAATCTTATAGTTTGACACAGAATATTTGTACAAACGTATTGAAAGTACTTTACTTTCTATGTCAACCAATAACCAAGCACTTTATGAATGCTGGCAAATTCTAGAAACATTGTAAAGGATGTCAGAGTAATTTGATTTCTGAATCTGATTTCTGCCAGATCACTTGGTGCTGAACACACTGTCACAACACAGGTAAGCAGGTTTAGTTCATTACTCTGCCAGGCATTTTCAGTTTTTCTTTAAGTAAGAACAAATAAGTAGGTCATTTGTCTTTCCTCAGATGACTTTCCTGACTGGAACAGATACAACTGCAGTGGAGAGTTATCCTCATATGGCTGCAAGCACGCAATGCTGATGTGGAAGTTAAGTGTCCTCAGCCACCCCGTCTCTCCCTGCAGTAAAGTCACCCCGTGGATGGAGCGTCCAGGAGTGCAGAGCTGTGGCTGCACTAATGTTGCTCACAGTTGTGTTGCTGTAACAAGGCTGGTACAGTTGTGAGTGCTAGAACACAGGCCTAAATAGCTAGAAAAGTCTTGGCTAGGATGAGAAAGTCCTGTTTCACCCCTTGAATTATCACTGCAGGGTAGTTTATGACAGAAAGCAGAGCTCACTGTGGTCTATAGAAATGACACCGACAGTCTGGTAAATATGAGTTTCATCAGACAAACTGAGCTATGTGGTGACAAATGTCATCAGCTGCTATGCCCTGCAGCACTAAAATGTTAGCTCCCTTTCCCATCCTGCTAAGTTTGCTCTTCCTTGGCTCTTGTAAGCAGAAATCATTACATTTAGCAAGTTGACATACCTGCTTTTTTAAAACATGCTTTCTACATGTTGACTTCAGACTTTGTACCAGAGGTGCTTGCATTGCTGAAAAATTGAAAAAGCAAATGAAAAGACTAAGAAAATATTTTCTGAAATGTTTAAAATGTAATTTTTTCATAAGAGTCAATGTTCCACTGAATAGTTATGTAACAATACTTAAATGCAGTCTTTTCATGTTAGGCATAAGGAATACAATGTGAAGCTACATCAAAAGGTAAAAACGTACTACCGTGAAATAAAACCCTTGTGAGTCCTGTGATTCTTAGGAAATCATGTTTGGCTGGAACTTAATTTCTTTTAAGTTTTGTTACAAAGTCAAAAGCAGAAAATTAAAAGCACCAAGTAGACATACATCTCCTCATGCCTAAAGGTCCACTTCCATATCTCAATGTCTTTTAGGAGTGTTAGACCAAGTTCCAGCAGGGATTCACTGTCTGCTAGATCTCCAATCCTCTCAAGAGCATTAGGCTTATTGTCAGCATACATTTACTCTTGTAACAGCTTAAATTAACTCATGTTATATTCTATCTAAACCCTTTCTTACAAAATAAGAGTTGAGAGCTGGATTCTGTCACCTAGTCTGAGGTCCACCCATCATGCTAGTCCGTCTTTCAGGATTTCAAATGCTGCATAAGCTGGACTGGGGAAGGCGATGATCAGCCATTGGTAAATTGAAGGAGGGGCTGGCAAGCCATCTTTTGTATACATGTTCCTATTTCCTGAGAAATAGCGTGGGGGTGGTCTGACTTATTTACCATAAGTACATGTGACAGTAAGCTCCAGCCAAATGCAGGATTTGAGTAGGCTAGGCGCTGTGCTAACAGTATTTTGATACTTTCCTGGAGGAGCTGAACAGACAAGCTAATTGAAAGACAGGAAGTATCAGTGCTTGGTTTTATAGGTCAAGAGCTGGACTGTAGATTATATTTTGCCCAAAATCAGATAGAAGACTGAAACAAAATCTCTCACAAAGCCAGGCCTTCTTTAGCCCCTTCAAAATTACATTGGTCCTCTTAAGAGTATCACTTATATTTTGCTTTAATGGACATGAGAGCAATCTGTCTGACTGTGATTACAAGGCAAACACTCTGAAGCAGGTAAGGATATAAGCACAAGGAGGACAAGTTTTCCTAAAAGTGGTAACACAAAATAATCTTAGCACACTTAGAAAAGTACAGGGTAATTGGATAGAACTAGACAGTCATTAAAGTTGGCCAACTGATACCTTGATCTCTATCCAGAGTCTCTAAAGTCCTGGTCTTCACCAGATGAAGTACCAAGGTCTTCATTAGTTGGCTTCAGGGATTTCCAAAGCTGTTTTGTATTCTGGAAAGACTATTATTTGTAGAATATTTAGAATCTTTAAAAGTAATCTACTCCCCACCCCCCCCTCCAATGAGCAGGAACATATTCAGCTAGGTCAGGTTGCTCAGAGCCCTTTTCAACCTTACCTTGAGTATTTGCATAATTTCTACCCATCCCACTCCATGAGAAAAAAAAACCAAACAACAAATAGAGGAGAGATCAGTTTCAAGGAAGCTGAAATACCTTTGTCCGATGAAGGAGTTTTAAGATGACAACGTGCTGTTGGTTTACAGAAAGTCCAGTTGTTTTGTATGCTTTCAAGATGATGGAAATGGAACTAATTATCAGAGAATCAACATTCATCCACTAGTAAGACTGAAAATAAATGTCAACATTTTGTGCCTAGATAACACTGTTCAGTCATAAATAAGAGTTCACAACCATCTTTGCATTTAGGAGTACACTATAAATATAGCTTATCTTCAAATATTTTCAGCTTGCTAGAGTTACTTGAAAGCTTATCATGATAGAGTCCATTTAAAAGGAAAAGAATTAAAATTTATCTAAGATATGTGTCCTCAAATACCTCTGATAGCATTCATTTATACTGACCTTTCTAACATACTGTCTTCCCACACTCCTTGTATATAGTTAGCTGAAAAAACACCTTACTGGCATTTATAAAAAGTTCCCTCAAACTTCAGAATTACTTTTTTTCAGTCAAGTTTAAAAATCAGAGAAAAAAGTTAAAAGCAAAATTCTTACTTTAGAAAAAAAAAAAATTGAGAATGGAAAATACCAGTAATGTAATTGGAAAGATTTTAAAATACAGTTTCTAAGTTGTCAGCGACCTTTTTCTGATAAATTTTTGATTCATAAAAGAAATGTTACACAGAGTTTTGAAACACTGCTTTTATGTGAGTAAAAAATGCAGGTCAAAACTGATACTCTCTTGTGAAAGAATATGCTTTTTTTTTTAATTTGAAAAATATATTTGCTATGACTTTCCAAGTAAGGCTGTAGGTCTCAATTTTGTGACAAGTTAAATATATTATGCCTAATTTCAGGAATTTTGGAAAGTTCTGTGGTCTTAAGCAAGACTACTTTGACTGCATAAAATCAGCTATATACATAAATCTTTGAAGAGTGGGGACTTTGTTGCTATTAGATAAGAACTGTTGTTCAACTTCTATTTTATCTTTTAATGATAACATCCCATGACATTTTTGCAACAATAATAGAGGTTCCTTGAAAATGCTTTAAGTAATGGAATTACATTATGTATTTTAGTGATTAGTTTTTCCTCCTTTTTCCAACTGAGTAAGTTATACTTCATTTTTCTTCCCTTCTAAACATTATTCTGTAGTGTTGCTAGCACTGATTAAAAAGGTAGACCTATATCTAAGTGAAATCCTATCACTTTGACTTTTTACCTGTCTTTTTATACACATACCTATGTGTTCATATTTATATATGTATTTTGCCTATAATATATTAATCGTAGGTTTTCCTGAAATCATATGTAAATATAAAATTTTATTGCAGAGACCTTGCTGCATTTCAGGGTGTGTTTCTTCTCTTTTCTTTCATTAGCTGAAATCAGTGTGAGCATTGCAATCAATTTTAATTATACCAGTATTTCACCCTGAGTTTTATAGGAAGAGCTGGCAGCAACAACTATAGTTAAAGTTGCCTAAGACTTTCCACTGTATAGATTCTGTACTTAAAAAGAGAGAGGGATAGAAATTGTACATAAGAGTACAATAAAACATGTCAAGATTAGCAAAGTTAATTTTATCTGTGTTACTTGAAAAACCAGAAGGATTTATTAGGGACTCTGACTTTATATTTTTAAACGCAATGTGACTGAGGCTGATATAATTTTAAATAATTATTG
This sequence comes from Myiotriccus ornatus, assembly GCA_036023395.1. Taxonomy (NCBI): domain Eukaryota; kingdom Metazoa; phylum Chordata; class Aves; order Passeriformes; family Tyrannidae; genus Myiotriccus; species Myiotriccus ornatus. Next base: position 44,472,820 of record JAYRBT010000001.1, read on the forward strand.
TTATGAAGTTCAAAAAATACTATAAAGATGGCAAATACATTACTTCACTGTATTACTAAAGAAACAATTATAGAATTATCAGTATTTTAATCTGTAAAATATTTTTAAAATATATGTTTTCTGGAAATGTTGAAGTAGAAAATGTATCGTATACCTTCTTGTTTCTTTTCCCAGACCACTCTCTAAAGCTACTATTAATTACACATTGCAGTACTACTGTGATTTATTAATGCAAGTTACCTTAATTATAACATCTTTAATACTGCTGAAGATGGTGAAGTATATATAATTACTTCTGTGAAAAAGAAAGGAATTATAAGACTCTAAATTACTGTTTTCTGTAATGTATTTCATTATATCAAGTAGTGTTTTCTCCTTTTGCTCACAATACTATTTATGAGCTTTGGTTGCACCTACTTTGGTGTAAGCAGGGGAAGACATGATTATTTTCCAAATACGTATGTTTAGTTGTTTAGTAACTAAACTTAGTATAGGGTCCAATCTAAGCTAATAGAACGAGTGTGTGGTAGACACATACCTTCACTATAAAAGATTCTGTGATGCTTTCCTAAAAGATTTCAAAGTCCTAATACAAAGTTCATTGTAGTCAGCAGAATCTCTTTCCATAGGTTTCTGTATTTGGCACTTGCAGAGCTGAAAAACAGCTTTACTGTCTGTGTATATATTGTGGGTAGTTTTGGTATATTGGCTAGTGAGGAATTCCTCAGTCTGCAGCTACGTCAAAAGGGACTGTTGGATCCACTCACGAAGGCTTAGTAATAGTGGCATTAATAAAATCCCGGAAGGAACTATGGACAAAGCTGCTCTTTGGGGAATGGCCTCCACTTGGCACCATTCAGGCAGGAGCTGTTGGCTGAGGATTTCTAGTCCATTACAGAACCCTTTTCCAAAGAAGGGAAGGGTCTTGAAGGAACTTTAGGGAGTTGGTACTCTGCAATATTTGAATTGCATGTATCCAAGGAGGCATAAGCTTTACAAAGAGCAAAAAGCTGAGATGCACAGACTGTCTCATGTTCACAAGGGTTAGGAAGTCTCCTGTTCACATGGCATTTACAGTGTTTATGGGTCTCATGTTCCTGCAGCTTGGGTATAGACTCTCTGTATCTGGTCTGTAATGGAGAGATTTAGTTGGAGCTGCCCAGAGCACAGCTAGAACACCTGCATGGTGGGGGTTCTGGTCTCTGAGCTCTCTTTTATGTAGCACAAAAGATGTAGCCCTACAGTATTGGTAGGATCCACAGCAAACCTGCTGTAACTTAATTTCTGAGAAAAGACTGGTGAGATTAAACCATGTGTGATGGAGGTTTGTGCTGAATGGTGGGAGTACGTAAGATGTGGCTAAGATCCATTCCACTAAAAATAAATGTGTACATACAGGTTCTGCACCTGAATTTACCACCTTAGCTCTCATTAATGGGGGGAAGTGTGCATCTCTGTGGCATGAGTTGTCTCATTCCGAGATAGGTGTTTAAAGTGGCTCAGTTGAGTCTCAGCCAAAGAAATACCCATATCACTCTTTCTGGCTGTAAGGGGAACTGAGATAATTTTTGTTCAGTTGTAAATATCTGTACTGTAAACTGCTTTTTTTTACTGCTTATGGTTGCTGCAGAGATTCTTGAAAAGGAACTCTTGCAGATCTGGATATAAAACTTGCTGGGCACATATGCAGTCAAAGTTGGCAACAAAGGAGATAATCAGACACAGTTTGATTATGAATTGCCACCCTGATGACAGATGAAAGCAGGGATGTGTTACTTCAAGGTGCAGCTGAGGGAAGAATGTCTTATTGCTGTTGCACGGGAAAAATTGTTATATCCTCCCTTCCTGTGTAGTAACTTGTTACTAGGCCTATGAACATCTGTATTTGGAAGCACTGGAATTCACGTCTTTTTTATATCTTGACTTGGATGAAAAATATGTATATCTTCTGTCAGTTCAGACAGTACTCCATCATCTGCTGCAGAGAGAGCTCAGAGAGAGCTCACAAAGGTAAATGATCCAGTGTTCTGGAGGATACCTGCCTACTTGCCTATGGTAGTTGAAGGCACTTAGGAGTGCTCCCCTTACCATGCTAGGTTGCCCCTGAGATTAGCTGGGTGGGGCTCTGTGAGAAGGGAGAGGGTGACTGATGACTATTTATTGTTCTCCACAGCAGCAAGATAAATTGCCATTTTGACTCAGAGGACCTGAGATCAGTCAGGAGCCTCCCACTTCATAAGCCTTTAGAAGCTCCAGGAAGCTGGTGCCAGTGAAGAACTGAGGACCAGCAGTCTGTAGGTAATGTGCTGGAAACCAGGGACTATCTATGGTGTGATCTTACCCCAAATCTACCCATGACGACTGTATGTTATACCTGATAACATCTCAGCACCCAAAACAGCCCACTGCTATCGCCTGGATGGATGAAGTGGAAGGCAAGCTTGAGGAATAAGTTTTGCATTATTATATTGAATAAATTGTAGGCTAGCAGTTGTTGTTACAGATTAAGAAGAATCTAAATGACTTAACACCCATGGAATCTCTGCCTGTTGTCTTCTTCTCCTCTTAGTCTACTCTTCTCCTTAATCTATTTTTTTATAACCTCTATTTTATTATAAGTAATATTGTGTGTATTCAGCAATTAAGTTTTCTTGCTGATCGCCATAAACTCAACTGCCACTGGTACTTGAGGAGGTACCAGAATCCCTCTAGGGAGAGCTACAGGAGACTCTGCTGCTCTGAAAAGTTAGGCTACCTCAGCAAGAACTAGGTAGTACAGCATCTGTGGAGGGTCACTAGAGGTTGATTACCTTGTTTTTTGTACCATGGACTGCATTAGGCTGAAATGACTTGTCTAAGATCTTAAAACAAGGCAGTGACAGAGCTGGAAATAATCCCTGAAGGCAAATGCAATTTGTAACATAATTTCTGCAATTATTGCTTTATTTGGGTGGTTTCTGGTTGACTACTGCAAATTTAAAAAAAAAAAACAAAATAAAATTTCTGCATTACTGAACTTTTGGCATCCACATTTGATTTTAAATCCAAGGATGTCTGTGTCTATGTCACTACTCATTGACTTTCTTAAATCCACCTTACATGTAATTTTTAAATTTTCCTAGCTATAACTCAACTGATTTCAATTTGTTGTAACTTACATTCTGAAGAGATGGGGCAGACTGTGGTCCAATAAAAAAGCAAGTAACAAGAAGATGTAAGAAAGCAATGACTTAAACGTGGTGGGAACTGCTACCATTAACTTTATGGCTTCTTTAGTGCATCTCATTCTAATTCCTTTGTATATAATGATACAAGGTAGAAGTCCCTTATATTCCCTAAGACTCTGAAACAATCTAATGTCTAAGATTTTAATCTACTTGAAGTCCCTGGCAAAACTATTTTGGACTTCAGTTCAGAAATTATCTTTTGCACTATAGCCTAAAACTTAACCCACCGTGTTCATCATCTTCATCCCCTAGCCTTAGAAACAGTTTAGCCTGAACAAATAACAAATGTCCTACAGAAATGGGTTTAGACATTAAAATCATCTGTCCTGCCTTCTCCTGTGCATCCTGGAGTTACAATATTAATACTGTACAAAACACAACCCTATTGTCATAGAGGTAATAATATTAAGTGTTAGGCTTGTGAATACAAAGTGAGAGTTTATACTGTTGTTTAGCAAATCAGAGGAAAGGTGAGATGTTTACTCACAAAAGGTATCTTGTCTGGTTTCTCCATACTTGATACTACATTGGCAGGTATGAACGTAGAAATTACTGCTGTGTTTTTACACAAAAAGAGAAAATTTAATGCAATTTGGACCATTTTGTAGTCTTCAGAACGTGCCACATTCTCCCTGCCACCCAAATTATTTTAAATTATAAGTAGTTTTGCAAGGCTATTAGTATTATTTTCTCAGCTCACCCAAAGTTTTTGCAAGACTCATTATCTATGATGAATCACAACATCTTTTATTCATATAGTTATAAGTACATTAAAGCTGTCAGGTATAATTTGCCGCTTTCTCTCCTTTTGATTCAGCGTGCTTTCTGAAAAGAAGCCAATTTAATAACTAGGGAATCTAAGTTTTATAATCAAATTTATAATATTTCACAGACCTGAATTTCAGATGGAATAACATTAAAAATGTGCTTGAAAAGAGCAGAGTTGCCAGTGGGCATTGAATTAGCAGCCTGAAAAATATCTAATAATGTTGTGATCAAGAGTGTTATGATGATGAAAGAAGAAAGAAGAGGAATTCTCTTTGTCTTTATCTGTGGTTTTTACATATTGTACAAACTGAAATGAAGGTTAGAACCTCAGCTCAAAGCTTCGATTCAGGGGAAAGAGTGTTCTCTTTTTAGATGTTTTGGTGATTTTCAGTGTACCCATATAACATAATGCTGCAACTCTGCCTACAGATCTCTAAATTACTGCTAGAGGAGTAGAGTAGATGCTGCTGTTTATGTGCATATATGAGCACTTACCACTGTACACTGCGTACCAGACGTAATCCCATGAGTTCTGCATCCACCAGATTTCTGCTGAATTCTGGATAAGGTTTGTGCTTGGAAGGCTTCTGAATCAAGGTTTCATGCCAGAAAGTGCTCTATAAAAGGCCTGTTTAAAAGGAACTGAACAAAAACCCAACAAAAGTAAGTCTTTTCCGGTTGCTCATGTTAGTGTCCTCTGAGTCTTGGTCCTCTAAACCTCTCAGCCAAGTTTGTGGCACAGATTGTATATTATTTACAGATATAGGTTAAGACAGCCTGTTATTTTGTGATCACATTACTTTCATTTGTACTGTGGAGGTTTTAATTCCCAAAGGTGCTGCCAGTTTTTGTGTACACAATTTAAGTTTAAGCAGAGTTTTTGTTTTTTCTAAGGACTTCTACAGTTTCAGATATTTAAAATATGAAGTTGTGGTTCTCTTTTGATTCATCATCTGTTAAAGAATGTTGGCTGTACTAAAACTGGCAATGAGGCTAAACAAGAATAAAAAAGAAGTATTTCAGAGAACCAAAATATTGTAGAGTATTCGTCTTCTGAAGGTATGTTGCCACTTAGCACACACTGAGAATAATGACCACACAAATACAAATAAAGAAAATTCAAAAAATCTCTGAAATTTTGCTTAATATTGAAAAGCTTAATTGAAGGAAGAGCTCGTGTTCTGAACAGTTCTGCTGAGCTTATTGCACGAAGGAGATTGTATGTATGTGATACATCACTGACAGGACACAGTAAGTCAACTGTTCATCTGGCTCTGCTGTAGCTCTAACCCTGCACAGCTGAGAATGTTTGCATCAGGTGGGGGAGGATGATATATTAACTCCATGCAGTTCAGAAGATATGTGTGCTACAATGCAGAGCCCTTGGTGCTGAAGGTAGTTTTGACAGAGAATTTGTGGCACAGGAGCCATAGGTGGTACAAAGATGCTCTAGAATTCCATATTCTTTTAGTCTCTGTTTTACACATATAGTTCTTTGAGAAATCTCGTAGTTTGAGGATGACAAATTTAATAAGAAAGTCGAAGAGGATCAGATTGTTAGACAAGAAGACCTAAATGAACTTTTAGTGGAAGGGTAGGAACAAGACAAAATGTCGTAATACCCAGTGCAAGGTCACTGGGTATTATTATTAACGGCAAAATGCTAGAATTCTGCACCAAATGCTTAGTGACTCAGAGCTTGAGGACTCCATACAGGAATATTTCTTGCTTCTGTCATCAAACAGCCACACCAAAGCATGACTAAGATGAAAGGCAAGGCTGCAGTGGAATTTGAAGCTGAGATGGCTCCATACTGAGAGCAGAACTGGAGATGAGATCAAAGATGATTGAATTGAGTTGATTGCACCTTCCTGAAAAGATAAAGAAGCAGGAAAGTGTAAGAACCTTTCAATAATTATAAGCAATTAGAGGGAAAAACCCAAACCTCAGAAGACAAGACATAAAAATAGCTCACATGACGTTGCAATCTCATAGCTTATGTTGTCAGCAAAACGAGGTTGGATGAATTTCTGCAGACTCAACAGTAATTGCCATGCAGCAGCAGTTAGTACTATTGAAATGCTGGAACTGAAGGGAACCAGCTAGGCTATAGTGACTGGGAACAGGTGTCCTCCGAAGAGCATGAGACAGCATTCTGCAATGTGAGAGAAATCTTTGCCTGTCAGTCTAAACTGGTGACTTGTTTGGTGGACTGGGACAAGTATCTCTCAAGAGATAGGAATTTTACCTTTTTCATTCTTTTGTGTCACTAGATACCCTGTCTGGTTCTCAGTGAAGATGTAACAGTCTATTTATATGAATGCAGCCTAATGGACATTAATTTTTAGCAGTTACATGTATTCTAAATGTCAGCATTAGGACTAGCAGGGGTGCCTACATTTGTGAGTATATTCAAGAAGGAGTTCAATGTTAGGAACAGTTCCTCTCCAGCTTAGTGTGAATTAATGTTTTGTAATGATCTGAACGTAACTGACCTTGATTTGAGCAGTTTATATTCCCTGTTGGATTAAGAGGGGTTAAGCTCATGCAGTTCTATGCAATTGAGCGGTTTTAATTGGAGCCACTTGTGTGAATCTTGCCTCAGGAGGTTTGAGGTTGGTGCCTAATATTTTTGGCCAGTGGGCAGAAGTAGGATTTGCATTTTCAGCCTGACAAAGGTGGCTGAAGTCCTGAAGGTCAAAGCAGCCACATTCAGCCCTGAGTCCCCAAACACACAATAGCTGCGAGCTGTACGCCCATGCTGCCCACCTAAAGTGAAGGGGAGGAGTCAGACTGCTCTGTGTTTTGTTAGGAAAAGGAGTGAAGACTGATCTCTGTGCTTAAATGCTGTTCCAAAGATGCAAAAAATGTGTCATTTTACCTTCTACTCAGTAATAGCTTATCTAAGCTTATCTTAGCTACTCTTGAAAGGAATTGCTAGAAAGGCCAGTTACAGGCAGAATTTAGTATTGAACTTTGAAATGTTCTTCGGCTCATGGTGTATATTGATTGCATACAGTCTTGTTGCCTGCACTAGCTTTTCTTCTCAGTTTGCTTAAGAAGAATCATGGGAATAAAAAGGTACCATGAATAAAAAAGTACCATGCTTATTAGCCTTCTTGGCAGCTCATGTCTGTTCTCCATAACCTGGCAGGATTACCCCTGTGACTACCCAAATACTCTAAAGCAAAGATCATAGCTGTATATCCTATGAAATAGGAAACCTTCAGTGATTTCTGTATATCCTATGAAATAGGAAACCTGTAGTGATTTAGGCTGGGTTAACATAATTTTCAGAAGGGCTAAGGGGGTATGAAGTGATGTAAAGTGATTATTTTAAATTTTCATGAGAAAAAAATACCACGGATTAATAGAAATGTAATCTCACTACAAAAAGATGAGGCCAGGAATTTAAAATAGCCAGGAGCTTAAAATCAGGCACTGAAATCTTTATCCTTACTTAGGTCATAAGTAAATAAATATTTAAAGACTCATATCAACCCCATGCAATGCCATAGATTTGGGGAAGAGTGACTGGGAAGCTGCCCAGTGGAAAAGGATGTGGGCGTTCTGGTCGACAGCAGCTGAACATGAACCAGCAGTGTGCCCAGGTGACCAAGAAGGCATCAGCAACGGTGTGGCCATCAGGACCAGGGCAGTGATTGTTCCCCTGTACTTGGCACTGATGAGGCCACAACTCAAGTGCTGCGTTCAGTTTTGGCCTCCTCACTACACGAAGGACACTGAGGTGCTGGAGCATGTCCAGAGAAGGGCAACAGAGCTGGGGAAGGGTCTGGAGCACAGGTTTTATGAGGAGCAGCTGTGGGAGCTGGGGGTGTTTAGCCTGGGGAAAAGGAGGTTCAGAGAGTACCTTACCACATTCTGCAAGTACCTGAAAGGAGCCAGGTGGGTGTTGGTTTCTTCTCTCAGGTAACGAGAGACAGGATGAGAAGAAATGCCCTGAAGTTGTGCCAGGGGAGGTTTAGATTAGGTATTAGGAAAAATTTCTTCACGTAAAGAGTTGTCAAGCGTTGGAACAGGCTGCCCAGTGAAGTGGTGGAGTCACCATCCCTGGAGGTATTTAGAAGTCACATAGGTGTGGGACTTGGGGACATGGTTTAGTGGTGGTGGTCATGGCAGTCTAGAGTTAAAGGCTGGACTCAGTGATGTTAGAGATCTTTTCCAACCTAAACAATTCTAGGACTCTATGAAGAGATCTTAATGGACCTAATTTTCTCCATGTACTTTTTGCAGTTCACTTACTGAGCACTCATGTGAGACATCTTCAGAGATTTTGAATGTAATTGCGCAAAAAGAGACACCAAGGATAGTTCTGAGAATCTTAGCCTTTCAGTCTTAATTTAGGCTCTATTTTTTGAATATTTGCCCTTATAGAATGCATAATTTAAAATTATTTCAGTAATGGAAGTTATTTGATTCTCTGTTCTTGAAGAGAGACTCCATATGTAAAACATCCTTATAAATGACTGACTCTTTTCAAAGCATATTACTGCCATGGTTATTTTTTGATTGTGGCATTTGTGTGTCCTACAAATTTATTTTTACTTTTCAGAAATGCTAAGAAATAAGTTTCATTCTTACTGTTAATAGACAACTCTAGTGCCTTAACTTTTGAGAAGCTTTTAAATAAAATTTCAAAGTGAATTTGAAGTGTTTCATAGACTTTGCATTATATAGACTTTGCTTAAACCAAAGGGAAATTGCATATATAATAATAATAAACAAGATTTGCTCCTGTTGCCTGAATACTGTACAAAGGTGTTTAAAATGACTAGACAAAAAATTATGAAAGCAGCATATGACTTAAATTATAAATAAAATATGGCAACTACTGGATGTGGGAGAAATTTCGTGACAGTCAAATCTACAGAGAGGACTATTCAAGAACATTTACTAAACCCTCTGTCCTCACACTTTTACAGTTGTGAGTCGAGTATTTTGAGCAGCTAGACTGCAAACAGTCTTTTCAGAAATTCACTGTGTGACCATGCAATTGTTTAAGCAATTCTTAGATTCTTTTTTTACTCCTCTGGGTTTTGCTTTCATCTGTCCTTGTATGGTGCCTTCTACAGTTTTCTAATTATGTAAGCTGTGACCAACAATGGCCCACAACTTCTGAGTGTTTGTAATAATGAACTGTAAGAGGATTTTTTACCTGAGAGAATAAAAGATTTGATGTGCTTGTCTTGTGTTCATATAAATTGTTAGAGCTCCAGCAATGGAGGGGTGCTGTGACAGCTTACCTAATCAGGGAGTTTGCTCCATTTTTTTTGAGGAATGGGGTTTGCAGTGTCATCACCATTACCCCACTGAAGACACAACCAGAGAACACCTCTATAGAGAAGGGAGCAAGCTTGCAAGCTCTGTATATCAGAGCCTCTCCTTAGCAGCCCCCAGCAGGGCAGCAGAACCAGGTTCCCAGATACAGAGCTGGAACGCTCAGATGATTACAAGAATACAAGGTATGAATTCCAGAAAGTTCAAGCAAATTCCTTCTGCTTGTTCATATCAAGATTTATACAAATAGCATAACACAAGGCTTGGCAAGATAATTTTCCTTCAGTTTTGCCATGTGTTTCTTCACAAGCCTGTCCCCATTAAAAAAAGCAGGATACCTAATACTAGATGTCTGCCTGATGTCTCAACATTTGCATGCATAGTTCTGTTGGCTGCAGTGCTACTGCAGTAAGGGCAAGGTAGTCACAGCCAATTTGTCTGTATCTGCAGAAGTGAGTTCTCAGTGCTTGGTTTTGCTCTTAAGTCAGTCCCTGAGAATCCCTGACAGTAATTGTAATTCTCCTCAAACCTAGAGCAATATTTAAAGCGGGGGAAGCACAGGAACCTCCTGAACGGTTTCTTTTCCCATTGCCTGTCAGTGATTTCACTGCAATGCCTAGAAAAAGCAAAGTAGTTCAGACGGCATCTATTTCTGGCGTGAAATCCTAGTTGTGGATTCCCAGTGCTGATGTGTTTTTCAGACCCTCTGATGAATTTCTAAGCTTTCTTGGAATAACAGCTTCTGGGAGGGGACTGGAATTCCTATGGTGGATTTCAGGTTCGCAGACTTTGATGAAATCTAAACAACAGGGTGGGAAAGCTGTTTTTTGTCAAGAGCAGCTATGAAGGCAGAGAAGCAAATTCTTGTCAGTAAAGAACATTTCATCTCCTTGTCCCGTTTTTCTGAGAAATGAAGGGTGGGATGTGAAAACCCAGTATAAATTTTGAGGGGTGGGGGCACAGAAATGAAGACTGCTTTCTGTTCAGCTCCTCCACAGGGAGGAGAAATCTTTCCTAGGTAGGGGTAAAGATACAGCCTGGTACTCAGAAGTGTGTTGGTGACCCTCATAAAAGCAATGCCTTGAGAGACAGAGAGAGGAAGGGAGAGTCACATTGAGGGATGTGTAGTAGCTCAGAACCACTGTTGTTAGTTTCTTTTTCCTTTTCTGGAAAGCCTGATTTTCACTTCGAACCTAGAAGAGACTGCTTTTACTGTTCATTAACTCCCTGTGTAACAGCAAACATGGGTTGCAGCTGTTCAAGACAAAGATCTGGAGGAGAAAAACTCCTTATCTGAAACACCTTAGTAGTTCCTGCATCACAGGCATTTCCAATTCTTCACCAGCACATGGGACAATATAAAAAATACTTTTCATGGCTCACAACAGCATGTGAAAAGATCATGCTGTGGCAATTTGTACAGTACGGTCCTTTCTCTCCCCCTTCACCTTTTGCTCAGTTCCTTTGTAAACTTATTCAGATTGGGCAAACAGAAATAGCTTAAACAGAAGATGGCAATCCTCTATGGGGAATGGCTTAGTAATCTTACAGTCCCTCAGCTCCCCACAACTACTGACTTCTGCAGAGTAGCCCCTTTCCTCCCTGTACGGGGGGAAGGGTCTCCAGTCTTCCTGTAAAAGCAGTAAGTTCAGGAGAAATGAGCGAGATTCTAGTCAGAGATGCTTTTGTCTTGGCCAGCCAAAAGGAAAACATTAGTACATACCCAGGGCAATTATTTAAAGCAAATGGTTATATCATTTTCTGTCCCTTCACATCACTGAATCAGAGTGCAGTTACATACTGTTGAGTTATTGGTGAAATAGCAACAGAATGATTAAGAAAATCATCAGGCAAAACCACGCAAAATATGTTAGTTATCAACAAAGTAATTGGATAGCGTTTAAGCGAGTGAAACAGACACAGGCATGCAGAGGATTATAATAACTGTAGCAGAGAGTGGAGGTTTTCAAGTGACTACATTCCAAGTGACCCAGCTATACTCACTACTAGCAAACAGAGAACTTTGTCATCACTGCACTATCTCAAGGAACCACAATGAGAGGGGACAGTCACCCAAGAGGTATCACTGTTTCCCAAAGAATGGGAAATTATAAATGAGAGTGAAAGGAGGAAAGCTTTGGAGAGGAAGAAAACAAACCCAAATTCTGAACTCTGTTAGATGGCTAACAAATTGTATTTCATGAGAAGAATAACTTTTAAGTGTGTTGTGGTTCAGTGGTTACAACAACAGAGTAAAAATGCAATATATAATATTGATAATAATGTTAAAAATGGGGAAAGAGTATAAAATTTATTTACAAAATGGAAAAACTGATAAAGTCATGAAGTTAAGCTGAAGAGTACAGGAAGAAAACCAGTCACTGATGGTTTGAAATAGAAATGCAAATTCTCTAAAACATCTGTATAGCAAAAATTCCTAGTGATGGTGTAAGATCTTTTGTTAGATGGAGATAATACATTACTGATTTGGGTCTGGGAAGGAAGAAAATGATGGAGATACTGAAATATCTTGTAGTTCATTAGCAGAAAAGGAGAATTCTTAGTAAACATGGGATAGGCAACTTAAAGAGCTGGTCTTCTTATGGTGTGTCAGAACATCCCACATGAGCACAGATGTCCTCTCTTCCACAAGCACAGCCTCCAGCATCACTTCCACCCCACTCAGCTGTGGGCTCACTGCTGTCTCAGATCTCTGCATGGCAAGGCCATGTCCAGGGCTCCTTTGTCCTCAGCGACTACTGCCTTCCTCAGCAGCACTGGGCACACGGTGCCTGCCCAGCAACTGAGGTGCATATAGCCCCGTGCTCCCCCTTGGCTCTCCATACGTTGCTCAGCTGGTCCCAGCCACGGGGACACGGTCAGCCACCATGACCGGCTGAAGGGTCGCAGAGACGAATGGTGCCTCTGACTTCCCCACTGTGGTCTTACTCGTCAGCTCTTCGTTCTGCTGGTTGGGACCGTGGCGCTGGGCCCCCCTCCCCGCCTGTGGCTGCGCGGTGCTGGCGGCACCCTGGACAGGCGCTGTCCGAGGAGCGCTCCTCCTGCCGCGCTCCCAGCCGAGCCGCCCGCAGCCAGAGCACGGCCCGGGCCCGCCCGCCCGCTGTGCCGGGGCGGTGCGGCCGCGCCGTCCCGCAGCGGGAGCCGGGGCTCCGGGCGGGCCGCGGGCTCCGGCGTGGCACGGGGAGCGCTGGCCGGGGGCACGGCGGGGCCGCCCCGCTGGCTTCGCCCGCTAGAGGGCAAGAGAGCCCCGCACAAGCGCGGCGGGGCGGCTGCCCCTGCCCCGCAGCCCCCGGCCCGCCGCGCCCGGCCCCGCTCCCGCCCACGTGGGGAGCAGCCCCGGGTGGTCGCTGCAGGCCACGGCTCAGGGCCATTCGGGAGGAGATTTTCTGGATGGCCACGAGGTCGTAGATAGAGAGGCAATCTCTTCCATCGGGAAAGCTATCAAGACCCTTGGCCATTCCAGAAAGCGGGCGTAGAGCCACAATGGAGCTGGCACAGACCTTCTCCATCGGGGCGACGGCACACTGGGCTGCTGCTGTGCCGGCTGCAGGGCACATGGAGCAAAAAGTGGGGCCACCCACGCACTTCCTGCCGAGCTGGGCAGGTGCTGAAAGGCACCTTCTCCCTGCCCTGGGCAGGTGACGACAAGCTGATCGGTGGCTGCAGCTCCAGTCTAGCACTGGTAAGTAGCATCCAGCTATGGTTAAGCTCTGGGCCTTGATTGGTGTACGAATGCTGCCTCATCCTTCGGGTGGTGAACTGTCTACAAAGGAAGTGTATCAGCCAAAGGAAGAGCCTCAGAGATGCCCTGTAGCCTGCTAGCAAACCCTGCCAAGCCTGCATCCGCAGATGAGCACTGACAGCATGGGAGCATCAAGAAGGCAGAAACCCCTGATTAGACACCGTGTGTGCTTGGGCAGGAAAGGTGCACAAGGCAAAGCATTGGCAGTGGCAATGTTCTTACAGTGAGCAGTTCTGTAAGCCATGCTGCAGAAATTGATTGCCATGTGGAGGCCTCTGTGGTCACCTGGACGCGTGGCAACTCTGATTACCTCCCCTTTTCTCCTTCCAATCAGTGGCACTTTGGCTCTTGACCTACTGGGACTTGCAACATCATGGAAAATCAATTTATTACTAAAAACAGCAGATACCAGCCATGTACAAATAAACACATCACAGAAATTTCAAACATATTTGGCAGCTTTCATGCTTACATCACCCTGTATACCTTCAAGTAGTACCTACAAGGACACATATTCCAAAACATTATATTGACATCCGTGTCAATGCACTCGACTGTATCTGACTGATAGTGATATTTTTACTTTTGTGCTTAAATTAAGGTATCTTAGAACATGGACCCTGATAACTCCCTCCCCAGGATCATCATATTCTGCCAGTGCTTATTTATGTGAATTCACTAATTCCTCTGCAAAGCAAAATACCATAACACCATGAAAAATTCATGTCAGATATCCCACGGTCACTGTGTATTACATGGTGACATTGACACTGATGTTTTCTTGGAGTTTTCCATCTAAACTGCATATTTTACACTCCTCTAGTGTGAAAATTTGATGAACTGGGAGGAAGCCCTTTTCTGTTGTCTTCTGGAATTCTTATAGGAATCTTTTTGGTAATAAATACTGCTATTTTTTTCTACAATCACTGAAGTGAGAAAGCAAATACATTCCTCTAGCGCAATTTTTCTAAACTTGTAGGCTTTTCTTATGTTAATCCAATTAACCTTACTCACACTGTGGGTTTTTTTTATTTGGGGTTTTTTGTTTGTTTTTTTTTTTTTATTTTCACAAACATTGTGTTTATTTCCAGGCAATCTAATGTTTCTTAATCATAACTTTCAGTAATTTTTCATTGCTGAGGTGACTTGAGTTTTCTTTGGAGTGTGAATTTGTGCAGCTGTATTAATAGTTTAGTGCCCTCACCACCCATGCTGGGGAAATTATCAATCACATGTATAATGCAGCAGGTGGGATCCATCCAGCCCTATCTAGGCCTCTGTCATGTAGAAGTCTACATCTAATATAGGCTCCCTTCATACAGGAGGAAGAACTAAGCATCTTTAGAGCATGAGTCATGTCATCCTAAAGTAGACGCCTGGAATAGGTCAGATGATTTGTGCCCTAAAATTGCTCCTATTTATCTATGTTAAAGAACAAGTAGTTTATATCTTGAAGTCTCCATTCTAGCAGCCTCAAGTGAAATGAGATTACTTAATAGTCTTATATCCAGGTTTATATCATGTTTCAAAGTACCCTAAAAATCCTTATTTGTCAAGAAAACTGAAAATAGCATTACTTTTTTTATATTTATATCTTTGTCCATTTGTAGAAAGATTTTAAAAGTTTTCTACCTCAGGACATTTTAGTAAAAATGGCAAATGCCATGCATTTTATGGGAAAGTTGTTACACCTCTCTTTTTAATAATGTAATTCTTTCAGTTGTTTATCTGCAAGGTCGGGAAATCAATTAGTTAGATACATAAAAGGTCCAGAATAAGATTCTTTACTCTCAGTGAAATTATGCAATTTGGAGGAATGAAAAAAAAACCCATAAACCAAGAAAAACCAGGCAAGCTAATTTACTTTTTAAATGACAGTCAAAAATTGATATGTAAAAAGATCATTTAAAAGTGAGCTGGTTGGCAGACTACAGGTGAAACAGTTTTATTTAAAAAAAGTCGTAATATCTAAAACTTGGCAGAGGTGTCACATTTGTTTGGTACATGTGAGGACACCATGTGCCAGGAACTCCTCAAGACATGGAGGATCCTTCTGACCAACTCTGCTCTCAGGAGTTAAAATCCTGCATAAAGCTGATGAGTAAGCTCTTGATGACTCACTGTGGCAGATGCAGTCTTTAATTCCAGGAGGATATAAGGGAAGTGGGTGTGAATCTCGAGTAGAGGGGAGCTAGGGATGTTCCTGCCTCAGTGTCTCAGGGATAAAAGTGTAGGTTTTTAATACAGCCCCAGCTATCAGCAATGCCATACTTCTGTAAGGAGTAAGTTTGACATTACACATCACACATACATTTTATGTGAAGCAGGGTTGGAACACCACCTACTCACAGATGGGTATAATTTTGGGGATGTCCTGCATAATTCATGTGTGGCTTTGATACTTATGAGTAATTCAGACATCAAAGCCTCAACTTAGATAACACTTTTATAACACTAAACTTCCTATAGCAAATAACCTATGGGCTTTCATTTAAGTTCTCTAAAAAAAAAAGGCAACTATACCAATACTTTCTTCTTTACTGTCAGATATTTTTCATAAGGTATGCTGGTGTGAAGTACAAGATGGAAAATACTGAAGCCTGAATTAGAGAAAAAAACCCACATAATACTCTTCACTGGGCATAGAAATGTAAAATTTTAAAGCATTGGAAAGTTGCTGGGAGCCTCTTTCCCTGTTGCTTCTAGACTGAGAGCACACCAGATACCAGGCTCTTTGGTCTCTTGGCAATATTCCCTCTGCCAGTGGCACAAACCTTCACTTTTCAGCAGTCCAATTTCCTAATAAGCAATTTTATGTTCTCTTCCAAGTTAGCCATTATGCTGGAAAAAATCTCCCCATTAATAACCATAACGCTCCTTTATTGTTCTCCTTCAAATCTCCTTAAAACCTTCTTCTGACACCAAACACTTGTCACTGGCCAGGCCTGTTGCTTTTTATTCTCAAGGCTGTTTTTCCCTTATCCTTCCCCCATGGGTCTGTACTATACACCTGTTGTCTTTCATCATGGGTTAAGATCATAAGCTCTTTGGGCATAGACCATCTCTCTTATTACATGTGTCTACAGTATCCGACACAATGGGACTGTGAGCCCTGAATGGGGCCTCTGGGTACTGCCATGATCGAGTTGATAAAGAATAATGATTTTTGACATGGTGAGTTCTGCAGTTTTTCCCAAGTCATTCTGCAGTTGTTCACGCTGATATAAGCAGTGTGTGTGTGAGAGCAGTGTCCTTAAACCTGATATACAGGGTAAATGCTTTGGAACTATTTGCCAGAGAGCAATGACTTTCCTGCTTTGTTGTTAGGGGGTTTTCTGCTCTTGCACATCAAAATGCATGGACTGACACGCAGCAACTGTTTCTTTTTGTGGGTTTGTACAGAACTAGAGTGATGTGACCCTGCTTTGAATCTTCTACATCCCATCCTTCAACTTGGAATAAAGACTGACTGAGTCAAATAAAAGGGGGTGGCTCATGCGCCATTGCCGTGTGTCAATTCCCTAAAGGTCCATGGGGATTCAGGACACAGCTTTTCCCTGCAGTTTCCCTGCTAGATGTGGAAACTAGTCTCTCTCCCTCCTCTTGTGTTTAGTCACACTGGCAAGGGGGGGGGATGCAGAAAGGCTGCACCAGTCAGAGATAGACTGCTAGCTTTTGTGATGGGGAAGGCAAGGACAGCTGCCCCCTCCACTGCATGCCCATTGAGCAGGAGGATGTGCAGAGTCAATTATTTTTAATTAAGCCCCTAGCAAAATTCTCCTTCTCTAGAATTCTGTTTCCAGGCTCCACCAATGACCTTCCTGAACCCCGCTACCTCAGCAGTGCACATCATCATTCACACCAGGCAATTTCTCCCCTCAGACCCCAAGATATTAAGTTTCTTCTCCATTTCTCCCTGCCTCTTTCTCTCCCCAACATTCCCAGAAGAGTCTATGTTCAGGTTTTGTACTCAATTCAAGGGACTGCCAGAGAGTCCTCTCTCTCGTGCAAGGTTCTGCATTGTGCTCGGTCCTTGAGCTCTGCTCAAGAATTCTCTGTCCCGTTGCTGGTTAACACAGCAGTTTTTTAAGGGCAAAACCACAATAACACCAATCCTCAACATCATAAGAAGAAACAGAAACCCTCTCTCCCCTCGCCGGGTCTCTCGTGACAGTTTTGAATAACTTTTTTTTTTTTTTTTTTCGGGGGGGTGGGGTGGGTGAAAGGAGAACACGTACTTCGCATCGCACCCCCGCTTCACCCCGTGCCACCTCCCAGCCGTCTCTTCCCTCCCTTCACCGGGCTCTTAAGTACTGGGGCCGAGCCCGGGCGCGGGGAGCCCCGTTTCGCCCCCGGAGCGCTCCGGGCGGTGGCAGGGCCCTGACGCTTACCCGCACCGGTATCCCCGAAACTGCCCCTCCGGCAGCGCAGGGGCAGGGCGATAGCTCTGCGGGCTGCCGGGGCGGGGGGCCAGGGTGGAGAAGGCAAGAAATGCGGCGTGGGCGGTAGGAACCCCCAGACCAGCCCCAGGTCCCGACGTTGACGCGCCCCGCCGGAGCTGAGTTTGAACCCCGCCTGGGACAGCGGCAGCCCGGTTACCTGCGGCAGAGCGGGCCGGGGCTGCGGTGCGGGGCGGCCTCGCCTCCGCCTCCCCTGCGGCGGGGCCGGGCCCCGGGCCGGGCTCGGGCTGGGCAGGCAGGGCGCTGCCCGCCCCGCTCCCCCCCGCCAATGTCAGAGGGACTCGGGCTATGCGGGCATCTCCCTAGGAGCCCGCTCCCCGCAGCGGGCGGGCGCGGTATATTTAGCATCGCGTCGCTTTATTCCTCCCCCAAAGTTTCGCCCACTTATTTATTTATTTGCCGGCGAGCGCCGCGCTGCCGCAGAGCGGCAAGAGCCGCTCCGCGCCGTGCCGAGCGCTGGAAGCGGCTCGGTATTGCAGCAGGTAGAGCTGAGCGCTAGGACCTCGGAGAATCCTTCCAGCAGCAATCAGGACTACCTTAAACCCAGCCCAATGCCTCTTCCTGCGCCACTCTGCGTGCTGGATGGAGATCCACAGTCAAGAGCTGCAGCTCAGTGCTGGAGTACAACATTTCACAGGGAGCCCTGCAGAAGCAACACCTGTTTCGAGCCAGCCAAGAAAGACACAAGCACTTGTATGTTGCTGCTTTGCTTGTGGATCGTCAATAATCCTAAACCAGTGGACATCTGCTGAGCCTCCTGAGAATTCTGGATAATAGATTTGGACGTCAAAAGTTTTTTTATTCCTTTTTTTCTTTTTTTCCTTTTTTTTTTTTTTTTTGGATTTATCTCAGCCAACAACGTGAGATTTCCCCCCTCCCCCTTTGCAGGATTCATGCTGATGTATGCAGTCTGTTATAGAGTAAAAACAGCGCATGCCTTTCTGGAATCAGAATCCATAAATCCTGACGTAGCCTGTGCATCTTAAAAAAAAAAAAAAATCCCTATAACGCCTAGGTATTTAAGTTGCTATGATCATTCTTATCTTAAACCAAATGGAGAAACTACGGATTTTTTTCTTTATTACAGTTGGATGGGCTGAAGACCGTATTGCTTGCTAAGAGCTGGGGATATATGCATTTATATAGATATACACATCTATATGTTTATAAATATGTCAGTGTGTGAGTATAAAGTGGTGGTTTCTTAGACTAACTGGTTTGACCTTGAACCTGTACCAGTCAAAACAGAATATTACTTTTATTTATGCATTTAATGGATTGAAGAAAGAACATTTTCTCTGTAACTGCGCTAGGGAGGGGAGAGGAGTGGAATATACCTAATCTTATATCTCCTGGGTTTGGCACCATCATTATTGTTTATTCTCATTCTCTAAAAGCAGAATCTTCTGATGGCTCCCTTAGGTGAAGTTGGGAACTATTTCGGTGTGCAGGATGCAGTACCCTTTGGGAATGTGCCCGTTTTGCCGGTGGATAGTCCGGTTTTGTTAAGTGACCACCTGGGTCAGTCTGAGGCAGGTGGGCTACCCAGGGGGCCTGCGGTCACGGACTTGGACCATTTAAAGGGGATCCTCAGGCGGAGACAGCTATACTGCAGGACTGGATTTCATTTAGAAATCTTCCCCAATGGTACTATCCAGGGAACCAGGCAAGACCACAGCAGATTTGGTAGGTATTATCCTTAACCCTTTAGTGGTCATGTGATGAAATAATGGGGCAGAACTGCGGGTGGGGGGACGGTGGGGGGGTTCGAGGCGGGCGGGAAGGGGGGTTTGCGCTGATGGCTGATCCGCCGGGGGGAAAAATGAGTGTGTCCGGGGGTGCAGATGTACACGAGCGGCACCACCGTGGCGGAGCAGGAGCCCTCGCCGAAGTCGACGGGTGTTTAGTAGCGATGTTTGTGTAGCCTCAAGTTCTGCTTAAGAGCAGACGCGTACTGGGAGGTAGTGGTGGCGGTGGTGGAATTTTTGCTCGGGACGTTTCTGCTGAATGATTTGATTTCGCGAGTTTAAAGGGTTTTTAATCATTAACCACGACAATTTAAAATTCACTGAGTTTCCTGGAGGGAGTGGCTCTCGTCCTATACGCAAATTGACGAGGGCTTTTCTTTCGTTTTCTCTGTCGATTACCTGCCCTAGTAAGTGCCCGAACTGCACACGCAGTCTGGTTCGCTGCTCGGCGAGGATTCACCGGCAGCGCCCGCCGACCCGCAGCGGTGCTCGCCGCCCGCCGGAGCCCGCACCCGCAGCTGTGCGGCGTTGCCGGTGGCCGGCGCCCCGGGAAGGAGGGAGCGCAGGTGGGGTCCGGAACCCGCCGGGAATCCTGCGCCAAAATCTGCCTTTCCCGAGCTGTGTGGCGTGTCAGGCTGGCAGCGAATTTGAAATAGCATTCCATGGATTTCCTTTCCAGGGACTCTGTTTGTGACTCAGCAGCGAGGGCTGATGGCCCCGGCCGCTCCGGAGAGCCTGTGCATGCACACACGCATACATCCGCACATGCACATGCACACGCGAGTCCAGTGGGCCTGGAGCTTCCCTGCTGCCAGGGAGTCTGTTAAAGGCTTGGCAGACTGAATGCATGAAAGTAACTAAAACAGCCTGGATGAGCTGATTCTTTGTTTTTTTTTCTTAAGGAGGGGTGAGGAAAATACTCCAGGTTAGCTCACCACGCTCCCAGCTGTTGGAAGGAGTTAACTTGTGAGTGAACTAACCTGACAGCACTTAAATTCGGTCGTAAAAACAAAGTCCTGTGGTGATTTTTTTCTCTTTGTATTTTAATGCCAGATGTTGAACGATATCTAAGCTGTATTTTATTGCTTTGTGAAGCTGTTTAGATAATGCTGGTGTTGTAGGAGATGATCTCCAAAGGGCTCAGAAGGGAACGGGGGGGGTGGGGGCGGGGGAAGAGAGGACTGAGGCTCTCACATGGTCGCAGGTTCATCCTCCATCCCCCGCCATCCGCTGCTCTCTGACACTCTCATGCCGCTTACGGGCTCTGCCTCCCTCCCACGCTGCCCACCCGCCCGGTATCCACGGGGGTGGGTGCAGGGCGAGTGGGAGCGTCGCGGCTCTCCTTGGGGGGCAACATCCAAGCTTGCTGGCGAGAAAAAGTGCGGAAAGTGTTTCAGGCAGCCGCGGAGTGAGGGGAATGGGGGGGCTTTTGCAGCTAGGCGTTTTCCTTGGCACATGCAGACGCCGTGCGTGGCTGCTGAGCTACGGCCGCAGGTTCCCCTAGCCCGCTGCGGTGCGGGCACAGAGCGGCGGGCGCGGCGCTGCGCGGAGCCGGCGAGGGAGGCGCGGTGCGGGGCCGCAGCAGGTGTAGGGCGCTGCGCACCGGCAGCCGGGGCCGTGTGGGGCTGGCTGCCCGTGGGGCCCCGCCGCCCCCAGAGGAGGGCCGCCAGCTGCTCCCCTTCGCAAGGCGGCGGAGACCACATTACTCGCGGCGTCTATTTTTAAAAATGGCTATCCAGCCGCAGTTGTAGGAAGCTGACAATTCCGAGGGGCAGCTCTTCCATCCCTTGCAGCGCCTTGGCTTTAAATAGATTGATTTTTTTTTTTTTTTGTCCTTGTCGGTTTGATCTTCCTCTCCCCCCGGAGGACGCGCCCCAGTGATAACTCTTCTCCCGTGGAGTGCGCCGGTGATGCCCCAGCTCGTTCCAGTGTCGGGCAGAGAGGGCACGGTGAACCCATGGGATGTTTTGGGGCTCCCGGCTTCTCTGGGGGAGGGAAGACGATCTCGGTGCTTTTGTATCGGTGCCGTGAGATTGCTGTTGTATTTGCGGGGAGGTCACCGAATAGCAGATGCTATTTGGGTTTTGGTGATTGTAAAGTCTTGTGATGATCCTGGGGAGCTCTGCGTCCCATCGCAGGAGATGCCCGAGGGAGAAGGGGTTCACATGGTCTCCTCCGAGCGTGTGCAGGGAAACCTGCGCGCGCGTGTGTGTGAATGTGGAGGTACGCGTCAGAAGGAAGTTTTCCTTCAGGAATAAGGAGGACAAAGAGAAAACACCGGGGGCTGCGCGTAAACTCCTCTCTGGGCTCTGCCCTGTGGGAATCCCCCTCCCCGCACAAACACACACACACGCACACACCTCTGGAGAGACATCAGATAAGAGTAATTCTTTTGTGATGCTATGTTGGATGTGTGCCTATTGCATACAGTAAACCGAGCCATATTGTGTGTCTATACTCGCCCGGTTCTGGGAGCCCTGGCATTTCGCAATTCCTGCAGCAAGATGTCCATCTCTAAAAGAAAAGCTCCCCGGGAGAGCCCGGCTCGGTCCCCCCCGGAATGCGATCTCAGGTGATCAAAGCCTTATCTCACCTGGGTCACAAAAGAAATTTTTTTGATGCAGTCTCCTTTAGTCTAGGGCATTGGCTAGACACTAGAGTCATTGTAAATTCAGGAACTCTGTAACAGCGGAGAGGCGTGCCTCTGTGCGTCAGCACAAGTACTGCATGCACAGCATTAAAAAAATAGGAGCATGCAGGAAAAGGAAAAAAAAAAAAGCTTGTCAGCAGGTGACCTCCGCTCCCCGGGACCTGCTGCTACAAGGAACCGCTGCGTTCATCATCTGCGAGAGCCGCGCAGCCGCCCGCCCTCCCGCCTTCCCGGCCCGCCCTGCCTGCTCCGGCGCTGGGCTGGCGGGGCGGGTTCAGCGCCGGGAGGGCGCGGGGGCGGCTGCGGACGGGGGGTCCCTGCGGCTGCCCGCCTCTTGTGCTGCTGTATGCGGCGGGGCGGGCCTGCCCCCCGCCCCGGTCTGCTGGCTCTCCCCAGAGACGGCACGGGGCGGGAGGAAGGCGATGCGTGCGGGGAGGGCTCTGGCCCCCGGGACTGGGAAGCGTGGGCCAGGTTTTAGGGGGAGGGAACGGCGCCGAGAGGCCTCGACAGTCTCCCCCGCTACTGAGCGTTGCAAGGGGAGGGGATGAGGGGGAGCGGGCAAGGGCGCTGTAAGAGCCTGAAACTGATGCAGGGCCCTGCTGCCTGGGGGGGCTGCGTCTGTCTGCGCTCCCGTCTTTTAATTGGCATCATGTGGGGGAGCGGACGGAGCGGTGACAGCTGCGACAGGCGGGACGCGTCCCGGCGGAGCGCTCAGCCCCGCGCCTCTCCGCGCAGCCCCGCGCCGCAGCCTCGGCGGGCGGCCGGGAGCGAGGGAGGAGGGCGCCGGAGGCGGAGGGGAGCCGGGGAAGTTCCTTCCCTCGCCCCGTCACCGGGCTGTCCTTCCGCCGGCTTCTTAGCCACGAAGGGCTCCGCTTCCCTCGCCCCACTGCCCTTCCCGAGGTGGGCGATCGCCGGACGCGCAGCAGCCCGGGGAGAGCAGGGTCTGGACAGTCCTTCATCCTCCCCTGCGCTTCGCTTCCTTTGGAAGCCCTACAAAGAACTGGCTGGCAGAGATACTTGTTTACCGTCTTCGTTGTCGTCTTCAGTCTGTTAGAGTGCTAAGAGGAAGCTAAACTGCTACAACCCATCAATACAAAGAAAGCCTGTATGTAGCCAAAGACAAAAATGTGCAAAGGGCAAAGTGGCAACAACAAAAAGACCGTGTAGTTGCAGAGGTGTCCATTGCTTAAAAGCCAAAGGAAATTTTTCTGTAGGCCTGTTCTTCACCAGAGCTAAGCTAGATGAAAGTTAAAATTTCACATTTGTGAACAATCCACCCCCTCTCACTTGTGAGCCTGACAGGAGAGCATGACCAGCCTTTATGTCAGGCTGGTGTCCTGCTGCCATTCAGCATGGTCAAAGCTGGATCATGTAGAAGAAAGTGCATGAAGGGCATAAAGGGAATAAATAACTTCCCCAAAACTTTCTTCCTAAGCTTCTTGTGAAGGAATGGGTCTTTACACTGAAGTGGTTTCATTAAAGAAAATGCTCAGTGTCTGGTGAAGAGAAATTTGGTACCCCATGTACTGAGACAGTTATTTCCTCACAGCTTTCCTTCCCCATTTTTAGCTATAAATAGGACCCTAACTTTTAAAGTTTGGAGATGTCCTGATTTCCATTTGATCCAGCCTCATTTTGAAGAGGTTTATCTATTTTAATATCTGGTTCAGGTCCTAAGTACGATATTATAGAAACTATACAGTGAAAATATTCACAGAACTGTAGGGGCAAATCATGAAATCCTTAAACTGACAAGACTTCTGTAAGACTGTATGCTTAGCCCCAGATAATCTCTTGAAGGACTTAATATGGCACGTAAAACTTGCTGTGAATAGGCTTTTGAATATTTCAAATGAAGAAGTCTCTATTCTGACCTCAAATATGTGGATGCTCTTAGCCAAGTACCTTAAATTCATCTTCTGCACTTACAATAGGATGTGACAGTGCTTTTTTATTCTTTTTATGCACTAAGTAGTGTGCACCCAGATATTTGAAATGAGGACAGCAATTAAACACTACATTTAGACTGTTCTGAAAGATGCCAGACTCAGTTATAGTACTGTATAATACACGCTTGATGTAAGATTTAACCTCAGTTAAAATTGCTTGGTAACATGTATCAAGTAACATGATATTTTGGTAAAGGCTTTATAGAAAAAGCCTTAGTAACAACTCTGGAAGTTTTACATGTCCAGATGTAATGGGAATGTTTAAGTTGTTTCAATGGTTCGATTGTATCTGAGATACTACATATACCAGATAAACAGCATGCTACCACTTTATATTACTTAAAAGAATCCACAATTACTAAATATTTCCCCCAAGTATTTTTTATTTGTGCATATGTAGAGAATGGTTTAAGATGCCCAGGCCTTAAAACAGGGTTATCAAAACAGTAAGACTATGGTGTTTGTAGTACTGAATAATATATAAGGTAATGATCAATAGTCCCATACAGGGAATACTTTTCATCTTTACATTAGCTTGGCTATAAATTTTCCCTATCGGCTTCAACTTGTGCCATGTTAGATTTATGTGATTCATGCCTGTTATTGATTAGTGCTCAACTATTTTGTGGGAGATGGCAAATTAATTGTTAAAAAAATCCATGAAAGTGCTTTTTTATTGGCCACATGAGGCTCAACACATACTATACTGTTATTTTATTATTTCATGTACACATAGGTTCTAATGAGCTTTAAAAATAGTTATATGATGTGTTTAGGCATGAAAATTCACAAGATATATTGAAAATGCTACTCTGTGCTTTTTTTTGTGACTCAGAAAGTAACACAGCAGCGTACTTCTTCTGAGTGCTGCTGGATAACTCCTGTGAGGTCATTGCTGTCTAAGATGAGCACTCCCAAATAGAAAGCAATTTCCATTTTTTAAACAAGAATTCTAGGTTTATGCAAGGTTTGGCTGGTAGCATCCTCATTGAAGAGGAAAGCAATTTGCAGGGAAGGCTGCCAGAAAATCCCCAAGCCCCTAGAACCAGATGAGCCAATACTTAATACAGATACTTGCTGTACTGTGCACGTGGATGCTGAACCTGGGAGCTTTGCAGAAGCAGTACTTCTTGGCAAAATATTATTTCTATGTGCACAAATGTCTGTGTGAGCTTGCTGTTTTGTGCATGGGAAGAGTTAATCATGTATACATTATTACTTAGGTTAAGGATATTTTAATTTTTGAATTTGAGATTAATAACATATCAGGGAGAACGGTTACTATCTAAACAGAAATTCATGAAAGTGGAATATACTAAGGACTGTCATTTCTCAAGCCTCTGGAAGATCATACTGTGAGTAAATCTTTCCCTGTATTCCTGATTCATTGATGGCTGGAAGTAGATCTTTACGTTCCATGTGTAACATTGTTTTATCTCACAATTCTGATTAAATTGTATTTTTTCAGAATTTATTTTGCAAGACAAATTTCATAGGTTCCTTGCTTCTGCTAATTTGGGCACTCTAAAAACTTCTTTTTTCTCTGAATGTACTATCTGTTGTGCAAATCAGAGTATAACTGAGCTTGTGTTTGGAGAGGATGAGAAAGATTTAGAGTAATCTTTTAATTTGATATGTTAATGCTGTCTGCAATTCATCATTCTAACAGACACTCAAAGGACATTAAGTATTGTATATTCATTTTTTTTCTCATCTTCCTCTAAACAACACAAAAAATGGGAAAACAGCCTTAAAAACAGCTGCTTGACACTCAGGGATCAGTCATATCTGAAAAAAAAAAAATCTTTCAATGGAAACAATATATACATTGTTTGTTTTTTTCCCCTGCATTTTATAGGTATACTGGAATTTATCAGTATAGCAGTGGGCTTGGTCAGCATCCGAGGAGTCGACAGTGGACTTTACCTTGGAATGAATGAGAAAGGGGAACTGTACGGCTCGGTAAGTTCCCACTAGCTTTGGGCACTTATGATACTTCTATTTTCTGGGGGAAAGGCTAGCTTCTACAACCTCCTGTTGCACTAGGTGTATACGCTGTATGAGCACTTTTTCTGCTCCAAATATCTTGCAGTCTAATTTGAAACTAGACCCTGTGGGTGACATAATGAATATGAGAGAGGGAAAAGGTGACAAAATTAGGAAAGAGTAATAACGCAGATGAATGGCAATTCAGATACAAGCAGTAAAGACTGCTGGCCAGAGCTGGGCATTGAAGACTAAAGGTTGTACTATAAGATTTGTGAATGTGTCCTTTCAGTAGAGACTTAAATTGAGACAAAGTGGCTTCCTTTTGTGCGTAGGCAGAGAGCTTTCTAGGAATTGACAAAATAAGGTAGAGTGTGAGAGAAAAGGCAGCATATGTGGATGAGAAAATGAGAAAGAGAAGTGTGACAAAAGTTATAAAAAGTATGGGAATGAGGGCAAGAGGCTTGGTGGTCTTGTCCTGAATGTTCTGCTGGTGCTCCCTAAGGGATGGCAGCAGGAGTGAGTAATGGGTATGAGGGAGGAGTAAAACTTGGTATTTCAGACGTGAGAGTTTGCCAGCCTACCTGCAGCTGATGGGTGACTGCTCTCAGCAGCATGGGCTGTCTTCCAGCAGAGGAGAGTGTGTGTGTGTGTGTATGATGTGACCCTTATCTGGGAATACTTGAGACTTCTGATGTATGCTGGAGTTCACACCCTGGGTAGATTGTGAGCAGGGGGCATCTGAAATGGATCAGGTAATTCCCCAAACGGTAGAAGGCAACTTCTTCTAGCAGTAAAATATCAACCTCCGAAGTTTACAAGGAGTAGAAGGGCAGTTGTCCTTTAGGAAGAGGATGGAAGGATTGAAGGGTAAGCAAATGTCTAAAGGAAAGTGAAGCTATGCATTCACAGAGGGTCATTAGAAGCGGAGGAGAAGGTGACAATGGTCGACTGACGCAGTAGCAGTAAACGTTGCAGAGAAATACTCAAAAAGAAGTTAAAGTGATAGAGAATGGCTTTGGGTGTAGCTGAAGATAACTGTGCCACAGGGAGCAGCACCCAGTGGGAAAAGGTGGGGGCCTCAATGAGAGTGGTAGAAAACATGAGCTTTTGGTGCTGAGTGGGCAGGTGGAACAGAAG
This sequence comes from Myiotriccus ornatus, assembly GCA_036023395.1. Taxonomy (NCBI): domain Eukaryota; kingdom Metazoa; phylum Chordata; class Aves; order Passeriformes; family Tyrannidae; genus Myiotriccus; species Myiotriccus ornatus. The sequence goes on from JAYRBT010000001.1 coordinate 44,499,809, forward strand.
GAGTAAGAGGAAAATCCAGCTTCCATAAATGTGATCCATGGATGAGTATAAGGAAATGAAACCAGGAAAGTCCAGCAGAAGTGTTTTTATAAGAGTTTCCAGGTTCCCTGATCTCTTTCTGGTAAAGTTTTGTGTGAGTGAGGGGAAGGGAACTATCTTCTGAGCAAAGAGCAGGCTAGGGGAGGAAGCCAGAAAATACAGATAATGATAGTGTATGTGTGAGGCAGAAAAAGGGATAGTAGAATGAGGGGCAAGACTGGGATGGAGGATGTGCGGACATGGGAGAGGGGTAGCTATAGAGTTGGTGAGAGCCAGTGAGTGGGAAAGGCCAAAGAAAAGTGATTTAGCATAAATAGCAATATGGAGGAGGTAAAGTTTGGAAGGATGGAGAGGGAGTGAGAAAGGGAATGGATGCAATGACAGATGTAAACAAGTTGCCTTTGAGGAATAAGTTGTCAAAAGTCACAATAGCTGTGCAGTTGATGAATGTGATAACTAGCAAAGTCATGAGTACTTTTATGGTTCAGTTAGGCAGCAAAAAGGCAGAACAACAACAGTAATATGAATCAGTAATGTTGATAATCATCAGTAAGAGTAATCATTTAAACTTATAAACATAGTGAATCAGTTACTCTGCATTTCAGATATTCTGAGAAAGAAAATGTGCTTATTGTTAAAGCTTAAATGCATAGACTTGGGAAAACAAATGTTACATCACTTTTCTGTGTAATTTATATTTTGTATTTGCAATATGTTCGGCTGCCAGAGTGAATTACTCAAAACATCCTTTGCTGAAGAAATATGCACAAGAAATTCTTTGTAAATTACTAAGTTCACTGTATTTATAAAATAGTTGTTCCAGGAACAGCAGTTCTAAAGGAGCTTGCTTTCCTAGGGGTTTGTGTCTCACAGGACAACACCTGGGTCTCCCTGACCTTCTGTCCCTGCAATAGCACAAATTCCTCAGCCTTTTGTGTTTCATGTATGGAGAAAGAGACAGTATTAGCTGTCCATGCTCACCAGATTGTCAGTTTGCAGGGATAACATAGTTTACCACTCCCAAGTGGGACGTGCAGATGATTTCTCTTCTTTACCATGCCTCTAACTAGTTGCAAAACTGATAGGAACTTAATTTTCTTGAAGACCTTTGCCTCCTGATTGAAACTGATTGAAAAGCCAAGGAAGGAGAGACAGGCAGGCAGATGGATGTGGAATATAATTGGATAACCTCTTTTCCCTAAGAAAGGACACTAAAAATATGAAGCCGTTCATAATGGAGAACTGGCAATCTATGAGACCAGAATGCAAAGTTCGGGTTAAACTCTGATGGATGATACAGCTTGTTGTCAGCCTCCAGAGATGGGACATACTAAAGAGTGGTGGTAATTGAATTACATTACTTCCAATGAAATATAACCTCTAATGGCTACTCAATGTGATGATGCTTTAAAGCCTTGTCAACACGAGCAATCCTAGTGCCTATATTTCAGCAACTGTCAGCTCTCTTAGAAACACTGAGATAAGCAGGCCTCAGAGCAAATTTTTGTGTAGAATTGGCTGGACATTTTTAAGTGACAACATTTTGGTTTTGGTCAAAAAATTCACCTAAATGAAAATTAAGTTCTCTGAGGGAATAAATGTTGCAGCATGAACCAGATCAAGGCACAATCCAGCACGTAATTATCTCTCTGGTGAAGCAGAAGACTAGTTTAAGCAAGATTAGTTTTGAGACTGCTATATGATAGACTGCAAAAAACTTAACTCAGTTTTTCACCTGCATTAAGCAGAGCAGTCACTTGAGTTGAACTGTTCTGTAGCACCAGTAAGTTGTCCTTATGCTGCTGTGCTGGGAGCTGGATCCCTCTGTCTTGGTTTCTTTTCTAAGGGCCATGAATAGCACCAGCTTTGTCATGGAGTAGGTACACTTAGGACACTGTGAATGTGTCTCCTAAGGTGGGAAAACTCTTTCCCACACGCAATTGAATAGTAGCCCAAGAAATACTTGGTATTGCTCTACATCAGCTTTGTGGATCTAAATAGGTGCTTAGACCCACCACTTGAGGAATTCGGTTACTATTGGAACAGGTGCCCTTTGTCTATGCCACTATCATATTCATATTCAAATTACTGCATGAAAAGTATATTAGCTGTGAATCAAATCAGTGACCTAAAAGATTTCTATCCTTCTATGTTTGTGTTTGAAACATTTGTCACAGGAAGATTTTTCCCAGCGTATTTGTGGGACCACTGGAGATGGGACATATGGCAAAGCAGAGCAGCCAGGGTTGGTGATCACTGCCAGTTTCCACGAAAGACAACAGTAAAGGCAGTTTCAGCATATCTTGATCAAAACATGTTGGTCTTGGCCTTCTCAAAGTTCTGTTTTTCTTCTGGATTAGCTGCCTGACAAACTCTCCTCAACTTCCCACCATTACAGTGGGCATTTCGGACTGCACTTTCTGGTCAGAAGGGCACAGTGACTCTCATGCTGCTCTTAGACAGATATGTGTAACATAGTATGGCTGTTCTCAAGTTCTTCCTCAAGCCATGGATTTAGCCAGGGAAAGCTAGAGATATATGTATATGGTACTGCAGAGAAGCCAGTGGTATCTACACAGCAATGACTTGGAGGCTGGTTAGTGACAGCAGCTTTCCGTCTTGTCTGTCCCTGCTCTCCTTTTACCTTGTCTTTCCCTTGCAGCCTGCAGCTATGACTCATCATGTTTTACAACAGCTACTGTGCTTGTCACTGGAAAAGAGGAAAAATATAAACTACAGACAGGACCCTAAGGGTGTTAAGAGAAGATTCAAAGACTGTTTCCTTCCCAAGTGCCAGACAGCTTTTTCTAACCCCTCTGACAAGAACATTAGCAAATGTGTTTTAGCTGTGCCCCTGAGGGCCATGCCATGGAGTGAGGGAGGTCTCTCTGATCAGTCCCAAGACCTTCATGCTTTCTTGGGCTGTCCCCACCGTCATGCTGCCTTTGGGAATATTAAAAGGTGGCACCCACTTGGCAGGCGGTGATGTGTATCCACACCATGGGGTGCCCATCGTTCCCACTGCAGGCTGTCCTCTGAGGCAGTCCTGTGCTGTCTCAAGAACAGCAAGACCACAGAACACCCTCATCTCAGCTGCTCTGGTTGTCCTGGGAGCTTCTGCAGTAGAGAGCTGTGCTACATCCCACTGCTGGCATTCCTGCCCCCCCACCCCGATCTCCCAAGGACATGGACCCGCCCCACTCCTCTTCTCAGACTAGATATAAGGAAAAAATTTTTTACAATGAGGGTGGTGAGACACTGAAACAGATTTGCAAGACACGCTGTGGATGCCCCATCACTAGAAACATTCAGATTGGGTGGGGCTCTGAGGAACCTGATGTTGTTGAAGATGTCCTTGCTCATTGCAAGGAGTTTGGACTAAATGAGCTTTAAAGGTTTCTTTCAACCCAAACCATTCTATGATCCTGTGAAATGCTGGTGCCTTCATTGCTCTTTGTGTCCTTGGCAGGTCGCAATAGACAGCTCAGGTTGGATGGTCAGGAGGAATACTGGTAGTTGGAAGACCTGGAGCAGCTACCAAGGAGCTGTGCAGAGGGAAGGAGGAAGGCAAGAGTGGAGATAGTGGACTTTTGGGGGAAGAGGGAAAGGGCCTGGAGTACATAGAAGGAGAGGTCAGGGGAGAGTAAAAAGAGAAGCTTTATGTGGCCACAAAGCAGCTGGGACAGGGCTGAAGAGCCCAGACTGGGAACCAGAGAGGGAACTCCACACCTCTGGGCTTGACTTACAGGGTGTGTGCTGCAAGGTGATATTTAAGAACGCTTTTAACAGGGTAATAAATTGCTGACCTTCAAAAAATTAACCGAAAGCTTGTTTTGGGACACTAAACTTGCCTTTTGCTCCTAAAAACACTAGGGAGAGGGTGGAGGAGGATAGAGAGAGAGAATTGTCCTTGAAGAAACATGTTTTCCCAGCAAGAGTGTAGGGAGGTGATGATATGCTTCTTTGTTGTCCCAGCAGGGCTGCACCTGCAGTGCTTTATGCTTTTATTTGGGTCCCCACAATCCTGGAAGGGCTATACAGCTACAAAGACAGATGAACAGAATTTTTTTTTTACAAAAAAAGGACAATTTGTCATAGTTTACTGAAAATTGCTTGATGTAGACATGGATTTGTTTGGCTGCATTCTAAAAATATCTTTTATGTTCCCATGCAAATAAGGGAAGGGAATTGTTCAGCCCTGCAAATGGTAGGTCAAGGTGCACGGAAACAGCTTCAAGAAAAAACAGGTTGAAAGTGCATGCTGGGAACAGCTTGGGCCAAGTATATGATCACTACAGGTATCTAAATAAATAAATAAATGACCCTGCAGTGTCATCACACTTTCCTTTTAATGTTAAGCACCTCTGATCTAAAGCTTTTCCATACACTTCAGATAGATCTTTTTTTTTTTGATGTTTAATAATAATCTGGATTATCTGTTCATCAGTGTTCATCACAGGTACTGTGGCTGAGGTGAGCCTGGAAACAGTACAGTTGCAGTGCACAATTTTTGGAAGGAGAATTGAATGCTATTTCCTTGAGTGAAGGCACAGACTTCTAGTCTGAGAGTGGTCAAATCCCAGGAGGGGTAATGGCTGCAGCACCAGGTTCAAAGCCCTTCTGCTTGTGCTATTATTATTATTACAATAATAAAGTGCCTTTTGTAAATGATATAAATGGTGGAGAGACAGAAGGCAGTTCTTATGGCAGCTGGCTTGCAAGAAGTGGTCAGGTTTTCCTCACAAGCAGCATCACTCAGGAAAAGCTGGCACTCTCATGATCAAAAACCTGTTGGTGTGCTTTAGCACCAACAGTTACCCGTGTCTTCGGGAGTAAATCTGCTTTAAGCAGGAGACTGCAAGAAGCAGGCCTGTAGCTAATTTGATGAGCAAACTCTGAGATCTGAAGAGGCCCAGTTCAAAAAGCTGATTATGGCTCTGAATGTAAAGAAAACTTGAAACTTTGTCAGAAATGCAAAAATCCTGTGGAAACGCTGTCCCAGCAAGGGTGGAACCGCAAGCAAGGATTTGGAGACTAAAAGGCTGAGAGTGCTTGGCAGAGGCTCTGTGAGGAATGGGAGAAGGGCAGGTTGCAGAAGAGCATGTGTCTTAGAGGTGTAGAAGCATGGGGATAAAATGGAAATTCCTGCAATAAAGCTTATTTGAGTCCTGAAATGTATACTATGATATAAAGAAAAAACTTTTTAAGCTATTAAATGAAAAGAAAGAGGAGTTTTTGCCAACGTGGTGTACCCAGATGGGACTGTAAATGGAATACAGTCTGAATGTGGATCCTAAGTGGGCTAGCCGTATTTCTGATACACTCCTTGGGGTAGTAACATGGCTCTGGGGAATTTCTTGTCGTGGGTTGAACAAAGGGATCAGGGCCAGCCAACACCACAGCTAAAAGAAGCAGCTACTTCCCTTCAGCCTGGGGAATTGAAGTAGGAAGCTGGAAAACAAATCTGGCCAAGCAGAAGGCCTTCAGCAACAGTGGTTCCCTCCCAAGTCACTGGAAGGTGTAGCACAAAGGTGGGATCAAGCCCAGATGAGGGAGTGTTTGCTTCTCTCTAAGGCAATGCAGGTGTTTTCTATCCTCAAGAGTGTGTGTACCTCTGGCTGCATGGTTTGTGTTTGGCTGAAGGGCTGTCAGTCTGGCTTGGGTTGTGCTCGGGGCATAGGAATGTGCTTCTAAATGAAACAGTAAAGGAGGACCTGGATGTACACGCAAAATGAGTTTACTGAACAGGATAAATAGTTTCAGGCAAGCCTAGTAATTTTTTTTTTTTGGTAGGAATTTCTTTTTCTAGAAATGGGAAATTGTGCTAATCTGCAGGGCTGTGTTAGGTATGACCCACAGCAGAGAGCATTTGTTACAGTGGATAAAATTAGTGTTAGTAGAAGACTTGCATGATAGATGGTGAAAACTATGAAGAGAAGACAGCAATGGGGAGTGCTGAAAGGTGTTAGACTGGAGTGAAGCTATTAGTGGAGTTTTTATGGATTGGTCCTTGGACTCATTTTATTCCCTGTTTTTATTAAGGACATTAAACATCTCGCCATAAAAAGGTAGTGATGTGTTATTGAAATTTTTGCTAAGCTGGGAAGTATTTCCAGCACAGGAGGCAACCTCACAGAAGGCCCTTGGTGACTAAAAGTGCCTGTGAGGCTCAGGGAGAGCTCAATCAGTGCCACTACATGCAGCACTGTGAGGGTCCAGTCTAAATGCAGGTGGTCACTTGTGTTAAAGAAGATGAATTGAAACCAAAACAGGTGCAGAAAGGGCTTACTGGGATGATCAGGGGAATGAAAAGGCTATCAAATGATAGAGTCTGAAGATTTTGACTTAGCCTGCAGAATGAAAACTGAGAGGGTATGCTCTTGCTCTCTGTAAATATATTTAGGTTTAACACCAGGGAGGAAAAAAAAAGTCCTTGAAATAGAGTACAAGAATTGATTGGTTTGAATGGGTCACAAGAAAGCTTAAGCTGGATAATCGTGAAGTTTCAGGTTGTGAGGAACCGAGATTTTGAGCTGGCCAGAGGGAATTTTGCAGGCAGCTGGGAGATGAAGCACTGTACAGTAGGAAACAGTTCTGTTATTGTGGACATTTACTTTGTGGAGGGCTTAAGTGTGAGAGAAGCCCTGAAACTTGAGCTACCTCATCTACTTCACCTTTGCAGACGGTCTCTTTTGGAATTTGGATGGGCAGCTTTGCTGGAAGCTGGGTGTTGTTAAATGATGTTCTCCACAGGCACTAGCACTGGAGATGAAAGCAGAAACTGCACCCCATTCAGCAAAGTATGAAGGACTCAGTAGAAAAGAAAGGTTGTTTGAGATATGGGTACTGGTTTAGGAAGAATTGATAGTTCAATTAATAAGCTTGACACAGTGAGAAAGCTCTGCGAGAAACTGTTACGGTTCTTTTTAAACTATGGCTTCAGTACTTTTTAAATCAGAATTTCACAGACTATAACACCTATCACCAAAGAGGGACACCTACTAATAGTGTCTATGAGATAGATACTACACTTTTCCTCAGATCTTTGATATTCCTCAGAGGACTTAATTTCAGATGCTTACTAGGTCTGAAGATAATTTTGTATGAGAGAAAACCTTCAGTGACCTCATTACCTTGGTCTGTAATTCACTGCTGATCTTGGATTCTCACTACACGCCTGGGACAGGAAAGTATTAGAGTATCTTCTACATAAATTATGTATTATATATGTGTGTGTGCGTGTCTATACATATATAAAAAGCTAAGCTTTGTTAAGCAAGATACAACTCAAATGTTAGTTTGATGATTTGCTTTCCCCTAACTAAAGACATCTGGAATTTTATGTTTTTATGAAAATGGGAGATTAGAGGTGCTGCTTGAGGAGGCAGCCAATGTGATCTAATACCTTGCAGAAACCCCCTTCTAGAAAGGGCAGTTCTGGTTTCCTCCTTCTATTGTGTACTTCTTTCTTTCTCGATCCAACACTGGCACTTGTCTGACATGTCAGGAGATCATTTTAGGGATCTAAAGCCATAGAAAAAATCTTGCCTTTTTTTTTTTTTTTTTTTTTTTTTGGTAGGGTTGCTTCTCTTCTGGTTTAGCTTCCTGAAACTCGCTTGCTGCCTGTTTGGGCAAGCACTAGTGCTCAGTGGGGGAATCCGGTGCAATGTGGAATGGGAGATGGGTTGAGCACTGTGCTTCTGAAACCAGGTAGTTGTTGAAGTGGCATAACTGAATCACAAACCCAAATCCTATCCATCAAACAAGAGCGGGACATCTTCAGATTTTTTTCTTTGCAATTGTGTAGCTCCCAGTCACCACAGTCCTGAACATTTCTGGAGCTAGCTGTGTTAACTATCCAGAGCTGTGAAAAGGTTCAGTGTCTCTGGCTGATGTGAGAATACTGTGTTGAAGTGACCTGCTAAAAGAGCATCAGCAGCAGTGACACACTGAGATGTGCTTGGGGATTATTTGCTGCATCAGATAAAGATCTGATGTGCTCTGTTTCTGATTCAGGATCCAGGGAGATGTGAACGTGGCACTCTTTCCCACTTTGCCATTCATCATTTTCAAAGACAAAGTAGACAAAGTCTGCCCTGCAGGGACTTCATTAGGGATTTTGTCTAAGTTGAGATTTGCTTTGGGGTTTGAATGTGCTTCGGCTGATTTGGTGATGGACAGTAATGCAATTCATTTGTGTTGCTTTCAAAAAGCTTAAGAAATAAAGCCTGTTACAGTGCAAATCCATATTTCCCCCTTTTATAAAGCCCTTTTGTTTCCTTTTCATTCCTTCTATAAAGGCAGACCTCTGCCACTACTTTTGATTTGAAGATAAGATTTTATATCTGTGTACCACAGACTGCTGCTGAGGTAAAACTTGTCTTCAGGTGTGGATGCTGCATACTTTTGAGGTCTGGCCTAGGCTGTGCATCTTTAATCTGCTAAACTTTGCTCTTCAAATTTAACACAATTATAGAGGCAACTGTGACTCAGGAGAAATTTTGACTTGATTCTATTATGGTTGAAATACCATTGACCTCAGTGGAATCAGGATTGAACCTGCTCCTATAAACCCACCAATTAATTTTATGGTTGTGTCAGCAGATCCCAATCAAGATAAGAACCCTATTGTATTCATCATTTTAAAAATGTAAATCTAGACAATGTTCCTGCCTGTGAGAGTCTGCAATCTAGAGACAGTCTTTTAGCTTGTATACTTTTCCATAGCCAGGGGGATTTTAGCCTGCTGATGCCTTTGTTAGGACAGCGTCTACTGTATAGTCAGACTCAGAATAGGAAACTTTTTGGGGAAGACTTCAGGAAAATCTTTTGAGTTATTTTGGAATATAAAAATGTTGTAAAGTTTAAACAAAAAAACAAGTTTTTTTTTTCCTTATACTCTAAAAACCTGAATTCTTTGGAAAGTCTTTATGTTGCAGGCACCTGGGAGACCAACAGCCTGGTCTTTAAGCTCTTCAGTCACCTGTTCTGTTCAAGTTGTTATTATATATATATATATATATATCATGTTTTTTTCAGACAGAATGACAACTTCTTTCATCAAAGCTGAAATTAACTGCATGACTGAAGTCTGACCCATTGAAAGACAGGTCCACTGGTGTGCATGTGTATGTGAGGAGTAGGGGTCTCACAGAGGAGCAGAGCCACCTGACTTCCAGCATTTCCCAAAGGCGGGGCATAGCAACACCAAAGATGTGGGAATTTTCTGAGAAATATTAAGGAAATACTTTTTGTTCTACTCAGAAAGTGAAATACTAAAAATTGCTTATCTAAATCCATGACTTTATGGAGGAATTGCCTCTGGGAAAAGGAATGGGGGAAGTGTCTGAAGAGTCATCTCTGGAGAGATCGTTTATGAGCAGTGTTTGCCAGTGGAGGAGCACTGCTGTCTGAAAGGGGAAATGTGACATCTTTTCTTCAGCAGCAGCTCTTTGAAATGCTGGCCTTCCTGTACAAAAAAAGGTGGGAAACTAAAAGGCCTCACTTTTAAACAACTTAAACTGAATATGCTATTGAGTCCTGCCAGGTAAAGATTTTAGAGTGCCAACTTTGCTGTAGTACCCACCAAAGCACTGTAGCCTTTAAAATCTCCCTGGCAAGTTTGTTGGTTTCCAAGACTCCAGTGGATGTCTGGCATTTCATTTTGGTGGGCTGTATCTTCCCGAACTGTGATAGCCTGTGGTGCTGTGTTTGTTTGTCATCCAGAATGACCATGTGGTTAGTACTGTTCTTGTCCTCTGAGCTAGTACCTAGCAAGCAACTTTGCATAAAATTAATAGCAAACTACAGAGACAGGCTTTTGTTCATCAGTCATTGACCAAATCGTTTTGCTGAAAGAATAAAACATGAAGTAGTTTTATAGCGTACATTTATATCACTATGTATGTATAATAATTATTTGGTCCCTGTGGCAGAAGTGTTTTATGAGAGGCACTGAGCATTCTGCTGGTTTTATGGTGACACCTTGTAGCTGAGAGATGAAATGCGTCGCTTATGATTGATAAATCCAGTTTGGGGGGTACTCACCGAATGTAGAGACTCACACAGATTAAGTGCCTCTTATCCCCCACTTTACAATGTCTTTCAGCATGTGAGTTTTGCTCCTGCAAGAGGCAGCATGTTCTGCTGAAAGAGGGCCATCTTTCCTTTAAGCCTATGTTCTGTGCTTGGAGAACCACACAATAAAGTAAAAAATACTGACAAAACACTTTCTTGCTATGTTCCACCTTAGGAAAAGGATTTTTTTAAAGGAAAGCATGTTTTATTTAAAAATCTCCATTCAGTTAAAAGCTTAACTAGTATTCAGGCTGAAGAGTATGTGTGTGTAGCTGTAGGATAGCAGCTCTAGTTTGACATATATGTTGTCTTTTGATAGAAGAGAATTTGTGGAGTGGAGAGCTGGGGTAGGTCAAGTTACAGCTTTCAGTAAATCTGAGCATGCCTGAAATGGTTCTTTTAGTGTCTTAAAATATTTGTTGCCTTTTTATCATTGCAAGCCTGATCCATGTTCCATTTAAGCTGGCGGGAACTCTTCCCTCGTCTTCTTTAAAAATTGGCTCTGGCCCCTGTATCAGATTGCATACCACCTTGCTTTCTGATTCCTGGAAGGGTTCAGCCAAGCGTTATGAATTAGATGCTTAGATAACATTGATGGCTGCAGTTCTTGATTGTGCTGGGGGAACCAAAAATAAAATAGAGGTCAGAAGTGTGACTAGTAAATGGCACAGTGTGGGCCAAATCCTGCTGGCATGGAAGGGAGGGGAACACACCTGCTTGTTTGTTTGTTTGTTGGTTTTGTAAGAGTTGACTTTGTCTTGGTCCTGCTCTATTGTGGAGAAGGAAGCTTGTTAGCTTGCAGGGAAATGACACTGTGACAGTTTATGTAGGCCGAGATTTGTCCCTGGAGTTTTGTCATGACATCCAAAAGCATCACAAGCAGACTCTGGGTGTTTAGGTGAAAACGAGTTTTCATCTCATGCGCTTGGCTGGACAGATCTAAATCAAGCCTTTATGGACAGGAACATGGCTGCTGATGGGTAGCCTATGCTGGCAGCTGCAAGCTCAGGCACAGCGGGGTTGCTCGTCCTATAATGATTTCATGTCCAGGGAGGGCATGGTTAAAGCTTGACAGACGCTGCAAAGGAGACTCTCAAAGGGGTGGATATCAGTAAAACCAAGAGCTGAGGAGCTGGCAGTAGCAAAAATGGATTGAAGCCTAACTGGCATCTCATCCTCCTGCAGCTCACGTCAGAAGAACTCCATAAACAGCCTTGGGATAATGTAGTACCTATCCCATTCTCATCCCTCCAGAGAAGGTTCATCATAGTGTGGAGAACAAGGGAGTGGGAGAAGTGGGGCAACAGGGCAAAGGGGTGAAGCAGTGAAATCCCTCCTGCATTGAGTCTTCTGGGATTTTACTGTTGATACTGGAGCCTGCTTGATTTGTTCAGGAAGCTCTGCCTTTCTGTTGCCTGCATGAGGACATAGAATCACCACGGTGTGTGTATCTGTGTAGGTATTGTGGCTTTTGGTGATCATGATCCCAAGGGGACCAGGTTCTCTTGGGTCTTGGGATTTTTTGTATGAAAGGTATTAATCTTTAAGCACAGTCATAACTGCTCCATGGCAGCAGCACAGAACAGTCACACATTTTTCTATTTATTTTGTAAGTGGGGATTTTTATATAAAAAGAACTTTAACTAAGTGGCTTAGGAGAAGAAAGGAAGATGAATACTACATCTCTGTGAAAGTACATGGTGACCTCAGGTAGGGAGAACGCAATTGCCTAACTGCAGTCTTGCCAGGACACCTCATCTGATTTCCCTCATCTCATTAGAAGTGCTGTGAAATATGAAATGTGTGTGAGTGGCAACATGGGTGCCTGACTATTCGTCCTGTCTCTCCTCTGGCCCTGCAGGACTTATGTCTGAAAGGCTTGTGAAGAAGTACTGACACGAACACAAAAAAACAGTCAGCTCGTTCTTCTGATAAATTTTTCTTTTTTTCCTTCTTTTTTTCCTTCTTTTTTTTTTTTTTTTTTTTTCATGTTCTGTCAAATTATCAAACAAAGCATTCTGAAAAAACACTGCTTGGAGAAACTCATCAAAGAAAGCTCTGTGACACTCACGAAGTTAGACACTCAGTGCAGAGCTTGCCTCACACTGTGGTCTAATTTGGAAAAGGAAGTGGAGCTGCTTGGACCCTGGTATTTGGCTTCTCATTGTGGCTGGAGTTTGTTCACCCAGCCAGAGACTAACAGGCTTAGCATGGGAGTTCAGACAATACCACAGCAAATGCTAAACTAGACCTTTATTTATGACAGCTCTGGATGAGTGTTAATTATTAGCTGAACATAGTATGTTCTAGAGGCTGTTTGCATTACAGCATGGGAAGGGCCAACGGCATGTAAAACGTGTGTGTTGGTAGGCAGAACAGCAGAGTTAACCACTTCAGAAGAGAATAAGGTTTTTTTGTTGTTTCTCTTCACAGTTTTTATTTATACACAGTTTTTGTTAATGCCATGAGGGATTTCCATGAAATTATTTAGGAGATTATATATTCAAATGTGATTTTATTAAGACAGAATGGATTAACGTGGTGATAATGTGCAGCAGGTATATAGGAAGTGCTGACTGCATCAGATATATTTCTTGTTAATAGTTGTTTGGAATTCTGGGTTAGATGTTTTCTTGTCTCTTATGAATCACTGTAGCAGTTTGCAAAAGGGAAAATCATACCTGGTATAGAACAGAGTAGTTTGCTAGGCATGAAAGCTATTTGTTGTGATTTTAGGAATGGTCTGAGGAGGCTTCCTTTTGTCAGGTTACAAAATTAATGGGAATTCTAGCTCCATAGCATTATTTAAAAGAAAGAAAGAAAGAATATTAAAGTGTTTTGTGTAGGACCTTGTATTGTTCTTTCAGCTACTAAGCAGCACAAATGTCCTATGTTCTTTAGAGTCATGAAACCATTCTCTGAGCAGTGTACATGTGTTTTGTGTATTTCCACTTATTTATAATGAACTACTTCACAGGAATAGCTATTTTTAAACAAGCTAGCAAAACTTTCATTGTGATGGTTGTAACTATGTACTTTATTAATTTACAATCTCACTTTTAATTGGTCTGCCTGGAAATAGGAAAACATAATTATTTTTCTCCTTTGTTAGATGGTAGAGAATGTAGGAAGGGAAGGGGGTCCCGGGCTTGCTAACACTGACCAGGCATTAGCAGACTTCTGAATTAAATCTGTCTTGAGGTTTTGTCCTTGTGGTATGTGCATCTCTGTACAATTCAATTATTTGAACATTCTGAGTTAAAAAAATGAACAGGTGAAGAGTGGAAATGTAGTGAAATGAAAATCAATTACTTTGAGTTGAATACTCCATGAACAGTCCTCATAGAAAACACATGGAATGTGGTGCAACATCTGATTGATATAATTTTGAGGTCACCTCCTTATTTGGCCCTGAACTAAATTATTTGAGCAAGGCAGGCAGCCTCCCCTTTCACAGGAATGCAGGTTACTTTCCATAGCTGTTCCACTTGGGTATGTTTGGTATTTGTGTCAGCTTTCGACAAAGACATCTAGCAGCTTTAAGTATGGTGCAAGGAAATGTTTGCACTAGAAAATTGATAGAGAAGTCAGTTGCTAGAATAAAAGTATGCAAAAATTGCTGTACTCTAGGGCTAAATCCTGCTTTCAACTGTGCATAGAGGGACTTTCTAAAAGTCACAGCCAGAAGTAGAAATGCAAGCCCCTTGTGATCAGGAGACACCGCATCCTTTCCATACTGGAAGAGTTTGCCTTCGTCAAGACTTTCCCATCCTAAGCTGCTGTGACAAGAAGGTGGTGTTGGCAGGATGGGCCAGCCTCACCCCTGTGTTATGCTCATTTCTGGCTTGAATAATGGTATGCATACTTAAAACCTGAGTGTAAGCTAGTAATGCTGTGCAGGTTGGTGGTAGTACATGGCTTGGTCGTGGACTCAGCAGTGTTAGGTTAATGGTTGGACTCGACGATCTTAAAGGTATTTTCCAACCTAAATGACTCTGTGATTCTAAGTACATGACTGTCCTGGTGGATGTCGATTCCTGTCTCTGTTGGTCCTAGATGAGCCATTATTGTAATGACGTTGCAGGGCATGGGAAGAAGGTATGGGATTTTAGTGTCCCACAATACTTACAGGACCTGATTCAAAGTCACTGACACTGATTTGCTCCAGCGCTTTCTGATTACAACCAGAATTTCTAGGTGTCCTAGAAGGAAAAGGTTTGATGAATTTATAAGCAAATTATTTCACTTCTCTGCAAGGCTGATTGTTAGTGTCCCTACATATCTGATCCTGCATCCTGACTGCTCTGTCAAGTTAATGAAGTATTTGCCTACTGTTTATACATGAATTTCTGCAATTTTTGAAGGACAAAAGAGACTTAGCTGTGTTGTAAGTGAATGGAAAGTAAAAACAGGATAGGCTGGTAAAATAAAGATGGAATTTGTAAGATTGAAATCCATTTAACTCATCCCAAGTGCAGTACAGTGCAAACCCCCTGATTCAAGGTCTGCTGGTTATGTGTGCCACAGCACTGTCATGATCCATCAAACCTGCCAGATAAAGAGAGGCTATTTTAAAATTTCTCCTTCAGGGCACGGGGAAGTACTGTTCTTGCAAAGATAGAAATTTATGATGATGCTAAAAAAAATGCAGATGAAGTGAATAATTAATGAATTCAAGACAGAACTGAAATATCTTCCTAAAATGCTGCTATTTTTAGTAAGGAGTGCTTCTGCAGTGCTTGTCATGTGATCCTACTGCCTTCTGAGAGCAGGAAAACAATTTGAATTGGTTTCTCTTTCCCCATGGACTTATATAGGCCCAGCATATAATAGCCCTTAGCATCTGCTTCTATCTTAAAGAAAAAAAGTGATTTTAAACCTCATGCAAAAGAAAATAATAATGAAACCTATACTTATAGATAATCTTTATTGCAGCTGAATATTTTTTCATAATAGTTTGTTCTTTTGATGCTATACAAGGGGGATACTGCAATGGGTGTAACTTGCAGCTGCTGCTGGTCCAGTAGTAGTCATTGCAGCTGCGTTTTTAAGCTGGCAAAGGACATAGAGACAATTATCAACTGGAGTTTGCGGGGTCTGGCCCATAGATAAGGGTTTAACATGACAGATTTGTGCTTCTTTTGCCTATAACCAGTACAGAGTGTTGCTGTCTTTGAGCTACTTTGAACATTAAAAATGTCATAGTCAGAAATACCTCTAAAATAAGTTGTTAAATCCACACGGGGTTACAGTCGCTGCTACAGTGAATTCTCAAGTGTTTAATATGTGAAACGTGTTCCTGTCAGGGATTTCTCCTTACTGAGTGGTAATGAGGTACCCAGTACCTCATTCAGTCAGAAATCAGAAGCTGCTCACTTGCTGCCTTTCTTGCCTGCTGGAGTTGCCACATGTTAAATTTAGAAGAAACCTTAAAATCCCGAACCTTTAGGCACTGAGGAGGACTCTGGCTTTGCAGCTCAGTACTCAGTTTGTACAGGTGCAGAGTGGTGCTGGCTTGCTTTCCCCACATGGGATGTTTATTGGGTGGCTCCTGTAAGGTGTGTCCCCAACCCTGGTGAGCTGCAAAGCTTTACCCTGGGAGCAGAGTGCTTGCCATGCAAATCAGCAGTGAAACGTCTGGGCCAAATAATTTTGGGAAAGGGTTGTGAGCTGAGTCTCAAGCAGCAGAGGTGGCCCTAAAGGCATCTGCAGGCCCAGGGCAAGCTGCAAGCTTTGGTGATGGTGGACTTTGGGATACTTCTGGATTAAGTCATGGAAGGGGGCTTCTTGAAGTCACTGGAACTTGAGCTGTGGCTCCTTTATTGTGTTTGGGCGCACATTTATGGCTTAGGTGTCACACATGCTTTACTGCATCTGGTTCTTGGTCTCTATTTTTCCTTCTCTGTGCATCTATCTAAAAGGACTTTTTAAAGATTTCATGTCTGTAAAACACATGCATCGTATGGAGCTTTGTAGAAATAATTAGAAATTGATCCTCATCTGGAAGCTGGATTGGGTTGATAAGAGTGTTACAAAAGTGAGAACTCTTGTTACAAGAAATATATATTGAAGTATCATTATATTTTTTTGTGCCAGCTGACAAGACTATTTTCAGGCTTATTTTTCCCAGCTTTCCATCAGCTCTCCCATGCTAGAGCTCACCACCTTCTTTCCAGTGTTCTTGCTCAGTCACTTGTGTGAGTCCTTCCTATATAATAAATCCGGTTATCAGGTGGCTGCATTTTAAGCAAACCCCACCTGTTTAGACCAAAAGGTTATAGAGGGGTACACACAGGTTGAATAAGTGGGTCAGCTGGAAGGAGTGGAACTCTGTGGCCAGGGGATCTCATGAATGGTTGATGTCTTCCGTGGGTCAAGTCAGTGGGACAGGACACAAAGATAACCCTGGTAAGGCAAGCCTGGAGGACTTTTCCTTGCCTAACTTAATCTCAGCCCACAGGGTTTGTGTTCCTGTTCAAATCTCTATTGGGTCATGGTTCCATGATACATATAATAAAACAAATGAAGGATAGAAAATTGTATCTTTTTAAATTAATGAAATGCATTGAGTTCTCCATGCAATGAAAAGACATAGAGACTTTAATACCATAAATTTTATTAGCGTCCTGTTCTAGTTATTAGCAAACCAGTTCTAGTTTTATTTACTTATATCTGTGTGTTTGAATGCCTGCACTCATGATTGAAGCAATTAGTTATACAAGTCCGGTAAGGTCTTGTGATCTGCTTGGGAACGATCAAAACCGAAAATACCTATTTTCAGCATTGTAGCTACTGTACTGATTTGGGCAATGACACTTTGGGATAATCATTTTTGCTTTACATAGAGTTATCCACCCCTGTGACTGCCTACTGAAATAGACAACAATACAGCTTTACATAGCTAAAACTAGGAGTATTGAAATGTTTAATTTCATCATTTAGCAAGGAGGTACCGATTTCAAGCTATGAAAATAGTGATTCTTTAACAAGTAGCTTATTTTAGTGGCTATCTCCTTACTGCTTTTTCTTTTCTTTCCACAGGAAAAATTAACGCAGGAGTGTGTATTCAGAGAGCAATTTGAAGAAAACTGGTATAACACATATTCATCAAATCTATATAAACATGTGGACACTGGAAGACGATACTACGTTGCATTAAATAAAGATGGGACTCCAAGAGAAGGGACTAGGACTAAACGGCATCAAAAATTTACACATTTTTTACCTAGACCAGTGGACCCTGAGAAAGTACCGGAACTATATAAGGATATTTTAAGCCAAAGTTGACAAAGACAATTCCTTCACTTGAGCCCTTAAAAAGTAACCACTATAAAGGTTTCATGCGGTGGGTTCTTATTGATTAGCTGTGTCATCACATCAGCTCCACTGTTGCCAAACTTTGTCGCATGCATAATGTATGATGGAGGCTTGGATGGAACATGCTGATTTTGTTCTGCACTTAAAGGTTTGTCCTCCTGGAGGAGAGCCTATGCCCACTCGCTTGATTTAGTACGAGAGGGAGCGCGAGAGAGTGAGTGAGAGAGAGAGAGAGAGAGAGAGAGAGAAAGGGAGAGCATGAATGGGAGTGAGAGCGCGAGAGAGAGGAGCCAAGGGGAGGAGGAGGAGGAGGAGGCTGAGGAGGAGGAAGGCCTGATGCATGCTGGGGAATAGACACGCTTTTAAATTTTTGATCAGTTGTACTTCGTCATATATCAGCATAGCTGCCATACTTTGATTCATCAGGATTTTTGGCTGGTGGCCTGCTCAAGTGTACGCTGCATTTACAAAGGCATGGAGGGTGCAGTCTTACTTAAACAAGAGACTTTTCAGTTAATCGCTCTCTGGGTCTCACCCCACTGAGCTTAAAGCAAAGACCTCTTAGTAAAAAAATAAAAAATAAAAAGTTAAATTTATTTATAGAAATTCCAAAGGCAACATTTTATTTATTTTATATATTTATTTATTATATAGAGTTTATTTTTAATGAAATATGTACAGGCCAGATAGGCATTTTGGAAGCTTTAGGCTCTGTAAGCATTAAAATGGCAAAGGCCACTATGAACCTGTGGTAAATTCATGCAAGTAAATATAAAGGTGCATGGATAAAAAAAACCAACAACAATAAAAAGGTAATAATAATAATAATAAATTCTAGTGACCCTCATGTACTAAAGGCGACAATCTCTTTTGTGCCCATATTATTGTACAATTATGCACACCACTCATATGACACTGAGTCCTCACTCTTCTGACTGCTTGTTTCATAGCTTACCCCAGAGGATTAAAGAGAAAACTGGGTCTTCAACTTTTTTTTATGTGTCTGTAATATTTCCTCTCTGATAAAATGACCTCTTACATCATTGTAAATTTCACAGCTGTGAAAAATATAGGAGTTGGAATATATTCTACTTGTTAAAACCTATTGCAGATTATACCAAAGCTAAATGATAAATATGCTTTCTTTTTCTTCCTAAAGAGAATGCCAGAAACAACATGATAACAACAACATTTGTACTAATTTTAAAATTCCACAAAGAGCACATAAAGATTTCAGAGGGCAAGAACCAGGTTAACAGGATCACTCTTGTAAACATGTTTATTTGTGCACTTGACTATCTACTGTGAAATTATACAAGTTCCATAGGGGTCATTGTAATATCTTTTATGGAAAATTGCTTTCAGTGTGAACTGTCATAATACATGATATTAGCACCCTTCCTAAAGTAAAACTTGCAAAATGAAACTAATAAATCTCTATCAATAATAACAATGAGGGGGACAGTATTACACTTATTTTTATTGTTTTCCCTAAAGTATGTTCAAATGTTCATGAACCTTAAGTGAGGTAACAGTATGTAATATTTAAGGGTTTGCAGCATTTTATGTTAAGTACACAAACACGTTGATTAGCAGTTACCTTTTGGAAATTAACCCTTAGAAAGAGGCATTTTTTTCCCCAGTACCTTGAAGAAAAAATAAAAACCCCACAAAAATCATGTTAAGGTCCATATTAAAAATGTATTTTGTAGCTGTTGTGCCCCTTAGGATTTTAATCCAGTGCCATTAAGTTGAGTGTACCCTTTGCCATTGGATATGTCGGGAGCAGGGCTGGTCCCGACACCCTGGCAGTCCGCAGAGGCACAGGGGCTGAGTGCAGATGGGCTTTGGATGGAGCAATACATAAGTTTGTAGCCTATTCATAATTATGAAATTTTTGCTCTAAGGCACTCTTATTTATCTAATTTACATTATTTGGAACTTATTTCTGTTCTGGAATAACCTCTGGCTCGGTGTCCTGAGCAAACGTGCCCTTTCTGCACTCAAGCATGTAGGAGGGGCCATGTCTCAAATGGAGAGATCAGTAATCTCAAATAAAACATGGCATTTTATTGTAATTGTTTATGAATTATAAAGATACATAAATTACATTAGTTGATTTGTAGTATGCAGTTAGACATACTTGTCTTGGGACTCTTATTGCTTCGGAATTTTCAGCCTTCAACTGCAGCCCACGTGTTTGTCTCTGACCCTTTGGGGCTGCTGAGACCTGCAGGTATTTTGGCTGCTGCGGGTCAGTTGGATTTGGAATTGTTAGTCTGGACGATGCAAAGACCGTAGAAGAAGAAAGGGAGCCTCTGGAGAGAACTAGGGTTCATTACTCAGTGTTAAAGGGGTCAATCCTACCACAAGGAAGAGAGGCTACAACTCTCTGCTGTTTCAGTAAATCTGACATACACAGGGAAATTATTTGGAAAGGTTAAAAATATTCTGAGTTAAGGCCACAATATTAGGCCATGGTTAGAGTCTTAATGTTAAACTGACTTGGATTTTTAGCCATAGGCAAATCATTACTACTAGTTAACATGTTTAATTTAATTTATTTTTTTTTGTATTTTTCTAAAGAAAGGATTAAACTCAAGAAAAATGTTATGAGTTTATGGCAGTCCATATAAATAAACTGTAACCGATTTACTCGAATAACCCGTAATGGTGTGTAAATACTGACTTTATGTAAATATAGAAACATGTAATTTAACTTAGGCACTATTGCAAGACTGAAAGGCCCAGGAGTTGGCAGTTTGCCACTCCCTACAAGTTCACTGGGTCAAATTTGGCCTGTTTCAGGTAGCAAACAACAGATTCTGTTCAGCCACTGGTGTAAAATGAATTATTTCTGTTTGTTTTCTGGTGGGGGATGGGCAAAACCATTGTCACCTGGGTGCTGGTAGCTTCTTTGCCAATGCATGAAGGGGTGTGGATGCCCTCCTGCTCCTTATGTGATCCTGCTAAAACAGGGCTGGAGAGAGCTGACGTGGCAAAGCAAGGAGGCTTGGGGTGCCTCTCCTCCTGTGCTGTGGACAAACAGAAGTCTTCATTTTCTAGTGCTGTCCATCTGGCACCTTTCTCAAGCACTAAAATTCACTTGAAGACAAATCTGAGGGAAAAAGAAAAGAACAATATATGTTATTTACTTGATATTCTGTAATGGTGTGTAAATACATACAGAATTCTGTAATTCGTATAAATATATTGCTATAGAATTTTGCAAATTGGTATTATTTGCTTGATGTCCCTTCAGAACATTTTGTTATAACCATGCACATGTGTAATAATGGGATGGCAAAAAGATGTACTTGCTTATTCCTAGAAAGTGTCTGAGAATATCCCCAGAAGGCAAAAATCATCAGTATTTTCTGTCTTTTTGCTAAATGGGAAAAAAAACAGGGAAATATATTTTTGTCAAGAATTGCATTATCATTTCACCTGAAGCAGATCTGTCTGGGCAAGCAGCATGGGCAAAAAGGTGGTGGAGATCCAGACCAGTGTTAAGGTATGGGCTGATTTTGAGCTGCATCTGGTAATGTGTCAGGCCCCCTCCCAAACTTAAATAGAGTGGATGAAACCTGGCAGAGCTGGGCAGTGCAGAGAGTGGAAAGAGAAAAATGCTAGGAAAATTGCCTTAAATTGTCCCCAGTCAGTACTGAAGTTAAACTGCCTGCTAACTGGATGGAAAAAAAAGGGCGTCTTACATAAATGACTGAGTGTAAGATGTGGAGGGTGGAGATAAGACTCTGGTCTAAGAAGTCAAGCATTGCCATTGTCCTCCTGAATAAAAGAGAAATGCGTGCTTAATAAACATAAAAGTAGGAGTGAGTTGAAGAGACTGCTTCTGAGAGAGTCTCTAAGTTTCTTGGAAGACGAAATATGGCAGGAGGTAAGAGAAGATGCTTCTGCATCATGTCTTTCAGAGTCCCTTGCACAATCATCTTAGCTTATGCTCTGCTCTGCCTCTTGTATCAGATACAGAAGTGACTATGAGGTCCAGCTCTATTACTCATAATTATAGGAATACAAATAGATGGGCTGTGAACTGTGCTGAATATCTTTTTGTGTGAACTCCTGTCCCAGCTAGTGAATTCTCACAAGGTCCCTGTGAGGTACACTAGCAAACCTTGAGATGTGACCAGTCTCTTTACAACTGCAGTTTGTTTTGCAGGAATTACAAGGTTTTTGAAATTTGGATGAAATCTTGGAAACTCAGCCCCCTAGTGATGTAGCTGTATATATGTAGGCAGCTCTATTTGTAGGTAGAGAATCTGGGGAAAGAAGTAATCAACAACGTCGTCCTCAATATTTCATTCCACATGGCGTATCATTTACTGATCTGAGAACAAAAACAAGAAGACTTCTGTTTTCCAGAATTTTGTCTCTGTTCCTAAGCTGTTAGAGCTCTCCATGGGTTGTTCTCAGGTCAGTTCTGTCCTGCCTTGTTGTCATCTTTCAACTTACCATAACACTACAAGTTGTTTTTACCATCTGGACCCTAAGTAAGTACTAGTAACCAAACCTCATCTCCTCTTGCCAAGCAGCTGGAACAGCCTGCCCTAGAGTTTGTTGCTGAACACTTTGGCATTGTGAAGTGTGCAGAGCATGGCTAATTGGTATCTTAAATTTAGGCCTGAAAAAATGTATCCATCAAGGATAAGAAAGATAATTAGAGATTATAAACAAAAAATGCTATTGTGCAAGATGTCTTCCCAGCTCAGTTGCGAGAAATTTGAAAGCAGAAAATGTTCCTTCGTGTTCAGAAAATTTTAAATGAGAATAATAAGCAAGTTCCACCTGCAAAATAATTTATAAAAGCCAGTCTTGTCTTTTCCCCTGATGGTTGCTTACCTTTAATAGCTTGTGTGTGTGTTTTCTTCTACTCCATGATATTGGAAAAGATTCTTTTATTTTTCATTCATGATTTCTGAAGTCCAGCTCTCTTTGTATAATTTTTCAGAGTTATTTTGGTCTGAACCCTGGGGCAGGAAAATTACCACGTGATGCTGGGTTAGGATAGGGGATCACACGCTTTACAAAGATGCTGCTGTTGTGCTCAGAGTAGCTGCTGCAGTCCTTGTCTTACCATAGCTATCACATGGAGGACAACAACATTATTTATTCCTTAATATTTTGTATGTTGTTGTTACTACAGGAGAGATCTTTTTAAATGATCCTCAAGTCATACCAGCTTTTTTTAACCCTCATCTGTCTGTTGAATACTTGCTCACAAATATCCTATCATGGAGAACTGGGCATAAATTAAAGTTTAGCCATATATTGCTTAGTTATGCAGAGGGATTTCACCTCATATCAAAAAAACCCAATAATCACTTTTTCTTGAGCTCAAGGGAAGTTATTTTTATGTGCAGTACTCACAAGTAGCAACTACAACGTAGTCAAAAGAATTCTGGAATTAGACTGAACTGTCAAAATGTTTCTCACATATCTGTTTTCTTGAGAAATCACAGACCCCCAAATTATGGTGATATGCAAAATATGCCCTCTAGATTCTTTTTTCCTTGTCCAGAGGGTCTGGATTTATGTATATCTTACTGTTGGAGGCAGTAAGTCTAGGTGAAAAGAGCATTTCTGTAATGTTGGAACTCATTCATTTTATTGACAGCCTCCCCCTTGCCCCTGTAAATAGTAACTTTAGTTAAAATTATTATTGTTATTTTTACCCTTGTTGAGAAAGTAGATGTAAACATTGAAACAGTATCTTGAAATACTCCCTCACAGCTGTGCTTTTGAATGCATACCTCTTTCTTTTATATTTCTTATGTAGTATGATTTCTACTGTTTTTTAGAAATCTTTATCCTTGTTACGAATGTCCGCACACTGAATTAGTTGCAGTCAATTTATGTACCTCTGTCTTCTTTGGTTAAGCCAATTTTCTGTTTCTGGACATCTTGTGTTTTGGCAGGCAAGGCAGTATCTTCTCAGCCAGGACTCTTGTTTTTCCTTTTCCTCCTACCACAATCCATCTTTTTTATTCATAGACTGTAGATCATTTCAGAAACCTTCACAAAGAGACTGTGTGTCCATCTTATCTTCATTCCAGAGAAGCAGAATACTTGCTGGTAACAGTCCTCTGTGCATTTTCATCTTTGAGACATTGTTTGGTTTGACTCCAGATGAAGTCGGTGCTTACATCTTCCTGTTCAGGATGGTTTGGTCTTTATCTCACTGTGTCCCTAATATGTTCATTAGAAGGGTCTTCAGTATATAATGTCAGTTTATTCAGACATGGTATATCCATTTCCATTTCTCTTTTCGCAGAGTGTTCTGTGAAAACCTTTGTGTATTATCTTTTAAGATCAGTTAATATCTAAACTCCATCGTAGACATCACCCTATTGACTTGAAACCTCTTGATTAGCCACTTTGTATTACTTTGTGTTGGCAGCTCATTGAATTATAATGACTTGACGTGCATGTTAAAGATGCACAGTCTGAGTGTCAATCCCTTTTGTTCTAAGACCTGAACTGTTCTCTGAGGAATGAAAGCCATGTACATATCCCCAGTTTCAGTAAGGATATTTTCCTCACTGGCATCAGTCCACCTCACTGTCCTTCAGAAGAAAACACTTCTTTTGGCCTCTTCATCATGCATGGAAATTGCTCCCAAATGGCCTGCTGTATCACTTGCTCTCCTGTATTAACTCTTTTAATAAAACCCCCTCTCTTCCAACCAGTACTTTTTAACTGCATCTTCCTGTCACCCTAATCTTCCTTGTATAATTTTTTGGCTATTTTATGAGGCAGATACTGTCCATGAAACCTGTATTTTGTAACTGTGATTGAGTCCAATGTAATCTCATTTCTAATCAAGCCAGTCTTTCTCCAGTAAAAATCTGGAAGAAACAGTGAAGGAAAAGAAAACTACATGTTGCTACCCCTTATCTCAAGTGGGTTTGGAGGAGACCTAATGTGAATTTGCTCATGTTAAGATCCCTCAAGAGATTTCCATACTCTTAACTGTCTTTCTGGGGTTCTATAATGTCTCATTACTTTCCAACTGATATTGTCTGTCATCCTAGCAAAAACTTTTCTCAGTGAAGTTGATGTACAATGAGGTTGTTATATAATGAACTCCATGAATGTTCTGCTAAGGGGATGTTCTTACACACTGCCACAGCCACTGACATTTTCTGTTTCTTGAAATAAGCCTGCTCTTTCACAAGCTGAATATCTTCTGCTTGTTTCAACCTCTGTAATAGTGTGCCTGCCAGGTTGCTGCTTGGCATAGAAAGGAAGCTGCTGTCTTTTGGTTTATCGTAACTCCACAAAGAGTTCCCTCAGGAAGAGACTGTCTTCCTTGTTCCAGGACCACATGAAGGAGTTCATGCTCGGCTTCAGTAGAATTTGCACCTCTTATCATTCCCACTCGGCCCATATTCCATGCACTTAATTAATGTTTCTATTTTTATGGCCTTATTATCTATCTGAAAATTGCAATGCTGGTGTATGCCAGAAGGCTGTTCTGAGTAGATTGGTGTTTTCCTCCTGGACTGGCTTTGTGTTGGTACATACACACACAGGTACTCTGCTAGAAGCATCTCATAGCCTTCCTTCTCTGTAAGACAAACAGGACTTCTTGGTTAGCTTAAGGTAGGGTACTAATTCCAGGAGTATCTCTTCTATAGCAGCATCATGGAAAACAGGCAAAGTTCTTGTCTCATTTGTCAACAACTCTCTTTACTATCTAAATTTGGTGTCTGTGACATGTTAAAAACCCCCCAAAACTAGATGAACAACAAGCTTGAGAGTACATGAGAACCAGCTTATTTCTAGTTCTTCTCTTGCAGTGCTTAAATAAACAATTAAAAATCAGCCAAGATACTCCTGAGTTGAAATTTTGAATTCAAAGCCTTGTTACTTGTGGTCATATTTTCAGCTGTGATAATAGTCAGGTAAGTGCTCCACAGCTCATGAAGTAGTGTGCAACTGAATACCCATCTCTTTCTTGATGGAAAATGTGATTTGTTCACAGAAATGTAGTCTTGGAGACCATATTCAGCTGTTACATGGGTATGTGAAGCCTCTAAACCATAATAACAGTGCTTACTACCCACCTGCTACAGATGCCTGTTAAACCTCCCCCTCAGCTGCTGTTGTCCAGCTCCAGGGTTAACTTCCACCAAGGCAAAATGCTCACTCAGACAGACTGAGGTGCTTGTCTGTGCTGCGGGGAAAATCTCTCTGAGACAGGCAAGTCATGTCTCTGAGGGGAGGGGAGAGAGGCAGCAAAGAGAGATGTGATAAAACCAGGGTTTATCTAAGAAGGGGTACAGGAAGTTTCTGGGTTTGCCAGGGGGAAATTATTGCAGTCTGAAAGCAGGGACAGAGACATACATAGCACAGAAACACAAATGTTTTGGCTTCTTCTCCCTGCTTTGCTTGTGTGCTGGCCTTTTCCCCCCAAGTACACCCTCTCTTCTTCACTTTCCACCAATCAAGAGTTAAAGTAACTGGTGGTTCTTAGCAACTTTAGAAGATCGTGCCTTGCACACCTTCAATGAGTGATCCATCTCAAGGGCTGGTTCCATAACGCAAGTGGTGCTAAAAGGATTCAGAGCAGAGAAGAGGGTTTGGTTTGGGGTGAGGGGACTCTTCCTCCATATACTGAGGTCTGTGACAGCCTTGCTGTTGACATGAGTGGATGCTGCAGAGCCTGGTCTGCTGGGCTATGGTGGGGACAACAAAGGTGTCTGCTGAGCAAGGGCCACGCCTGGAGCTAGGAGATGTCTATGTTTGTTCTTTCCAAAATTCTCAGGTGGCCACAGGCAGCTATTGAAGATGCAGGAAATTTGTTCCTAATTTATCTTTGCATAAATGAGTCTAGAGCTAAGCCCTGGCTTTGAGGAAATTAAAATCTGTGTGATCAGTTAACTATGCAACTAAAGAATCAGGCTGAACAGTGAGAGGAGGTAGGATAGCCTTGAAGTTTTCTTCTCTTCCATTGTGCTGCACATGAATTAGTGATTTTTGTAGAGGTGTTCCTCTTGCTAGGGTCATGCTTATTCACGGATTTGTCTCCAAAAACCAGTTAGGATGTATTATTACTGGAGCTATAGCCTGTTGTAGAAATAAGTCCGTAGCATGAAAACAACATTCTCAACATCATATTGAGTGAAAATAACATGAAAATAAAACACATTTGCTTCCAGATTGGCCTAAACTAAAAATCCAACACCTGAAGTAGGGCAACTTGGTAATCTCAGGCTTCTTCCATCACTGCTGTCCCCAGGACCTGATGCTTGTCTATGTGGGCAGCAGCAGACAGGGTGCACAGTGCATGATGGGGCACTGTCCCTGCCCCTAACTCACCCCTCTTGGTGTGCTGCGAGTAGGGACCCTGGTAGAGGAGGGATATGTTGGCCCTGTGCTTCAGAGGAACCAAGGAAGGACCACCTCTTCCAGCCTCCATGCACTCAAACTGTGGCACGGTGGGCAGGACCAAAGCCATTCCAGTGTTGGCATCAGTCCCCGAGCTCTCTCTCAGCAAAAGCTCCTTGGGTTTCAGAATTAACATTTGGTTTAAAAATGAGTTTTTCTCCTAGAGTTATGATTCGATCAAGATAAATGGGAAAATTATGCCCCAGTATTATTTTTTTAGGCTATCAGGCAAGTCCCTGGATCAACGAGTCTTTTCCTCTTTTCATTTTACTCTTCCTAGTAAAACCCACATGCAATTGCCTTCTCCATACCTCCTCGAGGAGGTCATTGGCTCTGAGAAGACATGGATGAGGGCATCTCCAAGAAATGTGAAAACACACAAGTAGTTCCTACTTCGTGACATATAAGTTATATAGCAGTTTTGGAAATAAGCTGCACAAACAAAATCATTGCAAGGGGACTGAAACAGTAGTTGATGAGCCAATACTTCAATTTGTGTCGTAATTTTTGGGCACAGTGCCCCAGCTCTCTTGCTCCTGCAGTCTTTGAGTCATTGGTAAAGCGACTTAAACAGCAAGCAGAGAAATGCAACTTAATGGTGAGCACAAGCAGAAATACAACCCTTTGGCTTTGGCTCACTAAGAAGCTATTTTATTTACACAGTCCTGGAAGCCCATTGGCTTCCCCTTAATTTATTTTCTCCTCCTATCACCCCAGTCCTTCAGGTACCTGTAGGATGGTCATTTGCACTTGCAGGTCATTTGTTGTAACGATATTGGTAATTCTCCAGGTTAGACCTTCTTTTTTCTTGCTATCCTTCTTGAACTGTGTGTGGTGCAAAACTGTGTGCAATATTTCCCATTTTTTACACACTTCAGACTTGTCCCATCTCCTTTATTAAAAATAAAGGGGCTTCAATGAGCAAAAAGTTCCTTTCATACCATGAGATGCAAGTATTGAACCCTCATCTTCTTCCTTGTCCCTGCTTTAAGGTATTAGGTTAGAGCATCATATCCAGATATTTAAGCATATCAAAAAGTGGAGATCTGCTAGAAGTGCTTGGTTGACAGGACTAAATCTCTGCACTCACTGCAGTGTGTGATGTAGCAGAGTGTGATGCAGCAGAGTGTGTTCTTCCTGGCTCCTTCAGAAGAAAGTGACCTTGAATAGTAAAATCTTTCCTCTGAAAGCAAAAAACCATTCATTTGGTATGTTAATTACTCTGCAGCTAGCAGGCTTGGTTTTAATTTGTGTTCATGACAACATGTATTTGAGGAGAAGCAGTTGAAAAAGGGTCCATACTTACCCTGGAAACAGGACCAGGGGAGTTTTAGGGGAATTTTTTGTATTTTGTTTCACATGTCGTGGCTTTACTGGCTTTACAGTTGGCTTTACAGTTTTTGAACTGCCAGTTTTCGAACTGACCCGTCTGAATTACATGAAAAGGTGGATGAAAAGCAAAGTAGAGAGGAATAGGTCAAAATACAATATAATGCCTTCACTGGCATTTATTGCTTTAGTGCTACAAAAACCTTTCTCACTCCACGCTGCAGCTAGTGGGAGGCAGTAGCTGTGAGCTTGGACATGTGGAACCGAGGTGGGCAGTGCCACAGCCCATTAAGGTGGGCGACTGCTGCTGCTCTCAGAGCCTGCCTGTGTGAAACGGGCTCATCCATACACAGGGAAGTCTGAGGCTTGACGCCAGCACACAAGGAGGTCCTTGACACCCAGCCTCTCTGAACCAGCAGTGCCTGAGATTCCGGAGGACTACGGAGGCAAAGACAATAGCTTCAGCAGTGAGAATGCATCTGGGGCATCTCAGGAATACTGGGAAGGGTCCTGTAGGCTTGGAGATGGACTTCAGCTCACCTGCTTAGAGCACCCTTTGCTTGCCTTTTTTTTTGCCACCGAAAAGTACTTACCTAGGCTGATGATTTGGTCCTGAGAGTCAAACATTATGGCAGCTGCCAGGCATAACACTGGATCTTGTCTACTGTGCCAGCTTTGATTTTCTTTGCTGCTGCAGTGAGTAAGCAAAGGGGTAGCTCCTGACCCCAGGAAAGACCAGCAGCATGAGTCAGGGTTTGACTAAGCAAGTTCCCTGTGGTTAGGTAGTTGCCTTTCTGCACATTCAGCTTTCTCTTCTGCTGGGGCGTTAAAAAAGGCAAGGAAGCTGAACAGTTCTGCTGCTGTAGATACTGTGTGCTTTCAGTGTTTTTCATCCTTCCTAAAGAGATTTTTTTTCTCTCTAATTCCTAACTCAGACAGATAAAGATACTCAAAGAGCAGTGATGATCCCAACCAGTGTATGGCTTATCAAACAACCTGGGCAAGCCCAGACTCTGGTTTTGTTGATTAGGCAGGGACTGTCATAATTGTCTGTCTCAGACAGTAGCGATCACCCGATCAGGCTTTAGCAAATAAAATACTACAAATATATTCTGTAAAATGTGAACATAATACTCATGAAGGACTATTAATGTGTACAGAAACTATGCAGGCTGCAAATACGCCTTCATCCTGACCTACAACATTCCTCTTACTTTAGTCCTAATGGAGATGGCTAATTATGGTTTTATGACATAGATTATGGGTAAGTGCCTGTTGCAGTTTTGTGCCAATCAGTTTTGCTGTTGGCTTCAGCAAGGTCTGAGTTTCTCTTTTTTTGTATCTAAAAAGAGGGAAGATATACAAGTTACTTTACCAACCAGTTTCATTATAAATATACATGAAGATCACTGTCATTTCAAACTGGTGTGTATTTTTTTTTTTGAACTTGACATACTGTATCTGAAAACATGTACCATAACTGTGAAATAAAAACAAAAAACAACGAACACCCAACCCCACTTCTACAGACATTGTCCAACAACTAGGATTATTTCTTACTAGATTTTTAATATTTTAAACCCCGTAAGTTGAAAAGACTACATCTCAGAGGCATAGGAATCCTCACTTGTTACCAGTGGAAGAACAATAATAATAAAAATCTGTGAGAAAACTTCAGCTCAGCTAGACAGTTTATGAGGAAAGTCCTGTCTGAAAAATATATTTTGGATATGCAACATTTGGACAATATTCAATAGTCATTTTCAGTAAGACTGCAGTCTGAGCTCATGGAAAGCCATGCATGCTACTTCCATTTTTCATACCTTTCTCTTCCTCAGGTGGCAAAACGAGATGAGGAAATTCAAAGGGGGATTTTGGAAGTTCCTGTAACCCACAAGGAGGTCTAAATAACTGAGTTGCAAAATGTTGAATTGTTTTGTTATTCTTATTATGGCAGAGCGGAAAGAGCAAATTTGTGAGTTACTGACTGATGTGACATTACTTTAAAACTGAATGAAACAGGAGGTGGCATTTCCCCATCACAGACCAAACAGTCATGTCAAGGTGGAAACCACCTGAATGTGGCTGCAGTGTATCTGATGTGCCCTACTTTGATGTGATTTCAGTTGCAAAAAAAGGGAAATGCAGGGAGCTGATACTTGCATGTCTGGAGTCTGAGTTACACAAAGGGCTCAGTGCTAAAAACAGTTAATTACTGCCAGCTCCATACTGAGTCTGATTTTTCCTATTTGCCATCTGAGCTTATTTTCCATTCTTCTTATTGTTAATGTGGATATGGTATTTCCTGCATGGGATCTTCATGCTTTACCCTTGTTCACCTGCAGCCTCCAGCCAGATGGACAGAAAGATGGACATCTGAGGACATCCCAGTATGAATGATTCTGCATCCAGAGCTATGCTAACAACCCCGAGGTATTCCCCATGGGAAGAGCAGTGCTGTGGCTCTTCTGAATCTCTTCACCCCTTAGTTGTTTGACCTTCCCAGTGCAAATGTTCCCCATGAGTAGTATCTGTTCCCAAACCACCAGTGAGGGTTATGCTTTTAAGAGAAGTGGCCGCAGGTCACTGTTTCTAAGAACACCACACTTGCGAATTCCTAGAACACTTTTGCTCTGTGTAAGTAAGCTGGGAACATTGTTTTGCTAGACAGAATATGCGAATGACCACCCGGTGCCCATTTACTCAAGTCCTTTGGAATGTGAATAGATTTGCAGCATGGGGCTGAGTACTTCTGCTTGTTAACTTAGTGGAAACCACTTGGCATAGGAATATGCTAGAATCGTGATGCAGGCGTTTGAAATTCATACTGGTGGGGGATCCAGCTGCTGAAAGGAACAGTGAACCAAACTCAGGTGTTTTTCAGACTTGTCCACTAGAAAAGGTTCTAGAAAGTCAGTGCTGCAGGTTTTCCATTTGTGCTCTGACAAAACTGATCCTGAAAGTTACCTGTCCTGATATACTGAAATATTTCTGGCCCAGACAGGTCATGAAATGCTGAGCCACAAAATGCAGGAGATACCTAATTGATCAAAATAACTCTTCTCAATATTTTTGTCGTGTTACATTTTGTCAAATATTAATAATTTCTTGGAATTTAGAGATGAATATTCAGAAAGCAGTTATATTTCTTCTTCCTCCAAACCCAAGTGGCTTCACTGAGTCCCTGCTGCAGGCAGAACCTGTCTACGCAAACAGTGACTGAAATGCAGGCATGGCCAGAGCTTTCATGTTCAGCTTCCTTCAGGTTCACAGTAACCTGTGTTTTTGGATTTGGCTGGCATAGGGACACAAAACAAGACAAAGAGGAATCTTTGTAACTACAGTTTTGTGAACTACCAATTTTTAAAATGCTAAAATTCAGCACAAAGTAAGGTCTACTGTAATATATTACCTTCCTTTTTTAAGAACATACACTTTAAAGTAGGACTATTCCCAGCTTGCTCAATGTTCTCAGTTTGGTTTAACACGATTTTAGCTGCCAAAGCAGATACTGGAGCTCATGACTGACCATGTTGCTTTTAGCTCTCAGAGTTTCAGAGTGCAGCCTTGAAAATGTATACATCATTCTACAGGTAGAATGATGACGCTGGAGCAGCATGAAGGTAAAATCTAGTAGTTCATGAACCACTGGCCAAAGCGAATCCATTTTGTCCCCTAGAGGAAAAGGATTTCATTTTGCATCAACATACTTATAGCTGATCAGACATCTTCACAGTTTCCCAAGATCTGAATTTTTTTCTTTAAATTTCAAACAAAAGTGCATGTAATTCCATAACCTTTTAGGTAACAAATAGGATTTTATGTGAGCTTCGGAATCATGAGTCATGGTCTCTCAGAAAGCTGCTTTTTATAAAATTTAACTACAAAGAACTGTTCTGGATGGACTTTTTAATTTTAACTAGATCTAAAAATAATTTCATACACATGTGAATTGATTTTATTATGCTTTAAAAAGGAAAGGAAAGTGCAGTGTAGGAATAGAGTTCTGGTGGGGCTGGCCAGATGAGAAATTAGAGGTTACAGAACTATAAGCAAGAAAATTATCTGCTCCTTTCTTTTTCTTACTGTGTTACTCTTTGTCTGCATGAGACTAGGGAATTGGAATAAAATGAGAAACCTGTCAGTCTTCAGGGTGTCCTCTACTAAGCATTGGTTAAGACTGAAGAACAGTATCTGCACTACTGAATGAACAGAGTGGGATGATAAGGGTAAGCAAATATGAACATTTCCTGTCTTGCTGTTCTCCAGAAATGGGTTTCAGGATAAATTTGGAGACAGCCTTGGAGTTGTCTTGGTGGTCAAGCATATCAGAAGCTATTGCATTTGCTTATAGACATTTTTTAGAAGGGTTTCTAAGCAGCTGCATAAGGAACAGAGCAACAAATTGTCTTGAGGGAGAAAAGGGGTAGGAGTCCCTCTGACACTGGTGTCAGCTGTCAGTTTGGACAACCCCTGTGGATAAAAGTGGCTCAGCTGAGCAACCTCTGTGCTGCTGCTACTCTTCTTTGGACGTTTTTCCCTCTGCCCAGCACTCTTTCAAAAACAATTACAGAAAGGAAACTAAGACAAATATGTGCTTCTGCAGGCTCAGCTCAGCATGGTGTTATACATCATTCCCTTCTTGCTTATGTGCTTATGTCAGTGTAAGCAGTAGGTTGTTTTCATATTTAGAAAGTAACGTATTAGCTGAGTGGCAGTTTGTCTGGCACATGGTTTGTTATCTTTCTTGGTCCAACTTTGTTTGATTTCATTTTAAGAGGCAGCATTTTCCTCCTTCAAAAGAACATCTCGGCAATGGTTTTTCCAATTCCCATTTGTTAGAGGTTTTTATTATAGAAGAGGTTCCTGATCATTGTGCACAGCTTGCCTAGTACAGGCTTCCTTCATTGGCTTAAAAATGTCAGATTGATTCCATGGGAGCTGACACAGCATCCAGAGTTGGGCTGTACCCAGCCATGGTAACGTTGTCCCCTTTGACATCAATACTGAGGTACTGAGAACTTCATTACAGTTCCAATAAACACAGCCATCAGAAAAATACAGGTCAACAATAAAACACAGATCATATTTTTTGAATTGATAACCTGGGAGAAACTTCATTGCTCCTAGTGGATGTAACAAGGTGCAATTCAAGCTTAAAGTGAGAATGAAGTGGCTTTGGCTTTACAGGTTGTCAAAACACTAGGAGCTTCCAAAGAGGCTTAACGTCCCTGTGGGGCTGGTGGGAAGGAGTTGCTCAGGAAGCCCATGTAGGCAAACCTATGTGATGGTAGCTGCCTGTATGGGACAAGGAATGGAAACTGGAGGGGAGCTGGTGGAGAAGAGGTCAAGATCTGTGTGAGAGTGGGGAAGCCTTTGAGGTATTTTGGGGTGCCTTGAGGGCTGGAATAATCACTCGGTCAGTGCGCAAAGAAATTGTCTCTTGCGGTTTGAGTCCTGCTGGGTTCAGGGCAGAAGGTCTTTAAGTACAGTCTTTAAATAAACAGAATTGCAGAAAAAAAAAAAAAAAGAAATTAGAAACAGTATGTAGGGAGGACACTGAAATTTGGCTAATTACTCAAGTTGCAAAAAGTCTGTGTACTAAGGAACAGTGGAGGGAAAGGGGATGTTCAGAGATGGCAAACTATTTAGAAATGTTGTGTGAAGCAGAAATAACTAGTGAAACTACAGGAGAGGAAGGGGGATTTTTTTCCAGTAATTTTTAACCATAAAGTAAAATTGAAAATTATCCCTGTATCTTTTGTGCACAGAGGAGGATTCGGACCAAGCTAGGGGCAGAGGATATTTCAGTGAGGCAATTTTCAAACCAGAGATACAATTACTGGGAGACATTTGTAAGTTTGTAAGAAGACACGGTGTCCAGCCTTCAATCAGAGCATATTCATTTCCAAAATTAAATATGTGGTCTGTCACAGAGAAAACTGAGCTGGCATCGTCCTCCCTGAGAACAATGGGGCTTTTGGAAATAACTTTCTCACGTGCATGTGGGTGCAGGTCCTAAGGATTCACACCTCAAAACAGCTCCATCCACTCCAGGCACTGTGGAGAAGGCAGCTCTGGGGTCTGCATTATGTCAGACCAGGGTGGAATTCCCTATGCAGCAGCAAAGCACAGCAGAGCTGCAGTGCAGCATGGAGAAGGCTGCACCACCCAGGGAGAGGCAAACACAGGGAGTAATGCAATTGCAAGTAACCTGGCTGACTTACACTCAGTATGCCTGGCGCCCATCTCATTTTTGCCCACAGTGTGGTGAGTTACAATATTGTCCTCCTGATGTGCTGAATCTGCTGAACCTGCTATTGGGGGGTGAGATGCTGCAAGTGAGGCAGGACTGCTAGAGCTTCCCAGAAAGGTGGTAGCTGACAGCAGGCAGCACTGCCAAATGTTTTTTCTCAGCCTTTAATAAAACTGTGAGATTCCTTTTACAGCTGTGCAGTCCTGGAGAAGCTTGAAGCTTGCATGGATTTACACGATGGCAGAGTTTGTCCCTGGGTGTATAGGAGGGGGAAACTGTTAGCATTCTTGTACAAAGAATATGACCAGAGACAGCTGGCAACCTATTTCTGGTACTCACCACTTCAGTTTCTGAGATGACATCTGAGAGCACCTACCAGCACTTAATTCTCATTAGTACATTCTCGACAATTTTTGTAGTTTGCATGAAGTGTGAATTCTGCACCTCTTTTCCTTCACTGTGCATTAGGAAAAAAATCATCATAGAAGACACTCATCCAACTGTTTTCTCCAGCCTTGTGATTCCCACTACTGCGTGCTTTGGTTTGCATGCAGCCATCAACGCCTTTAAATAGACGGTGTAAGACTACTCCACCCTCCCCTTCCTTTGTTTCTCTGCTCTAAACATAAAGAAGTGAGGAATGAGCCAAAAACTGCCTCTTACATCACAATATATAAAGAATTTGTGGCACCAGTCAATAAAATAAAAGATCTTGAATGCTATGATTTAAAGTAGTATAATAAGGGATGTCTGGAGTTTACCAGTATATGATCCAGAGGAAAAAAACAGGAGGGAGGTGGTTCATGTTGTCTGCTTCAGGCTACGTCAGGCTTCAAACTGAGATACAATTCGATCTGCTTCAGGGAGGTACCTCCAGGGCATACCTGAAGTGAGGTGCAGACACTTTCTGGAGGACGGCCTTGCTTTGGATAAAAGTATGGAGACAGCAGCCTCTGCCAGGTTTCTGAGGAGGAGAAGGAGGGGAGGAGAGACTGGGCTAATGGATGGTATCCCTGGTGATTTTTACCTGCAGTGAGATGGAGGCAGACAGCTTGTCCTGGCGATGAAAGGTCACATAACTGTGCTGGGGAGGAGGAGACAGAGAGTCCCCCAGATCGAGGGGGAGGATAATGTTCAAGTGGGTGGTGAACAACTGTGAGCTGGATGGAGGCAGCTGTCTAAAAAGGGACTGAATGTACAACCGGTGCACGAAGGCTACCTGGTTTTCAGAAATGAACAGTTTTACTCTCCTGCTTTTGCTGTTATCCCTGAGGACTGCACTTTCTGTGCTTCTGCTTATTCCATTTTATGTTTTTGCTTTAGGGTTTCCATAAGTTTAATCTTGGAAAAGAGGCAGGAAGAATTAATTTTGATTCAAATGTGAGTTTGTGAGTGAAACAGGAATTGTGCAAATCTGTTAAATCCACAGATCTAGACAGATATTTTCATTTTTCAGCAGTTCCTTGTACTAAGCCTGCCTTTAGGATAAAAGCCTCACATTTCGGGAACAAATATGGGAACAAATGGAACACTATCAAACATTCATCTTATGTTGAAGAGGGTCACCTGGCAGCATGACTCTTCACAGGGTAAAGATAATGTGTTTCTATCAAACAGTACAGTGAGTTTCTTAGAATTTTGTGAGTATTTTTGGTCTCTGACTAAAAGAAGAAAGGAAATGAGCTTTTTCTTACAGCAGCGAATCAGTAGGGAAATGGGTGGTGTAAAAATGGATTTAAAAATAAAAAAGTCACTCTGGTACATGGCAAGAAGAAAAGCAAGCTGCGCTCATATCTATGAAGTTTTACTCCTACTTCTGTCCTCCAAAATCAACCATTACTGCAACAGAAACATGGCCTACACAGTAGATGAGGAAGATGTTTTTAGACCTTTTAGAACAAGAACATGCCCTTTGCAGCACTTTTGGGTCTTCTGGATCCACCCAGCTCTGTCACAGCACCAAATGGGGCTGGCAGCCAAGGACTTTAGAGCTGTGTGCATTGATCCCTGGCTTCCCCAGTGGACACTTGCTGCCTGGGGTGGGTCCTTGTGTCTCCTCTGGCACCCAGGATGGGGATCTCAGGCTGCTGAACAAGGTGGCCAGCTAAGCCCCCTGTCTCACAGATGTGCTTTCCCCACCTCTCTCCTGGACTCCTCTGTGTGAGTGTATTTGGGGAAAATTCCTGGGCTCCAAAGCAACATTGCAAAACTATTTACACTATGACTAAAACGGTGCTAGTTTCCTCTTTCCCTATTTTTCAGCAAATAGAGCAGCGATGAAGCACACCTTCCCTAACAAGGTGGGGATCCAGGTGTCGATGGTTTTGGGGTGCAGTGCCCCCAGCAGCACAGCATCCAGTGCCTGAGGTCTCTCTGGGGAGCTCTGCAGGGAGACTGCTGCTGTTTAGCTCTATCCTGTCCTGGCTATGGGATGAGTGATGTGAGGTGTGTTGGGATGCGAGGCAGGACATGGACAGGAGCAGGGGGCCTGAGGCAGCAAGTTGGAAGCTGCTGCTGCAGGAGCAGCAGGACTATGGCACCACTCTATGCTGGCAGGAGCCAAACCAGACAGTGGGCACTGAGGGAGCCAGAGCCTAATTTTCAGAGCCTTGCTCTGGTTGGTCTTTGGGGCTGGGTTACACACTCTAGTGGTCTTTTGTCAGAGCCTTCCACAGCGCAGGGTAATGACCTCTAATTTCTTGTCAGTAGAAGACTTATGGGTGGCTTGGGAAACAGCTACAACTGGGGCCAGAGCAGAGGGGTCAGCAACATTCCAGCAGTTGTCTTGGGATGTATTGCTCTATGACACCCGATCCAGCCCCCTTTAAAGGGCTTTGTGCACAGCTGAACTCTCCCCAGGGATTTGTGCACAGCTGGACTCTCTACAAGGGTTCACCCACTCCCTCCACAACAATCTCAGTCTCAGACCTTTGGTAGTGCCTTTGCTGGGAACCACTGTGTGCTGCTGGGTGCTTGCAGGAGAAAAGTAGGCTTCAGGTCTCAGGGTGAGCCCAGAGTCATGTGCACCAAATTCCTCCTGATGCAGAAGGAAACCTGACGAAAGGCCATACCTGGATGTCAGTGTGGTTTGCATGACAAGGCTCGGTAATGTATTTCTGATTTGCTTACACACATCCTGTGTTTAAGCCCCAGACCTCAGATGACCACTGTACGATGCGTATCTTATACTGGCTTGGAGGTTAAACTCATACAGTTACTTTTGCATAATCTCCATCAAGATGCAAACCAAGCTCCTCTTTTTGAGCTGAGGGAATAGAGAATGAGCACTTCCAGCTTCTGAATAGCGAGAGAAGAGCCGTGTCCTCTCCCAAACTCTAGTGCTGGGCTTGCGGAGGAGGGGGAGGAAGATGTGCTGCTTAGAGGTTTTGATGTTATTCTGGGGGAAAATAAAAGCCAGGAAGTATACAGTAGAAGTAATCCCAAACCAGGAGGGAGGTGAACTGCCTAACCCCAACAGGTGCTTTCTGTCCAGCTTTCATGGAAGAAGGGCGGTCGTGTGCTTGGAGCAACAGTAATTAAGACTCTGAGGACAAGATAGGAAAACAAACCACTGGTTTTAATAAGCTTGGACTGCCCAGCTGCCCACGGGATAGTGTCCCTACCCTGAAATTCCCCATGGGGCCGTGGCGAGGGTGCCAGACCTTGAGAGGTGTTTGCTTTGGTGGCAGGGACTGCTATGTTTCAGTGATGCCTCAGACCTTCTCTATGCCCTTGGAACAGCCCAGAGGTTTTAAACCTGTCCCCTCAGGTGCGCTCCTAAACACTAGAACAACATTTCATCTCACCCTCCCAGTCCAGCAGAGTTACTTTCCTGTGAATGTATTTTCCATCTTTCACACAGCAAGTATGAATCTTCGGTTCAAACAACTCCCAGGCTTGAGTAAAGATAAAATGCAGAAGGAAAAAGCACAAAATTAGCCTATAATTTTCTAATACCGATATTGCAGATATTGCAGAACCAAACCTGTCCTACCCCTGTTTGAACTCTGTAAACTGCTCCCCCACCGTTCTCCCTTCCAACCTGCGTCCTGCAACCTGCTCTGTATCTAATTTCACTACATTGCACAAAGTGTTTTCTACTATCCAAAGTATCCTTTTCTGTTCTGAATACTCTTATCAACATCTTGGTGTAAGCAGTAAGTCTGGTTAGGCAAACAAACACTTTTTCTCATTGAGTTGTACTTAATATCTGATCAAAAATTCACGATCTTCTACCAATAAAATGTTGAGCTGGAACCATCTCAGGCTTTTTCAGTACACCTTTGGAATATTTGCATCTGGAGAGTACACAGTGTTTGCAGGAACTCATGTTTATTTATCCAAGAACATTTCCACAGAAAAGCTTCTTTATGACTAGCTGTACATTTTAGTTTGCCAGTTTATTGACCTTTTGCAATGCATGGCTATTTGTTTGTAAAAACGATAACATTGATCTTAACCTGCCAAGTGCAATACATCTTGGCAACTACTTTCCATTTAAAAAAGTAGATTTTGGGTGTCAGAAAGCCCCCCAGTCACTGGGAACAGGGTTTGAATCCAGTGCAGCTCAGTAGTAAGCAAATATCGCTAGCTGATGACACTTGCCAAGTGGCTGTAGTAAAATGAGCCCATGCTGGGAGCTCACTTCTTAGCACATTTCCAGTGATCCCACTAGCACTTTCAAGCTCTCCCAATAGTTTTTATCCTTGGGCCAATGAGGTCATGCAGCTGGGTGTCCTGCTGCTCAGGTGGCCCTGCCAGGTGCTGCCAGAGCAGGGCTGGTTGGGCAAGAGGGGTGCGGGCAACTGCTGCCTCTTCCTTGCTTAACGGGACAACTTTCAATCCCCTGGCTGCCTAGTCTGGCATTTCCTCAGAACTAAGTATATTTGTCTAAGAGCACTTCCGCAGAAAAGCTCCTTTGTGCTTTGGTACATGTCTTCCCTGCCAGCATTCTGACCTTTAGCACTCACCCACAGGTTTGCCTCAAAAAAGTTCATTTCAGCAGAGTCCTCACCGAACTGCACAGAGCCCGGTAGGCACCGACCTGGGGATGGTGCTGGCTGTCAAGGACCGCTGTGTGCAGAGTCGGCTTCCACAAAATGTATCTGGCTGCAGCAGGTACTGCTGGTCTTCCAGCGAGTATCTGACTAAGCAAAGCCAGACTGCTCAGGGGTAAGGGAAGTCAGGAATGTGCAGGAAGAGGTTTGAGATTAAGACGTGAATTTCTGTTTCATTATTCTACAGTTCCATATTAAGTAGCACAGGAGCAGAATCTGAATCTGCCTTTCAGTGCTTCCGACAGCCCTAAGCCCAAGTTGCAGAGTCATAACCACTGTTCTTCATGCCAAGGAATAACTAGACCTTGCAGGTTAGAGTGGCTAAAGGAAACAGGTTGGAAAGTGGTATTTCAGATGTCTGTATATGAAGTGCTCACTCTGCCAGTGGTGGTATCTGTAAGTCCAAGATGGGGCCTGAGGATGGGAGGACCGTGCACAGGTGCCCTGAGCACTAGGTTCACAGTGAAACCT
This sequence comes from Myiotriccus ornatus, assembly GCA_036023395.1. Classification (NCBI taxonomy): domain Eukaryota; kingdom Metazoa; phylum Chordata; class Aves; order Passeriformes; family Tyrannidae; genus Myiotriccus; species Myiotriccus ornatus. Next base: position 44,539,766 of record JAYRBT010000001.1, read on the forward strand.
GGTTGGGATAATGAAGTGGGAATCACTGAGGGTCAACAGAAAGGATCAAGAATAAAAATCCACAAGGGTAAATGAGAAGTGAAAGGAGCATCACAAAATAAAGAACTACTTGATTTTCCTTTTTCAAAAGGCAAAGAAGTCATGTAGAAAAACACACTAGAAAAATTAAGGTTGCATAATTGAGAAATGGAAAGATGAAACCTGTTAAAACAACACATACACATGAGCAACCTGATTTAATGAATGGTGTCCCTATTCATGCAGGGGTGGTGGAACTAGATGATTTTTAAGGGCTCTTCCAACTCAAACCATTCGAAGATCCTATGATTCTGTGATGAGCACCTTATTGGCATGGACAATTAATCATTTGAAAGGCTTCACTTGAAAGCGTTCAAGACTAGAAACCTCAAAATGCTACCTGTGGTCTCCCTAGGAAGATACTGCTTCTAACTGAGGAATCATCAGGGTAAATTCTGTGCTGTTTTACACAGGGACTCTAGCTACATGTCCAGTGCACTAGAGCAGAGGCTGCTCTGGCATGGTCTGGGAACTCAGGCCATTCACTGACCTGAGTTAATACCTCAACCTTACTTCACCTCTCCCTCTAGATAAAAGGAAAGAGCGCAAAAAGAGCAGAAACAACAATAGGTGTTAGAAAAGCTGTGAGGAGGTAGAGGTATCTTGGGAACCTGACTAGGCTTTATGCTGAGTCTCGTCCCTTGGTTTGTGCAAACAGGACTTAAATCTGAATGCCAAGGACAAGACATTCTGACCAGTGAGCCTCTGTGTCTGCAGAAGAGGAGCATACTTTGGAGATCTACATGTGACCAAGATGATGTCAAACAAGCCACTGCAGGAGCCAAAGGGTATAAATGTCATTAAGCTACTGGTGGAGGAAGGTAAGAGAACCGCAGTTCTTTTTAGCCTGTTTTATCCAAAACTTTTCCCTATAGCTGATAAAATAATACTTTTATTTCCAAAATATCTGAGGTCTGATTTCAGTATTCACAGTTCTTCCTTTGGGAGCACCAGACCAAAACTGGTGAGCCATCAGGTAAGTGTGACTAATATGTGTGTACTCCTAATATGTCTGCTCCTAACTACTCAAAATTTAATTTTGGTGAGGGAACAGCCCTGGACTTGAGCCCTTCAGGGATATGCAGAACCAGGGAGTAGGTGTTCATCCAGCTAAGACAATCATGACAGTCCAGCCTGACTTTTAAACCATATAAAACCTCCAAAGCACAAAATAACTGAGAAAGTTCATTGGAAGTTGATGGTATTCAGAGCCTCCCAGGTCCGGGCTGTCAAAGAGTGGTTTTAATAACACATTAAGTATGAGATGCTGGAACATGATCAAGACCTAACACAAGGAAGTAGCTTTTAATTAACAAGTTCCACATGCTATATATGAAAAGTAACAGCCATTAAAATTTATTAGAATTAAGTTACATATCAAAACCCCTTCAGTGTTGAGTTTAACTGCTTTAATTTAAAATGAACATTTCTAAATCAAGGTGGCACAAAAGAAAGTTTGCTGAAATTTATTTTTTATACTATTAAAAAGGATTTAACAGCTGAGAATACATGCTTTACTTTACACCACACAATTGGTGAAAATTTGATTAATTATGCTGCTTTCAGCAATCTTACTGTCATAAAGCATTAATAATTTAGACTCACAGGGTTTGTTTTGTTTATTTCCAAAAGATCATTTTTATTGTAGAATGCTAAAATAACATGTAAGCAAACATTTAAATTTATGTGGTGAATTTCAGCCAGTAAAAATCATAGTTAGAATGGAATTAGCTCTGTTTGGATCCTGAAATTCTAGAGAGTTTCATCAAAAGCAATCATATTAAACCAGAAGCTTGCAGAGGTAGTTTGGTTTGATTTTGCTGAAGTTTTTGAACTAGCATGTGTAATAGCATTGCTGCAATAAATACTAGAGGGGTGAAATCATGTTTAACTGCATCCTCACAGTACTTTTGTCTCCCAGTTCTCTCTAGTTTTGGCATGGTGTTTTATTTGGCAAGAAGATACCTTTTAATGTTCTTACAGTATCATAGTTCACTGCTACTACCACTGAAGGACTGGAGTTGGCCAGTGGATCAGATGATGGGATGTGCCTATTTTGAAGTCCAGTTCACAAATTAGATCACAATCTGTGGTTCCATACATTTTCAGCAGGTTTTAACTGTTGCACGAAAGCTTATTTGAAATTTACATTTAAAAATTAAATACCCCAGAACGAAGCTGTACAGAGGGAGAAAGGAATAGACAGGGCCAGACGGGACCTCTAAGGTCACTGTATCCAGTCTTTGCTACTGCAGGCAACCACACCGCAGGGTCCCCTTCATAAGTCTTCAGAAAGCCTTCTCCACTCTGCAGGGCCTTTGATATCGAATTCAGACTAATGGTATGGCATGTACATTTATGATTAAAAGGAGAGGGAGAAAAAAAAGTTAAGTTCGTGCTAAGGTTAATATTTACTGAACAGTGGAAACTGTCATTCCACCCACTAAAACGTGATTGATTGGAACTTGCTCTGTTGCCCTGGACAGCCAAAGACAGGAGCTGTTTAGCAGGCTCGTGTTGTGCACAGATGACCAGGCACTATCCCTGGAGCGCAGCCGTGCTGCCCACATGCCTGTGGTAGGAGGTTGTGGTTCAGCCTTCTGTTTGCTGCTGCTGTATTGCCTGTCCCCAGCACTCCCAAGCCACCACAAGCCCCATAAACATCATCAAATGCAAGTAAATATTGCAATTTTTTGGCTGTGATTCTGAAGCTTTAGGTTCAGAGTTTTCTAGCTTTTCTCTGTAATCAGCAGGGCCCCAGTCTGCTTTATGAAAGTAATGGCTGAAACTCTGATGTGTAAGATCCATTCATTGTGTCAGGAGGTAAAGCTTATCCTAAGAAAGTCAGGAAAGCCTACAGGCTTCCTGGCACACCAGGCAGCTTCCTGTGGGCAGAGAGCTTCTTGCATATGTTTTTTCTCACAGTGTTTTGTATCCCCATGTTAGCGTGGACTTAGGATATATTCTGCTTATATGTCCCTGCTGCAGTATCAGTTGCTCTTGTGCAAGACACTTCACGCAGGTTACAGGATTCTTTGACTGACATCTTGTTTTGTAAAAGGCAAGCTGCCTTTCTGCAGATCTAGCTCTCTAGTTTTAATGTATGCTCTGATGATCACTTGTTTGAATGCTGAACATTTCACGCTTTCCTAACTCCTGCTCCTTCCTGGGCACTTTTCCAGAGCCCCACGAATGCCAGGCTGCTGCGGATGCTGCTGGGTCCCTTGCTGTTCACACAAGCAGAGGTCCCCACATTAGTTAAGAGTATCACTGAGATCTGAGATTCCCACCTCCAGCATGATAAGGCCTTCAGAATTAGTATGAGCTTTAGCCATTTAATTTTCTACTCTAAGAGTCATGCTTTGGAAGCCTCTTGTGCCCGTGCCTTGCGCACTCATGCAAGTCCACCAGTGCTACACAGCACCTCCCATGCAGCCACCCCTGGCTCTCCCCTTGCTCCCTTCCACCGCTGGTGGTCAGGCCCGCCTCTCTGCCATACCAGCTGTCTGGATTAATTGCATTCTCTCTCTTTCCACCTCACCAACTCCCCATCTGTTTTTCTGCTATAGCTTAAATCCCTTTTGATCTGATCCTGAATCACTGACTTCTACAGGAGCCTGTGTGTGGACTGTCCCTGGGAGCAGGTCCCTCCCTCCCTCCTGCTCCCTGCTCAGGATGATGTTAGACTGTGGTGCTTATTGCTATAATATTGAAATTCTCCTTGTCAAGGGCTGGGTTCCACAATGTTGTGAGAACATCCCTAAGAGTGCATACATAGCTGTATTTTTTTCGGGCCTATTAATTTAGTTGAAATCAAGACTGTGCTTTGGGTTTGTCTGGAGAGCATCTAGAACATGTAGCACATTTAGGGCTGAACCTTTTTATGCTAAACTGTTCTATAGGCACGCTATAATGCACAGTATAGCCAAGCACATAGGGAGCATTGATCCTCTCATTTCATTTGAAAGGCATTTTATTCACCCTAGCAGTTATTTAATGCCATTATCTATCTATTCAATTTAGTTAACTTAATGCACCATGATTTAGACAACATATTTGGACTGGAGACAGAGACCATCATGTTAATTGAAACTGCAACACGGTTCAGTTATTGTGTAGTCATGAGAACTTAATTGTGTGATCAGAAACCATTACTTACTGCTGGTGACTCTTTTGTATCCCAAACACTGGCATTGATTGTAAACCAAAAGGCCAAAAATTATACGTAAGAACAATCTTCACAGCTTAATCTGTCTTCTGGATCTTGAAAAGTAGCAACACAGAATGCCCTGTTCACCAAACATTTCTCAAGCCAGCATTTTTTACCCATGGATGAAGTCATTAACCACCATATTTATGAACAGTTTGGTTGTGCACTTTCCAAATGTGTACTTCAAAGTGCCTCTGTTTTCTTGGTGTTATGATAGATAAAACAGGTACACATGAGATACATCTTCCACAAACACGAATGCAAAAGGCCACAGTACATACACTGCAATTACAGGATAAGCAGAGAGACGTTAATGTAAACTGTTACTGAGGAATGTGTGTTTGGGCAATTGAGTCTCCCTTTTTATGTGCTCGAGCCAAGCAGAGAAAAGGATAAGGAAAGCTTGCAGGTGAGCACAGAAATCAGCAGAATAGAAAAGCAGTATCTGGGAATTATCTGAAACACCTAATCCATATAAGTACCTATTTTTTTTTTTAATAGGTCGATAAATGGAATGGGGTAGATTACACCATCAAGGAAATTGGTATCTTTGTTGAAGATTTGCAAATTTATAGAAAAGAGAACAAATGGTAATTATCACTTGATGTAAACCAAAGAAGAAGCTGAGCTTCAGGCACTACCATTAAGCATGCTTTTAAGGTTTGATCTTGCAAAGCACTGAATCTGCTCAGCTCCCACTGAAGCCAAAAGAAGCTGAATGTCTTCTTCAAGAAGTGGAATCAGCAGGCTTAGGTGATTTATTGCATTCAAAATACTGAAAGCTATTTTGTGACATTTGAGGTAAGTTCTAGAAAGATCTGGAAGAAAGATTAAAATCCTGTAAGAGAAAAAAAGCAAGCTGTGACATTGGAGCAATGAGAGCCTCAAAGGGACTAGAAGGGAGAGGGTGAGTTACCAGACACCTAGTTAAATAAGGGGTCACAGGAACCACACTGTGAGGTCTCTGGGCTTCCTCCCATCCTCACAAAAGACAGAAAGGGGCAAATTTGTGGTGACTATGTCTCCAGGAGGTGGGCAGGTGTTGCCCATTCCTGCTCCCTAGAGCAAGATCTGCTTCCCTGTTCTGTCCAGGAAGGTGTGTGGGTGCCATGTGTGTGCATGTGGTAGAGTTTGCAGGAGGTCTCACCCAGAAAACAGAGAAATGAGTTTTGGCAAAGCTGGAAGCAGCCCCCACTGCTTTGCATTATTCCCTGTGCTTCCCTATTGCATCTAATTTCACATTTTACTATTCCACCAGGAGTAAGCCGGCACCAATGGAAGGAAAGCAGGAACTGGCAGTGATTTGCTTGTGTAGGGACCAAGAAGAAAATGGGTGCAAGGGCTTGCTGGGGTGCCTGGAAACCTTCCAGACTTGGCCCTTCTCTGTGCCGGCTTCACCTGTCCTCTACCTTTTGTCACTGTCACCAGACAAGGCACAACTGCCTCTCACTGAGATACCTAATTCAGCTGTGTATGCTTGCCTCAAGTTCCCACCCTATAGTCCTTACCAGGACTAACATCCCATCCTAGGCACAAAATCTCAGGCTTGTATGTGCTCTTTTGCCAGCCCTGAGAGCCCAGACCACTTCTGTCCTGCTTAGTGTGAAGGCTTTACTATGGGTAGAACGTATACATCCTCTACTTGGCTGCTCCTACCATGATGTCTGGTGCAAGCCTGATTTTGGCTTTTAAGTAACTTTCCTTCATTCTCCTTTGGCACTGGAAAGCTCCAGCCACCATAAAATTACTTTTTCCCTGTAAGGCATTGCTAGAAACACAGAAGGGTGACAACATACCTTTCCCCTCCAGTCTGTGTTGGACTGGCTGGATTCAACTGCCCCAGCTGCAGGTGCTTCCTTTCTACGTCCTCTCCGTCTTCACAGTCCCCTCAGCTCACCCAGCCCCTGATCTTTGAGCTTCTTGTACAGAAGAAACACTGGGACAACCCCACAAAAAAAAATCAAGTGGTCACAGAACAGTCATGCCAAGAGTTCTTGGAGTTTTTCTGGCTGGGGGGCAAAACATCTCCACTCTCTGATACACACACAGCCCCCACCCACTTGAGGCTCCTCAAGTCTCCTAAGGGTCCAGCAGATCTGAGCTGAACCCAAGTAAGGTGGTAGGTACAGAAATACTGAGTTTGGGATCTGGGAAGCAGCATAGCTTGGCTGGCCACTGATTGTTGATGAGTCCCATCCCTCTCCAAAATTCATTAACTTCACCAGAACTCTGGGCAACCAAATTGTTCTGGAGCAGTCTGTGCCGCTTGCTGACAGACCTTGCCTGTGCTTATCTGCCTGTCCTACCTCCCAGCAGAAACTGAGTTTAGGGATTGAGGGTACATTTAGAAAATAAGAAGTCTAGAATCAGCAAGCGTTTCTGCATCCAGCTTGCAGCTCAGAGACCTTGTTTCAAGAGCTATATACTGTACAGCTTGAGATCTCTGCAAGAGCCCTTTAGCTACCCTGCCTGCACTGTAAAAAGAATTATACTATTTAGCAGTAGCTACAACATGAAATGGCATGGAGAAACTATCCACAAAGGAACAGGCAAGAATATGTGTATCCTTGCGTATAAGATAGGCAGATATATCTTGGAAGAAAGAGGAAAATAAAGAATGCAAAGTGAAGCCATACCTGGAATTCATTGGACTATCTGCAAAAGTACTTAAAGGGGCCCCCTTTGGGTTAATTCTTTCATAGGTCGCCAGAGAAAATTATAGTCTGGTTATTTTTTGCACATTAATCTTTCTGCAGCAATCACCATCTTCTTCTTTATAATCTTTAGATTAAGGCATGTATTAATTATTTATACAGCTCCATCAATGTATGTGGATGTTTTACAAAGCAAGTAAAATGAGGTCTTGTTCTCAGCAGTGTATAATTTAGCACAGGTAGAAGCAAAACAGGCAAAAAATTTAGGTGTGGAAGCAGCAGTGGAGAGGAAACTAAGACAGGAAGGACTTGAAGAGGAGGTTGCTTTTCTAGAAGAAAAGCAATGGCTTTCAGTGGCTGAGGTGGGCTGTTGTTCTGCTGGGAAGTGGAGGCTGAAAAGAATGACCAAGACTGGGGTATTTGGAAGTCAGTGGGGGTGTCAGGGTGTGAGGCAGAAGGAGCAAGGTCCTGAGCAAGGGCAACAAAGGTCATAGGGGGACACAGTTGGGTTGTCCAGGATCTCTGGTGTGACAAGAAACATGATGAAGAACAAAATGTCTGGGTAGGTAGCAAATGAAAAATTACAGACCAGTTGGTTTTTGAAGTTCCAAATCTATTTTGTGGCATCTCTAAATTTTATGTTTATCGACTGAAGACCGTGATGGTCTGACCATAGGTCTACTTAAAACTCACTAGGTAAATGAAAGAATAACAGCCACACAGAGCCACACAGATTGGGCTGTCATCCATGTGTTGTTGTTCACAGCTTGTGCTGTTGAAGAAGTCAAGGTTCAATATTTACTCCTGGATTGTTGCTGAGTTTCCCATGAGCTGTACATTGGAGGGTATGGCCTTTGCTTCCAGACTTTGCTCTTGCCTCTCTGCTCCTTCCTGATCTGGTACTTCCCACTGGAGCAGAGGTTCAGCAGGAGAAGAGAGGCATAACACATCCTATGACTCATTTCTGCTCATCTCATCTGCATCTGAGTGTAGTTCATGATGCCCACCAAAAGAGCTGGGCAATTCAAAATGCAGGTAATTTGCAGAACCGAGAAATTTTCTTCTTAAGTTTGGGGAAGTTGGAGCAATTTTGCATTGTCTCAGGGTTAATACAAACAACTCTCCTATCCCCTCTGCTGAGATGCAGACTACAGCTTTAAACTCTTCCTCCTTGGCCCCTTGTGACCTGCAGCCATCCAAAACTGCCCAAATAGAGCTGACAGAAAATTTGCCGCCACTATGTGCATCTGGAGTATACTGGGGACTTGAGGACACCCACCTCAGGAGGGTCTCTGCACCCCCACCAGCTACCATGCTCTCTCATGGGAATGGTCTGTTTGTGGCTTTTGGATGCCTGGTCAAAGAGACTCTCACACTGCAGTGCGAAAAGAAAACTACCAGGAATTGGGTATCTTTGCTGGGAAATGATCTTTTTATCCCGTGAAGCTCTGAGATTTAAAGAAAGTTCCAGTTTGACATATCCTCAAGATATGTTGCTGCTTTTCTTGGGAAAAGCACAGAAAAAGAGCTCTCCTGGATCTCATGGTTGTCACTGGACTCACTCATGAGGAGGAAAACTCATTGTCAAACTTCTGCTCTAGACTAAGCCAAACCCTTTTTTTCCTGCTAACTGGATGCTTTGAATACCAACATGTTGCAAGGGCTCTTTCCCTTTCTTTGTCCCCAAATTCGACCTAGTGCTTTAGATCCCCTTTCTGTGTAAACTTTAATCAGAACAGCTAAGTTTCTGTGAAAAATAGTGATTTTGCTGAACCACTGTTTTCCGGCCAAGAGTTGCTTAGCTGAAAAATTCTCCACCAAATCTCTGGGTAAGAACCTGAGAAGGGCTGCCCTGCACTGCCCTCCGGTCATTTCTTATGAGAGAGTCCTGCTGCCCCTCTCTCCACAGACTCTTCACATTTACAAAATAAGAACATTTATTTATTTATATCTTGCTACCTCTTCCTATTGACCCTTGCCCTCCACGTGCAGTTCCCATGGTGCAAGTGTCCTGTAAAACATTTAGCTGTTGCGTCATGGTCGCACTGAGCTCGAAGTCTGTCTGCACGGACCTGCACACCCTGGCACTCCCTTCCTTACATAAGGGTCTGGTTAAATCCCAGGTGTGCTGGAACTCAGTCTGATCTGCTTTCCCATATCTTCAGCCCTGTGGTGCTTTTTGAGCACAGGTGCACAGCCCAGGAATCCTGGCCAGCACGGGGATCTGCAGTAGAGAGTGATAGTGGTGAGACCCTGCCTCAGCTTTTGGGTCAGGCTTTCTTGAAGCCTTCACTAAGATAGAGCACACCAGATTGATGGAAAGGGTCTTAAAATCCAGTTTGGTTCGAACAGGATTGGTAAAGAAGAAAATTACTAAAAATGAGGCTTAAATCTTTCTCTTCCAGACTTGGCTGCATATCACCAGCTTGGTGACTTTTGGAGGTGCTGTAACATCACATAGCCTTTCTGTGTCACTACACAGCCTTTCTGTGTCACATCAGTTAGCCTCATCCATCCATCCATCCATCATCCATCCCAGGTGGGTGCCGGCTCCATGTTGCTTGCAACACTTTCCCAAACAGGGCTTTGCAAAGTGCCAACACATGAGAAATACCAATCTATAGCTCTCCCAACCTCCTGGCTGCCTAATTGCATGCTTCCCCGTGGTTTCCACATGTGCTCATGGTCCTGCAAAGGCACAGAGTCCCCTCCCTTACCTGAGCCCCACACAACATCTAAGGTAAAAAAGCTGCCTTACTTTGCCCAACCAGCCACGGATTTAAAAAACATGTTAAGTAAAACAAATATAATAGGTATTGTCCATTGCAGCTAACAAAAGACCTATAGAGTTACATGACTATATTCTTGACCATGATAGAAATCTGTGTTGTCAGAGATGCCTAGCAGCACAGACCTTGTGGCTGGATATCCTTGTGGTGACTCCTGGAAAAATGTTACAGACTCAGGATTGCACGTGAGACATGAGACTCGAGATCTCCTACACAGTTTTATTTGCTTCTATATTAAAGCAGCTTGCTGGGGCTTCTTGGAAAAGGTTCACAATACTTATGAAATAATTTGTCACTCAAAGTAAGTGTTTTGCCCTGAAGACAACTTCTCCTGCTCTTCCTTCTCTGTCTTTTCTCCTTCCTCTCTAAATACAAAATGAAACGGAAACAAATGGCATCAACAACAACAATTTGCAAAAATCTTTGCTGATTTCCTGGAATAACACCACACAGCCTCTGCATTTCATTGGAATGTCCTGGGGAAAGGCTAGGGTGCACTCTTGCTTAATTGAGTTTTCTTCTGTAGATGTTTTCTGAGAAATAACATTACTTTACACAGGTGAAATCAGTCTTCTGCATTTCTCAGTGCCACTTCTCTCCTTGCGTGACACCAGCACTCCTCTGTTATGCATGAGAAAGCTGATTTTAAAGTGATGGATGAGTCAGCCAAGAAAATAAGAGATGTCCTGACCTCAGTTAACTGCTATAAAACATTTTTCATTATTAAAAAAATGATTTTTATACATGTTGATGTGAATATAAAGTCAGTCCTCCCATGAACATGTTTGAATTTAGTAGTTTACTAGGTAAGTTGGCTATGCATTTTAGCTTTTTAAATTATTTATTTACCCTACAGTTCTTTAACCAAAGATACTTTCCATAGCAGCTTTCTATGTCACGTTACTGGTAATATACAGTGACTTAAAGTAACGCATACCTACGCACAAATCATGGGGTGTGTGGGCTTGACATTGTTTTAAAGGTCATCTCTATTTACCACCAAACATATTTTCCTGCTTATTTAATAATGGCATTTTCAGACAACAACATGTAAAATATTTCCATGTCATAGTCAATAAACAGCTTTTCTAATTAAAAAGGTGAGGAAGGTTTATATTTGGGGGAGAAGGGAAACAGTGGATACAAGACACAGCTGCTGATATTTGGATACTACTTTGTGAGTGTAATATAATACTAACTACTCAGACATAAATTGCGTGCACTCAGCAGTCCACTAGGCAACTGTTTGCCTCATGTCCATATTTTAATTTTTCTTGGAAGTGTGTGCACACTGGGAAAATGGTCACTTAACAGCTGGATTATGGTATTGGTGTTTTTTGAATTCTTGCTATTTATTGCCTGTTTAATGGCAATTCACATGATTTCCTGGTAAGCACTGTCCTGTCATTTCTTGACCACTTCTAGTTGTCCCAGACTGGTTTATGTGCGTGAGAATGGGCCTGGATCCAGTAAAATATTTAAGCATGTGCTTCACTCTGAGTACCTGATAAGGGAGAGGGCTTGGGAAGTACTGACACAAACAGTCTTCTAAGTGCCCGTCAGTTATGTCTGAGAGCTCTTCGACAAACCGGCTGCAAAGATGAGAAGAGGAATTAATGTTTTGATAGGCAGAGTCTATGACAAGAAGAAGCTCAAGCAGGAGAAAGAAAGAAGAAAAGAAGCACAAGCAGGAAGTAGCTCATTCCCAGGGCAATAGTTAGCCATACACTGGAAGTGCTGAGCCACTGACCCTGCCGCAATGCCCATTATAAATGTTGGTGTCCATGTTCCTCACAGCTGGAGGCAAGACCTTCTGAGTGGTCCCTGCCCACTTAATGAGAAAGTCTCTCCTATGCATGGGAGATGCCTCCAAGCATTATGCCAGCAATGAATTTCATTAACATGCTCTTCCTTTCATTGCTGAAGGAACCTTGGCACTGCTGCACAAAGGTGTTTCCTGAAAGCAGGTCTTGAAAGCTCCACCACTTGTCTTCCTTGGTCTGCATAACCCACTGGTACCTCCATGAGTCTGTTCTTTGCCCATCTCATCCCCACCCACGTAGCACCTCCAGTGTGGCACTACACTAGGTGCCTCAGTGGAAACCAGGCAGAGGAAATGCAACACATTTTCTTTGTTCAGTTTATCATTAAATAATCATTAAATTTGTGATTTGTTGCATGATTTGTTATCACTAGCTTTTAAATACCTGTTGTATTAATTTGTTTCTCCCAATGTTATTGATAGGGTCCATTCAATAAAACTGTGAAATGATTTTTCTCTCATTGTAACTGTGTTGGTACTCCCACTTTAAATAAATCATGGTTAAATCCTGTAGAAACCCACTAAAAGAAAACAAAACATCTACGTCAGGCCTCAGTCAATGTTACTGGTTCAAGAGAAGCTGACTGCATTCACTTGGGCAATTTAAGCTGATTGGTAACATTTTCCATTGAAATTACATAATTTTGCTTTTTTGAGGACATCCAGTAAATGTCACCTGTAAAGTTCTCCTCTGTTTACAGACGTTCAGTGATTTTCTCTCAGTTTTTATGCATTTTAAATTAGCATTTGAACTAGTTAGACAAAAATATTTTAAAAGCAAAACAGGAGAATACTTTCCACATGAATATATGCTTTCTTTTCTTTGGTATTTTAATACAGTAAAACTGAACAATTCATATAAGACAAGCAAAGAATCATATATTAAAACTGCTATTTTACTTTTGATGACAATGTTGTTTGATAATGGTTATGCAGATTTTCCTTCCAAACCATTAAATTTAAAACATATTTAATTACATTTACTATATTACAATAATTTAATGTGTTATTTTAATTTTAATATCCATCAGGAAATAAAACTTTTAGCATAGAACTACTCCTTTAATCCCACTAAAGAAAAGCACTGAAGCAAACGCTTTGCCAGGAATACAGATACTCTCAAAAAACCCTCTTTCAAACCCTACTGGCAATTTTGACCTTAACCACTCTGAGTTATAATAATGTGAGTCTGAATTCTGTTTGTTTTCATAATTGCATTACCCAGGGCCTAAGTATAGTGAATTTTATAAGGAGGAGATTATTTTATCTACCACTGAATATTATGTAACTGGAGAATTACTTTCTAAAAAGTTGAATACTCTTTGAAGACCTTTCTTTTCTCCTCAGTCTTTTGAGGTGTTTTGTGACCTGATGCTTCCTTCTATATTGTGACTTGATTTCCCAGTTCCTGCAATAGGCAGGGATAATACTGGCTCCGTATACTCAGGATTTATCTCCCCACTGTACTGCAACGCTATGTAAAGTCCCAAATAGTTCTGTAGACATTCCCTGTGTAAACATATTTGTCATCAGTAAAATAATTGAAGGTGCTATATAAAACTAACTGTATCTAATTCATTTGAGGAAAATACATAAGATGACGTGTATATGACCAGGGATCACAGAATGTAATTGCATCCCAATTCCCATACTTGTCTTTGTTGTGACAATTTTGATTTTGCTTTTCTCCCACAATAATCAGCATATCTTCACTCAGAGATTCATGTATTACACAGATTAGCATCTTTTGGGGCAAGAATCTTGCAGGCATTTTAAGCAGCATGCAAAAGCATTTGAGGTTATATGCATAATAAATAATGAAATTAGGATGCACAGAATTCATAAAACTCAAGCTATCTGACGTTTTTGTCAGATCAACATTTAATAATAAAAAAATTGTTTTAATAAAAATTCTGCATGCAGGACTGGAGATGTTAAGTTACGAATACAAAGATTTGAGGCTCTTAGAAAAATAATGACTAAAAGACAGCGCCTCAGCAGTGCTTCATTTTCCAAACTTGGACGAATTATGGTAGGATAGACATGAATGATTTTCTCATACTCTAATTCTGATGTAAGTCATTACCACAGCAGGTTGGGTGAGTTTTCTCCTTTCTCAGGGGTAAGACTGTGCAAACACAAAGCAGAATTTTTTCCCTAGAATCCTTTTGTGCAGCTCTCAGTCCAGTTCCACTGAGGGTGAGGCACTGTCTGATGAACAGCTCTGCAGTATTTTCATTGGAAAGCCTTGGAGTTGTGTCATATTGATGAAAACCAACCAAAAACCCCAAACCCACCCACCCAACTTAAAAAAACACCCCAAAAAAGCATCTGCAAACCCCAGGCAGTTTTGAATTTGTTCCAAAGCACAGGTCCTGTCCTAAATTTGACGTGCTGCTTTGGGACAAAGTCACAAAATGTGCTTCATCTTTTTCACAGCCAGCACTTTAGGGAATTATCCCACAGCTGCCAAAGCAGACTTAGCTTTCTGAACCCCAGGTGACCAAAGGAACTGAGCTACATGGGAGGTGAAATTCAGAGATGAGACAGGTTCAAAATGCATATGTGCAACATCTTCCCTGGTTTCCCAGCAAGTGGCCTAACTGCTGAGACTCTCTTTAGGCTGAGAGATCCCTTGCAGGTTGGAATGCCAGTGTTACTGTTGGTGCAGGGCAAAAGGATAGGGCCCCTTCTGCCATTGGGTTGAGCTCACTCAAAGCAGAGTTACCTGGGCACAGTCTGATCCCTAGAGTGGGATTAGAACACGTCTGCAAAAACACCTGAGCTCCACCCACATAACTGACACCTGAATCCTGTTTTTACCAACAAATACATAGCTTTAAAGAAGGGTGGGTGGAGAGGGGAAGAAAAGCATGTTCACAAAGTTGTGTAAGCTCATTTCTGTGCACAGCTTGATAGTTGCAATATCAGTTATGCTCCTCAGCTTCCAAGAAACAGCTGACCACAAGGATGAAACTTGTGTGGGAGGAAGAGGGAGCATGCTTGGCAGCTGCCCTCAGATGCAGAAATCGCTGCCACAGGAGGACAGGTTAGTAACAAACTGGACTTATTTGGAGCACAGTGTAAGATTTCCCAGTTTTAGCCTCAGTTTCTTCCATGATAATATCTCTGAGAGGGGAAAAAGGAAGGAACAATGGTAAAACTTTGCTCTCTGTGCAATGTTCACATTTAAAAGATACTTGTTTACGATAATGATGTGGAAAAGTTGTTTTCTCCTGTATATCTGAAAGGCTTGTTGTCATGATTTGCGTTTTCCCTGGTATTAAACTAACCTAGGTATATAGTGCTGGATACCAGTACTCTCAAAGGACATTGTCCCAGTGAGAGCTACAGTAACTCTGAGGGAAGGGAAGATTATTCCCCTTTTTTCTGGATGTATTTTAGGATTATCAGGAAATAACAGTAATAAATAAAAAAATTGTAGTCTTATGGTTTCACAAAGAGGAAATATTAAACTTGTGGTACCTTGGAAAAAACAATATGATAAACAGAGTTTTATGGTTGTTTAAAACATTTATGAATTTAAAGTCTGATTTTTCTTTTCCTTAGGCCTTTACACGCTGCTGATATAGAAAGAACAGTCATCAGTCATTTTTAGCTGCTGCTTTCATAAGTAGGAACCAATAAAACATTTTAGGTTGGACACATACACGTTATGTTTAGAACAACCACCCACTACCTACCATATGCTGTCACACTCTCTTCACAGAATGACAGACTGAGTTTCCCCACTTGTTTCAAGGTGTTTCTCTTTAATACCTTCCTCCTTGCATTTAATTTATTTTAAAATTTGCAAATGGCAGATACTATTTCTTTTCTAAAGTAGACTAAATGCAGGAACTCAGTGTTTCATGGTATCGCATTTTCCAGCTTTATATTACCTATTTCATAAAGAAAGTTTACTGAAATGGGCCAAGCTCTACAACTAAATTGAAAATCTAGTACAAAGTACCTCATTATAGCATGTGAATGAGCTACAGAGTACCCAAGTGTCTGGGGCCCAATCCAGCAAACCACTTCGCAAGCATGCAAAGAGCCTTGGAAAAAAAGAGAAGTCATTGTGCAAGGCTGCAAATGTTTGCAGAACACACTGTAGGTATTTTTCAAGATTGGGCCAAAATGCTCATGACTTTACAAAACTGATAGTTAGTGAAATGATATGATATTCTTTATGCTGTGATCTTATCTACAGGTTATTTCGTAATAGCTATATTTTCCTCTTTGTTGAGGCTTATGAAAGAGCAGTAAATGGTAAACTCGGCCAGTGCATAGCTCTGTGTCTGGTGTGGTATGGAGGGCTGAACTGCCTGTAAACAGTGCTTCTAAGGCTCCCCCATGAGCAAGGAAACTGCTGGGTCTGTCCAGCAGGGTTTGAACTGCCATCATGGAATTCACAGAAGGGTTGATCCTTGGTTTGTGTGTGCTGAGAAAGTGCGAGGGTAAACTAAAGTTAAAATTGATCCACAGTCCTGGCAAGCATGGCAAGGTGGAATTCGTGGGCGACACATGGTGGAGGGGGCCAGACCACACATGTTCTGGTGCTAATGTGGTCATTAAGAGTTTTGTAAACCTTCCTTCCTGAGTCTAAGAGGACAGTTAACCATACAGGTTTTCACTGAATCACATCAGTGTGCAGAATACTTTTGAGATGAGTGGACTTTTTTCATCTCCAAGACGCATTCTGCATTTCTAACCTGCCTCATTAAAATGGATCTGGCAAATCTGAGGTACCCCCAGCTGGTGGGGAGACTGCCTGGTAACCAGGACAATGTTCTGATTTTATTCTCTGCCACACCATCTTTTTCTACCCGTCTTATGCTCTTGCACTTTTTTCTTTGAATACTTCCAGACTCTGCATATACATGAGCAGAACAATACAGATTTAACCCATGTCCTCAGAAAGTGGGTTAAACCACAGACTAGCGCACGGCTGCTTGCTGCACACTGCTACGGGAACAAAGTGGAGGACACGGTGTGACTTCAGCTTATGGAGAAAACAGTCATTCCCTAAATACGCAAGTGATTACTTTTTGAAACAGAACTAGCCTCATGGAAAATGCTATTTATTGCTAAGCTTTCACAAAGGTTACTGTAATTATAGAACCATTAGGCAGCAGGATCTATGGGGCAGGGTCTTTATCACCCTGAGAGGCAACTAATGCACTCGGAGATACTCTAAGCAATGCCACCAAGCCTCATCAGGCTGTCCAGGAAGTCTACAGCATGCTCCCATGCTCACTGAATCAGCTAGATATATAAAGAGAGTAATCTGAAGAGCAATAGCTGAGCAGTAAATCAGATGGTAGGGAAGAGAGTGCATTGCCTAGTTGTAAAATGTGATTTTTCTGAGGTGGTGGTTTTGGGAGAGACTTTCAATTGACAGGTTGTATTACTGGATCAGTTTAGCTCAGAGGGAAGTTCATACTAATGCAGCTCTTTCTTTGCAAGAGAGTAGTTAGAGTGATGCTTGCGATCTGCCATTCTTCAGAGTCTCGAAATACAGTCCTTGGCAGAGTGGCAAATGAGACAATTTACCAGTACAGCATATTTACTCCACTGATAGTAGTACGCTGTAATCACAAAAGACCTTTCCCACATCTATTCTCCACCTGCTCACCACTCTCTTCTAGCCTAGATGCCTCCTAAAATGCCTCTCTTCCCATGTTGCCTACCAGAAGGGAGTATATTAACCAAAGAAACCCACCTTGCTGTGGAGGTGTCATGCTGGTCACACACTTTAATTACTGTGATGATATTTTGGTAATCTTTGACTTTCCTTGCCTCATCAACTGAATTGTCAATCCGTGTCACCGGTTGCCTCATGCGTAAGACTGGATTAAACATGGTGAGGCAAGGGCCAAATAATTTGATTATTTTGTAAAGCTTAGATCTGACCTCACTTAAAAAACAATAAACCAACATGCCATTCTTTTGCAGAGGAGGATTACTGTAACTTTTAAAACACTTGTAAAGGAGGGAAACTGAGGGATGAAGCAACTTCAGTGTTATCCAACATGGCACTGCTGGGTCTAGGAGTAAAGAGAGCTCCATGTCCTTAGTTCAGAGCTGCTGGAAACCTATGGCTCCTTTACTTAACAGCTGCTTGGGAACCAACAGAGCCTCAGGATCCACTTTTTCCAAAGTACCTAATCATGTATTTCCATCTTGCAATTTACCCATTAATATTTAAAGAACCCTCTAGCAACACATTTTCAAGAGCAGCTATGTCAAACTGTCATGGTGTCAATTCCTTTGCTGAATTTGCTAGGTATTCAAGTGGAGCGCATCAGTGTTGTGTGTGAATTCTAAATAAGCATTAAAGAATGACTTATTCCTAGTGTTACCATTGCTCCTTACGCAGGCCTACTGCAAGGTATGTGTTGTAATTCTGTTACCAGCACAGCCCATTTCTGGGACAAGTTGCATGCAGGAGGTGGCAGAATGTGGTCTCACCTGTGAATACTTTGAAAATCATCATTTATTTTGTGGAGCCGAGGTGAATACTATTCCTGTGAAAGCAGAGCAGGCAGTCATCAGCTATACAATTTCTGTTGCGATCACTGTCCTTAAGCATTAGAATATGCAAAAGCAAAAGAGCCCCACGAAGGGTCTTAGAGTCAGCACTGAGAGTGGAACACCCAGCAAATAACTATACAATCTCTGTGCCTGTGTGTGAAGACTGGGAATCACACCATTATCATGTAGGTGAGGAAAGGGGGAAAAATCTAAGTTGCTAAATGAAAATAAGAGAGACCATGAGGACAGAGATTTATGGAGAATAGATGTTTCAGCTCCAGGCACAATGCTCATTTTTTCAAAAGCAACAAATCTGTAGAGTAGTTAGAAAATGTAAAGCACAGTATAAATGCTAAGGGAGATTTGTCCTGATGATTTATACTTATATAACATTCCTTTCCCATTAAATTTACAGCCATTTAACAATACCTATATTTTTGATCTGTTTGTTTTGTAAGAGTAATGCACCCAGTCCCATTAAGGAGAAATGAATTAGATAAGCAAACTCCTGGAAGGGAGCACAGTTGGACAATTCTGAGACAAGTCTTATGCTTTATTCTTACAGGATTTACAGGCGAGTGGGAATATTGAAGAGGAAAAAAAAAAAGCTGGCATTGTTGCAAGAACAGTTTGGAGCTCATCAGACAATCTATGCATATTTTCACAAATATTTGGGGTGGGGGGCAGGGAGAGAAAAGTACATAATTTAGACCTGCAAAGAGGCATGTTTAACTTGCACTCTACTCTGACCACTTACATGGAACTTTACTCCCCTCCACTCTCTAAACACAGATAATTGCCATGGCAACCACTGTATTTCAAGACTCTTACACATATACTCGCACCTTTCTTAAAGAAACACAGAGCACAACAATGCGAGATCGACACAGTAAATCACTGGGCTATTTTTTATTTGTTGTTAGCTAACTGTCAGGATTTAGGGAAGAGCTGGAGACTTTCAACCCGTATCAGTTTCAGGCCAAAACCAGAAGATGTTTAGACAGACACTTTGACATCTTACTAAAAAACTGGATGTTGTTTAGTAAGTCTGAGCAAAGGAATGACTGATGATCTCTCTGGGTGCAGGCTGAGAAGATTCCTGAGCTAGGGAAGGAGATTAAGGGCCTAAAACTGAAAACCAATGAGCCACCTTTAGGATTAGACATTAATTTATCAGAGCAAGGACCTGTGACACTTGAG
Source organism: Myiotriccus ornatus (assembly GCA_036023395.1). NCBI lineage: Eukaryota > Metazoa > Chordata > Aves > Passeriformes > Tyrannidae > Myiotriccus > Myiotriccus ornatus. The sequence continues at coordinate 44,559,056 of JAYRBT010000001.1, forward strand.
GAACTCCCTGGTAACACAGTGAACTTTCAACATCACCAGCCCCAGAGGGTAAATGCACTGGATTGGGTGTCTGCAGCTCCAATGCTACGTGCTGTTTTCAAGTTTTTATTCCGGTAGTCCTACTGAAATATAGACCCTGTCTGCTAGGTACAGTGCAAGCACATGGCAGGAAAAGCCCTCTGCCTCCAGAGCTTACGATATGACCTGCTCAGAGAAACACCCCAGCCTGTCACACCTGGGTGCACAAAGGGTGGGGAGCGAGATTGGTGCTGAGGTGTGAGGCAGGTGCAGAGCCAGCATTGCCAGTACCAGCCCTGTCCTTGCCCTCTGCTACCTTTCCCCGAGGGTTTCCTTATTTACTTCGAGTGTCTGACATGGGTCCAGGAAAGTGGCACCTGAGGGAAGGTGCCAGGCCTTTGCTCTGAGGGCAGCATCCAGTGTGCAGGTATAAACATTGGTGGTTGTTTTCCTCTGGTTATCTTTGATTAACGAATCAGGAAATAATATCAGTGTTTTGTTTGGGAGAGGAACCTACTTTATGGATTTTCTTTTTTGTGTGTTAATGATCTTAATCTCAGTGTTTGCAGTCTGGACTTCTATCTCAGTTGGTTCTCACGTACTTTATGAAGCATTACTAGATGTCGTTAAGAAGATGTGAACTTTCAAGGAAGAAAGGTCTGAAATATTTGAAAGAAGTGATATCTTAAACAAGCTTGCATGGCTAAAGTGCAATTAAGCCCTGAATTCTGAAGTATTCCTATAAATCAAAATAGCACGCCTTCTCCCTCCCTTTCAAAAAAATTCTCTGTCTGGGAGTAGAGATATTAATTTGCCTAGATGACATGTTAATTGTGACTTGTACTTGGGAGATTCTTTCCTTCCACCTCTGAGGTGCAGCTCATCCCCCATCAGCCTTTGGTATTTGTAATAAATTTCAGGAGTCCACTCTGAACTGGAAGTGTTCACAGCAATTTCAGTCTGCTAAGCCACTTATGTTTGGTTTCCACAGAAAAAAATATTTGCATGAAATAAGAAAACTTTTCCCCCCTTCCATGGAGAATATGACCGTATGAGAATCCAGCTGACACAGAAGTGTTCCCTTTTCTGCAGGTCTGGAGAACTCTGCTTAATTTAAACACACCTATAAGCATCCAAGAGCTGGTCACATTAAACTGGAGACAGAATTAAGAATACTTCTTTCAAACATTCCTTGGAATCTGCTCGTTTTACAGGTGATACTGTGAGACAGGGCTGCCTTGAACAAGCAAAAATCTTGTACCCCGTTCTCTGAAAACCAATGCTCAACTTTTCCATTTTAGCTGCCTCATAGCATTTCACAAAAGAGGAAAGATGAGTGAAGGTTCATGAAAAACAGAAGTACAGAAAGATTCCCCTTCTATATTAATTTATTTATTCTGGAATTTAGACCTTGATGACTTGTGATGATTTTGCGTATTTTTTTGTTAGACAACTCCACAGAAGTCTTCCACAATTGCCACTACCAAAATGATATCACAGATATATGTTGTAGCATTTGAAGTCAGTTTTGGAAAAAACTACAGTCTTCATAGTGACTGAGAGTTATTTCTTGAGGGGACACTTCATCAGGGTATGAATTCTGTTTCTTTTAAAGAAAAGGAAAGTAGTATTATCTGGTTATTTATCCTGCTGTGATTCAGTTGAGTGGCCACACCAAAGAATGATGCTAACACAGGGAGGTCACTCTCTGCTCTTCTGCCACTGCTGCTGAGGAGAAGAAACAGACCACACTGAAGGTGCTGGTGCCTGCTGTGCTTGGGCTGAAGCTTTCTATAGGGGATTTTAGTTAAGCAGGTCACTCCACTGGCTGGCTGGGTCTTGTGTATCTTTTCAGATAAAATCTGAATTTGGCTTCCAAGAGTAAAAGATGGTGCCGAAATTTGTGTTGGAATACCCATCTAGAGGTTGCTGCTCCCCGGCAAATGGTACCAAATTCTGCAGCTCCCCTGCAGTGCCATCCTGCCCTTCCAGAGCGACAACCTTAAGGCTCTCCCTGCTTTATCTCACCACCACTCCCTCACAGACTTGCAGGAACTTAACTTGTTTTTTAAGCTCTTCCAGGTTTGGCTGAAGTTTGCCAGTGGCATCAGGAGTTATCAGGGGAGCCTGACACTGCAAACACATATGCTTAATTTTCTAAAAAAACCCCAGAATAAACACCTTACAGTTTGTTACTGGTGAGGTCAAGCAATAGCTCCACTGTCCACCAGTTGTAACTGTTTGGTGCACGTTTTGTGGGTCAGCTATTCCAGGGAGGCATGATGGCACATGAGCACCCTCAGGCAGGATATCAAAGCTACCAAAGCAAATACATTGTCTATTTTCTGGGAGTCCTCCATCTCACTGGGGTCTTCATAAGGGCTCTGCTGTATAGCTAGGAAGAAGACTTTGCCCTTGGTTTTATGCTCAGCTTGCATTAACAAGAAAGAAATACAAGAGGTAAATGATTCAGTCCAAGTTCTTTGGTCAAAGAAGGACAGTTCTGTGGTTAGAGCTGGGGAAGGGTGTGACCATAAACAAGTCTTCCAGTGGCCCCTTTTATTCTTTCTGAAAATCATGAGATGTTGAAAGGCAACATGATTCTAATGCTTCTTAATGTCACATGTTAGATATCGTAAATGGCTATGTAGATACATAGCATGGGGGTTTAAATGTTTTATTCCTATTTTTGAAGCAATAACGGTATGTGTGCTCTACAGGCAAGAATAAAACTCAGATGCTAAACTTGTTATGATTTAATGCTAGACTAGGTCACAGGACTGCAAAATAATGCAGAAACATAGAGTATTTGAGAAACATATGTGCAGAAACATAAAGTATTTGAGAAACATATGTGCTGATACACAATTCATAGTAATGGAATAACCTTATACCAAGCAGGACAGTTTTATTTGAAGTTCTGTCATTTACTCTGCAGGATGTTTTCGAAGATTTATGTTTATTGTCATGGTCAATATGCCTGTTTAGAGTGTGTTAAGCAGCATTTTTCACAACAATTTAGTAACGATACTTAACATCATCCAGAATCTTAGCCAAGTTGTGTCTAGAGAAGAGACAAAGAAAGATAATGGCAAAACAAAGACGACTTTAGCAAACTGACAAACACTGTGGTTTGACAGCCGCTGACAAATATGAACAGGCTAGTCTAGGACAATTTTGTATACACAGTGTTTTACTTTAGTAAGGAGTACACTATAAATATGCTGCAAGTGCTGTGAAGTCATGAAGTTGTCTATACTATTGAATGGCTATCTCTAAATAGCTGGCAAAACATGAATGTGATTAAACAAGTGGATATCTAGCAAGGTTTAAATGTAACACCATGGGACAGAATGAGGTAATTCAATGTCGTTTCTTTCTTTTCTAGGCTCCTTTGGCACTGACCTTCAACTTAAAACCTGCTAGATCTTTTTCACCATGGCTGTGAATACTCATGGCTGTGATAAAGCATCTTTTTAATTTTTTATCGAGTCAATTTGTATATTTTGTTCTTGGTGAAAAGGGTCAAACAGTGCTCATTAGCCTCTGTACCTGACCTGGATTTACCTCATCTATTTTCACACATCTGAGGTGTTCACACCTTATACTCAAAGATGAGAGAAACCTCCAGAAGCTGATGTTTTAGTCTTGTATTAGACACTATTGTAGGCTCAGATTAATGGCTTTCTGGATTTCTCGTCACCATATATAAAGGAGTCATGGATGACTTGTTCATATTAAAATACTTAAGTTTTAGATGTCTAATCTAGGGTGGAGGAAACTTGCCTTGTGACAGTATACAATAGCCCAAACATGATCTTTCAGGATTTTTGCAAGAGCACCAGTACTTTCCTAACTGTCTTAGAAATGGCCCTTGGTAGATTTTAGGTTTGCACTGTAGTTGCATTATGTTGGCACTGTAGTTGCATTATGTTGGCAATAGTTCCTGTGGATAGTTAGCACATTCAGGGTGTGCTCCTCACATTTACAACGAATGTGCTGCTAGTTTATTGCATAAATCTGTTTTATAAATCTTTAGGTACAGTGTATGCCATTTGATACCATTAAGTATTATCCCATTTCAGTTGCTTCACTCCTTAAGGTCATCTAGTTCTTCCTGTTTATTAGGATTCTCCTCCCTAATAAGAATGCTTTCCAAATTGCTGTTATCAGAAAATTTCTTTAGCAAGCCAACATTTTTGTGGCAAGGTACTTCCCCGCTTGCTGGTTGTCTTTAGTTTGTTCCTGGTGCACCTTGCAATTCTTGTAATAATTTCACTTATTCCACATAACTTTTACAAATAAAGATTACATCTCCCACATAAATTTATTTTTTAATTTAATCTCTGAGAACAAGAGGCTTTTTGAATCTGGTATGATACTTTAGGTAACCTTTTATCCCATCTTCTGTTTATCTCCATGTCTTTAATTATTCCCTTCATACATTTTGTTTTCAAGTTGTGCACGGTTTTGAATTTAAACTATCAGGTTTCCAAGTGTCTAGATCCTTTCCCCTTCACATTAAGAATGAGGCTTTCTACTTTCTTGGACATTTTGGTATGATGGATTTACTGGAATCCCATGCTATGTGTGCATTCTTATGTTCCATTCTTTTCTCAGCATAATGAAAATGCTGGCAAAAGGTAGATTTTCAGGTTCTCCACCCTGCCTGCTCCTAAGCGAATAACAAGGGGTGTTGTCAGTGCTCAGAACTGTGTGCTTTTTAGAGGCCACCACTTTGACCACATGCCTTTCCCCATTTCATCATGGAGCAGATCTGCACTGTCAGCTGCACTGAGACGAAGAGAAGACACACAGATCTGGGAAATACGTAGACTACTGAGCGATTTAGAGTCTGTCCAGTCAATTCATAGCCAACTACTTCATTCTCTCTTGTTTACTACAGAAATAAATTTTTTTTGGCCATTTCCTTTCATTCTCTTTGCAAGGTCAAACTCAACTTGCACTTTGACAATCTCCTTGTTATTCTGAGAGCTTTTGTGTTTCAGTATCTCCTTTTCACTTTTGCTTCTAGTATCCTTCTTGGTGTTAGTTAATTTTTTTTTATTTATTTTTTTTTCTTGGAAGTGGTTTATGGAGAGTCTTCCCCTTTACTCCTTCATTTATAAATAATCAAAATAGCTGTGATGACCATGCACCCACTCTCCCCTTTGGTGTAGTTAGTATCCCCTGGTTCCTCAAAATCTTCCTGATGACTCACAATTTCTGTCAGAGAGATTGAATAGCCATCAGCACCCCCTCATAGACCCTGGTTGGCATTTAGCATTCCTGCCTTTTGTCATCTCTGTTCTTGGGGTCCCATCCATCCTTCAGTCCCACCGAAACATGAAGCCTGGTGGATGGTATACTCAGGGCCTCACTAGTCCTTTAGGATCAAACCCAGCATTCCTTCTGCTTTCCAAGCTAATTTCTGTGAAAAGCTTTTCTGTAGGCCTTCATTCCATCAACTGTGGCTGGTGGAATGAATCTTTGATGAAGAAATCCCTCCACTGTTCACTTGAGAAGGTTTGAGTACTCCAGGTAATAGCAATATTTGTTATTCGGTCTACACCTGAAGGCTGACATACTCCTGACTTCCTCTTCACAACGTGCTTCTGCTATTCTCTCTCTTTACAGTAAGAGACTGTCACATCCTGGTCGCTGTGTGACCAACCATTAGCCCAGCACTGCCAAGTCCACCACTACACCCTATCCCTAAGTGCCACATCTATGTGTCTTTTAAACACCTCCAGGGATGGTGTTCCCTGGACATCCTGTTCCAATTCTTAACAACCCTTTCAGTGAAGAAATTTTTCTTAATATCCGGTCTAAACCTCCCTCTGGCCTGGCAGTCAGAGGTCAGAACTAGCTCCTGGATGACATGAGGTCTGGTCCCTGCTCTACTCTAGTGACTTTATGTCTTATTTTCCCGATCTCTAAGGAAGTACAAGGTTATCAAAATCTTTGTAAGGCACATTGAGACCAAAATGCATTTTAATTTCATGAAGTTATGCATCCAGAAGTTTTTGTGATTTTACTTTGGAACCAAGCTCTGAAAGCCCAGGGCTAGTGTAGTAGTGCATAAGCAGCATTACTGTGTCAGTGAGTTGATGGTATTGCTTCCCAGGGGAGGATGGATATCACAGGGGAGGACGGCTGCCCCACCCAAAAGGAACTGAAGTTCCTCGCTGCCACCTCACTCTTTGCCATCCACTCCTGACTTTTACCTTGAGCTGGCTCTTGCCTCCTGTCAGACCCCTCCATATCAATTCACTGAACCAACCCTCCGAGCTGGGCTGTAGGAGACAGGCTGAGATGGGTGAGAGAGATGGGGAGATAAACCACCTTCTTTTGGACATTTTTCTGTTAGTTCTGTCTCTACCTTAAGTGCATCACGATGGAAACTGAACCTGTTGAATCACATTCAGTCCCAGTGAAGCTTTATTATTTTTTAATGTTTCTATCTCATTACTTGTGTTTTTAAGCAGCTATGACATTGCTTCTTTCATAACATAATAATTTCAAGCTGCATCGATATGTATGCTACAATCTGAAGTCCATGACGTAATTTTTCTGAACAGTTACATGAAGAGTTCCTCAAAGGAGTAGTTCCTGTCCATTGCAAAAGAATATGGAAAAGTTTGCTTTTATTACTTCAGATTTTCTGGTTTACGGGTTTTTGTTTGTATTTAGTGTTACAAATCCAGATGGTTTTCAATAGATACTGGTGTAAAAAGAGGGAATTGTGTAAAGGAATAAAATTAGTTTGTACTTCATATGCATGCTGTGTTTCAATTAACATACATTAAACTCAAATACTTAGGAAACAGTTGGAAGAAATGCTCCTTTGTGAAAAATCAATATCTGTGTTTGATCTGTGGTATCCTAGCCGTTCCTCTGGGAAGTCAAGGTCTCCCTCCAGGAAAAAAAAAACCAAGTGAGATAAATGTTAGATGGTAAATAGGTTTTATTAGACCTTGGATATTTAACATGCAAGAAAAATATTTCAGTACAGTTAAATTAAAATAGAACTTTCCTAGGGCTTTGAATATTCCTTTGCGTATGAATAAGTCATGATGCTGTGAACTGTCTTCACTGAAGGATGGAAAAAATGGAGAATCTCAGCTGTGAAAAGCATTCCTTATTTACACAGTTACATTCAACAACAGCAAAATGAACACTGAAGGACATAGGCTAAATAAACTACTTTCTGCACAAAAGGTTTTTTTCTTTTTTTTCTTTTTTTTTTTAACTACTGAACTTTTTCAATATAAAAGGCTTACTCCAAGGTGCAATTTCTTTAAGGTAATGAACATGTATTGAAATTTGTCCTTCATCTTCTGACCAGTATCCCATTATGGTTAGCAGATCTAAATATAGCTCTTGCCTACGGTCAGAGAACATAGTAATTTTACAGGTTTTTATATATTTTCATTCTACTTATCCAATTTGTTTCACCCTTTTCAGGCTTCTGACACCCACATTGTCAGACATGAAGCTTTGCACACATTTTTTCTGTGAAAATAATGAGTGAGGTAAAATCCAGAAAAGTTACAGCTCACGTTTAGGAAAAGCACAGATGTGAAAGCTTTTTTCTGGCAGTTATAAGTTCACCATTTGGGCAGCTTAATTAATATGTGTACTTTTATTATTTTATATATGGAATTATTTTTACTTTCATCCAGTACATGGTGAACAATTACGATTTTTGTAAATCTGTAAAACTTATGAGACCAGATTTATATGGCTGTATAGACTTACATTGTTGAGTGTTTGGAAATCTTAGCAGTAAAGTGAATCTCCTGAAAACTAAGCTGATAAGACTTCAAAAAGCTGGAAAGATTTTTAATCTGGTAAAAAAAAATTCCAGAAATTTAGTATATCAAGGGTACAAGGTAACTTGTTTAAAGTGAGATCTGTCTGCCTCTGTTATCATTACTGTTTCCTGAGAGACAGTTTATGGAAGGTGGTTTTATGATACATTCCTGAAACACCTCCAGATTTCAAATATGCAATATAAACCACCTTATGAAAACTGCATAACTTGCCCTTGATTTATAAATAGTACCACACCTACTTGGACGGTTCAAAATTTTTAAGTCCTAATGTAGTCAGTAATAAAAACAAAACTTAACATAGAAAGATTTGCTGAAGAAACAGATAATCATGGGACAGGAAACCACCTTCTAGATTAAAGCATGTTGCCTATTCCTAAGGTAATGGATGGAAGAACTTACGATGTTGGTGAGAACGGTTGGAGAAAACTCAAGAAAAATCTCTCTTACCAAGGCATGTTTTGAACTGTTCGTTTAAAAGCTTGTGCGTAAAAAGTAAAGATATTTGCAGTGCTCAACAAAATCAATCACTTATTATCAACAAATGAAATAGTTTCAATAAAGAATGGCCCCCTTTGATTCAGGCAATCACACAAATTTTTGTGACCAGAATTATGGAACACTAGTACTATCTTCCACAGCACAGGAGACTTTCAGTGAGTGTTTTTCAAGTATCTTTTGTATAAGAGTCGCAGAAAATACCATGCAAGGCTTTCCGGGACAATCCAATGTAGTATCTGGCAACCTCCTCAAAATGTCAGTCTAACTTGGATCATAGAGAAAAGAAACCTGATTTCTCCAAGATGTACTTGTTGCATTTCCTGGACCTAATTTTTCTGCTGGTTCTGCTCACCTGCTTTCATATTTGAACTTGGTATTTTTAATTTCACATGCATGACACACTGGTGTAGATCTACTGTTTTTGTAGATCTACTGTTATGTTAGCATAAAAATGCCTTGAACATCTTTTTATGAGTCCAAGGTCCCAAGATGCTCAGCAAGTTAGAGGCAGTTATGCTGAGACAGCGTCAGGAGGTGCATGTTTGACATGGGGTTCTTTTTTCTTCTTCCCTTTTTAGAAAATCCAAGTCTATAATGCAGATGTGTACTCAGAGAAGATGCTGTGTTTCGTTGCCTTATTTTCCATCAGTACTTTCATAGATATCTCACTTGAATCAGTTCAGTGAATGCAGACCAGTGGTCTGGAAGGGAGCAGTCAAAAGGACAATTTTTCATCTCTAGCAGATTATCTGACCTGCTTTCCATGCATAAATATTACTGAACATCTGACCTTACCACACAGTCTGCCAGTCAGCACACCTTCGTTCCTGACACTACCCTTCTCCTCCTTTGAAACACTGGACTTTTTCCTCTGATCTTTTTTAACTCTGTTGAATGTATGGACTTGATTTTCCCATAAAAATATAAATGAAAATAGAAATAAGTAAAACTAGATTTGACTTCACAGTCAGGTCTCTATGTGCCCTACTGGGAATGCTTGCATTGCACTCGCAGTGCTTAAAAATTAGGCTGAAGTCCCAAGGTCCTTTGTAAATATTTGCTTATATTTTATGCTTTACTTCATCACTGCAGTGCTACTGAGTGAAAATTGAAAAGGACCTAAAGATGTGTCCCTGGTTGAAACATGATGAAATCACACAACATCTACAGGATGCACAGGGGATCAGAGCCAGCCAACACGGGTTTAGGAAGGGCAGGTCCTGTCTGACCAACCTGATCTCCTTTTATGATTGGGTGATCTGCCTGGGGCGAGGGCTGTGGAGGTAGTCTTGCAAAGCCTTTGACACTGGCTCCCATATTGTACTCCTGGAAAAGCTGGCAGCCCACAGCTTGGACAGGGGCACTCTGTGCTGGGTTAAGAACTGGCTGGAGGGCCAGGCCCAGAGAGTGGTGGGGAATAGTGCTGCATCCAGTTGGTGTCCGGTCGCAGGGGTGTCCCCCACGGATCAGTGTTGTTAATACTTAATTCTACTCATCATCTTTACTGATGATCTGGATGAGGGGATTGTGTGTACCATTAGCAAATTTGTGGATGACACCAAGCTTGGGGGGTGTTGTTGATCTGCTGGAAGGCAGGAGGGCTCTGCAGAGAGATCTGGATAGACTGGAGAGATGGGCTGACTCCAATGGAATGAAGTTCAACAAGGC
>JAYRBT010000001.1:44587783-44628888 GCA_036023395.1 Myiotriccus ornatus
AGGTTTGGGGTAGCTGCTGTCACTTTATGATTCAAATGCCTATTTTGTGAGCTGTCACACTGAGCCAGGAGTAGGGAGCTGCTTGCCTGGTGCTAAAACTGACAGTGATGCAGTGGTGCTCATGTACTGACATGAGACAAACCTGAATAAGCTATTTCACTGCATGTAGCGGACACTTATAGCCACCCTGAGCATAGGCACTTGCCCATTGGTTTGGTATATCACTACACTCAAACATGGTGTCTGCAAGACCTTGCCTTGGCACTGCATGTAGAAAGTGCTGATCACTGCACAAGTGGGTCTTCTGCTGAATGAACAAAACAAGCAGAGTGCAGAAGAGAAAAAAACCAGAGCTTTACTCAAGTGCAGTGTTATTTGTTGTGTGTGAGCTGCAGGGCGACAAGATGCTAATGGGAGACCATCCTGTGCTCTCCCCTTCCCTTTGTGAACCTCCTCATGCATTATCCTGATGTCACATCTAGGCACTGGAGCATAGGGAAGTCGTGTGATTTATCTAACATCAGGAAGGTGCCTGTGGCAAAGTCAGGAACTGAATCCATCTCTTCTGGTCTCAGGTTAAGTGTATCTCCAAACCTTTTTTCTGCTTTCAGTGTACTTGGCCTTTCCCACACATCATCCCACATCATGGGACAAATGCTGTACAGTTACAGTCATGCAACTCTTGTTTATGGCTGTCTGGCCATTTTAGTTTGGTCTAGGAAGGGCTAAAGGAGTCTAATGATCTTCCTTCTGTTAGCTCAGTTTATTCGCTTACGTGTGTGTTCTCACAAGAAATCAGAAGAAATTAAAAAACCCACTATATTATTACTCAGAAATGTTTGAAGGTGCAGGGTTATACAGCTAAAGCATAACACCAGGCACTTCAGGGACATATCTCGCTCTCTTAAGAAGATGTCCTTTCAAATAGAAGCAACAAGGCTAGCCCAGTTGCGTTTTTCTAAAGTGCCTGCTGTTAACAAGAAACTTCACTGAAGTTAGTGAGAATTTTTAATAAAAGCTGAGGGACAGACTGTCTTCTTCTTTTTTATAGTGTGATTTGTGCACTGACCTGGCCTATGCACCTCCAAATGACCATGGCTGACCTCCCTCACCACGCAGAGAACAGCACAATACAACCTGACCTCAGAAGAGGTGAAGCTGAATAGAGGAAAGAACAACCCAGTGGAAAGTAAAAGTTATTTTTATCAAATGAGGAAACACATGTGATGCCATATGAGGCAGCTTATATGTAAAGCCTTTCAAGTCTTCCACTCCAGGGTACTTAGACTGATGACTATGAACATGGTAAACATGAAGTGCTATTTTGTGTTCCCAGTCCGAAAAATGACAGCCCTTCTGCGATTATAAAATGTTATTGCCACTAAAAGGACTTCTTGTTTTGCAAGCTACTTCTGCAAAACAAACACATTAGAGAAATCTTCGGTTTGCTGCGTGGTAGGTGAGTCAATGTTATCATCAAATCTGAATAAACAAGGCTTTATTTTTAGATATTAAAAATGTAACATAATCAAAACATATTTTATAGGCATGTTTTTGTCTATTCTCACTTGCAATATAATCACTTTTACTTAATGTATTTTTATAATTTCTTTGTTTTTCTGTGGTCTATCATAAAAATCAGAACAAAATTTTAAGAATATTTCCAGTAGCCGGTCATCACCCAAATACTTGAACAATGGCTTTTGGCTTCTTTGCTATTTTTGGGTGCCTGTACTGGTTCTTGTTTAGGTAATACTGTGAATACACATTTGTGGGTTCCAGTTTGGCTTACAGGAGCGCAAACAATTAGCAGCCATCTCAGCAAGAGGACTTAAGGAGGTGTAACAGAGCAGAGTACAGCTGAAGAGTACCCTAGGATAAAAAATTTTCTAGATTTTGCCAGTAGGCTTTCAAGATAGGGTGGCAGCTATGCAGATGTTTCTATTGCCACCATTCTGTATTCCTCATGTGCCTGTCAGGTACCTTTTTCACCTTCGAAAGGCTGCCTAAGGGTAATATCATCAACCTTTAATCTTACCAATGTGTTAGGTGACTGCAGCATCAAATTCTTCCACACAGAGATAGAAATAGTACTTCCTTTCCCTTGGGGAAAAATGTGGGTTTTTCCTTGGCACGTTTTGCAATTCTAATGTCTTTTACTACTTTCTTTTGTTTCAGGAGCTGTGAATATGCATTGCCTGCTTTTCGTCTATTGTAGCAACCAAGTGTCAAAGTATACTACATAAAATGGGTGAAATTCAACCCTCTTCGAAAAGTGCAAAGGAAGCAGGTTATAACAGGATCCTGAAATCCATGAGGAGTGAATGGAGGTGTTTGAGTCAGTGGGAGAGTACAGATAAAGGAATGAGCAAGAAAAATTACAGATATGTCATGTTTAGGATTGTTTTTGTAAATATTTGCCATCAATTATTACACTACACAGAATATCTGAGGTCTTCTGCTGGTACAAATTGTGTCTCAGCTACTGTATGGAAGCAGTGTTAAGAGGTGTTGATTTTTAGTGGTATCTACTTTCAATATTGGATCTTGTGTGATGGTAGGAATAAGTTCATACTTATGAGAAAGGAGACACTAAGTTTGAAACAGAATGATTTTATACTGCCTGCTCCTTGCTAGAGCTTGAAAAAACACTCTGAACTAAAACCAACTACTGCATTCTATTCTGCCAAATTTAAGAGATGCTTTGCCTTGCATATGGAAAAGGCCAGCAGTTACAAGGACATTAAAAGTCATTAAAAGAAGAATGAAGAAGAAACCTCAAAAAGGACCAGTATTAACATCTCTCAGGAGACAAGATGCCAAGAACAGAGATGGGCAGAATGCACCTAAACCTATTTGAACATGGAATAATCCTCTACTCGAGGAGCTTAACTATGGCTACTGTTGAGCCTGCTGGTTGTGGTAGCCTTGAGAAACCTACTCCGGAATACAAAGAAAAATTAATACAGAGAGGGAATCCCATTTCTTGGGAATTTCCAGAAGCCTATCTGCCCAAAACCACATCCTGGCAAACACTTGTGCCTTCATCTTCTGACAATTCAGCTTGCTTCTTATGGGACTGCTCATCTGAAGTGACAGCAAAATACGCTTTGGATGGTAAAATTCCAGAGTCAAAATGTTCTTCTAACATAAAAGGTACAAAGAAAATGCCACTTCATCTATACATCAGCCATGCTATGATCCATATAGCTAATCCCACACAATGCTGTATTTCAGACAGAGCCTTAACCTTAAATGGATGTTCAAGGTTTCACGACAGGAATGCAAACATCCTGCTAAGTCTTAAAGCCAGGGTATTTCTCAGGTGGTAGGACTGCAATTTAAAACTCTTATTTCTTCATTCATGACAGCCTTGCTGATCTGCACATGATGGATGATTCTGAGATACATTCCAATGAGATGCATAGGAAGAATGAACTTCTCTGCCCCTTCAAAAAATGTGCAGTCAAGAGAGTTTTAGTACAGTATTAGTTATCTAATATATACAGTGTGAAGAGTTCATTTCAGGAAGCTTTAAAAAACACATTATACAGAAGATTCATTGTTGAAAAGTTGCTAAGAGGTTTCATAGTGCAGGCAGAAGATATAGTTACAAAATGTAAATAAAAGATACTTAATAAAATGGCAAAGGAACACTGTGAATGAAATTCCTCTGGTGTAGCAGCCCATTCAAGGTTTATGACCACTCAAGTTCCTTGTAAGCCCCCAGCAGAGTATTTCAGTCTTTGAGATTTCATCTAGATTATGGTGACATGCAAAGACGTGTCCTGAATGGAATATGGAGACCAGACGAATGAAAAAAGACACTTCAAGTACACAGAATAGCTTTTAAAAATGCCTTTTTCATCTACTCCCCTTAGCTAGCTTGATTGAATGGTTTAAAATTGCTTATTTTGTTAACATGCCTAGTTGCTACTGCCTGGCCATGCATGCACTGCTAGCTTTTTGCTGAGAAATTAAGCTTTTTGAACCAGAGGAACCAATGAAAAAAACCTTGAGTCTTTGCCCTGCCCGGCCCCTTTTCAGGAGTTCACCTATTTGCTTATGTCACTTTTGTTTGTTCTGCAGTAAATTCAGTGTTGGGATAGTCCCTTTAGCAACTTGTATGTTTTGCCACTATCTGAAGTAGTTAGTACTTAGCCAAGGTCTCTTGGGGGAAGGCAAAGAACAGACCATTTTTTTATTCAATAATTAATTTTGTAGGTAAAATAATTTTAAAAAAAAGCACCTTTCTTAACTGCAGAAAAAAAATATTTCTTTGAACCTTAGCAAGGAATATTATTAATACTTTTCCATTTACACTGTTGCTGAGAAAAAAAATTGTAAAAACCTTTTGATCTAAGCCCTTGGTCTTAACAGACTAACTTGCCCTTAGGTTTTAGGAGACAAAATGAAAAGAAGTAAAACTGAATAAGCAACTCCAGATTTTATTTACCAGCTTGTCTTACTCTTTCACTGTTTCAAAATGGAATGAAACAGAATTGAAAACAAAGAATTAAATTCTCTCTCAAAGGTAGAGACTGCTCCCCCTGGCCAGCTTTTTTAAACACCAAGTCTGGATTGCAAAGGTCCTGCACCCACCCTGGCCTGGGGCCGACAGCAGCCAGAGGTATTGCCACCACAGAGGGGGTCTTGCTTCCCTCCTCTCCCTTCTACCCTGAAAACTGCTGTGCAAGACGCTCCCTAGAGGGTCGTGAAACCCCCAAACAGCTTCCTTGAAACCTGCTCATAAACTCAGCCCACACACAGCACAATCAACCACTTCCATGGGGTCCTCCATAGTGGCCAGATTTGTTCGGTCAGATGGGTGTCATATAGGCTATTAATAGCCAGGATGGACATAATACAGAAAAAAATAGAGCTTGGGGTATTGCCCTGAATATAAAGTTTAGTAAATGTTATGGCTCCAATAGCACTTGTTTTCAGCACTCAGACAGCCTTCGCCAAATTATATACACTTTTTCATGTCCTATCCCTACAGCATTTGTTTCTCTTCCCTTTCTCATGAGTGAATAAAACCAGAGTGAGAAGTCTTCCAGGAAGAAAAAGCCCAAGAAAATATGTACCACTTGAGATATAAGAAAGCAAGGCTATTCCAGGAATATAACATTTCTCTTGTCTTTTCTTTAGTGAGATGCCAAAGGCTGTGCCTACACAGCTCGGTAGCTCAACTCCCTGTACTGAGAAGAGTCCTAGCATGCTTGGTAATGTGCCTACACACATGGTCGTGGCCAGGCACCCAGGCTGATCTGAAAGCTGGTCAATGAGAGCTGAAAGGTGGTAAAGATAAAAAACAGATTCACAAACTTCTCCTCAGCCACAACTTACTCTGAGATTAATGGGAGTTCATTTCAGGGCAAAGACAAACAATCTGGCTGAAAAAACAGGAATGTGAGCTTCTCCTGTCCAGGGATGGATGGGTTTCATCTTGACAGACTTTAACCATCTAAAAGTCAGAGGTCTATCCTGAAATACTTGTCATCAATCCCTGCACAGGGAACTGTGTATAGGCACTTTCAGAAGGTGATTCTTCCCATTCCATCCTGTTCCATCCAAGATCAGTTACCCTGGAGCAGTGCTTGTCTCTCTCTATTGTCTCCGGGGAGGGTCTAGCAACTAGGTCCCTAGCCCACTCCTTCTCCAATCTTTGTTTACTTGTGCTTAACTGTGGGTAAGTTTAGGGGTGACTGGAAGGTGTGTTACGGCATTACTGTGGTTTAAGGACTACGGTGAGTTGTCCTTTTAGAAATATCCAACAACTCGAATGCCGTGTATATGTTAATCTTGAAATGAAATGGAGTTTGGCAAGGACTGAAAAGAGTGATTCAGTTTACAGCTTTTAAATTGCACCAGAGTTCATTTGCACACTTACTCGGATACTCATGTACAGAAAAAATAATCTGTCTTCATGCTCACCAGATGTAATTCAATGGTAGGGCTGATTTTGCAAAAGGAATTGCAAGGTCCAGTTTAAAGATCAGTCTGTTTGGATTGGGATTTATTTGAGAATCAGATGGCTTTCAAGTCAGTGAGTGCTCTGTTTTTAGTAGAGATTTTGTAGATACAACTTGTATGAAAACAGGCTCAGCTCTGCTTCTCTTTCAAAAATTTGTTGTCCTTATGCTCCTTTTACTAAAGGTCAGGAGTAACCTCAACACCTCAGATAATATTAATGAAGGTGTTAGAGTTACTCTGGTGCAAATTTTGTATAATAATAGCCAAAAAAAAGGGAACATGGATTTACATGGTTCAATAGCCAAATGCTAGTGTTACCACACTGGTCTATAGTGCAATGGCATCCTCTCAAAAAATGTGGGTACAATCTGCTCTGGCCAATATACAGTGGTCAAGACACTCGAGGAAATGGAACTGGAGCAGCTGGAGGCTGTCCAAAGACCACACAAGTCAGGGAGGTAGGATTCATTTAATCTAGCATTAGCTGTCAAAAAGCTGCAAGTCTGGTTTAAGCTAGTGGTCTAGCCTGCTCTATAACCAGTGCAGAGAGAGAGGCCCCTCTGGAATTAAGCCAGCTTAGTCATTTAGGTTGGGGTGGGATGAACCCTGTCACATATGCCTGGGCCACCTGTTTGGATGAGGTGCCTAACTTTTAGATAGCTGAAAGAAATCTGCTCACCAAGATAAAAGAGAATTCATTCTGGGCCAGACACTCAGAAGTTTTACCTGCATGTCAAAAATGTGGATGAGTGCAATCTTTGATACAAATGGTTGTCAGGATGTTAACAGGGAGCCAAGGCAGCTTCCAGATGGGGAAATATGGTTTTCTCATTTGAAAAGAGTATAATTGTTGTACATTAGCTGAAGGGTTAAAAGTCTAAAACTTGGCAGAGACAAGGATAGTGGATTTTTCACGAGGCTTAGGGACATGGAAAGGGCAGATTACCCTGTTGTCACCTTTTGCCCACTCCCTTTACCAAATGCTGACATGAAGTAGAATTTGTCTGTAGATGAGGATTAATGTAATGGCTGCTTTTATTCCTCAGTACTTTTTTTGATGAAATTTGATCACCCTTCTCCACATTCCTGTTCCTCACCTGCTCTGAGGGGCAAACACAGTTATTTGAAAACAAAAGCAGTTCAGGTCAAAAAGCTCAGGTCCTTTCTCACTTGAACTCTCACCAGTGTTTCTCTTTTTAAACGCATTTAATTCCATTATGGTCTGGTTACTGTGAAAACCAACTAGCTATGAAATTTTTCAATACAGTGTTTGTAAACACCTTCATTGTTGTACTTATTTATAGATATGGACTGCCCAAGACAATATAGATAATATATAAAATGTCTTTTGTTCTGGACCTATGAGAATGGAAAAATGAAAATGTTACTGTACAGCAGCATCTTTGGAGGATTGATGTCATGATGCTATGGAGGACATTGCCTGAAATCCTAATCAGGAATGGATAAGCTGACCTGAGGCCTAGATCTCAGTTGTCCAGGTCTGGTCAGAGTAGAGTGGTGGAAGTGTCCTCCAATATACACACCCAGGTGTCCTTTTTATGGGAACTGAACATCCAGGCAGGCTGGCTTGTACAGTTTAGGAAACACTGAGGACTGTTCAGAAGACATTCACGGTTCCCACACAGACTCTCATCTAGCTCTGTATTTTTGCTTCTGTCTGCAGAAGCTTTTTGGTTGTTTTTCGCTTTAAAGATGACTTTGGAAAGTATCAGCTACCTCAAAGGTGCTATTAAGGCCCACAGCTGTAATGCAAACATTGAACAAAGATGAAGGAATAAGTTTTTCTTAATATTTTGGTCAGAAGACCTTCACTGGAGTGTCTAGAATCAGTGGCTTTAACAAGAATGAATATATTTTGGAAAGGTGTTGCTGAGCAAGATCTGGAATGAGGAATCCATATTTTCTGAGCATTTTCACAAGCTAGAGCATTTTATAGTTGTAATGTCTTGCTTGTAGTTGTTTCTTTTTCCATCCATTTTATTTAGAAATTGAAAGAAAATAAAATATGTGTGACACTCCATAAAGATATATGTACCAAGGACAGATGCAGCTTACTCCATTAAATGCTGAAAAACCTCAAATAAAATACATATCAAATTCATTCCCTTTAAGTGCATAAATACCTAAAAATTTGTTAGTCACATAGAAACATATATTTTCCTGTTATAATATGATTTTTTCAAGAAACATAAAAATAAAAGAAAAACACTTAAAATTCAATGTTGTCTCAGTTAGCAAGCCAGTTAATCAGATCAAGTCCAGAAGACCTTATGCTTCTTTTACTTGACTCCTGCTGAGCTGAATATGACTTTTGCTATTCAGAGATCAAGTAACCACCCTGTTAATTGTACTAGAGGTACACAAAGGGCATTAGATGGAAACATAATCTGACAGAAAATCAGAGAAACCGTAGGATGGAAACAACTGCCACCCTTTATAGAGGATAATAGGCTGCTATGCAAATGAGAGTGGCAGGTAGGAGGAAGTTTCAGTTCTATCCAAACATTTTATTTTTATAGTGCTGTAATAATGAGCCAGCACAAGGATGACTGTGGTTGAAAACTGAGTTAGCATGAGGCACTAAGTCAGGCCAAGAATGCACCAAAGTACATCCCTGGAGCCTGTTCACAGCAGCAGCTGCTTGGTGTGTGTTGGAGAAATCCCAGCTTTATCTGCAATTGCAGTTAGGGATCGAAGGATCCTTTTTACCTCACATTTGTATCACTCTGCTTTTAGTGCCTGGCAGCAACATCAGAAACACCTGAACCCTCCATTACATGAAAGCGTGAATTGTAAAGCACATATGGGGTCCAGTGGCAGAAGGAATAAAGCCAGTGCTTACATTTAGTGATGAACTCAGTTTTCTTCCTGCTTTATTGTAGAAAATCTGCTGTTTTGCAATAAATATGAAGGGAGAGGACCTGGGGAAAGGTAGGGAGGAGAAAAATAAAAAAAATCAGTGCAGTTGGACTGAGGAAACCGCGTATGCAGTACTGGGAGTGATTCCAGAGCTGTGATGTTCCCCTGGGTGCTGATTGCATGTCTGCTGCAGAGTTGCTTTGATAGCCACAGTTACAGCAGGAGAGGAATATCTGAAATGAGTTGGTGGAGGCTGAAGAGAAAGAACTCGTAGTCCTTTGAGACTAGAGAGGAGATGCAGCTTCACGAGAGCAGAGATGTAGGAAGTGTAGCTAATGGAGAAAAACATTGTTGTTATTAAAAAGATCTCCTATAGCACTCAAGCCCCATGACTCTTCAACTGGGAGATTTTATCCAGCGTAAGTAGATTTTGGGTTTTGTTTTGTCTTGTTTTTCCTTTTCCCTGTAGCATGTTAGGTGAGGTGGTGTAACCTCGCTATCAAAAAGTTTCCTTTAAAATCTGTCAGTGAATTTGGCACTGGCCAGCCTGCTCTCTCACAAGAGAGCTGCTTCACTGGTGTCAGGCTGGTGGGTGTGGTGTGGAGTAGAATCTGACCTTTTGACCTTCATGTGTTCCAGAAATAATTTGGGAAATGTGGAAGTTTTTCTTAGTCCTCAGCTCTGCGGTGGTTTGTAATCAAAGCCAATGCATAGCAGTAACAAAAGGAAGCTGTCACATTGATAACTCTCCACTGAATGCAAGTGTAAATGCTCTCCATCCACAAACAGCTACATTTTGGTGCCATTCATCTTCTGAATGCGTGCTTGGATTTTACTTTGGCTCGTTTGTGGATGTTTGTTCTTGCAATTTGGACAGGTGAAACCAGCAAGTATGCAATTTGTGTAAACTAAGTGGTCTGCTGAGTGAAAAAGCTTTAAAATATACCGGCTGGAGCTCTAATTTCCACTCCAGCAGCTCCAGCATAAGGAGAGGGCACGTGGATGAGTTCTCTATTTTGAAAGCAAGTTCTTTTAGAACAACAGTGATTTTTGAAAGGTGTGGATATATATGAATTATGAACTTTCTAAAAAAAATCCCACAAATGAAAAAACAACCTAATGATCCAAAACCTCACAGGAAAGAAAATGGTAACCTGTGAGTGAACTTAAAGTCTGTTATATTGTTTTTTTTAAAAGTAAGCTGACAACCTGTGTTTCAAACTGAAGACTATTCCACAGAAGAGATCTATGACTGAACTATTTTGCTATATCTTCATCTTAAAAAGCAACCCATCTGAAAATTTCCCCACTAGATGTGCTGATTAAAGCCAGAGTAGTGCCATAGATCCAAAGGAATCAGTGGAGCTGTATAAATTTGTACCTACTGCAGGTTTAACTCGTGATTTGTATGCAGGAGCTTCAGCTCTTAGGGCTACTGCTAAACACTCTGATTTTCTCTGTGGTATGACGTAGCAATGGATCCAGTGAAATATCTCTAAGTAGAGAAACAGAGCAAAGAAGATGTAGGTGAGAACTGAGCACAAGAGGAAGAGTCTAAGTGGCTTCTGCGTTTATCATCGGACAATCTCATGTAACTGAGAGCTAAACTTTGTTTTCTCAGGTATCTCTACAGTTTACTCTGTTGTGGGACAGGAACTGCATGGCATTGTCAATGACAGCAGTGATGCCTGTGCTGGGCAGGTCACCAGCACAGCTCAGGAGGAGGTGGTTTGTCCTGTGGGTAGCACTTGTCATTCCTGATGTCTTCTGGAATGAAGGCAGTGAGTTCAGCACTCATGCAATAGATAGTGGAGTGGCCTGAATATTTTTGTCTGAGAAAAACAAACAAATATTCTAAAAATATTGTCCAAATAATCTAATGTCATCCCACAAAGGATTTCTAAGAAATTCTAGCAATTCTAGAGGTAAAGATAACAGTATTTGGAGCACTACCAGTTAAAGTAAGACCAATTCCTAGCAACGGAAAGGCTTAGGTAATCTTGGTGGTGATAAGGACAAAATGGGAAATGGGTGAAATAAAAGCTGGGCAGAAAGAACAAATCCATTCCCCCATCCCCCATCTCATGTACTGCTTCATACCTCCACCCTCGCAAGAGTATATCTTTAAACCAGTTACTTCTCTACTGGTGGGCCATTAAAGAGGCCTGGAAAGAGGTAAGACTTTAATTTTGTAGTTATTTTTACTTTGCCAGCAGATGAGGCAAATCTTCAAGGTCGTGGTGGTTCCCAAATTCAAGAGACCAATTTCTGGAGGCTGCACTCTAGCCTTGGTTCTTAGATTATTTTCCCTAGGTGTTTAATCCTGAGCACTGCTGGAGACCTTAGTGACTGTGGCCGCTTTTAAGTTCTGATGAGATAGCACAGAAGATGAGCAGCAGAAGAGTTATCAGATGGCTGTTCTTTCCTCTCAGAGAGGAGATGGGGACACTGTTCATCTCTAGACTAGAAGGATAGGACAAAGAGAAGGATGTACTGTGATGCACAAAGACATATTTACAAATGTGTCCTCGTATACTTGAAATGTTAGTAACTAAAGTATGTTTAAAAAATACAGAAATGGCCTAATTTCTGTTTTCTGAATAAAATATCATGAATAATTTTTTTTCAAGAAGCAGACCCTGGATCTGGAATGAATCCAGCAGGAACAAATTTTTTCTCAAGTATGAAAAGGTATGATCAAATAGTTCATTCAAATTAGCTTTATACAGCCATCCTTCCATTTACTAGCAGTTTAATGGTATTATGTTCATCTTTTTACATTCTTTATAATGGCTGTTGATTTCTTTTCCTTCTTATTTTGTTGGGGTCTGTAAATCATCCATAAAAATCCACGTGTGTCTAAATATTTATCTACTGTCAGTTATTTCTTTGCCAAAACAGAAAATGCCTGTAGACTTAAAATAGATCCTATCACTATTTCCTGTGGTCTCTTCAAACTCAAGAAGCTGGAGCTATCAATAGAGGCAAATTAAAATGCATGTGACTGATAAAATTTAACACATACAACAGGAGTTGAGATATTCTCAGAGCCTGTAGTTTTAATGACAAAACAAACCAATAAATCATATCAAATGATTCATATAAACATGTAGTAAGAGCATCTATTTACTTGCCCAAACCTTGAGAAAAGTCATTTGTTAGTTTGAGCAGCTCAGTAGTTGCTGAGTACTTTGCTCTGCTTTCAGATTTTGATGTATGAACCAGATTCACTGGAAACACATGGGATGTTGTAAATTTGTATTCTGGATTTTGACTTCATTTGTTTTCCCAGATTGCTTGCAAGGATATTTGGATCATTAAATATGGCTATTTTTTTCTACACTTAAGGGGAACTCAGTTCACCTGATAGCCCTGTTGTTGAAAAGGAAGTCTCTGCCCTCCAGACATCAGTTCTCATGGTAGTGACTGCCTGCTTTGCCATAGCCAAGGCTTGGTACAGAACCCACTTTTGAGCACAGGTGCCGCCTAATAGTAACCATGTAGTCTCTCTCCCGTATGACTTCAGTCATGATGTACCAACTGGAGCTTTGGCAGGAGTAATGAACTTCTGCTGCATAATAACAATAGATAAAAGGGGGGGAAAATGGTAAAGGACTGCTTTATTTAGGTACATTATTTAGCCATAACTTTAGGTGCGATGAAACAACTGATAGAAAAATCTCTCTGCTTCATTTGTTAGTGACAGGCAGAACCACTGCTATAGAGAGAACTTAGTATAAACTCACCACTCCAAAATCACCTAGGGATGCTCCAGGAGTCCCTGTAAACTGATACAAACCAGAAATCTAACAGATTTCAGAAATAAAATAATATTTGTTTAGAAAAAGAAACCTGCACTGTAGAAAAGAGTGCTGAAAAAAGAGTGCTTAGAGGGTCTTACAAACTGGCTTCTCTTTCATGAGGAACATCTGCTGTGAAAAAGTGCTCTTCTATAGGTGACAAGTATTAAACAAGATGTAACATCTCTATGGTTTTGGCCTCTGTCAGTAACTGTTCCAGATTGTGGTGATGCTGACCAAATTCCCACAAAGATCCTTCTTACTGACCATACTGTGTTTTCCCCAGACAGGGCCACACCTGTTGGTGAAGTAGCATATACTAGTTTCAAAACTGCAAGTGTAGGCTTAAGTCAGTGGTGCTTGCTAGCTAGGGATTGTCTCTTAAATCCCTTACTTAACTTGTGGCACTGATGATGCTTCATGAAAGATGGGTTATACGTGTCTTTAGAATGTCAATTTTCTCATTATGTCCTTTAACATGGAAAGATTTTTATTGCTTGAGGATATGAACAGCATCTTACTCACACAGAAGAAATTATTGTGATCCTCTGAATTGTCCTGTGCAGAAGGATACATGAAGGACTGTGTGACAGAAGGAAGTGCAGCTGGCTCTGTTGCACTACTCCAATTTATTTTTTTAAATTGCCTATTTCTGTTGTATTTTATTCTTGACAACATCCCTGAAGTATTTATGACCAAAATTCTTTGCACGTGATTACTAACTCTTGAAAAGAGTCTCTTTCTCAAGAGACATTCAGATGGCTGTCATGGTTGACCACAAAGGCAAGGCAGAAATTTCATTCACAAATCAAAGAAAAAAAGACATGAAAGAGAAAGCTAACAGGAAAGGAAAAGGGGAGTTTGAATATACTTTACATAGGCCTATTGAGGTCACATTTTATTTGTACTGGGTAACATGAGGAACAGTACTGAACATTTCAGTGGAGCTCCAGGGAGCTTTTTAATTCTTTCCTTCCATCCCAGAATTGATTGTTTTCTGAAAACAGGTAGCTTAGGACTCTCTGAGTAGTTCCTAGCTTTTTACCATGTCTTCCTTTGCTTTCACACTGGCGACTCTTTTATTCCCCAACCCAGAAAAGCCACGACTCTCATTTCCTAGAGCAACTGAACTGGGAACTGAACTGCTCCAATTTTCAGCCTGCATGAATAGGAGGAGCTGATTCTGTCTTCTGCCATGTGCTGCTGTGCTCTTATTTACCTATGTAAGAGCTGATTTTTCTGGAGAGGCAGAATTTTACGAAATCTTAACATTTACTTGCTGACAGAAGAAAGGGCTCCATCCTGGGGTCCCCTTTCTTAGTCTGTGGTTTCACTGCTCAACCTCCCAACTTCTCCTAAACAAACTGATTCCCTCCATAAACGTACACTAGGCAAGATCTATGGATCTGCCTTACTATTTTTCTTTTTAAAATGAAATATTGACATTTCACAGTAAAATAGCACTGTCTGGCTCCCTTCTATATTTAAAGAAAAGAGGCATGAGATGCCTTAGGCTTTTGGAGGTCAGGGGGAGAGAAAGGCAGACACTCTTGAAATCTTGTTATATCATATTGCCTTGAAAGCAGGAAAACGAGGGTTTGGTCGCTGCAGTACATCTCCCTGTGCTGGGGAGAGAAAAGGCTCCATAACTGCACTTCTGAAAGGCTCATGTGGGAGGCTGGAAAGGATGCTGCAATACAGCCATGGACTTGTTCGCTTACTTCACCTGCACTCTGACACATGCACAAGGCTAAATAGAAAATCTGTAAACTCACTCTGTCCTGACTTGAGAGTACCATGAAGTAGCACTTGCCTGAGAAGCACCTATTAGAAGCTCAGTGAATGTCGATATGAATGGATAGAGCCATTTCCTTTACATACTGTTGGAATGTTGAACAACACTACTGGACTGCCTGTGAGACATGCAGAGTCTGGCTCTGCTCTCATTTGCATCAAAGTAACTCCACTGACTTTTTATGGTTTATAATTGATCTATACCATTTGAACTTATAGGAGAAGGTGTGTTAGGTGCTTATTTCTATGATATAAAGTCAGCAAATTCAAATTCATCTGGAACAGTCAATGTCTATTGTCACTATTCAGTTTGCATTGTCAGAAATTTTTGCCTTTTTGCTGGATATGTAACCCCAAAAACCTCTGTGTTTGCTGGGAACTGTAACCCTGAATCAAATACCCAAGACTTATGTTAGTTGTGTAGAACTCTTTATAGTGATTCTTGATGAGTTTAAATTAGATTGGTAAATGCTGAAGTCTGTCCAGGGACTCTGTAGACATCGTATACGACTTCTACCTGGGAGATGGACTGTATGGAATTGAAGCAGAAGGAGAGTTTAGAAAAGGCAGCTGGGCATTAACTGGGAGACAGTATGACATGAACTCAGCTGGTCAACAACAGAGAAGTATTTAGCCTAAACTTACTGTTTTCTTAATTTTTATCTTTTCCAGTTTAAAGACAGGGTAGAAAATGAGTAAGCCCACTTATTGATAGAATAAACGCAGAACAAATAATGTCTCCCAGAAAGCCTTAGTGCAGTTCTATTTATAGTGAACTGAAGACTCAGAAAACCATGGAGTTAATCTGTTTGTCTGAGGTCTTTCTTTCAGGTGCTCCACACTACAACCTGATTTGTATGATAAAATCTAAGCATAAGGTGGTTCTGACCTGATAGAGCAGACTTACTGTTTCTACACCTCCTATCCTTTCTGTTGCAGAGCTAATGGTTATTTTACTCTATGATATAAGTTAAGATCACTACTATTGTTGCTTTCAAGTTATTAACAACTAGTAAAACATGGGGAAATTTATTTATGTTCAGTTTATGCATGTAACTAAGTTACATGCAAGAAAAATTTTACAAGGAAAGTGTAAAATAAGCTGAGAGTGATTAATAAAATTAATAACTTGATTTTGTTACTTTCTGAAGTGGTAATTTGAACTTGTAGGCTAAATTTTGTCCTCAGTTCTCAGAGAATTCACCTTTCTCCAATTTAGGCTGGTGTAACTGAGCAGAATTTGCTCTCTATGTTTAAAATAGAGACAGAAATTACTCATAACAAAGGCACTTCTCCACTAGTATTCACACTTCTTCCCTTAGCACTGTTGTTGCAGTTGTTTTTTTCCTATGGTAGCAAATAAACAAATTAACATAAATATTATTTGTTAGGATGTTCTATTTAAAGGTGTTGAGACCATGGAGAGAAAAAACACTAATGATGAAAGCTGCATGAAGATCCACCTCCTGCAGACTCTGTGTCTCTGTGATTTAAGCCATAACTCCAAATTATTCTCAACGTTTCCAGACCAATTTTGTTCAACTTTTACTTAAAGATCACTTCTAGCAGACAACCAGTTTTATTAATGGCTTGGGTGGTCACATAAGCCAGAGTGATTTGTACACCTGTCATATAATAACTCTACAGTGACTATAAAACTGTTTCACATTTTATTATGCAGTGACATATAGGCAGGAGGGAAGACATTATAGCTGTAGGTGAAGTGTATTTCTTGTAGCCTAGAGTAGTGAATGAAACTGACACTCAGGATTTAGAAAGAAAACCCCATCACTAGAGACAAAATTACAGTGTGGTGCCGCTTTTCCTTCCCACCAGTGTTTCTGTAGGGAGATCCGCAGTGCAGCCTGCAATTCCAGTCCACAAAGGATAAAAATAGGTGTCCAGCACTCCCCAGTTGCAGCACTTCACATCACACAACACGGGGGGTGCTGGGGGACTGTGGTGAGGTCCCCCATGATCTGCAAGTTGCACTAAGAGGCAGACACTCTTGCAGGAAAAAAGTATTTTGTTTGTGAATTTCAGGAGTGAGGGTGATCCTCTAGGCACCTTTTGCCTCCCTGCTTCCCCCAGCACGGACAAGGGCCTGGGGGGAGCCAGGGTGGGCACAGGGGTGTTGGGCCAGCAGTGGCTCCGGAGGGGCATTGAGTTTGTCTGCGTTTACCTCCAGCTGTGCCAGCCCTGGTACTGCTACTGCTGCCTAGGGAGCAAATTGTTGGGTGCACTCGGTGCAGCTGGTGTCAATGCTGGTGATGTCAACCCGCATGTACTGGCTATAGATGGGTGAAGTAAAAACAGCCCCTGCTTTCCTGTTTACGCACTCAGGCTTCCTCTGAGAACTTCTTGAATAAAAACAGCTGGGCTTGACAAAATAGCCTTTCTATTTATTGCATTGGGAGCAAGCATAGTGATGGTGGAAAGGGGCTGGGTTGACCTAAATCACCTGCTCGTGTCTGTGGGTGGTGTGACACCGGGTGGCTTCGCAGAAGGAGCCAGTTTGTGGCCTGGTTGGTGTGCTAGCCCCTGGGTCCAGGGGCAGCCCATGCCTTCCACACTCCACCACACTTACATCCTCTTCCATGAGAGACCAGGGAAGAGAAAAAGGTAATTTTACTGGCTTTGTGACATCCCAGGCTCCTTCCTCCTACCCTGATGAATTCTCTCTTCCAGTCCTTCCCAGTTTGTCTGTTAAACTGGATTTTGGGTGTTGTCCAAGAGCAGTAAAGGAGCTGTATTTTCAAATATGACTAGAGAGACATTTCTGTCGATAGGAAAGATGTTAGGTCCCATGTATTAATAGTCTTTGGGGTACTGGCTGTGACAACTGCTGCTCCACAGTGCACTATGAGAAACAGGACCTAATATATTCTTAGACTCATGGACACAGGATGACTGAAGCTGCAAGGGACCTTGGAGGTCATCCAGACAAAACTTCTGCTCAAGTCAAGGCTAACAAGGACATGAGGAAATGGAATGAAACTGTGTCGGGGTAAGTTTGGTTTGAGTATTAGGAAAAGGTTCTTCACGCAGAGGGTGGTCGGGCACTGGAACAGGCTCCCCAGGGAAGCAGTCACAGCACCAAGCCTGTCAGAGTACAAGGAGTGCCTGGACAGTGCTCTTAATTACATGCTTTACTTTTACATAGTTCTGCGAGAAGGAGGGAGTTGAATTTGATCATCCTTATGGGTCCCTTCCAACTTTAGGAATTCTATGATTTTGTGATTCTAACAGCCAAGTCTGACTGACAGGAGTCCAAATGCATTTTGAATGCCTAAAGGGATGGAGATGCCGCCAGCTTTCTCAGCCTCTGTTCCAGTTTTGCACCACTGTTACCAGATCTGATCAGATTTCCCCTTGTTACAGCCTGTTACTGCTGCTTCTTGTACCTTCCTGTGTTCCTCTGAGAAGACTGTGAGTCTGTTTTCTCTAAAACCTCCACCTTTGTAGTTCAAGACAGCCATTAGACCCCTCCTCAGTCTTCTCCTTGAGGAAACTGAAAGACTCACCTCCTTCAGTCTCTCCTCAAATATCAACTGCTCCAACCTCCACACCTCTACTGGAGATATTCCCAGGTGGACAAAACCTCTCTCATATCAGGGAGTTCCCAGATGGACTCAGTACTCCAGATGGAGCCACACAAGTGCCAAATAGAGTGGGCAACCTCTTCCTTCAGTTTTTGTGCTACCACCTTACTAATGCAACCAATGAGTGGCTAGTCTTTGAAAGGTGCATTGATTGTTCTTATTTAACTTGTTGTCGAAGACCAGCCCACCACTTTCTTGCAGAGCAGAGCTGCTGTCTTCAGTCTGTTCTTCTGCATCAGGTTTATTCTTCCCAGGTACAACACTTTGCACTTATCTGTCACATTTTGAGAAGTTCTTGTAAAAACCTCCTCCAGCCTGCTGAGTGCCATCTAACAGCTGCCCTGGTCTCCGGTGCATCAACTGCTCACCATCCAAATTGATGTTAGCCTGCTGAGGATGCACTCCATCACATCACCCAAGCTGATAGACAGTATCAGATCCAGTATGAATCTCTGAGGAGCATTACGCTTCAGTCTCACTGCTTCAAAGTGTTGACTGTTGCTCTCTAAGCCCACCAACCTAGCAAGTCTTTTACCCATCTTGGAATATGACCACGGTCCATGTCTCCCCATTTATCTCCAGGGGTGATGCTGTATGAGTCTCTGTCAGCAGCCCGGCTAATGCTGAGGGAAATGACATGCACTGCTTCATTTCTCCACAAAACCTCCTATTGTAGAGGGCAACTGGGTTGGCCAGGCACAGTTGTCATTGGTAAATCTATGCTGGTTGCTCCCAGTCACCTTCCTCTCCCCCCCTATAATGTCTCCTGTGAGGATTTCTCCATAATCTTTAGAGGAAGTAAGGTGATGCTGACTACGCTGTAGTATCCTACCTCCCTGATTTTTTGAAGTTATTTTTGCCCTACTGTAATATTCTTCATATATGGGAATCATTAATTTGTAGTAGCCTGGACTAAGATGTAAGTATGAGGGGTAGAACTTAAGGGATCCGTCAACTATTCCTTAGAGTCATCCACATTCACTAAAAACTGGCACTTCTAATTTTTGGGTGTTTGGATACAACTTTATGTAGAAGACAGATGGTTTTCCATTTCTTTACTTACCAGAGACAGGATAACATCA
Source organism: Myiotriccus ornatus (assembly GCA_036023395.1). NCBI lineage: Eukaryota > Metazoa > Chordata > Aves > Passeriformes > Tyrannidae > Myiotriccus > Myiotriccus ornatus. The sequence goes on from JAYRBT010000001.1 coordinate 44,606,918, forward strand.
CAGGAGTGGAAAAAAATTGAAAATAATAACATAGGTCAAAATTCACATCTGAAAATCAGAATACAGTTACTTAAATCTGTACTCCCTAAGTGAAGTCACTAACTATAAAAGCATTTAAATATGTTTTCAAATGTAAGAGTTGTACAGTGCAGCTGATTCAAAATTAACCATTTTTATGGCATTTTGATGGACTTAAAAACTAAAAATGTCGATGTAATTTTTTAAGTCAGAGCCTGTCACCTGCAGAACATCTAAAAACCCTAAACTCTGTCATTTTAACAGGACTAATGCTATTGAAAGAACCTAGTAGTAGGTCCATGTTATTGTATATAGGTCAGGCAGCAAAAGGCAACAATATTCTCACTCAGTCACAGGAAGTCAGGTGGTCATTTCAAAGAAATAAGCTTTTTTTGTATAGCTGTATTGAGAAAAAAAGAGAGAAAATTCCTCTGCCTCCTCTGTCTTAGGTTAAATTGTGAAAAATTTTCTACAGTGCTGCCAGTTTTGACAATTTAATTTCAAGTGTGTATAAGGTGGCACTGGACGTGGTGTTCCCACATGATCAGATGGCCATCCAGTGAGCCAAAATTAATTGTACAATTGAGTCAAATCAATTAAAAAGTGAGAAAAATATCTATATTAAAAATACCTTTTTTTTTTTTTTCCCCATCTATTTGCTGGATTTCATTGTTCATTTGCTGTTGTTCCAGGCTTAAGCCATTTGGCTTACATGCACGTCTGGCCCACATTCCTGCAAGAGGTCTCCATTTACTACGATGAGAGAGTCCATCAAAGAAAAAGAGAGAGATGTGAAGAGAAGATTCTTGGAAATTTGATGACTGGAAAAATGACAGTTCTTGCCAAGGATTTTTCTGAAGACTGGAAAAAAAACAAGACTGGGACCAGCTATCTGTGGGGTAAGGGATCTTTTAGTGTTGACGTCTTCCATTCCTCAGAAAGACACAGATTCCGACCCATTAATCTCTGGTGAGGTCAGCAAGGTCTCCTGCTGTTCATAGTGCATCGACAGTCAAAAATATTCTCAAAACATTTCAATAGGGTTTGAGAGCTCTATCCAAAACATTTTTTAAAAATGTCATCTGACAAATAATATTTTTAGCACAGACTGATATTTATTAAAACCTTAAGAAGTTGAACAAGGTACCATGAGTTAAGAGTTTACAAAAATCTTTCTAGCTGTAACACATGGAGCCATTGAATTTACTACTAAATCTTCTGGGTATTTATTAGTAAAAATGATAATAAGTTTATAAATCTAGACAGTGTGTGACAACAGACACTTATTTAAGGATAAAATGACTGACATACAGTAAGAAGAGGTTTCTCAGCACCTTGGCCCTCCTCATTTCATGGACACTATAAAATTTCATCTATCTGCTGGTAAATAACACCCTTACCTGACTGTCCAAAAAAAAAAAAAAAAAAAAAAAGAAGACAGAGGCCGTGCTGAGATGATTGACCTCTACAGTGGCAAAGATGGGTGATTTCTCTTCTATGCCTGAGAGGGGAAACTGCAAGGAACACTGTTGGTCTCATGTACAAATTATATGAATTAGGCTCTCTGAAATTATCAATAACCCAGATTATTGTTGCCACTTTGACTTTTGAACTTTCAGAAAAGTTTTCAAGCTTCTGCCAGTAGTTGCAAGGTTTGTATGCTTTCAATGAGGTTTTCCTGCATTCACAACACTCTCAGTATTTTATGAGTGGTGGTAGCTTTGAGGGATAACACCAAATATTGCACTTTTTCTGGTGAAAGTGTGTCAGTTGGCACAACTGGGCCCCGTCAGTCTCAAGTAGCACAGTGTCAACACCAAGATACTGTCTGTCATTAATAACAGAGTGCAGGTGATAATTAGTTTTGCCCATAGGTTCTGTCAGTTTAGCAAATGTTTATTCATGCTGAAACATGTTTTACTGGCAGAGAGCTTCAAATCCAGACTAATCTCAATTTTCTTTCATTTTTAGCAAGTTTTGAGTAATCGTTTTCTCAGAACCACAATTATTCCTTTAAAAAAGTCATAATGTACAGCTCCAACAGAGCACAAGATATCCTAAGATAGGAGTCCAGAAGGTGCCTGCTAATCTTTTCCTGTAATTTTCTTGATCCTCCAGTGTCTTATACTGCTGAGGAAATGAGACAGTGAGCCAAAACCAGCTCCCCAGGGAGCTGCCAGAAAAGATGCTTTATCCCCGGTCGGTGAAGATGATTTTTCATTTCCTGCTCCTGTTAAAAAAATTATATCTCTGCACAAACTTATTGTTGGGCCTTGTTTATTTGGTGCAATCATCACAACATGAACAAATCTGACATGCACAATAAGAGGAAGACAATCATGTGATTTCTGCAGGCAGCATCTCAGAAATAACTTTAGCCTGTCAGTGCTTGTCTCACAGAGTTTGGGGGGCCTCTGCAGTGCAGAAGGCAATAAGGGACATCTGCTTTTTACACAAAATGAGATTTGCACTGCCACAGAATTGTTGATGTTGGATGGGATCTCTGGAGATCACCTAGTCCAGCTCCTCTGTCAGAGCAGGATCACTTATAGGAGGCTGCCCAGGATTTGTCTACTTGGATTTTGAATATTTCCAAGTATGGAGACACCATAACTTTTCTGTAAACCACTCTGCACTTTATGCAGACCAGTCTTACAACAAAAAAATCCGTTTCCCATTTTTAAGTGAAATTTCTTGTATTTCAGTTTGTGTCCATTGCCTCTGTCCTTTTGTCTGACTGCATCTTCTTTACCTCCCCTCCCACTGACAAGCTCCCCTGAGCCTTCTCTTCTACGCTAAACAGTCCAAGCACTCCCATCCTCTTCTTGTACGACAGATGCTCCTGTGCCTTAATCATCTCTGTGGTCCTTCCTTGGAGTCGCTCCAGTATGTAAGGGACTCTCTTGTACTGGGAGCTCAGGTCTGTATCCAGCATTCCAGCTGAGTCTCACCCATGCTGAGGGAAGGGGAAGGGTCACGTCCCTCAGTCTGCTCACAATATTTCCCTAATGCAGTGCAAGATGCTGCTGGCTTCAAGGACACAGAGCTGGCTCATATTCAACTTGGTGCCACCAGGATGCCCAGTTTTTTTCTATAAAACTGCTTTCCAGATAGTCAGACCCCACTTGTATTGGGTCCTGGAGTTATTCTTCTCCAGGGACAGGACTTGGGATTTATCTTTGTTACACTTCGTGAAACTCCTGTCAGTGCATTTCCCTACCCTGCAAGGACCTTCTGAACGGCAACACATGTCAAGCTCATCTGATACATCAGCCACTCCTCCCAGTTTGGTAATGTCTGAAAACACCTACTGAATGTGCATCCTGTCCCATTATCCAGGTCATAAATGAAGACATTTAATAGTATTGGTCTCAGTACCAACTCCTGATGTACTCCACTAGTGATTAGCCTCCATCTGAACTTCATGCCCCTGATCACTAATGTTTGAGCATGGTGGTTCAGCCAGTTTTCTGCCCATCTCACTATCCACCTTATTTCGCGTGTACTGCAGTTTGTCAAAGAGGATGTTATGTGAGACAATGTTGAAATCCTTGATAAAATCAAGATAAAAACCATCTACTGCTTTCCCCTTGTTCACCAAGCCTGTCATTTCATCATACAAGGCTATCAGGTTGGTCAGGCACGTTTTCTAGTTTGTAAATCCATGCTGACTACTTCTAATCACCTTCTTGTCCATCATGTTTGTCAATGGCTTGCAGAAGGATTAGATGCTTCCCCTTCCCAGGGACTGAGGTGAGGCTGGTGGGGCTGTAGTATCACAGATCTCCTTGCCCTTCTTGAAGATAGGAGTGACAAGAACTCTCTTCAGTTGTCAGGAACTTCCACTGCTTACCATGACCTTTCAAAGACAATTGAGACTGATCGTGAAGTGACATCGGCCAGCTCCCTCAGCACTTGTGTATTTATCCTATCAAGTTTCATGGCCTTGTTTATATCCAATTTGCTTAAGTGTTCCCTAACCTGATCCTTCTCTACTGAGGGTAAATCTTCCTTGCTCCAGACTGTCCTTCTGGTCTTAGGGCATGGGATTGCTGAAGGCTGTTCTGATCAGTAAAGATCAATGTGAAGAAGTCGTTGAGAACTTCCAGATACACTGTCTCCAGGTCTTCTGCCCCCTTTAACAGCAGGACCACATTTTCCCTAGTCTTTCTTTAGCTGCTCATATACCTGTAGAAAACTTTCTGAAAGGCTCTTCCTGCATATCCAGACAGTGCCTCTGTAATCCTGAGTTACCTGCCACTGCTTCCACCTTGTGTATATTTATGCACAATGACAATTTATGTCTCCACCCCTCCCTTCTCCTTCCCTACCACTTGGCAGGCAGATAGCATAGCCAGTGCCAGAATTGGTCAAACAAAGATGTAAATGGTTTGGCTGTCATATAAGGCACTTATCTTTAGGTGACTACCCCACACTGCAGCAGCAGAAGTTGCAGCCAGCAATTGAGTTTTGAGGTCTTGAGTAAAATGACTGCAGTACACAATGTGACTAAGCACTGGATTTTGTCTTCACTAGCTCAAAGTCAGAATGAATTACTGTGTAAAGCATGCTATTTTCCCATGCTAATGGCTTGAAATCCAGATTTAAAACCCGAACACATTTTCAGAACTTGACAGGTGCAACGAAGAAGAGAGGCAGCTTTAACTGTGGCAGAGATATTGAACAAAATGGTCATGTGGACGACAGGAAGCACACGAATATTCCAAAGGCAATACTAAGGCTGTTGCTGGTCACTGTCTTTTGATACATCTTTGTTAAACTTTGAATAGCCTGTGATTTTGTTGGCAGCGAAGACTTGTCTTACTAAAAGAAGAGGAACATACACTGTATTGGCATTGTTCATGTGTTAGGGAGTCAGCTTTTCCCTCCATCGGTTTCTTTCAGAAGTTACTTGTCAGAACAGTAGTTATGACATTATCAATCTATTTCCATGCTTATTGATTCTGCTCTTATTACTAACAAAGTAATTTTTGTGAGTCTTCCTAAAATGCTATGCAAAACCTAACCCATTTAACTCCAAAGAAGCAATCATAACAATAGACTGGTTAATACCTTCTATCATAATACTTCGGGAAAAGTTGCCATTTTAATGCAGACAAAGAGGCCTCAGACACAAACCAGACCAAACAGATATGGGCAAGTCAGTGTAGAGAAAAGTATGGTTTAGAATCATAGAATCACAAAACAGTTTGGGTTGGAAGGGACCTTTGAAACTCAGTTAGTCCAACCGCCCTGCAATGAGCAGGAACATCTTCAACTAGATAGGTACGATAAGCAGGAAAGTGAAGGCACAGGTGACTTCATGTCTGTACCCCACCTCATGAGTTGCCTGAGTAATGTAGCAACCTCCACAGCAATAGGTTAAGAGAGAAGCAGTGACTATCAAATGGTTCCTGTTTTTTTGACTATGTGGTTGCCAGAGTGCCTTCCAGGCTAGCAAGATCTCCAGCTCCTGCTGCCACTTCAATTGCTGCCATCTAGTGTCACCTTGTAGGAGGACAAATAGCAAAGGTTGTGTCTGTTTTCACTGTGATGAAATCAGGGAAGTTGCTTCCCTTTTGCCTTTCAAACAAATTTACCAGAAAGTGTGATTTCAGCCATGGGACAGGCTAGCTTCACACAGCTCTTATCTCTGTTTTACCCCTTAGCTCAAAAGCTAGAGCAGTTATCCAGGAGCCTTGGTCTAGAGACACTCTTTTCTTCTGTAGGGATTTGAACCCACATCATTTGTTTCCCATGCAAGTGCCCTCAGTAACAGGATAAGCACTTTCTGTTTCTAATCTATCTCTTGTCCCGCCATATGTGATCGCATTTTTGTCACTTCTAGAGATGCCAGCACAGTGACTTAGATTGCTGTCTTGGTTGTGCGCTGTGCATCAGTTTGCATCGTGACTAAAGTGAGTCTTTTTACAAGTTTCCTGAGGCAGGTAGGACTTCTGTTTTCCTCTTTCTCCTGCAGTACTCCAAAACCGGTCAGGATCAATCTACTTCTTGCAGTACTGATAAGGCAATTGCTTTGCTCACTCTGGGTATCCAGTAACCAACAACATACAGAAATATATTGTAATGAAAGAGTGATCTGAAACAATCAGATGAGATTCTGTATATGCTCTAATTATCTTGAGAAACAGCCCACTCACTTGATAATAGTATTTTTCCCATTAGAATGTGATTTTCAAAAACTTTATTTTTCCTGACCACAGTATCCTAGCTGATGAAGAACACCCACTTACAGGGAAACTTTGTAGGGTTTTTGCAAATGGATACAGTGGGGTTTTAGCGCAGATTAATGGGTCCTCAGTCTTTGACTGGAATTTTTTGGGAACAGGGATCCTGTGTGTGCAGTAAATACGTCTATATATGTATTGTCTAGGGTATTAACAGAACTATTTGAGCACAAGTAAATATGGGAATGTTATGCTGAAAATCTCAGTTATTTCTAATTGATGAAAATACCCTGGTGTTTATACAAACCTACACAGTGACTCACAATGAAATGAAGTCAGCAAAATACCAGACGTTTTTACATCCAAGAAAGAGACAAGTGCCATATGTTCATAAAATACTTTTCTCCTTAGTAAATGTTTATGAAGAAAATGAATGGATAATTTCCAAAAAGAGAAACTTGTGTAATATTATTTTCAGATAACAGAAGTATTTTTCATTTAAGATTTTTTTCTCTTGATTTACTTATTTTCATCGCAAATCAGATGGCACATGAAGGTATCTATTATAGGACTCATAGATATCCAGACTACCAATACAGCAAAAGATATCGGAAAACATTTTTCCTTGCAGATCAGAAACCCCTGACTGTTACTGTTTGATGGTCCAGGATCTAGTGCCCATGGTCAGGCCGAACTGTACCTGGTAGATATTGAGCCTGGTGAAACCCAATGAAGAAGACAATTCTTCCTCTCAAAGCTTAGTTTGAAAGATACTGAGTTCAGCAGCAGCTGAGCCTCTAAGGACATGGTAAGAGTTACTGCTTCTCCTTCAGTTGCTGGGGAATTGAATGGAAGCAGATTTAGTTCTGATACCAAATATTCTCTTACTCAGCTTTTCTGCACTAGTCAGAGTTAATTTTTTTCTTCAATTGCTTATGGATCTTTCAGTAGTGAGGATACTAAGCTATTGATTGATGTCAAAAATATTAATCAGTGGATGGGTCATATGATAAACCAAAACGGATTCTATAGGTAGCAAGTGTTTGCTTTCATTTACAATATAAGGACAAGGAATCATTATATGAAATTAGTAGGGGCAGTTTCAAAGCAAACATAGGGAGGAGGTTTCATTAAGAAACGGAGTTAAGCTGTGGAAAGCCTTGAAAAATATCATGGCTGTTAAAGGTTTACATGGTTTCAAACACAACTGAGCACATGAATTGGAGAAAAAGGTCGGCCATGAGCTGTTAAAGGGATAGATACATTTCCAGCCAACCAGTTGTTGATGTCTAGGGAGTATTAAGTCTTACTCTAGGCTTGCCTTGTTCCCGTACTCTTCCCTCTGCATCAGTTCCTGGAGCTGAGCAATATGCTGGATTGACCTGTGATGTATAGTTACATGTTTGAATGTTATTGTCCTGCCAAGTAAAGATGGCAAAAAGCAGCTCAAAACATTCAGTGGCAAAAAACATTCAATTCTGAGCAGTCCTCAGTAGCCCGTAGTGGATTCCAGGCAGCAGGACAGTTGCAGAATACAAAGAATACAATATGATAGCCATTCTGGAAAGAAAAAAATGGGAACAAACAACATTTTTACCCTGTCTAACTGGGAGACTAATTATTCATTTGGCTGACTTGCAGACCTTCATGTTCTGTGATAATACACTGCCTATTCTTGTAAGCAAAAAGAAAGTCACAAAAAAACCCCACATAGCCACATGCGTTCATCCAGACTATTTGCCAGTGTTAAGAATTAGGTTTGCCTGATGCTTGCTTCAAGACAGGCTACTGTAGCTAATCATACTATTAACATTTTTATTTGGTTGGATGGTACTTCAACCAACCACTAAGCTTCTTCATCTTCTTTGACTTGATTATAGTTTTGACATCTGCAATATGCTAGTTTTCCTGTGCCACTGTTCACTTGGGCCAGTATAAAGCATCCTCAGTTGTTTTCTAATATTTGAATAATTGTGTCTAAGGGTGTTATACTGTTATACTGGGGAATTTGCTATCCTCTACCCTGCACACAATGTTACATGTAATAGTCAGAGTTCCTTCTTAAGCTGATAATGGGATAGAAAGTGTGCCTTGTGGGTTGCCCTGTACTAATTGTCTGATAATTTACCATGGTGTCAGTGGTTGTTCTGGAAACCATGATACATGTTTTGTTTGCAAACAGGTTTTTCTTAATGAGATGTGGAGGTGTGCAATATACCTCTGCGTCAGAAACCTGAAGGACCATGTCTGCAACCAGTAGATCTTTTGGGCTTTTATTCCTTTTGTAAATTTCCGTGCTGAAAGTTGGTTTTCATGTTTTTGAGACACAGGGAAAAACAATGTTTATCTAGCCCTTTCAGCTAGAGCTGATGGAAAGCCATTCACAGGTGGCTGACATTCTCTCTACCACTGCAGTATTTTGATTCCTTTATATGAATCCAGCAATCAAAACAGAATTCTGGCATTTGCATTTTTGGATCTCAAACTTTATATTCTGATCCCCAGTCTTTACTGGTCTAGACCTAGGTCTATTCTGGAGCAGTTTTTGAGACTACTGTGTTGGTACTTTCGATCCAGAGATTCTTCAGCTCACGTAAATTCTCAAAGTTGTTGTGCATCCCATTGCCACTGGGTTGCTGGCAGGACAGCCCTAGCAGGTTGCTGGTTCTTGCTGCTGGATGAAGCTCTCCATTCCAAGGACTGCTTCAGAGTTTTATTCTCCCATGATCACAATCCTCTTTGCAATCAGCCTGTAACCTTGTTCACTGTGCACTGTAGGGAACAAGGGCTATTTCCTCCTCTTGCAGTTGTCCTTTTGGTCTGTCTTTTCTAATGTATTTACATAAATCTTTAATTCACGTATTCCCACAGTGCAGAGTAGCTCACTATTGCAAGCTTTGAATGTCACCTTTTTTAACTTGTGGGTTTTCTTGCAAAGCTAATGAAATGGTTTCCGGCATCTTTTAGTATGTGCACCTTCTTAAAGATTGATTTTAATAGAAGCAAATTTTTAATTGAAGATTTTACCACTTTTCTTGATCGTAGTTCTGTTGTTATCCTGTTGTCTGCATACCATGTTAACCTAGGACTGTATATGTCTAGAGACCTATAACCTTTTGCTATTCTTGTAGGTTGCTCTGAATGTCAAGCATTACCTTAATTTCCTAAATTTGCCACCAGGAGCTATTCCACATACAGCTTTTTTTGGTGGGCTCAGAGAGAGCAGGAACTGCTGTTTCAGCATGTCACAGCACTTGAACTACTCTTCAGTAGGTGTTTCTGCACAGGTGCCTACCTTGTGAAGTACAGAAAGTAAGTCAAGAGTGTTTACCCTGTGTAGCCAGAAGCAGCCTTTGCATGCCCCCTAGCCCAGCTGCTGCTTGGCCAGTGGTGGGTTGGGGAAGCTCCCCTGCAGAGCCTCCTGAAAAAGTGAGAACTCCAGAGCAATTTCTTAAGCTATCTGCTTGTTTTGTCTCCTGCCTTGCCAGGACAGGAATAACACTTGACTTCAAAGTGGCTTCTAACCTAGGCTTCATTTCAAGCACAGGGGAAATAGGACAAGCCAGGCTGAGGAACAAAAAACCTGTGTCCTACCTCAGATTGTGCTGCAGTAACCGCCACCTACATTTAACATGGGCGAAAGAGCTGTTCTATCCCAAGATAACCCCATGGTACCCACACCATGCACATACAGCTCCTCCTACTCCATCTGGACCTCAGCTGAGTCTATTGGTGAGGACCATGTCCAACTCATTACAGACAGAGGTCAATGAATCTACCAGGCTCCATTAAAGGGCTAAGGGCTGGCCTCCCTCCATGCGTTTGTACTTTCTTGCTATACATTTAAGCTCATCCAAGTCTTATGGTAAAAGCAAATGAATCACAAATGCATGGAGAAAAAGAGAAGCTGTTTTCACAAGGATTCTGCAAACCCTGCTTGAATTCGTTACCTGAATAGAAAGTCCCCATGCAATCAAAGGGAATATGAGAAATGAAAACAGTCCTCTGACTTGTTTTCAATTTGGTATCTGCCTTCCTGCCATTTTTATGGGAATATGTGGTGCTGTGGGTTGAGAAATAAACGGATCTAGCTGGTAGCAATGGATCTGCTTCTTCAGTCTCACAGCACAGCAACACTTGAATAAACACGAAATGTCCCTGGGAAGAGCCCTCCCCAAGCTACTGCCAAGTGACAGACGGATGAGTTGAAAGGTTGTAACGAGGGAGTCAAACAGAAGGGCACGTTCATTAATGCAGAACCCAAGGAGAGAGAGCAGGGAGAGCCAGTCCTTGAGGAGGCAGAAGGAAGGCTTGATACTTTCTCAGCAATGCCACGGGAATACAGTAGCACATTAACAGGATTTTTTGGGGGGAGGGGTTAGTTGCTTTTTTTTTTCCTAGTTAGAGAAATTTCCTAGAAGCTTGGTAGAGGAGGGAATATTCACAGCTTTGGCAGATCTATATATATCTATATATAATATATCTATGTATAATAATATAATATATTATATGATATATATTATTATATATATAATTATATAGCTATATAATAATATCGTCTTATTGCATAATGCTTTCCCAGGATGTTGTACTGGGACGGGAGGAATTTAAAAAGCTTACTGCATTACCTCGTCCTTTCTACATGTCTTACGCTTGTTGTAGGGAAGAGGTAGGAAACACTTCACCCAGGTATGTCATACAGCATCAGGTCTTTTTTGGTCACAGTTTTTGCTAATTCCCATTATTAATTAGTAAAGTAATTTTAAGTCCTAGTCCCACACTAGAAAGAAAGTAGAGGGAGGGTATGCAAAGTAACTGAAAGTAAGTCATTAATTTCAGAGAGACCTGGGGTGAGGGCAGATCCTGTGTTGCATGTAGTGTTCCTGGGTGGAAGTCAATGAGAAATCACTTTGGAGACTTTTTCTAAGAGGTCAGTATAACAACAAATGAGAGAGCTTTTAAGGCATGAGCTTGTGAAATAGAGATAAAAAGACTTCTTTTCACTTCCACTGTTAATTTTATACACAGCTTATCATCTGAACTTTTTTAATTCTCATATTCTGCTATATTGCATTTTTTTGTCCAGAAAAACAAGATGCTTATGCTGCAGGTCCAAGACTTGCACAGCAGTTATATACTTGGCTAAATGAAGGTATTGTAATACCCTGCATATTAGAGATTTTGGACTGCTCTAGGTCATGGAAACCCCATGTTAGATGTAAGGAAAACCAGATGGTCTGGATGTGTCACCAGTCAGGATGGGATCTGAAGCTACTATCTGAGATGAGTCCTACACATCATCTCTTCCTTCAGTAGGTACCTTGTCCTGTCACTAGCCCTATTCTCTGATCTTTGTCTGAGGGCTTCTGAAGGAGCCAACAGGAAGCAACCCAGTTCCTGTTCCCATGGTGTCTGCTCAGGGGGCCTCTTCCATGTTCCAAATTCTTTTTTCTGTGTTTTAGATAGGCTGAGAAGGATCTCATCACAGGTTAACAGCAGAGTTCCTGGTTGACTCTTACAGGACATACACCATCTAAAGAATTCAAGGAGTGAAGGCAGAAGCTAGAACCTCCTGGTCTAGAGGTGGTGTTAGCCCTGTTCAGTTAATCTACACCAATTTTTATGAATCTGTGAACTCGTGGCAAAGCTCTGATTTTCTGCTTCAGGTTGTTAAGCATTTGATGTTTCTGAGGATACTGAATGACCAATATATGCAAATTTCTGGCATTTGATTTCCCTTATATACTTTTTTTCCAAATATAAGTCTATTCTCTTGCTATATATAGATATTCTACAGGAATTTGGAAGGTGATTCTTATAATTTAGATTTCTGTCTATGAGCTGGAGAACAAGGAAGGAAATTTTGCTCAAGGAGAAGAGGGTGAAAAAGGCACTCTACTTTTTCAGTAGGTCATGACCAAATCTAGAAAATTTCCTTAACCCAAAAGGTGCCCATGATTCCATGGTAGATTTCTTCTGCATTACTGAAGGTCATTTTCTAAACACAACTTTTAATCTGTAAAGTGGCTCATTGAGAGAGAAGACGGACGTGACCTCCAAGCACTAAGAATCTCAATGCACATCAGCAGATTTTACCAGCATTGCAGGGATAGCTTGGAAATAGTTTGCCTCTGCAATATAGTCTTGACATGTTGTTATTTTACATAGGAAAAGATTCATAGCTACAAAATGCTTAGGGAGTTGTACTGAATCACGTACAGAACAGAATGTCCAATTCAAGAGGTCCTAAGCTAAAGTCTTGCACAACTGACATGCAAGTGCAAGGGTGGGTTATGAGATGAGTTTTGTTGCTAGCATGAAAACATGGTGTGTTGCAATAGGAGGAACAGGTGCTTCCCAAAAAATTTCCTTTCCTATCAAAAAGTAATTTGTTATGATGCAAATAGCTGATAAATCTTAGACAACATTAATATAGAACTGAAGACATAGGGCCTTAAAAGTAAAATACAGCTGCACACCATCAGCAATTAGACACAGTTCCCCATGAAAATGTATCAAATCCCACAGCATCAATATGAAGATGAGGCACAACCCTGACTTGAAGAGAGAATTCCAGACGAGTGGTATGAAATCCCGCAAACTTCCAGGTCTCTGCTTGTGAATAAAAGATAAAAAATTACTTACCAAGAAAAGATAGCCATTATGTTAAAAATTTTAGCAGCAATTTGATTGATTTATGTAGAATCCCATTTGGGGCACTCTACTTAGATATAGGATAGATATGGGGCCTCATCCCACCCCAAAACCTGGCTCTGTAGGAGAGGCAAAGCTTTCTAGCTGAAGCAAACTCCTTTGCTCATATTTGGAGAACTGACTGTCCTACTCAGACTGAGATCAAAATATCATATACTTGCCTGATTCTTCTGCATTGCCTTGTTAGATACTGGAGTTCTAGAAGCAGATGGCATAAACCGCCTTGGAGTCCAGGGTGAATCAAACTCCAAAATGGCTTGATTTCATGCCCTTTGGTTCCCCTGGGATGGGTTGTGTGGCAGGGCAGTTGCCTTCTGCTTCAAGACTGTTGGCTGTAGAAGTATCCTTCAGGTGGAGGCTGGGTTTCCTTGAACTCTTCCTACTTTGTAACTGCAGACACACGTGGCTGACTTGGAGTTTTGATGACAGATTGTACCTCTAAGCATGCTAAGCATAAATTTAAGTGAAAACAAATGCTCTAAATCTTCAAGGGATATTTTGCAAACATGGCAAGAAAACACATTTAAGTTCATTTCACACCTTCATTCAGGAGATGACTTGATAACAAAGGGATATAAGAGGAAGGGAGTGGCTTGGCAGAGCAACCGCCTCTGCAATGTTCAGAGCAAAATTTTGGCACAGTGTTTGAACAGAAGCTTTTGCGGTGAAATACGTTGTGTGCTGCCTGGCACTCTGCTCCTTTACGTTGGGCAGAACACACATAAAAAGCAAAGGCTGTATTTTGCCTGACAACACTTCCCTTGCAAAGAAGCCCAGCTTAAGCAAACAACCTTGCTAGGGCCTAAGCAAAAGGCTGCAGAAGTCAGTGACAGGTGTTAGTCCGTTGCAGGGACCTCGCTGCCGTGCCCAGCTCCGTGCTGGAAGGGTGCAGTTCCCTGCTCAGGTGTGCACCTGCTGCATCCTGGCCAATCTCTCCACATGGAAACCCACTTACTCTTGTTTACTGCCTTGGTGAGGTGCAAGCTCTAACAAGCCTCCAACGCTAACTGGCTTTTCATGGCCAGAGTTCAAACATACAAAATGAAGCATACCCCATGTATTCAAGCTCTTCCTACTCTTTAATCAACATCTTTAAAATACTCCCTTGTCTTATTTCACCCTTTTAATTTAGAATGTTGAACAGTTACACATTTTTCCTTTCTCTAGTGTGCAAAGGTATGTTTCCCCTAATTACAGCCCCCCAGTATCTTAAGAAAGATCCTATGTAATTTTTTCAGTGACTGCAACCACTTTTTTGCTTGGGAATGGAGCTTCAACTGTGACCCTACATGTGGACCACTCCTAATATTTGGGGTCTAGTCTTCTTTACAGTGTGACCACTTCGCTAGTAAAAATGAGGGTTTAGAATAAATAGAAATTATACCTTAAAGTAAGATTGCCAGCTTTCACACTATTATTATTAGTCTCACAGTATTTTGCTTGAAATCTTAACTCCTTAGGGCAGGTGTTTGGGTGAAGGTCTCAGCTTTCATTCTTTTTCCGCTTTTCCTTCTCCCTCCTTTTTTTTTTTTTTTTAATTTTAAAGGGATATTTCTGGATCCTAAATTTACAAAGAGAATGTTTAAAATTTCATTTTGATCCAGGAGGATCAAGAGGCAAAGGAAAGCACGTAAGAAAATTAATAAAAAAATAAGACTTTTGAACTAAGCTTATGAACTAAGCCAATTTCCAGAAGAAAGGACTGGTCATGTCAAGAGACAGAATAATCTAACTGAGCAAAAGACAAAAAAAATTGTGATTTTATTAACTGTTATTGGCTTATGTAACTATTTTAATATCCTTCATCTCAGTCCTTCATCACATTCTCAGGATGGTGACCTTGGCCAGATCTTACGGTTGATACTGTAATAAAAATTATGTGTGGAGCTTGGTAATACCACTTATAATTAAGGTTTCCTAGCCCTCTGTATTTTAAGATCCTGGTTTTGGATGCATATAATTTGCCATATTAACCATTTAAACTGAAATTACTCAGGTGTTTGCATGGGATGGATGGAATCTTTTTCTGACTAAAGTTTCATCTTAAGTATTTCTCTACTTCTTAGAAAAAATCTAGGGGAAAAGCTTTTGTGAAAATAGTTTGCATGAAAAGAGTTGAATGGTTTCACTGACAATACGCCTGCTTTGCACCAGAGATCAGGGCTTTGTCAGGAAACAGGCACTGCTGCCAGGGGTGTGCCTTGTACTATCCCTGAGAAACTCTCTTCAAATTTGGCTCACTTTGGAATCCCTGCAAATCACAAGGTCACAGATGTTTGCTTAACCTTCAGTTAAAAACCTCTGCTGCTATTCTGCAGCCTCTGAAAGTAGACTGTCCTAGTATTTAACTCTTCTTAAAGTGAAAGGGATTTTCCTAATATCTGGCTAAAACCTGCCTTGGTGTAAAGTGAGCGAAATTCTTGTACAACAGAGAGTGGACATAAAGAACAACTGATTAGTGTCCTCTTCAGAATAACCTTCTATGTATTGGAAGACCATTATCATGTCCCTGCTCAGTCTTCTCATGTCTAGACTAAACAAATCCCATTCCTTCAGCCTTTTCTCATAGTTCCAGTTTTCTAAACCTCTTATCATTCTCATTTCTCTCACTCTGGCTGCTTTCCAATGTATCTACATGGGTCATTTTTACTGTGCAGTGCCCCAACCTGGACCCAATAGCAGTAACATAGGATGATTATCCCTCCTGCTTCATATACAACATTCCTTATAATATCACACAGAATTAAATTACCTTATTTCTTTTTTTTGTATCAGCATCAATTCATATATGCATATTTAATTTGTCCTGCACTCTGACCTCTCTCTCAGTGTTGCTTCCTGCTCCTTTTCTTCTAGTATTACTAGCACTTCACTTCTTCTTTGTAAATATAGGGCAATACATTTGTCTTTACTGAATTTTATTTGGTTAATTTTAGACAATGCCTCCAATTTATAAAGGTCAGCTTCAATTCTTATCCTAGCCTCTTAAAAGCTTTCAGCTCCCTCCAGCTTGACATCGTCTGCAAATTCTACACATTTTCTCTCCTTTCCATTATCCAAATCATTAACAAAAACATCAGATAGACTAAACATTACAGAACCTGGTAGGACCACACTTCTAATTCCTCCCCAGCAGAATATCAAGTAGCAAAATTACTTTCTAGGCACCCTTGGTGCATGTGTGACTTTACATATTTACATGCTTCTGTTTTCAGTAGCAACAAGAATATCAAAAGCAGAAAGCATAAGGCAAAATTCCTGGCCCAAGAATCCACCTGTCTGCTACTGCTGGAATTGTGCAGTGAAGCTCCCCAGGAAGACAAGTGGCAGCTATTGTGGGCACGTGGCGGGGAGCAAAGAGAATAGGGAAGAACAGCAAGCAGAGACAATCTGTGAAAGGCAGAAAGGCTGGTTTAGAACCATGGCAAACTTTAAACTAGTGCCTGTGCAGATGCTTTGAGTAGCAGGACTTAACCATCTGCCTTGACAAACAGACCTACAACCTGCCACAGAAGAGAACAGGTTCTTGAACCTGGAGAGGTTACTGTACTGCAAAAAAATTTTAAAAACCCAAACCATCAGATAAATCTGTGAATGTTACAAAATCAAACATTCAGAATTCACAAACCACAGAAATGAAGACTGCTGATGGAGATTAGTTTATTCCCTTTGTGGTATGTTTTGCAAAATTTTATAATAGCTTGAATTGCCAGTAGGACTAAAGAAAGATGGCATTAAGGACCAAGTCCTTAGGTAATATTGTTGCTTGTCTTCTTATTTCAGTGTGTTTCAACATGAAGTTGGTGTTTATGTAATGCAAGTTGACAGCGTTACACGTAACTTTTTAAAATTAGCTCTGGTTTAAAGTATTTTTATCAGCTTAAATACAATTCTGACCAAAACCTAGATGATGAGGGGGGAAAAAAAAATCATCTGGCAAATAATATTCAAAGACTATGCAGACTCCGTGCATTTTTATTTATAGATAAGGTTGTTCTGATGGAAGAGGTTGGATGAAGTTATGTGATATTAGTAAAAGAGGAAAATTTTTTTAATGATGAATGGTGATAAAACAGTAACGGAGAAGTCACTAGTATTGACTGATACAGGATATCTCTTGCAAGCACCACCTGTCAGGCCAACCAGATGGTGCACTATAGGCCATTACTCAGTAGTCCAGGCTACTGGAAGACAGAAAGAAATATGCAGTTACAGTGCACCAGGTGGACTAGGATTACAGGTAAAGGTGAAATAAAAGGATTTTTCACATATTTCAATATGAAAGACATCCCTTTTATAGCAGTCTTTTTTTTTTTTTTTTTTTTTTTCCTTCACTGTGTAAATAATCCTGAAAGATTTGTGATCTTCAAGAAACAATGTATTTTGAGAGATGGCTATTGATTATTTTGTCTACTGGTCCTTCTGAGACTGGAGCTCCCTTGGATCAAAAAGCCCACAAAGGACATGGAATTGCTGCTCCTCTGGCTTTATGGATTTTCTTTTCTTTATTCATGTTTTGGAAGATTTAATTGTTCATCAGCCAATATCAAGGACACACATTTGCAAGATACAGAGACCCTTTTAGCATTATGCTAAACTCAGTGTCCTCTTATAATGACATAAATCCACCTTAGGCAGAGGTATGAACATTGGCATGATGAGTTACAGCTTTGAAACAGGTCCAGCGCTTAAACCAACTCCTGCAGTTAAGCAGGCTTTGGAACTGTATCATTTTACACTGCTTTTGTACTGTTTACTTCAGTGATACTTTTAATGGCAGTGTTAGTAACAGATGTATCATGCAAAGGTACTGCTCTCCTCAGATTCATAGACGACGTAGTCCACTTTACTGAAAGTAAGAATTGATTCTGAAGAAATTTTAGGCACCCAAGTGAAGCAGTTATTCTGAAGTTTACTGTCGGAATTCTCTCACAGGTCAATGGAAACAGTCCGAAAGCCTGCAAAATTTCCAGGCAGAGGCAGACACGTTTGCCCTCTGGAAGCATTCACAAGCACAAACTTCTCTTCACCCATTATATAGGAAATTTGACACTTTCTTTCAGGACACAAGTTACTTATACACCTACATTTTAGGTACAGGTTAGGAGGTGCAGTATATGGTATATATTTGGTCTCTGCTTTGCAAACAAGAGGGAGGCCCTGTATGCTCTAACACATGCCATGCATTGGAGAAAGTCTAAGGGCAGTGGGCTTTATTCTCATTTCAGCCAGGTGTTAGCCTGGGGTAACTTGCTAATGATAGTGAAGTCTTGCCAACTTTGCACCTGTGCAGTGAGATCAAAACTAAGGCCATTAATGATGCATTTAGAGCTGGCTGGAGAAAAGCTGTTTTGCCTCATGATAACTTTGAATGTTGCAAAGTTGATATTTTTCCTATATTGGAATGAAAACACAACCTTCCAAGCACTTTTTCAGATTGTATTTAAATGGAAAAATACATTTTTGGATTAAAAAAAGACCACATTTCTGTCTGCTCTCTCTCTTTCTCTTTTCCTCCAATCTTAGAAACCTCCTTCTCTCCCTCAAGTCAACATGGTCACTTTTCTGTAAAGCCTGTCATCCTCAGCAAAGCAGTTTGTTTTGGCAAGAAACTTCAGCAGAAGAACTTTCCAGCCACAGCCATGGGTCCACTCCATGCAAAGATATAAGAAGCAGAGAGCAGAGAACAGACAAGATAAAAAATTACCAAAACAATGGTTTAACTTTAACCAAATCCTTTCCTGAGGTTTGAGAATGCTTCTATAACTTTGTGCATTTGTTTTGTTTTTTTTTTTTTAATTTCCATTTGCTTGTCCTCTTGTGACTTGCAGCCGAGACTTCATGCAGTAGTGCCAAAATACCACTGGAAAGATCATACTTTCTATTTTTCTGGCCATACAGTAGTATCCTCAAGAGGAAAGAAGCTGGTTCTTGTGAAATTTCCAGCTGAAGCCAGGCTTAGTCACCCAGTAGTTTGCAGTTTTGCCAGCACAGTCTAAAGATTACAAAGAGTACAGCCCTTTGCAGGACAAGGAGAAATTTGAGGCTATTTCTCAGATTTTTTTTAATGGCCATAAAGGTAACTGGTCATCTTTGCTTTTGGCTGCAGCTTAGCTTGGGTGCTGAATAAGCTTCAGATATGGTACTCTGAGTGGTAACTGTTGGTTACTGAACATTAACAAACCCTTTTTTCCCCCTTTTGTCCAGAACAAGAGATCAGAAAATTGCACCAACTCTGAAAGCCTTAATTCAAGCCTGTTAAATTGCTGCTCTGTACTTTTCATGTCAGAAGTATTTTCCAAAAGTGCATGTGTCACCTAATGTGTTACTTTTTTTAGAAACAAACAAATATTTCCTGGAGATTGCTGAATGTCAGTTATATAAAATGCTGTATTTACCCCTGTTTGACTCCTGCTACAGCAGACCGAAAAAAAAGTTCTTATATTCACATTTAAGAACAGCTACCATGGCCCATTAAATACTGTCAAATTTTGTTATCATTCTTCCTCTTATTCTTTTTCACTGAAATAGATTGGTCATTCAGAGCATCTTGTGCATGTTAGAAGAATTGCTTCAAGTTGGTGTAGTGGCAATCCCCCACAAGGAGTGCAGCAGAGAAGGAAAGAGTTTGGCCCTGCCATCTTTACAGAATATTTCTGTCAACTCAAGCTGCAGTATAGGAAAAGCACACATGAAAGGCAACAAAATAATCAGATTCCTGTAGGGAAAACTGAGATAACTACTAATAATGCAAACTAGCAATTACACCAAATCAAAACCTAAACTAACAAGTGAGGAATGTGAGCTACAAATAGATTTACAGATCCCTGTTCTTAAAAATCCATCAGCCCACAGGGAACCTTGCAAAGCAAAAGCATTTTTCTTCTCCAACATGAAACACTGTGAGCATACAAATCCCTTTCCTGCTCTATACATATAATTTTTAGGGAACAGCAGGTTAGAGGGAGGCTGAATCTTCAACAGGCTCTGTGGACCTAGGCTAGCTCATCCAAAATTCAGCTGGTGAAAGGTAAAGATTGGAATCAAAAACTTCATCCCTGTGGCACAGTGAGAAAAACATTCATCACACAAACCCTTTTTTATGCAGGAGAGAAAAATGTGCCCCTCAGGAACCTGCTGAATGTTGGCAAAAGGACCATCTTTGATATTAGGGAATTGATATGGCAAATTGCATTCTTGTTCCTGCATTGGGTACGTTTTCTAACCTTGTCTTGTCCATATATACCAAAGAGTGGATTCTTAGGCAGTACAGATATCTGTAAGTGTCTGCTACTGAACTGGTCACTTCTAGTCAGTAGAGACAATGGTCAGTGAAATCTTTAGCTAAAATAATGTATAGGTGCAGGTAGGATTATTTGTGTCCCTAAAATGCATGCTTTTCTGACAGCCTACTAAAGGAACCTTGGCTTACTATGTCTTATCTAGATACTTTTGTTATAAACCTGAATTTAGGTAGTGTGAATCCCACCCAAAATAGCATTCACCTTAGAAGATGAAAAGCCAAGCCATCAAGCAAAAAATTGAGCAGAGCATCATGACAGCAAGAGACTTCTTCCACCAGAAAATCTCTTCTTTGGAAGACAAAGAGGACAAACCATACACAAGGGTATTAATGTGCTTTTACTAACATATCATTAGGAAGTGAACAGATGCACTACAGGTGCAAGGCAGTATAAGAGCCTTTGTGAGACCAGCGTACAGTAAAGTGAGGTTGGTTTAGCTACAGAGTGGTTTGCACACAATTGTTGAAGGCCTGAAACAATGAAATGATGAAAATCTCCAGATACATACAGTAACAGTAACATTTAATCATAATGGTGGAAGATGAATATTTAGAAATGCAAGGCAATGGGGGAAAATACATCATATTTCTAAAAAGAAAGGTCAGATGAATCTTTGTGTATTATTTTAAAATGAACTGCATGACCTAGTGTCCTAGTTTCAGCTAGAATAGAATTTCTTCTTAGCTGCTGGCACAGTGCTGGGTTTTGTATTTAGTGTGAGAACCATGTTGATAACACACTGGTATTGTAATTGTTGCTAAGTAGTGCTTACTCTAAATCAAGTATTTTTCAGTTTCCCATCCTCTGCCAGAAAGTGGGTGCACAAGAAACTGGGAAGGAGCATGTTTAGGGCAGCTGACCCTAACCGGCCAAAGGGCTATTCCATACCATAGTACACCATGTTCAATATATAAAATTAGGTGAATTGGGCTGGAGGGGCTGATTGCTGCTCAGGGAGAGCCTGGTTATTGGTCAGTGGGTGGCAAGAAATTGTGTTGCGCATTATGTCTTTCTTGGGTTTTATTCCTCTCTCCTTTTCATTATAATTGTTACTGCTGCTGTATATTGTCGCTGTTCTTGTTTCAATTATTAAATTTTTGGTTGTTTTGTTTTGTTTTGTTTTGTTTTTCTGATTCTCATTTTCACTGTGGGGAGTGGGAGCAAGCAAGTGGCAGTGTGGTGCTTAGCTTCTGGCTGGGATTAAATCAAAATACCCAATAATTGAAAGCTGACCCACAGAATTATTTTGTATCAATACAATTTGCAAAATAAAATAAAATTTACTATTTTAATGGATAAAAGTAAGAAAATATTAAGTGATATGTACATATTTCATTTCAATTATTATTATTTAGTACCATGGTGCAAAGCACAGCTGTAAAGATCATAAGATGACTCATGAATTTCTGATGCCAATTTTTTTCCTTTGTTTCCCTGAAATTATGGTCTCATCCAATTGCAAGATCAAAGTATGCCTCTACGATGAAGCCATCTAAAATGCTCCAGAGGAAATTGAATCTTAACCTTAATTCTAATAAGAGGTTCAACATCATCTATGTTCTTGAATGGAAAGTTTCATAGGAATTTAAGAATAGGATGAGAGACGGACTACACAGATGGTATAGTAATGGCAGCTATGCTGTAGTGATTTGAAATTGGTTGACTATAATATCTATAAATTTTACCAGGTCAATCCTATTTCCTCAAAATATGAGCCTGACTGGTGTTTATAGGAAAGTCTTTAACA